>OU466861.1:53346257-53974590 GCA_911865555.2 Thlaspi arvense
TCTAATTTTATAAAATATCATGCACATGGACGATGAGGTTACTAAACTAGCTGGACTGAAATCTTAACAACGCTCAAAACAACCAGAGTCACGTGTCACCCGAGATCCAAAGCATCTGAATCTATTACTGGTCTTAGGTCAGCGACTTTATCATATAGTTGTCGTTTCTTTATTATTTGATCTCTGATTCATAAATTAATAAGAGAATATTGTCACTTCTTTATCATTTTACATCATAGTCTCTTGGCCGGAAACTAGCTAACCGTCTCAACGTGACGCTGAACATCTGAAGGTGATTAGGAGGAAAGCATGAAAAACTCCTCTGATTGATCGACATTATTGTTTGGTGGTTTATACTTAAACATCTTTAATTAAAAGTTTTACATTCTTGGTTGCTCCTACGTGTTGTTGTTGTCTGTATTTGTAATAGGCTCTTATCTTATATCTTGTATTTGTAAGCCCTGCACAATAAGCTAGTGTTTAATAATTAATACTGTAATGTGTAATATAAAATTCGCTTACAAGTCCAATGATAAGCTTTGGGTGTAGTTTACAAAATCTTGGATCCGTGTTTGGGAAAGTTCAACTTCATGATGGATTATTTAAGTTGGCTTGCCTTTGATTACATATGAAGAAAAACTTTATAGGGTGTATCATGTATGTGTGTATACAGTGTATTATACACACATTATTACATTAATATGAGTTCTTGTAATCCAACTGAAACTATGGGGTGCTACTCTGATTTCCGGTTCAATATTTATTAATATATAAACCGAATAGATTTCAATTTTTTTTTTCATTGTGGTTTGTGTCAGTTTCGGTTTGGATTTGATTAACCATATGGGTTACCTACCACTGTTGTCAGCTAATGTATTTGTGTGTGACGATTGACAAGACAGCAAAAGTGGAAACTCATTACCTAAAACTTGACGTGCGAAAATTATCACAACTTGAAAAAGGTTATTCCACCAATCTTGTAATATATATATATATATATATATATATATATATATATATATATTTTTTTTTTTAAAAACAGAAGTTTATTGCTAATTTGCCATAAATGTATTTTAATACCATACTATTAGAAGAGATTCCCTTGGCAGAAGGAATAACTTTAGTTTTATATAATCGGAATCTTCTTCCATACATGTTATGTCAAAGTTTGTTGTTCCTTTCATTTTCAATCGTATAAACTCGCATTGCTATTTTTTTGCAAAAGGATTTTCTAAATTCAATTCACTTAAAAAGGCAAATAATTAGTTAGAAGATGGTAGCCGACAAAAAAAATAGTTATAAGACTTAGGAAGGAGAGCAAATGATCTCAACCTCAATAAAACCACATTTTGATTGTATTGACTGGTACGATCCATAAGTAGTTATAGTTAATACTTAGCTTTTTTCTAAAATTACATTCTAATTTATACTTCCTCCATTTCAAAAAGTATGATGTTTTGGCATATTCATACAAATTAAGAAACAATTACTCCTTCTGTTCTATAAAGATTGATGTTTTGAGTATTTTTTTGTTCCACAAAGCTTGATGTTTTAAAATATTAAATACAGTTTTTTGTAAATTTCAAAAAAAGAAACTAAAATTATTTAAATTTTAAAACTATTATTAGTTAACATTTACTAAAAAGCAATGATTATAAAAAAAGTAATGCATTTATAACCAAAAAATAACTGTTTCTTAATCAACACAACAATAACACAAGTGTCTCTCCATAGCTTGACACATCAGTATTTTCAAACTTTCTAAAATTGACACCTCAGCAAAAAAACATCAATCAAAACATTTTATTAATACACATCATCTACTAATTTTTATTATTTTTAACTTAAATTCATTAAAAACTCAAATATTTTTTTTTGTTCATCTTTGTTTTTTTTTGCCAAATCCAGGCGCAAATAATAAATTATCAAATTACAATTTTCCGTAAAAACTAAGAAAACACATTTTTCTGTGAAAATCAAGAGATCATATTATTCATCAAAAGCCGAAATTATTATAGCACCTTGCGTTTCACATCATGTCTTTTTAAATCAAATCAAAGTAAGAGATTTTACATTTTATATTTAGTAGTCAACTCGACACACATCGCGAAGATGTTTTTAAAGTTGTTCATCTTTTTTTTATAACTAGGAAATATTTGGGCCTAGGCCCTAATCCCTTTCCAGACCTGAGATTAATTTTTGTTAATATCATTTTGGTATTATACATTATTTTCCCAGTACCAATACTTACGCTTAAACCATTAGCTCACTTTATCTGATGGTTCATTTTTTTTTGGGTTTAAATTGTTTATCCTTTTTATTGTACAACAATGTTGTTTATCTATTTGTATTTAATTCATCACGTTTATATGGTTTGTTATTTTAAGTTATTCTGAAATATTATGTCTAAGAAAGTATCTTTATGGATGTAGTGGGTTAACGCACAAAGGCAGCTCTTTCTGGTCGATCGAAATTAGTACTAGTATGTATAATTAGTCTAAAACATCATTTTTTTAGAATGGAGGGAATATGTTTTAGTTATTAATGCATTATTTTTTATAATGATTAATCTTTTTAATAAATGTTAACCAATAAAAAATTAAGAATTTTAATTATTTTAATTATTTTTTTTGAAATCTAAAATATTTAATACTCTAAAACATCATATTTTGTGAAACAAAGAAAAAAACTAAAAATACATTTAGAAACGGAAAGAGTACTACTTTGTTAACAAATAGTTAAGTGGTTGAGAAAAACTATAATTACCTAGTCAAAAATAAGAGCTGAGAAAAGTAATATCATGGAAAATCTAACGATTTAATTGGAGAAACATTTAAAAAGCCTGTTAGTTGAAGTCAAAGTATGTAATTAAAGTGGGAGTGACATAAGGGAGGGAATCCACTCGTCCACCACTTGTTTTCCCTTCTTGATAACTAATTAATCTTGGAACTAGCATTTACAAATTAGTTTTTTTTTTTTTGTCATCTGTTAATATTAAACATCAAGATACAAAGTGAAATACAATATTGAAATACAAATAGCTTGTGCTGTTCTTTTGTTAATTAGTACTAGATGTAACAATTTATTCTTGTCAGGTCTGTATCATAAGTTCAAACACCTAGCCTTTTTCTACTAATCAATATTGTAAGTATTCAAAAGAAAAAAACTTACGCTAGTGTTTGTATTTTATACATGATTTTTGATGATTTTTATATGAAATTACTGAATAATGTTAGATTTTCTTAGCAACAATTGAAGTAAATCCGCTAAAAAATTACTGAATAATGTTAGATTTTCTTAGCAACAATTGAAGTAAATCCGCTAAAAGTCTGAAAAACAGTTAAAGCTCACTGCGATTTTAAGTAGTAAAGGAAACACAATTGTTTCTAGAAGAGTGTCACATCTCCGTGAGGTAAGTGGGACACACATTGCCCTCCATTTTTTTTATTACAAATTGTCCTTCAACCCCAATAGGACAAACGCTGACCAAAAGAAAAATACAATATGACAAACAAAGCAATATTTTCGTTTTAATTTCTTTTTAACACACAGGGGAAACGCAAAACCTGCTCCCCACTTGTTTTTCTTACATTCCAACTTGCTCCATCAATTATTAATTACTTTTCTACTTAATTTTTGTTTAAACTTTAAGTAATTCCCTTTAACTTTGCTTTTAGAATCTTTATTTATTTTTAATAACTACTAGTATCACCACATGGTACTTTGTATTATTTTTCCCTAATGTTTTCCTCTAATCGATACCAAGAACTGTTCAAAAATAAGGAGATGATCTCTTAAAATAGTGCGGAAAATATCAAACACGAAATTGTTTTGTAGACATCCCTTCTCTCCAAATTTGTTGGATTTATGATATAACTTCTCGAATTAAAAAATAAGTAAATAACAAAGTCAGCGGCGAAAATTCAACTAATATGCATTGTTTTTGTTAAAACTTAAATCTCATTAATGTTGCCAACTCTGTATTAACAGATTCCTTAATAAAACTTTTTTAATCAGTAATGCTAATTGCTAATACTTTCTCAGTTTTTCTCTAAACATTGGCCGAAAAAGTTGACTTTTTACAAAAAATATTTTTTCTTTTAATATCAACACTACATGGAGAGAAATTTACTGCCCAAGACATAAAATTTCTCAAAAACTTTAAATATCTCTCTCTAGAATATGGAATCTCCTCCTCCGATATTTTTCTGAACACCCACGCAGCCTGGAAGTGAGAGAAAGAAAGAAGAAGAGAGAGAGTCATGTTCTGTTCTGAAAGAAAAAAAAAAAATACTAACAAAATAAAAAAATAAAAAAGTTAAATTGAAGGGTCTTTTCTTCCCGATGCGTATATGAAGATAACGATGCCCCAAAATATGATTTTTTTTTGCTCTCTTCCAAATAATTTTCCGTGGAAGAGGTACTTACTACTTGTTCACCAGGGACATACCCATCAAAAACATATCTTTACAGCCTTTCTTTTCCCTCAGATTTGGGTGTTTCAACTGTTTCTCCTGTCTCTTAGACAAGTGGTCTTTTGGGACAGTTCAAGATTCTTCAATTAAAAAGGAAAAAACATTTAAACCTACTCCAGGAATCTTCCGAGAATCTTACGTCTTTGTGAGTTTTCGTTTCTATTTTTGTTTTCCATTTCTAATGCCTCAAAGGTCTCATCAGGGAATCAGATTAGTGCTAGACTTTATTTGATTGGGGGTTAAATCAGCATATCTTAACCCACAAGGGATTAGGGTATACTCTGTTTAACCAACTTGTAGGAATCAAAGCGCCCAACATAATTAAAAGTTGGGGCTTTTTCACTCTTGATTCTCATTTCTTTTCCATTTACAAGATTTTTGCTTGATTTGATTCTCCTCCTGAAATGGGTTTGTGTTATTGTTCATTTCACTTTGTTGGGTTTGGTGAAAGATTCATAATTTCTGTCAACTTCTGAAATGTAAATGATGATATATGAAAAAAAAAGTTGGAGAGAAATCAAGAGAAGAAGAAAGCCTAATTCTCCACTTCTTCTTCTTTGAAAACTTGTTGAAATGGATGCTTCGTTTTTTTCAGATGTTGCTTCATTGATTTGAGAAAATGGAAAACAATTCTCTCCCCATGGATCCAGCTATGGATTCTTCATTCATGGACGGATTACTTCTAGAAGGTTGCTGGTTAGAGACGACAGATGCATCAGAGTTCCTCAATTTCAGTCCTTCAACCTCCGTAGCACCTTTTGATCCTTCTTCATTCATGTGGTCTCCAACGCAAGACACAGCTATCTGCTCATCTAGCTTATCTCAGATGTACGGTCAGGATTACACAGAAAGATCGAGTCTTGAGGATCATCGAAACCAAGGGAAGGATCTCTCCAGCCTTAACAGACGGTGGTGGATCGGGCCAAGTGGTCATGGCTCTTCGATTATGGAGAGATTGGTCCAAGCAGTGAAACACATTAAAGATTTCACAAGCGAGAGAGGCTCTCTTATACAGCTGTGGGTGCCTGTGGATAGAGGCGGTAAGCGAGTTTTAACCACAAAGGAACAACCTTTTAGCCATGATCCAATGTGTCAGAGGCTGGCTCATTACAGAGAGATCTCTGTGAATTATCAGTTCTCTACCGAACAGGAGGATTCAAATTCAAATTCCAGTTCCAAGGACTTGGTTGGTTTGCCTGGAAGGGTTTTCTTGGGGCAGGTTCCTGAGTGGACACCGGATGTGAGGTTCTTCAAGAACGAGGAGTATCCGAGAGTCCAACACGCTCAAGACTGCGATGTTCGTGGCACGCTTGCGATTCCTGTGTTTGAACAAGGTAGTAAGACTTGCTTAGGTGTTATTGAGGTTGTAATGACCACACAAATGGTTAAATTGCGCCCTGAGCTTGAAAGCATCTGCAGAGCACTTCAGGTTTTGTTTATTTCGCTTTGTCTCTTTCATCTTCAAATACTCTGCCTATGAATATATTCACATAAGAATCGTTTCTTCTTTTTTTTCACAGGCAGTTGATCTTAGGAGCACAGAAGTTCCGATCTCGCCTTCTCTAAAGGTTTTAAAGTCCTTAACTTTTCGGTTTTGTTCGTCTTCAATTCGCTTACTTAACAACAATCCGAATGTTGCTTTGAATCAGGGACCTGACTTCTCCTACCAAGCTGCGTTACCTGAGATCAGAAACCTCTTGAGGTGTGCTTGCGAGACGCATAAACTACCATTAGCTCAGACATGGGTCTCTTGTCTGAAACAGAGCAAAACCGGCTGCCGTCACAATGACGAGAACTATATCCATTGTGTGTCCACAATCGATGATGCTTGCTACGTCGGTGATCCTACAGTCCGTGAGTTTCACGAAGCCTGCTCTGAGCATCATCTCTTGAAAGGTCAAGGAGTTGTTGGAGAAGCCTTTCTGACCAACGGTCCTTGCTTTTCATCTGATGTCTCCAGCTACAAGAAATCTGAGTACCCTCTCTCTCACCATGCAACTATGTTTGGCTTACATGGCACAGTCGCAATACGCTTGCGCTGCATCCACACGGGCTCGGCTGATTTCGTCTTGGAGTTCTTTCTGCCTAAAAATTGCCGGGACATCGAGGAACAGAGGAAAATGTTGAATGCTCTTTCGACTATAATGGCGCACGTGCCTAGAAGCTTAAGGACAGTCACGGAGAAGGAGCTAGAAGAAGAGGGAGATTCAATGGCGAGCGAGGTCACAGAAAGAGGAGAGGCATTGCCGAAGATAGAGAATACATCTGAAGTACATCAAAGCAATAGTGTTCCTCAAGACGCGGGATTGGTGTTTGATGGTGGAACATCAGAGATGGGTGAGCTTGGCTTTGACTATGGCAAAGGGCCTTTGAGTGTAAATGAGAACAGCACTTTCTTCTCTGCTAGAACGACTGAGAAAAAGCGAACAAAAGCCGAAAAAAACATAACTTTGGATGTTCTTCGGCAGTACTTTGCAGGGAGTCTCAAAGATGCTGCCAAGAGTATCGGTGGTAAGTGAAAAACATATACATTCTGAAACTCGACTTTTAGTTTTCATGAAGGATTCTGTTATTGATTTTGGGATATGTTTCAGTTTGTCCAACGACATTAAAGAGAATATGCAGACAGCATGGGATACAGAGATGGCCATCAAGAAAGATCAAGAAAGTTGGTCATTCGCTTCAGAAGATCCAACGGGTGATCGACTCGGTTCAAGGTGTTTCGGGCCATCATCTACCTATAGGCTCCTTCTACGCGAATTTCCCGAATCTGGCTTCTTCGCAAGAAGCATCATCATTACAACAACAATCCAAGAAGACGACATTCTTGTCTTCCTTACATTCACAGCCTGCAAAATCCCCTGCTTCGTCGTGTAGCCACAGCTCGAGCTGTTCCAGTGAAACACAAGTAAACAAGGAAGATCGTACGAATAAGACCAGAGAGGATACAATGACTCTCTCAAGATCTTTTAAGGAAACGCAGGCCACACAGTTATCACCATCAACATCATCACAAGACGATGATTTTCTGAGGATAAAGGTAAGCTATGAGGAGGAGAAGATACGGTTCAGGATGCGAAACTCGCGTAGGTTAAAAGACCTCTTGTGGGAAATAGCGAAACGGTTTAGTATAGAAGATGTGAGCAGATACGATCTGAAGTACTTAGATGAAGACAATGAATGGGTTTTGTTGAGATGTGACGACGATGTAGAGGAATGTGTAGATGTTTGCAGGTCTTTCCCGGGACAAACGATTAAGCTTTTGCTTCAGCTCACTTCTCAACATTTACCAGAACGTTCTTCTGTCAGTGGATGCCTTTCATGACAAGAAGAAGGGACAAGAGATTACATATAGTAGCTTGTGTTGTGTAAGCACATTTGTCTGTTGTCGAGATTATATTAGGTGGTTCTTAATTTGGCAGAGAGAGAGAGAGAAAACATGTAAAGAGCCTTTCTTCTAGGAAAAAATGTTAATATTTCTTGTTTTTGTTTACTACTACTTCTGTAGTCTGTTGTTGGTTTGCAAATGTGGATATACGTTTTCAATAATTACATTTTTGTTTGTACTGTATATATATTGGATTTGTTTCATAAGCAAAAAGAAACGAAAAGTGAAGAAGAAGCGACAGTATAATATACACTAAAATGAATTTTCTGTTTGGTATTCCCAGGAGAAATAAAAAAAACTGTCGTAGCGTACAACAAATATTTCACCATAGTCTAAAAATGTAAACAAACACTACCCAAAAAAAATCATTATCTTTAAACAGGTTCACGTGTGTATCTTTGTATATGACTAATCCAAGAGGTTTTTATTTTGACTATCCAGTACGACCGGTTCTACGGACGTGCGGTAAACCACGTCCACTAACCCGGTTATTATCTGAACCACCATTGCCTCGTTTACGTCTCTCTCCTTTTGGTTCCTCTCTGATAGTTCTTACGATTTCTAGTTCTCTGAGTACATCATCCATGGGCGGTCGGTTCTTCGGGTCAGCCTCGAGACACCGTAAAATGAGTGCGGCGATTCTGACCACAGCCAAAAGTGGATACTTGTGTTCGAGCCGTGGGTCCATCATTTTCTGAATCTTCTTCTTTTGGCTCAAAACCGGTTTAGCCCATTCCACGAGATTCTGTTGCGCAGATGGTCGGGTTGGGTCTAGTGCTCTTAAACCGGTTAAAAGCTCTAAGAGTACCACTCCAAATCCGTATACATCACTCCGCACATATAGATGACCTAAAACATTTTGTGATAATCCGAAATTCAAATGAGATTTACACATAAAACGATGTAATTTTTTTTTTAATTTGCACGTTTTTTTATTTACCTGTAGCCATGTACTCGGGAGCCGCATAACCATGTGTGCCCATGACACGTGTGGTGACGTGAGAGAATCCATTAATTGGACCAAGCTTGGCTAGTCCGAAGTCAGAAAGCTTGGCGTTGAAGTTCTGTAAAAACGGCAAAAAAAAACTGTTATATACAAATCTAGAAACAGCATCAGTTTTGTTATAAACTATGGAAAGGAGAACGTACAGAATCAAGAAGAATATTGGAAGCTTTGAAGTCTCTGTAGATAACACTCTTCTCAGAGTTATGCAAAAAGGTAAGTCCTTGAGCTGCTTCTATGGCTATTTTTAAACGTGTATCCCATGTCAAAGCCTCTCCTTCTGCATGAAAATAACGTGCAAATCTTATATTAATGATATAATAGATGTAAAAGAAAAGGAAATTAATGGATGAGTTATAAAAAAACGTACTTGAAAAGAGGTGATTTTCAAGGCTTCCTTTAGGCAAATATTCATAGATCAAGAGGAACATATTCTCTTCCCAGCAATAACCCAAGAGCTTCACCAGATTTGGATGATGAAACTTCCCTAAGAATTTCACTTCACACTGCAAGTTTACACACGTCACCGATTATGACAGCATTAGAAGATAATTTGTCTTTTATATTCCACTGTTTATTTTATGAACTTTGATGTTCGGTTCCAAGTATAATAAAAAATATATCATGAAACTAATCTATTTCTATATGATTACGAGTGTTTATTACTACTGTAACACTATATAACGAATATAAAAACATGCAACGTATTACGATGAATTTAACGAAGCGACATGAATATCATCAATGGCATGAAAAATTATGCTTAGAGCAAAAAGTTATATTTTTAAAAACTGTATTGTGCGTGGAACTAAATTGTATTTTTTTATTTAATAAATTTTGTAAGTTTGGGAATTATTCAGGACTGTAGCATGTCTCAACCAACTTTGAAAAGTCAATGGTCAAAGCTTGTATGGAATATTACTTTCTTTTCGTTGATAAAGACACTTATTTTTTAATGATTTTCACAAGTTCCACAGATATTTCTATCTATCATTTTAGATGGTCGTGAATTTCTTTCACAGTTTTTTTATTTGATATTTTAGGCAGCTACAATGAAATTTCTAGCTGGAGAGACACTACATAAAAGAAGAAAATCATTTCCACCCATCAACATAAGAAAACATCCAACCATATCATTAAATATTTATGTATATCTCTCATTGACTTGTATAATACTTTTTTTTTTCCTTGATTGACTAATGCGACGTGAGAATTCATCGACTTCTTCTTCTTTCTTTTTTTGGCTTAATGTTAGATTGACTTCTTCTTTCTTCTAGGTACTAGTACTAAAAAGTTTAATGTTAGATTGACTTCTTCTTTCTTCTAGGTAGTAGTACTAAATAAGTAAGAAGCTAATGAATACGTTCCAAGTATCAGTGAAAACGGGAACAATGAACTTCGGTTACAAATGATTAAAAACTCATTTTAATACAATTATGTATGCCTCTAATTTGTAATCCGCGACTGAAATAATTTATCCCGTATACGTTTTGTGTCGTCTTCTCTTATTGATGATGTACACATGTTTAGATATAGAAAAACATAAATGTAAACAGAAGACACATATTAAACCCTAAATTGATGCGTAGGAAAAGAAACTCCTAAGTTCGTAGTAGCATTATTTAGTTTGACTAATCACTTACGCAGTAATGTTTTTAAAAAACTATAATTATATTAAGCTACAAAACGACAAGTAGCAGCTTAATTGTGTCCAGAATGTCTAAAAGAGTATACAATTTTCCTTTTTTGTTATCCAAAAAGTTGTCGACAAAAAAAGATTATACAGTATAATCGATTTGACCCAAATTTATGCTTAAATCTACTTGAGTAGTCATTAAAATGCCCAGTTTGCTTCTTTTGTTTTTGTTATTTCTATCATAAATATACATCCCAGTCTGAATTTTCTCGAACACGTTTTGTGTCTTTTTTTTTATGTTATTGACATTTAAATATTCAAATTTATATTGGCTCAATTATAAGCTCTTAATGATTTTAATGCAAATTAGATTAAAATAAATAAAAAGGAGGAAAAAATTGGAGTTACTTGCCTGCCATTCATGTAAGCCTTGAGCACTATCAGGGTTTGATTTCTTAACGGCGACTGGTATTCCGACGCCGGGTCTCGACGGAGCTAAGGTCTTCTCTTCCAACCATCCTTTGAAAACCTGTCCGAATCCTCCTTCTCCGATAATCGATTCTGGCCGGAAATTCTTTGTAGCCGTCTTAAGATCCACTAATGTGAACATCTTTAGGTTCGGCGTCGTTATCTTCCCGCTCGGCGGCACTGCCTTTCTTCCTACACCTAATTTCTCAACTGGCTTCAACGGCGGATTTTCGACGGATCTTGTTTTCTCCGGCGTGTTTTCACGAGGCGGATTATCGACAGATCTCGTCTTCTCCAGCGGGTTTTCACGAGGTGGGTTATCGACGGATCTTGTTCTCCGTCCTGTTTCCGGCAATGGAAACTTCGGTTTCAAATCCCTAGCCGCCGGCATCGCCACCAACGGCGGCGGAAACTTTTCATTTGCTGGTCTCACCACTATAAGATCAACACACGATCTTATTAGGTTGAATCTTCACTACAAAGGTTTGATTTTTAAGAGATGAAAACAGAGCAAGCCTTGACGTTTTCAAAATCGAAAATCACAATGGAACATACAAACAAACAAACCCAGAAAAGCTAGAAAAGAAACTTATGAATCATCATCAGAGACTACCATAGAAACAAAAGTGTTTGGATTTGGCAGAGAAGAAGAAGAGAGAGATGTGTGTATGAACCTGGGAGGGGTTTGGTGGAGACAGGGCTCTGTTCATGTTGAACAGAGGAAGATCCGCCAGGACAGAAGTTCCCCATCAAGACAAACTACTCTTGGCTTTGCACTGTTTTGAGTATTCTTGCCTTTATGATCATAAGATTAGAGAGAACTTTTCTCCAACTGTCCCCTTTTTTTCTTTCTTTTCTGGGGACTTTAACTGAAATATGGAGGAAGAAGGCCAGAAACAGAGAGGAAAGACCAAGCAAAACGCTTTAGGAATTATCAATTTGATATAAGGTCAAGTGTGCATTTGATTTTGTCGTGGTTATATATAGCTTGATGGGCTGATTGTTAATAACTTTTTTTTATTAGTATTAGTTTATCATTAAAAAATTTCAACGTTAGTTACTCACGATTCATATTTGTTATGTTTTCTCATTTCATACGTTTACAATAAAGTTGTCCACTGTCATTTCAAGTTTGATAATTTTATGGAACTTCAGTTTTCAATATCATTTTCTTTGTATGATTATTGAAGTCCTTTTGAAATATAGATTTTCTATTTTATAGTTTCCGAATTTTAAAAATCTATTGATCTTAAAGAGAAAAGAGAGCGAGATTTGTGAAAAGGTGACTGACTATAGTCAGTGGTCGTGGCTGGGTTGCAGATAGGGAACCGGTCGGAGTATTTAGTGTCCCTTCGGAAATGGCTGGGTTACGAGATGTATTGTTATTAATCACTATTGTTAAAGTGTGGTTGCATTCCACAAAAGTATTTGCATAAAGTCTAATAGATAAAAATGTCTAGACCAATTTAAAGTAATTGTTTTAAAATGACCATGAATATTTATTGAAATTTAAGGTGATTGCACTAATTTAAGGTGATTGCACTAAGTGACCATGGATGGTGATTTGCATAATTATTTACTTAATTTACTCTGAGTATATATTCATTTATCTATTTCCTTTACTCTGATTTACTTTTGTTTCATATGGACTATGCCTATCATATATACATCACCTCAATGACGTAATCACTAGAATAAAATACACATAGAACAAAACTGAATGATTATAAAAGCAAGCGAATTTAAGTAATTAGTAAAAACTTATTAATTTGTTTACAAAAATATGTTTTTTTATCTTATAAAAAAAAAACACAAATCATTGGTTTTTATTTTATGGGTATGTGGGAGAACAAATCAATAAAAAAAATTAGCAATTGCTAAAAGAAAAAAAACAAGAGGCTTTTAATTTGTCAGTTTGTCATAAGTGTGCATCATGGTTATTAGGAAAAGCCTTAGAAAATATCAGTGGGAAGAAGCCAAACAAGAACAGTGTTTGGCAATGGCGGGTCCGAGATACATGTGAGTGAGTATATGAAGATTTTATTATTTAGAAAAGGGAACAAAATATGAAACACGAGGGTCTCAAAAGACTCAAAACCCACATCTTCGGGAAATTTTCTTACCAACTATATATACAGTATGTTGGAATCTATGAGCAAGATTAAAAAACACATTTTTAATCAACGGCTTTCTTTCACAAACGCGGTCATTGACGACGATCCAAGTAAAGTCTTTTCAGTTTTTTTTTTTTTAAATTGAAATATAACGGTAATACACCAAGACCGATGATGAATGGGAGAGTTTCAATTTGCTTTTATTTAATTTTTGTTTATTTATTATTATCATCTAACGAGCTCAAGTAGAAAACGTGGGGAGACGTTATTTTATTCTTCTCAAATTATAAAATGCAATATGCAAATACTATATGATATATTTATATGGATCGGATTTAGCAGTGTATTCAAGTTGGCATAAAATATTAAACGTCCGCGTAATTCCGTTCGTCACCACCTACTTGCATTTTGTGACATGAGATCCCTTATAACATTCACATCAAGTAATTTATTTTTCCCGTGAGACAAAGCTAAAATAATTTCACGGTTGACTATATCATCTGTGTCATGGTATGTCACATTCTTACATTTAATTTGAAATCGATGTTTCGAGTTGGAGATGTATTACAGATTTTAGTGATACACCGTGTTCAATACTACCACGTCTTTACACATAAATTTACAGATTTTATCTATCTGAATTACAACTTTAGCCGTAATAATAACTAAAACATTATAAACGAATATTTATTTGTTTTTGGTTATTTAATTAAAATTTGACACTGAGAAATTTTGATGGTGTATAAATGTTACTGTCCACCATTTACCTTAATCAAAAAGTTACCTTCATCATCCGACCAAATAACCCATTCTTACAGTTATAGCTGACTAAGCAAGAAAACAAAAAACAAAAAGTAGACGGTCCTATCAAACAACCTTCTGTTTCTATAAGAGGTTTCACATTTGACTTATTTTAGTATCTATGTTTAGTATCCCCTCTTGACCGGTCAGAGTCCATAGACTTGCGAGCCGCTCTTCTAGCTTCATAAGATTTGCTCTGAGCGGCTATGTACTCAAATGCCACCAAGACGTCT
Source organism: Thlaspi arvense (assembly GCA_911865555.2). NCBI lineage: Eukaryota > Viridiplantae > Streptophyta > Magnoliopsida > Brassicales > Brassicaceae > Thlaspi > Thlaspi arvense. The sequence continues at coordinate 53,360,376 of OU466861.1, forward strand.
CCTATTTTCGGTCGTCGATTCGCTTCTTCGTTCAGACACATCTCTGTAATAGCAATCGCGTAGCTAAGACACTTCTTCGGGTAGTTTCCACGCAGCAACGGGTCCACAAGATGTCCGAATTTCGTTGGGTCCTTGAGATACGGTCGAGCCTGCATATCCCACACAAAATAAAAGCAAAAACACGGTTAAACGAGAGAGACTTGGTTCCGGTTTAACCCGTTTTTTTTTTACAGATTTTCGGTTTACTTACCCAAGCAACAAGGTAGCGCTCTTCGTTTGGTTTACTCATATCAATAGCTTTTCTCCCAGTAATCAGCTCAAGCAACACTACACCGAAGCAATATATATCCGATTTGATGGTTAACTTTCCGCTCATTGCGTATTCGGGAGCACAGTATCCGTAAGTACCCATGATCCGAGTCGAGACATGTGTCCGGTTACCGACAGGACCGACTTTGGCGAGTCCAAAATCAGAGAGTTTTGGGTGAAACTCTCTGTCCAACAATATGTTTGCGGATTTCAAATCACGGTAAATCACAGATGGGCTTATCTTACAGTGAAGATACTCGATCCCACGAGCTGCACCAACCGCGATTTTCATTCGTGTATTCCAGCTTAGCGGTTTCTGGTCAGGCTCAAGATCTGAGTTCAAACAACAACAAGATTCAAGACCGGCTAATTAAAAAAAAGAAGGATGATGAAAAAAAATGCTTGATTTTTGAAAAACACACTGACCATAAAGATGATCTTCTAAGCTACCCATTGGCATGTACTCATAAACGAGGAGTCTTTGAGCACCAGAAGTACAATAACCGATCAAAGTTACAAGATTTGGATGATGGAAAACGCTAAGCATCAGAACCTCAACTATGAATTCTTGATTTCCTTGATGCCCATCTGGGTTTAATTGCTTGATCGCCACCACCTATATAGACCAAATTCAATTTCTTACAACATTTCAGATTTGGTGAGAAAACAAAAAAAGACAGAAGCTCGTGGTCGTGAGGATGACTCACCTGTCCTGAATATAAACGTCCTTTGTAGACACTCCCGAATCCTCCTTTTCCGATCATATTCACCTCCTTGAAATTCTTCGTTGCGTCGGCTAACTCCTTGAACGTGAAACTCCGTGCGCCACCGCCGGGTTTAGGGCTATTCACTTTCCCATTAACTGAACCAAAACCCAAAATCAAACAGTCGTTTTAAATTCTCACATGTATGAGAAATTTCAAACAGTATATTAATGATAATAATAACCTAAAATTCCCGATTTGGACCCTGCTCTTGTTGAATCGCTTCTTGTGTCAACTGCAAAAACACAAGAGAATCACAAACAATGAAACTTTTTTTTTTTGAGAAGGAAAAACAACAAACCAGAGATTTCTTTTTGAATGAATGATAAAGAGAGAGAGAGATTCACAAAGAGATTTTGTTTCAAGACCTGAGGAATTATCGGTAACGTAATAAAGGGTATCAATTGGCATGTCATTGGTTCGTGTGTTGAGACAAGAGAAACAACTCATTGTCCTTAATGTTTTTTTTTTTGTTTGAGATGATATTAAAACGTAAATTCAACAACAATGGCCGAAAAAATGGATTCAGAGACGGAGCTGGTTTGTGATTATGTCCAACATTATCATCAAACCCAGCTCCTGGAACCCTTACACAGAAAACAGAGCCAAAAACGAAAGAAGAAAGAAATCTTTGATTCTTGTTTAAAAGAAAAAAAGAATCGAAAGTTTCTATTTATCTCCGGGAATTATCAATTGGAAAAAGAGAGACTTTCTATTTCTCTATCTCTCTCTCTATAATTCCCCAAAACTAATGGGGAAACCTGCCAGCACAGAGAGGATTAAATTGTTACTTCTTAGGAAAGGAATCTGAGAATTGGAGAGAAATAGTGAGATGTAAATTAATACAAATGGCAACTAACGGTGAAAAATGTTATCTTTAAATACTAAAAGAGGAAGGTGCAGATTTTATACTCTTCTGATTAATAACAAAATCTTTAGAGAAAGATGCAAAGGAAAAAAAAAAAAAAAAAGGAAGTGAGAGCAGCTAAAAAAACTTGAGGGCAACGGAAGAGAAATTAAAGGGGACATGTGACCTAATTTTGGATCTGCGCGTCGTCGTTTCTTTCGTTCTTTCTTATTCAACATTCAACAACATTGTTGTTTTCTTTCCGTTGGAGCTAAATTAAGCATTTCTTCGGAAGATTCCAAAAAAAATACATAAAAGATTTCACAAAAGACGAAACCAAAACGTACATGAACAACCTTTCTCAAAATCTCATGCAAACCAAACCCGAATGCGAATTCACAATTCTAATTTAACTAGCTAAAATATATTTTGTAAAAATAATATATTCATACTCTTAAATCGGTTTTTCTTTTCAACAATCTGCACAGAGAGACCTGCCTAAGTTTTCTTCATCCACAATCACGAAAACCTCTTCTTCTTCCTACTGGTAAAGCTTTTCGAGATTAGTAAAATCAGAGCTGTAATGCCAAATCCGGATGCTGCGATGAAGCTGCCTGAAGGTTAGAGACTGGTGAGTTTGGGGAGACGAGCTTCACGTTGAGATCAGGTGGAAACCGGTTAAATTCATGTTTTCTGTTAGGCAGCAAGCCTTGTCTCGAGAAAGCTGTTTCCAGCATCTGGTTCGGATTATTGTCGCGAGAAAGCTGTTTCCAGCTTCTGCTTTGCGTTAATGTTTCCTTGCTCTCGCTTTCTTGATTAAACAAGCGAGCAGATGCTGCCGCAGACTCTTTGCTTTCATGGGAAGAATGAATGTTTCCTACGATGGAGCTAGAGACAGAGGTGGTCGGAGACATGATTCTGCTTGAATGAGGACGATCATCATCAGGTGCCAAGTCATTCCAACCCTTTTGCTTTCCCGACAATGAGATTTGCTGTTGAGGAGGAGGAGTTTCTGGGTTCTCTCCAACCCAACCGGGACCAAATTCGATTCCAGTTGGTAACGCTGTTTCAGTCCTTTTACTGACGAATCTCCAAGCAACAGGACCAAGTTTCGCGGCGTATCGTGCTAGACTCATAGCGTACCCATATTCATTTCTTAAACCAACCTGGTAAACACAAGGAAGCAATGGTCAGATTCTCTGTTTATTGAAACTAAATGAGATATCTTTTTCCATTTCTTTTCAAGTTGCTAAACACGTACTGGAGTTAACTGTTTTAAAGCATCATCAAACGTGGCAAAAATCGAATCTTCTTGCGAGGAAGTGGAGACGTGGTTGTAGGTATCTCGCCTGTTCTCGACATTCTTCATCCCGTATTTATCGACGGCCTTCACAACCGAAGCTACAGAAAATCGGTTTATGTCAGCAAAAAAAGTATTGGCAAAAAGGGAATCTTAAGCAGGTGGTATTAGAAAAAAGGCAGATCTTTACGTGGAAACTCCTTCTCCCAATCAATCAACAAGCCACTTTGGTTCTCGTTGTAATGGTTGATTCTAACCGAAGTTTCTGATTGACGGAATCTGTAAGAAGGATGTGCACTTCTTAGATTATAAGCACCGGATGATCTAGAGTTATCTCCACCAAGAGTCTGCGTTGCTGTTGCCTCAGCTGAGATTTCAGAAATAGTACGGTCAACCGAAGATGGCTCAGGCTGTTTCTTAAGGCATGTTCCTGTAGGACGGCCTCTTTCGACCACTTTTGGTTGTTGTCGCAGTGTCACTGGCTCTTCTTCATCACTTTCTTGTCTTAAATTTTCAAAATCCTTTTTAGCTATCTCAAGCATAGCTCGTGCCTGTTGTACAAATATATACACCATCAGAAAGATAGAGGATAACAAAAAAAAGGGAAAGCAAGTTGCGAGTTTATGCCAGAACAAACCTGTCGATAATATACTGTATCTGCTGAATTGTATTCCATTGCGTTTGTACATATTAAAAACACGTCTTGCTGCAAAAGATGAGAGGGAATTAGAAAGATTCAGTCTTGAAAATTAACAAACATTCTAGACGCCACCAGGTAACTCAGTTTTAACATTATGTCTGCACCTTCTAAAGGTTACAGAACACTCTGTAACTAGCAGACTGTTAAGAGATATCAGATAGTAGCTACCTATTCTCATCAATTCCAATTTCTTTAACAAGAGAGAACGATGGATCAACAACTTCTAACTAGGCTTGTCAGCAAACACGATGTTGTAGATACCAGAGAAACTATTGCACGAGACTGAGAAAAAGAAATCAAAATTATGAAAGATGAAAACTCCATTCTAGCAAACGCAAAGAGCAGAGATGTATCTTTACACAGCCAAGTGATAGTTCAGTGAGAAGAATTGTACGTTCAAGTACAAGACTTGCCTCAAATTGTTCTAAGCTAGCGTATGCCCCGGATTCTAATTTCCGTCGCAATGTGCTGAAATCCATCGGATTCTTGATAATATCATGATAATCAGGAAGCTGTAAAACAAACTCTCACAGATAAGGTAAAAGCAAAATGAATGCTTTAATATACACAAGCTTAGTAAACTTCACCTCCTCTGGATCAACTGGGTCAGAGTACACTCCATATGTATCCTTCCTTCAAGTATTGTAGAACAACATCAATCAAAAAACCATACCCATAGTTGCATCACAAAATGAGAAGGAGAAGAAGGCTGTTTCAGAGCCATAAAAATTGACATACTTTTGAAGTCTATCAACGATAAACAACAGCAACTTTTTGTCTGGCAATGGTGTAAAGGGCTCAGACTCCACAAGAGACCCTGACCACAAGTAAACGCCACAAAAATGTTTTAAATTTATTAGCAGAAAATATTTCACTTTATTCTTGCACTAGTTCCAGATTAATGCCTTATTCATGACTTGTAAAATAACGAAATGAGAAAAAGGGATATTTACTTTGAAGAATGTCTGTCCCTTTTGAAGCCTTCTGTCCCTGCAGGAAAAAAAAAACAACAGATAAATCATCAATCTCAAGTAAAAATCCTAGAAATGATACAAGTATATTGTATACAGGAGTCTACATTTATGGTAACTTTCATGTAAATCCTAGAAATCTCAACAATCAAAGAAACTAAATTAACAGTTTTTATTTTCCTCCAAAGTGAAACCTTGAAATGAGATGAAAAACATATAAAGAGAGATCGAAGGCGGACATTGCAAAGAAGGACGCAACAACAAATTCGACTAAGTTTCCCATTAATCATCCTCTTTTTTATTTGATACTATTGATTCGATTTCTTCTAAAATTGCAATTTTGTAATTATCACTACTAATCAAAATCATTTCTGTCAAAAAAATTCAAAAGTTTTAGTCATCACCAATTTTGTTCTTACACTTCACTTGTCGGTTTTGTTGTTGTATATCCATGATTAGATTCATACCACTTTATATTTCAACTGAAAATCATGATTATATGGTCCACAGAAGATGTTTGCCAATGCCAATGAATATAAACTTATATCCTTAAATTTAATTTTTTTAACACAGGTAACATTATCATAAGTTTTACATTATATAATTAAGTTTTAGATTTTAAGTTAAAAAAAGTAACTAATTTTGGTTTGCCAATGAAACTTCTTAATTAGTTTTCCCAAAGATATTCTTATCCACAAGGAACTCTATAACTTACCTTATAGTCAGATCCGGCGGCACCGATTATCCGGCGCCTGATGGATGCATTGGCGTCCAAATCGCAGCCGTCATATTTCAAAGTAGAAGAATGAAGACGGTCGTTGGAGTTGAACCCGTGCAACATCCGGCGCTTTTTGTCCCTCCTCTTATCGTCGTCGTCGTCTCCATCTGATTCCTCAAAAGCCTCGTTTAGATTGGATCTCCGGCGACTGGATCGGTAGAGAGAATTAGGGTTTTTGAAACCGGATCTAAGCTCTTTCCTGGGCTCTCCTATCTCTTGCTGCAGTAGCAATTGTTGATGTTTCAGAGCTCGCTTCTGGACTTCTATCAGAGATGGCCTCCCTTTCTTCTTCTTCTTCGTTAGTGTATCAGCTACTTCACCCATTCTCTCTCCTCTCTCTCTCTCTTCCCCCTTTCTCTTTCGCCCTCTAAACAGTCGTTTCGTTGTTAATTTTTTTCTTGCTGTAAAACGCATTAATGGAAAAAAATACTCCACACGTGCAGACCAAAACGTGGACATGGGTAACTCGTGCGCGCCTCTGAGCCTTGCTACACACGTGGTTTACACTGTATGGAACAACCCTTGGATAACGTTTGGAGTTTTTTGAATTATATTGGGCCTTTAAACCCAGATTGGTTACCCACCCGAATTAGCTGTCGAGTGTGTTGTACACGTGTCAGTGTGAATGTAATGGCTTTTCCAAATATTAGTCAACGCCTTTGATAATTCGATTTTCCATTTTTTCAGTCGGTGCTTTTTTTTTTTTTCTCGTTGCTTAACTGAGTGAAACTCTCTCTTCTACAATTTCCAGCTTCCTTCCTCGTGTTTGCCATCTCCGGCTCGCTTGATTCAGGGGAAATTATCTGTAGCTTGAGAGAAGAGTTTTAAAAGAAAAAGACAAAACGCTTTTGCTCAATGTTGAGAACATGGAAGACGATGAAGTGACTCTATTTCAGGCGATTTCTACTCGAGGATTCTAAAACAAGTGGTCGTTATCGAATCCTCAAGCTAGAAGAAGAAGAAGAAGAAGCTAAGGTTTTTTTTGGTTCTTTGTTGGATCGGTTTCCTCGGTGCTTATCGCGTTTTGGAACTGGTACGCGCTCTAACCTATCTTCCTTTTTCGTGTGTTTGTTATTGTACATTACTATAGTAAAGGACTATCCTGAAAGAAAAAAAAATGTTTTTTTTTTATCCACGATGCTAAATTTGGTGATATTTACCATAATTACGGGTATAGTTTTTTGATTTGACTTCTGATTTTGTTTCTCGGCAGAGGAAAATGCAGAACTTAGCTCAATTTGGTACAAAATACAGAACTTTTTCCATTGGGATTTTGATAATACCTTCAAAGTAATCGATTGCTTTGTTTTTTTGCTGATTAATATGAGCTCTGATTCGTTCCTGGACAAATATCTTGGCTTTCATATTTTTGGTCTTGAAGATCTGTTTCATGATTTTGGGTGTATATATTTTGCTTTATTACAGCAAGTGAAGAGGAACCAAACCATATCATATGGCGGGAAGTTGGGATGGAAGCCAATCAGAGAACAGCTCTAGTTTCGAGCCGGGGATCGATAATATATATGAAGCGTTTATCTGTCCATTGACAAAACAAGTTATGCAAAATCCAGTCACTTTGGAGAATGGTCAGACTTTCGAGCGCGAAGCAATTGAGAAATGGTTCAAGGAATGTAGCCAAAACGGTCGACCTCTGTCCTGTCCCGTGACTTCTCAGGAGCTGAGTATCACTGATCTAAGCCCGAGTATAGCTTTATGTAATGCGATCGAAGAGTGGAGATCCAGGAATGATTGTTTGAAGCTTGATATTGCTCGACAGTCGCTGTATCTGGGAAACTCCGAGACCAATGTCTTGCTGGCTATGAAGAATGTCCGAGAGATTTGCAGGAACATACGTTTGGCTAAGAACCGTGTCCGCAGCCCTCAGCTTGTTCGGTCGATTTCGGACTTGCTAAAAAGTAGTAGCCATGAAGTGCGGTATAAGGCCTTACAAACTCTTCAGGTCGTCGTTGAGGGAGATGATGAGAGCAAGGTTACGTCTCTGTGTTTGCCTCTGTTTTTATTTGTCTTTGTTTTTTTGTAGACTAATATTTCAAATGTGTTTCAGGTCATCGTAGCTGAAGGAGACACTGTGCGTACTATAGTTAAGTTCTTGTCCCAAGAGCCACCAAAGGGAAGGGAGGCAGCTGTTTCCTTGTTGTTTGAGCTCTCTAAATCAGAGGCCTTGTGCGAGAAGATTGGATCGATTCGTGGAGCAATCATCTTGTTGGTTGGCCTGACAAGCAGCAAATCAGAGAATGTTTCAACCGTTGAGAAAGCTGATCGAACTTTGACAAACTTGGGGAGATCAGAGGAAAATGTTCGACAGATGGCTACAAACGGTAGACTGCAGCCTCTTCTGTCTAAACTTCTTGAAGGTGCTTTCACCAAAACCCTTTGCTTACTGATATTCTCTGATTGGTTAAACATTAGACTGAATCATATATGAAACATGATGATTATGCAGGTTCGCCTGAAACAAAACTCTCCATGGCTTCTTATCTTGGTGAGCTTGCCTTAAATAACGATGTGAAACTCACTGTGGCTCAGACTGTGGGTTCCTCTCTTATCGAACTTATGAGAAGCCGCGACATGCGCCAACGGCAAGCTGCTTTGGGAGCTCTCAACAGAGTCTCATCTTTTGAAGGGAGCGCCAAAGTCTTAATCGGCACAGGGATTCTCCCACCGCTTATCAAAGACCTGTTCTATGTTGGCCCAAACCAGCTTCCGATTCGGCTGAAAGAAGTCGCCGCCACTATTCTTGCCAACATAGTGAACATTGGCTACGACTTTGACAAAGTCCTTGTTGGAGCTCATCACCAGACTCTTGTTTCAGAGGACGTTGTGGAAAACCTACTCCAACTGATTAGCAACACGGGTCCAGAGATCCAGGGGAAGCTGCTGGAGGTTCTTGTTGGGCTCACCAGCTGCCCGAACTCGGTTATAAATGTTGTTTCCGCCATCAGAAACTCAGGTGCCATCATTAGCTTGGTTCAGTTCGTTGAGGTTAATGAGAACGATGATTTGCGTTTGGCCTCTATCAAGCTCCTTCACAACATTTCACCACACATGAGCGAGGAACTAGCCAAGGCGTTGCGTGGCACTGTTGGACAGCTAGGGAACCTTATCGCGATCATATCGGAGAATACAACAACAATCACGGAGGAGCAAGCTGCAGCTGCTGGACTTTTAGCTGAACTTCCTGAGAGAGATTGGGGTCTGACACAGAGATTGTTAAGAGAAGGTGCTTTCGAGAAAATCATGTCCAAGATAAATGTTATTCGCCAAGGAGAAATCAGGGGGAAACGGTTTGAGAGAACTTTTCTCGAAGGACTTGTTAGTATTCTCGCTCGGATCACATTCGCGCTCACAAAGGACACTCAAGCCGTTTCGTTCTGCCGTGAGAACAACCTCGCGTCGGTTTTCCTCGATCTTCTTCAGTCCAACAGTCAGGATAACATCCAGATGGCTTCTGCAATAGCTTTGGAGAATCTTTCACTTGAATCCAAGAATCTTACAAAGATACCCGAACTGCCTCCTCCGAGCTACTGTGTGTCGATCTTTTCATGTCTGAGCAAACCGCCTGTTGTTCTAGGGCTGTGCAAGATCCATCAGGGGATATGTTCATTGAGAGACAGCTTTTGTCTTGTTGAAGGACAAGCCGTGGATAAATTGGTTGATCTCTTGGACCATGAAAACGAGAAGGTGGTTGGGCCAGCACTCGCTGCTCTTTCAACGTTGTTGGAAGACGGTTTGGAAGTAGAAAAAGCGGTGAGGTTGATTGATGAAGTGGACGGGATAACGCCTATATTAAACGTTCTGCTGGAGAATCGGACAGAGAATCTAAGGATAAGAGCCGTGTGGATGGTCGAGAGGATCTTGCGCATTGAGGAGATAGCAAGAGAAGTTGCAGAAGAGCAGAACGTGACTGCAGCACTTGTGGACGCCTTTCAAAACGCAGATTTTAGGACACGGCAGATCGCTGAGAACGCCTTGAGGCACATTGATAAGATCCCAAACTTCTCTGGTATATTCACCAACATTGGTTAAGGTCTCTATATGCCTTCTTGTAAATGGTTTCTAAGAGAGAGAGTGGTTTCAAAGTTAAACTCGGAGGAACTAGAGCTGTCTTTCAAAGTTGATAAACACACATCACTGATTAAGGAACAAAAATCATTTTTTTAATGAGAGTAAATTCAAAAGTCTGGTATTTAAGCTTAACAGGATCTGCTACGTTTAACTCTTCTAGATCTCATCAATGAATTCTAGAAGATCTTCTACGTCTTGCCTCAAAGCAATGATCTTCTGCTGCTGAGAAGCGATCCGGTTTTCGATATCGCGCCCTGAGGATTTCTTCTCGTACCCTTCAACAACAGTTGTATGTTTGGCCATCAGTTTCTCTTGAAGCTCTTTCTCTTTCGCAACTAGCTCTTCGACCTGTTACAAGAGAGACCCGTTAAGCGAGAGGGGAGAGACTTGAGAGATTCGAGACAGGTGGAGAGAAATTTCAAACCTTTGGAGATATTTGAGAGGCTGATGGGGAAGATTGTAATGAAGCCAGTAAAGGTTTCAGTTCTTTCGAAAGATCTTTCAGTAAACTGTCATAGGATTTGCGAGCTGCTTTGCAGGTTTGAATGTCACCGGTTCTTGAGAGATCACGCAATGATGCTTCGAGCTTATCATGTGTAGCTAAGCATTTTTGGATGATACTTTGGACTTCCTGTAGTGTTGCTAGGACCTGAAAAAACAGAAAGAATGTCATTTTCATATCTCAGAGACAAGACATCAGTAGATTACATGTCAATGTGCTTGGAAAAAGATTCCAACGTTACCTCATCCCATTGGAGTTTCGCCAAATATGCAGCAGAGGACTTGGAGATTGAAAAGTCAGCCCGCGTGTATATGATGCAGGTGATGAACAAAACAAAAAATCCAGAGATTAGCATCAATGGCTCACTCAGCAGATTGATGTTGCTGAACTTATAGTAGACCTGTACAAAAGACACATCTCTTGATCAATTAAAGTACCTGAACCTATATTGTGGCTATTAGAATAATATTACTCAGATGTATTCTATCTACCTGAATCTTCTGATTGTGATCAGGGACAACGTTGTTCTTCTCAAGCACAACAACTGGTCTACCAGCTATATCTAAGTGCGAATATTTGATCTGCAAACGAACATGAATAATTCGAATATCAGAAATTTAGAATCGAAACACACAGAGACAGGACAAAAAAAATCATGAAAATAAAATATAATCCCAAGCTCTGTTACCTCTTGTGACTGCTTGACAGCAAATGGAGTGATAACTGATATATCCTTCGAACCCTCAGGTAAGACCACCTGCAACGGAAACGAAAACACAAAAGAACATCAAGCAATGACGAGAGACCTTTTCATTCAAACCTCATCTTCATCTGCATCCACATCAATTCTAAGCTAAGGAAAATCATCAAACTAAGAAAGAGAAAACATTTCAAGTAGAAAGTGTATGATACCAACCTGTACAATAAGATGTTCAGTGACAAGGTCGAGCATAGGGGAGCCAAAGGATATGTCGAGGAAACGTTTCCCTTCCGATGCAAACAAAAAGTCACTAAGTGGCAAACCATAACCAATCGTGAAAAATGTTTTCCACCCACCAAACAATGGAAACCGAGGCTCAATTAGTAGCTCTGTCTGCAACCAAACCAGCAAAGAAAAACAGAGTCAAAACACATACACCAGTTATATTTGGAAGATCAAATCTCGTTAATCCAAAAAACATCAAACCTTTTTCGAATCACTTTGCATCTGAGACGTGGAGATATTGCCAATATCATCCCTGTAGTATATGGAATGGGCTCTGGGTGGTAATCTAGCAAGTAAATGCCTAAAGGCAGATGCTCCTCGTGGATTAGGTCTGTCTTGAAATTCTAACCTGAGGTTGGAATATCAAAAGCATCAAGAAACCGAATAGTAAATTAGAAATAGCGAGCATATTAGTAAAAAGTATTAACCTTGAAAACTCTCCCTTGAGTTGAGCTCCTCGGTGAACGATATTGTAATGCTCGGTGACCTGCACGTTCCCCCAATGAGACACTTCAATTTCTCGCACGAGCTTCTCTGCCACAGCAAATGCAGCCTTGCTCTCAAAGTGGACAACTATGGGAGAGTATGAGTACTGTGGTAGATTCTTGTACGGGCCATATTTGATCTCTGACCCCTGTAGCTTCGTGTTCTCCAAGTTGGTGTAAGATTCGATTCTGGCATTGGGTAGTAGTTTGATAGACAATGACTGAGACTCGACCGCGTAAGGAGAGAGATACTGTGCGCTTTCTTGGAGCATAACAAGATGGACATCACCTTGGCTTATCTTCTCAGGAAATGGCTGAAGCACATTGGTGAATGCAGCAACTACCTCTAACGTCAAGGTCTCGCCTTTACTGAGTGGTTTGGGTAATGCAACTGTGTAGAAACTGATCGAATCGGGCATTCCTTTGGGATTAGCTGCTTCCACAGAGAGATTGACCAAAGGGCGTTTAGATTTCCCTTTTCCTTCGCTATGTGCAACCGATAAATATGCCAAGTTGTTCCCAAGAAACTTTGGGAATGTCAAAGTAAACTCGGAAACTGATTCAGAGCCAGAGTTTACGACCTAAACAACAAGAGTTAGATACCTCAACTCAAGAGACGACTTCGTAATTTGGAATCTGACTAACACAGCAGTCTCATGATAAGTTTGAAGTGATTACCTTAAGGGTCTTGGTAACGCGAGCAAACTGTGAGGTCACATCGATCTGCATTACAAAAAGGAACAAACTTGGATGAAGAATGCAGAAATTGATGATCAGAAGACCATCGAAATGAATCGTAGACTACACAGATAACAGAATTACAGCATATCCGATCCCACCGATATCATAAGAAATCCAGAAAAAAAGGAACAAAAAGGTTATATCTTTCTGAACTGATTGCTAAGTGTTAAGCACAGATCAGCAAGTGCAAGTTTGAGAATCGATCAGGAACATCGTGACGAGTAAGAATCAGATCGAAGATATTGCGGAGGGAGTGATTGAGAGACTTACACGACGTTCGACTTTGGATAAAACCAGATCGGAGAACGCCGGCGTCGCGAGAACAGCGATCGCAAGCAGAAGAAGCAACACATCGACGACACTTGATTGCTTCATCCTTGATAGATTAACTCAGACCAGTCTCTGGAGACTCGCTTGCTCACTCAGAGAACCAGACCTTGAGCATTTACAAAATTTTATTCGGATAGTGGATACTCTTTTTCCCGGGTCGGGTTTTACAGATATAAAGCCCAACTATAGTGGGCCTCTATGTGGGCTTAGATCCGCAAAGGAATATTTTGTAACACGTGGCAGTTTTTTATTGGTTAATATTGCTGAACCTGGGTGCAGAGGATGACACAGTAGTGGAAAAAAAATGTGAAGAAACTATAGGTGAGGTTTTGGTTTTCTAATTTTCTTCGCTCTGCTTTGTGTTCCTCGTGTGCCGTAGCGATTTTTCTCGAGAAAATCGTTTGGAGGAAAATGGAGACTTCTCTGAGGTTTACGGGCAATACGAGGTCTTTGAAAATCCATGCTAAGGAGAAGCTCCCGGTGAATTCGAGGACCCATTTGCAGGTGAAAAATTCTTCGTAGCTCCCCAACTTATATTTTGCAACTGTTTCGTGATGCTATGGAGGATTTTATTAGCTCTATTCGATTCTGCAAGTATTTGGGTTTGGTGGTGTAATGCTCTCTGGTTGGATTGGGATTGTTTTGTTTGACAAATCCCCAAAGTATCGAGATTTATTAAAAAGGGTTAAGTTTTGAATTGGTCGCGTCTAGAATTTAGATGTGTAGGCTTTTGGTGTTTTCAGATAATTTTTGTGTGCATTTTAACACAAGTGAAGAGTTTAGTGAAAAGTTTCAGATTTTATCTTGACCTGAACTTTTTGGTTGAGATGATGAAATTAAGCAGCTGCTTTGAACTTTGAAGCAACTCTTGGAGTATAAAACCTAACTTTAGCGAAGTTGATAATAAATCTTGCGCCTGAGATTTACAGAATTGAGTTGTTGGAGGAAAAGTTAAGGAATGGTTTTGGTTTCGTGTCTCACTAACCTTTCATCTGCTTGGGATTTCATTTGCTTGGGCTTTTGGGGAATGTGATTTAGTTTAGGAAAGGAATTATGTCTGAGTGGTTAACTTCCTCCTCATGGTCATTGAGAAGAGGAGCATTCAGAGGCTTCCCTGTATCTCTGCTTGAGTCATCATTACTTTTCAGTATGTGTATCAAGATTGCTTGTTCTGCTATAGTTCTTTGGCTTTGGCTACAGTCTCTGGACATTCATAGCATATTTCTGTTTCTCATCTTCTTTGGTGGGTTTTGTTTGGTGATAGCTTCATGGAGAGCTAGATACTGGAACTGGGGCTCCGAGTTACTTCTGTGCGATGATTAGACACTTTTTCCCCGAGGTATGATCTCAGTTTCTCTTGTTGTTTTTTCTCTATCGTCTTCGTCTTGGAATATTTTCCACGGTAGACTAGGACTAAGACTAGTCGTGTTACAAATTTCTCTTAGGCTACGACAGGCCTTGGAGTAGGATTGCATTATGATAAGCGCCAAAAGCTACGGTGTCATGTACGCGGGAAGAAAGAGTTTCCTGTGAGAACTGATAAGCGTGTCACCTTTAATATTAAAGGGCGGTGTGATTTTGATCAAGACTTCAATCAGGTTTCGCTTCTTTTATTTATTTCGCCTCAAGAACGTTCGTCGGAGTTTTATGTTTCTTGCTTGAGTGCTATTATGCCTAATGAACCTAACCTGTGCTCATGTTCTGCTAACAGAGGAACCCTAAAGGAGCTGCAGAAATTGCGTGGAACATCATGGACTTTAAGGAAGATCAGGATGTACGGATCAAAGTTGGCTACGAAATGTTTGATAAGGTATCTCTCTCACAGCTGAAGTATGTTTCCGCCTGATGTTCTTGGTCATGAGGCCTGTTTTGGATTCTTGAAAACATTGTGTTGCCTCTCTCTTTCAGGTCCCTTATATGCAGATTAGAGAAAACAACTGGACTCTCAACGCAAACATGAAGGGAAGATGGAACTTGAGATTTGACCTGTAACTGCATTTAATATTCATAATCATCATCTGAGAAATGTATTAAATCCCTACTGATACACTCATTTTTTAGTTTCAAAATTTTAAGAGATGTTCCTCAAATCATCTCCGTCACTATTGCAAAATGTCTTTATTTTGCAAATCCACAAATCGATAATATATCGTGGTGGTTTCAACAACCAATTCCAAACCGGGAACATGAGAGAACCAATACCTTAAATCGGTTTGGACTGGTTTGTGTTGTGGTTTGGTTGAACTTGAGATGGTGCTGCTGCTCAGAACATCAACATCAGTACGAAAATAAGAGTTAAAAAAAGTCCCCACAAAGTGTTGATCTTGGGAATCCGAAGATGGGGTATGCTTGAGATTTGCTTACTGATCATCATCACTCAAAAGAGAAAAAGGATTAAAGATCGTTTTCAAACAGTAAAAGAAAAAAGAGACATCGACAAGTCACCAATTTTATCGTTAGATTTGTTAGTGTCTTAAACTAAATATCCACGTGATCTCTGTGCATATTTAACTATGTATATCCCAATAATGTTTCTCGATGCATATTTTAACTATATCTGCATAATTTTTTTTATTAGAGGCGGCCGTGTTTTTAATAGCGGCTCCTTTTCGTTGTATCACCAATTTTTGTTTGTTAGTAAGAAAAAAATTGCATTACGAGTGACAAGTTTTATCCCAAATCCTTTTTTGTTTTTTGTTAAAGGGTTTATTTATGGAATCTCAAATCTTTATTACATACTTTTTAATTTCCCCGACCTGTAAAGTTATTTTGAAAAGTAATTGCAAATATTATCTTCTTTTCTCATATGTATGTGATTCATCTTTTTAGTCTTTTAGACATCATCTTTGTGTGTAAGTGATGTCAGGGTGATATGTCGTTTTAGAATGTAAACTCAGATTCAAATAATTATACGTAGGAAAAGTTGATATATGTATTGTGATAGTAAATTAGTAAAAATTTATTCTACCCATATGATATAGTGACATCCGATCTACAAGTATTATGTTTAAATGATTACAAAGATTTATGTGATTAGTAATGTGCAGAATCGCTATCAGTCCGATGATCGGCATATCTTAACATCACACTGTAATCATAGATATCACTTGATACCGTATCAATTCTTCAGTCTATACTCCAACAATAAACGAATAGGTTTAGATTGTTTTTTTTTTTGTTTTGAAAATATATCATTTTCTATTTTGAGCGAAACATTTTTATTATTCTAAGTTTGATTCGTTAGATAAAAGAATAATAAATAACAAAACGCTATTGAAAAATGCGTTATTGAGATTTATGTTTAATGTCTATAAGAAATGGATGGAATAATCTGTAATTCATTTGTAATGTATTATTATCTTATTTGGTGAGAGGCTAATTAATCACAAGGCAAGCCACTTCTTAAATAGAAAGAGTGCCATGTTGGCTTTTAAATGATACTGTGGAAAAGTTGCTTATGATGTATATAAGCCACTCATGTAATGAGGAATGGTTAAAATCTCATGGCCAGCATTAAGTTAATTTGGTCACATTCGATGCATTCTCTTTCAAATTCATTATTTTAGTTCCAGGTTTCCAATAACAAACACCTAAACATTATAAAAACATATATATACTATAATATATATGATCACGCATAATATACATTTGACTGAATAAATACTTAAGGTCCGAGAAAAGGGTTTGTATTCTTTAAAAAAAAGGGTTTGTATCAAAGTATTATCTTTATGAAGTAAGCTATATATATATATATAATATATCACCTTGTACATATAATTTGGAGGTCAAAATATCCATCAGTCTCGAACTAAATGGATAAGATAGATTAATGGTCCCCTTTTTTCTTACAATCTTAATGTTCTCGATTAGACAGATTGGTCTCAGAGTTTTATTTTGCTTAACACTCAGATTCTCTTGAGACTTGTTCTAATCATCACTACTTCATAATTATGGTTTAGTTTTGACTATTACGGTTTAGGATTTAGAAGATAATAATAAAGAGAGGAATTTTTTACAAAAATAAATTTAACTAAGAATAAAACTTCATTGAAGCCTAAATACAATAACACTATTTGTATTGATTGACTATGCAAATGGTGCACGTTTTTGCTGTTTTGATGAGGGCCACACCGATAATTTGTTTGTAACTATATGTTTTACTTTTCGTCAACACTAATATGAATATTAATTCAAAGTTTCACGAACTCGATCGTAACGGAACGTTATAACTGAATAGATTGATATTGCTAATGTTAGCACTTAGCATATAGACTACATCGACTCGTACAAAAACAATTTATAACTACACGAGTTCGTTGAATTGTATTTTTTAAGTCTTCCATGCATGAATTATATTATTTATTATTTTGACAACTATTTCCAAAAAAAAAACGTTATTGGTTAGTCATTCAACTCTAAAATATTAAAAACAATTTTAGTTTTGAAAAAACGACTGTAATTAATTAATTATCATAATCTTTTTCTAACGAAGTTTTTCAATATTATTATCTTTTCATATTATAATTAGTCGACAGTAAAATCTTTTCATATTCGACTAATTATCACTAATTCACCTAGAGAAAGTTTTAAAACTCCAAAATAAAATCGTACATGCTTATACTTGTTAAAAAAACGGTTTTGACGTTGTATTTTACGAACTATATGTGTATTTGCAATAATAGAATCGGATGAAAAATTGTATTGTATTATCAATAATATATGACATTTTGTACTTTTTAGATATTCGTTTGCTGAATATATTTGTATATAAGTCATGAGCTGCATATTTAACGTGCATTTTATAAGAATAGTTAAAACGTGTTTTTATAAACAACATTGCCGTTACAAAGTTATATAATTGCAGGGAGTATATAGTTTTTAATAATAATAATAGAACACAAATAAATAAATAAATAGGCGGAGCATGTGACGGAAAGCAAAAGTGGGCGGTGGGAAATCGGAAAGTGGGGAGTGCACTTGCAGAGAAAGAGTCAACCAGACTAAGTAATGGCCTCTTTTTATATATTTAATTTTTGTCATCTAACTCTATTTAGAAACTTATATTTCACACGTTTGCTCCTCTTTCTTACCATACGTTATTTCATGTATGATTTTATTTTGCTATTTTTCTTAATTTTTTAGTTTCCTCCTTAATCCCGTTTAGTTTCCATGCACCGATGCAGTAAGTTAGTAGCAATCTTCTAAAACTTTAATTGGGCACTACAGTAATGTCAAAATTCAAAATGCGCATGCAAGTTTACGATCTTTCTGTGGCGCATCTATGTTTTTGAAACGAATATGTTTCTTTTGCTGTCCATAACACTATCATCTTCTATATATCTCTCATATAACAATATAGAAAAAAAAAGTTTATGAATAAGAAGTGGACAAGCGTCCCTCTTCGCCAAATCTTTTCGAGTCTTGACGCATGTTTTTTCAGTTAGTTGTTATTATCATCTTTCACACAAATATGATCACTACCACTGAAGAAAAAAGCTTCTCTTTACGTATTAGGCCGATTAATTAGGGAGATTCATTATTCTTCACGTTTATCGTATAACTGTATTTAGTAATTACTTTAGCCAGGAGAAACTTCTTTATAGCTATAACTACATAAGAATACGTTTATCGTAATCCTTTCTTAAAAAACATGCTCATCATATATTGTATAATATAATACTCAAGAAACTTTTGCAACGGTCCATGTACATTAGTAAGTAATAAAGACATTTTGTTCAACTAACACGTTGCATAATTCGATATCCATTTTCCGGTTGGAGAAGCGATTATGTACGTAATTAAGATCCGAAAGTTTGTTGGTTACCGAAAACATACTTTAATTTAAGATCTTGAGTATATTTTATTTTTAGTTTTGAGATAGGCCCTGTATATAAATTTATGTTCATGACTCATGAATGTCATAAGTTAAATTCATAAGTCCAACGCTTTTGAAGGGTAGAGTTGGAATGGAGCTATTTGTTGTCTGTACCCTAACTTCGTTTTCGTAAGTTGGCTCAGTTTGTTCGTTCTGTGTGTACGTGGCATTATTCTCATGGCTAAGTATACTTGGACTAAAACTGTCGATTTGTTGAGAGTCTCTACTAGTACGAGGCTTTTGATTTTAAAATTTATGTTTTCCAGATGAATGTTTATGCATGTGAATTTATATGCTTTGAAAATATTATGCCATTTTTATTCATAATTTGCTTATAGCTTTTCAATAACTTGATACGTGTTCCTAGCTAGTTGAAATAATATGTTTGCTGGAATTGAAAAATAGTATAACTAGATGTTAATAAAAAAAATGACGTTGAGATAGATTTTTTTTTCTTTGACACAGACCTGAAATTTCTTTCAATTTTTACTATATATCAGATTGCTTTGTTGATACATTTCTCGGGTCAAAAGATAAGATAAAATATCTTCTTCTTTGTCTTGGTATATAAGATATTAATCGATAACTTGTACAGTATAAAAAAGGTAAAGAGATACACACTTATTTCCTCCTTTTGGATTTATTGTTCTATGAGGGGTGTGGTATGCAGGTCCGCGGTCAATTTTAAATAATGTCTATATTATACACGAAAATATTATTTAGATTTTATCCCACATATAGAAAAAGTTCATATTTATTTTGCAGGATTGAGTTTTAAGATTGATCTTATCTAAACATTAAAAAAAGTCTTCCTTATTGAATTAGTCATTATCCTAATTACACGTATATGTCAGCTTGATTGGCTGCTAATCCTCTCCACCAGCAAAGTGAGAAAAAAGTTACATTAAAATTCGCACGTCTTCTTCGTTTATTAATTGGGATGTTTTGGAAGTGGATCGTCGTCGGGTTTGTTTTAAACTAAGACAAAATTTATATACTTGTCAGTACGTAGAACGACTTCGCAGAACGTTCGTATATCATCGACCTATATTTCCTAACGTACGTAACATTTTTGAAAAAGTTGTTACTACAGATTTTAATCTTAAGCTATAACAAACGATCTAGGCTTTGTGGTTTTCAAATTGTCTAGCAGCCATTAATAATAATAATAAAAAAAGAAAAGAGAATGCTCTTTTCGTGATCTCAAAGGTCGTTTTTGTACGTAGATAGTAGTGAATCACATTTCTCCACTAGGTCTGTATAGGTCAAATGTCATCAAGAATTTATCGTAACATATGTATGTATCCATCCATTGAGCCGAAATGGCAAATACATAAAATATTCGAGTAGTAATTAACTCAAATAATACTATAGAAGTCTAGATCTACCATTGGAATGTGCATCTAACAAATTGTTGAACGTAATCTTTCTTTACAAGGGCATTATCTTTTTTTGGATAAGAGTCTATAATAATCAAACAAAATAATTAATAATTCCTTACCGTTGATGATGTTTTTAACCGCAGTGGATCACGAAGAATGTTAAGATAAGTGATACACAAACACACACCTTATCAGTTCTATCTCGTGGTTTGGTGTTCAATGGTCCAAGGAAAGGCATCACATCGCACACACACGCTTCTGCCACTTCCATCATGTGTGAGCCCACACGCACCACTATCACCAAATTTAATGTTTTTTTTTCTTTCAATCCACCAAAACTATTAATCATTCCACATAGTTATTTTTTCTTTAATGTATAGTCCAATTGATTGAAACGTTGGATTTAGACCAGATTTGCAATAACGTATTGCCTAGCTTGTCAAAAAAAAAAAAACCCAATTAATATGCATATATGTTTCTAATAACGAATGTTGAATGTTTAGGTCTAGAAGGTGTTAGGTAAACCGTAAACATCCCATAAAAATTGGAGCAATGACGTATGAATTCTAAGGAAACAAGATTTGTGAGAATTTTTGACATATATAATTTACTTATGTATATAGATAATAGTATATAGGTAACATGTTTAAGTTACTAAAAAAATTCTGGTCTTGTTTATGTATGTATTTACTTTTTTTTGGTAGGGTTATGGATGTATTTACTTGAGAGCGTTGTTGATCGACAAACAAAACATTGAAGAAAATGACTCAAATAAAGGGGGAAAAAAAAAAAAAAAAAAGCATAGAGTTTTCATGAGTCTTTTGAGTCATTGACTAAAAGTCAACACAATCTGAACTAAATAGTAAATTTACGAAAATAACCTTATAACCAACAAGATGGATCGCTCCCTATAAATCCATTTCCTCTCGGCCTCCCGAAAAAAACGCTCACACTCCTAATCCCTCTCAATTTTTTAAATTAACCAATCAAACGGTCTCTCTCTCTCTCTCTCTCTCTCTCTCTCTCTCTCTCTCTCTCTCTCTCTCTCTCGATCGTCTCTGCAATGGCGCGTCTTCTCTCTCGTCTTCTTCAGGAAGCCAATTCTCCATCGGCTGCTCCGGCTTTAAATTCCGATCTCGTAGTCATCATAGCGGCTCTTCTCTGTGCACTTATTTGCGTCCTCGGCTTACTCGCCGTCTCTCGATGCGCCTGGCTCCGCCGTATGGCCGCCGCGAACAGATCCGCCGCCGATTCGGATCAGACTCGACCACCAGCTGCAGCTAACAAAGGATTGAAGAAGAAAGTACTTCGATCTCTTCCGAAGCTCACCTACTCGCCGGATTCGACTCCGGTGGAGAAATTCGCCGAGTGCCCGATCTGTCTGACGGAATTCGCCGCCGGCGACGAGCTCAGGGTGTTGCCGCAGTGCGGTCACGGTTTTCACGTATCGTGTATTGACACGTGGCTTGGGTCTCATTCTTCGTGTCCTTCCTGCCGTCAGATCTTGGTGGTTGCCAGGTGTCAAAAATGTGGCGGACTACCTGGTAGCTCCAGCTCAGGATCCGAACCCGAAACCCGAATCAACCAACGCGAAGATGATCCAAATAACGTCTTACCTTGATTCTTTTTTAGACATTTCCTAAATTTTTTTTCCTTTTAAAGAAAAAAAACAAACTTCCTGTGACACACATATTTAAAAAGTGTTCCATGCCATGTTAAAGGATAATGTTAGTCTGTCAACTGTCATGTATATAATTATTTATTGTAAATGTATATTATGGAATGAAATGAAACTTTAATTATTCCTTTTTTTCGATATTGCAGGAATTCATTTTTATCAACATATATATATCGTTTATAGAAATCCACATGATTTGTGAACTAAATAGAGACCATGATACAGTTACAAAGAACTTGAAACTGAGAGACGTTGGAACACACAATTTATACGTAAGTAAAATCCCATTTACCAAAATTAAACCAGAAGCTTATGGTACGCGAATATGTATTCATTAATGGTTCTATGTCGTGCCAAAAGAATTAAGAACCTACTTAATATCATAGATAAGTATCTAACTAATCATATTTAATACCACACTCTTCTTTTAACTACCATAGCTTATAAACCAAGATTTCCTTATATACAATTTGTTTCATTTGATAGTACATGCCAGTTCGGTATACAATTTAATGTAACAAATAAGATCAATATGCCTTGTACGCGTGGTTTACGTTTCATTTCAAAGTACACCACGCATACAAATGTTAGTTGCTCGTTGCTAGAAACTCGTTAACTAATGGAATATTCCATAATAAATATGGGAAAGTAGACAGATGGACCAGTGTACGTGGAACAGATGGTGTGATGTGTGTTGTGTGAGTTTTCTCTTTACACTTTTCCATTAATAAAGCGGCAAACTAATTGTCGGGTTTTATAAATTAATTTTATTCATGTTTTTTTGTTTTTGTTAGAAGTATTTTTATAAAAGGTGGGAACACGAGCCTGTATCCCACTAAATTATCAAACGCGACTTTAAATTATTAGGACTTCGAAAATGACCATGAAGATGGGCTTATTTTGTCGTCGAACATTGACCTAACAAAAGATCGCCAATATCTCTGAGTACAACTAAAGTGCGAATCAAGACAATGAGAAAGTAATTTTAAAATCAACTAGTCAAGATGTAAGATAATTACGCAAACACGATACAAATCTAATTAAATGGATTGTTTATCCTTCTCTGTGTAGCCATCAAATAAAACACGTACAAATAAGGATGGTCCACCATCGCGAACTATTAGCATTCACCACGAGTTTTTCCACTATGGAAAGTGAGTTCATGTGCTAAGTGCTAATCTTATTTAATCGTATAATTTAAAATGGCGTAGAGTAATTTTGTGATATAAGAAAGCTACTGCAGAATAGACATTAACATACAGTATTTTATCATAAAAATTTCATTAGTTATTTGCTTTTAACTACTATAGTGTTGATTTTATAGCTCGTAGTGGTAATAACTAATGCTCAATTATTAAAAATTTCGAGCTGAAAGCAAACTATATGCCTTTCACCCAAAGTAGTTAGATTTATACCTATTGATAACAATAGAATTCATTCTTATAGAATTTCATATTTTGTCCTGCGCATGAACAAGAATAAATTCAATTTTCATAAATAGACATTTACTTTAATGATATCATTGTATATATTGTACGTGCATGCATATGCATAATCTGTTAGCCTTGCCCCTTAGCTTTATATCAATGGATAGATTATGTTGCCTAGCTCTCTAATAATAGTACTAAATTATGATAATAATGAATATTTTCGGTTGAATCACAAAGAAGGAGTATGAAAGTAGAAAGAGAAGAGATGCCTTTTGTTTCTTAATAAGAGGAACTCTAAATTCCCGTTGAGGAATGGTGAGACCAAAATCCAGATCTGGCCGAAGATTCCACATTCATGTTTTTGGATTATGCGTTAGCTACATTTGTTAATTTATCCTATGAATGCTTCATTCATTAGCTAGTGGCGTCGTATGTAAATAAAATCATCATCGGTTAGATATATATGAAGGCTTTAAAAAGTGTAAAATCATCATTGATTTATGTTCAAACTTGAATTTGATAGACATAAATCAATTTTTCTTTCATGCACTACATGCATTCCGCGCTTAAATAAGACTACATTCCTAATGCACAAGGTATTTTTGGCTAGGGAATAAATATGTGCATGCAATATTAACTTTGAGGATTTCATCTTTCTGATCTGAAAATTTTGGTTTCTTAGATCATATACGTTTTTCAATAACAAGATGACATATATTACAGATCGATCGTTATGTTTCGTATGTTTCCATGGAATTCAGTTAATCATCATCTCAAAACGAGTAATGGAAACCTCATGTCGAAAAATATAATGAAATGTACGTAGAGTTAATATATAATTCATGAACTTAACTCCAGACCAATTGATGATTAGTGAATTAATACATGTAACATATATATCACACTTTCAATATGGATTCCTAACACACCTGTGAAAATTTGACCATCAATCTTCGACACGATTGATCTGCATAATTGTTTTTTTATAGATTGATGAATTTTTTTTCAGCGGTTACTGAAATGTAGAGCTAATCAGTATGAACAGTATCGTAGTATTTTAGTTATTATCGCTTCCTGGGCCTCTTGATATTTAATGGGCTTCACAGCTTGAAACTGGAGGACAGCGGAATTTTTATTTTTTGAATAACGTTTACTCGCTCCGAAGTCAAGAGGATAAATTTGGAAATTAATGAAAAGCAGAGGTTCAGATTAAACCACTTGTGAAGTTCTTCAAGTCATTAAATAAATGGTCCAATACTCTCCAATACACCAATCTTGTGTTGCGTGTCTATGAAAGGAAGTTCAAAACTGACCAGTGTGGCTCACCTCCCACAAAGATAAACCGAACTCACAAACCAGGTAAAGCATTTAACCATAGTAATTCGCCTAACCGGCCAAATTTAGCAACTCAACCGAAATGCAATTTTCAGAGTTTCAAATTATTGAACACATGTACGAAAAAAGAAATATAATCCATCCAAAAGAAAATCTCACATAAAACAATGACGTCAGAATAGTTACCAATGTTATTCGTATTTATGACATCACATCGAACAGTGAAACGCCCACAAATACAGTTCATCAAAAGTAATACACTAATAGCTTTACCTGCAAGGCTGCAGCAGCCACATAACTTTTTTAATCAGAAAGTCCCTAATCTACAGAAGATCTTTGGATCTTAGGAATAATAATTGTTATATTAATTTGTATTTTACAAAAGGTGAAAAAAAAGAAAAGCCAAATATATAATCCAAGAACCAAGATTCTACAGCTGGAGAAACTAAAGGACATATGGAGAATCTAATAGCATGTGAAGAGATCCAGGAGAAGACGAAAAACCCATTAGACCGTAACTAGCTTCTTGAAAAAGAGGATTCTCCAAGTAGTCTCGTACGTCAAGATCGTTATTACCACCGCTCGAATATTGCTCCGTCTTGACGCCGAAGTTGTCGTCTTCTTCGTTGTTGTTTCCCGGAGAGAAGATGATTCCGTTGAGCTGAGACACGACTGGGTTGATTAGGGCTTTAAGCTCGTCGACGTTGTGGCCTAATGATCCATGGAGAAGGGTGTTGTTGTAATTTTGATGGGTATCATCGTAGTGTACTGATGGGAAGTTAGTTAGGGTTTTGGAAGGTTCTAGAAGAGGAGGCAAGGTTTCAAGATGATGATAATGGTTATGATGATTTGTTGTGGAGAGTGAATGGTTATGGAGGTAGCTGATTTGGTTATGGATTCCAACATTTTTTCTATCTCCTGTTTTATTGAACACTCTGCAAATAACCCATTCCTCCTGTGTAACATCAAAAAGGCTATTAGACATTTTGTTTCGCAAGTAATACATATAGTTATTTAAACACACACACACACATATATATATTTGTTGCACACACACACAAAAAAAAAAAATATGTGTTTTATTTATATTAATCACAACCTAACCAAGATTGGTAGAGATCTAGTTTGAAATGTGAGCCTGACCAATTGATTTATGATGATGATACATGAATGTAATTAATTACAGAAAGCAATAGTGATGAAAACGACACAACAGTGTAGCATGGAAGAACAGGAAACGGCAAGGTGTGTTTGGTGTTGACATCCACACGTACAGTTTTATATCAAATCTATCACATCTAAACTGCTCTCTCCCTTGTCCTCCCCATACTAGCCAAACCAAATAATGACAATACACAATACTTTGGGAAAACAAAAATGAAATTAGTAAAACAAAAACAAAAATGAAATTAGTAAAAGAAAAACAAAAATGTAAAACGGGGAAAAAGGTAAAATATTTCGGTTAAACCTTTCTTTTCAACTCAGCGTTGTAAAAAGTCAACTCATTATTTGACAATAAAAACATCAAATTCATATTAATGTTTAGTATTCGCACGTGTGGGAGTAAAGTAACAGAGTTTTAAGTTTTTTTAACCCATTAAAAAATCGAGTCGAAGAAGAAACATTATCAGTTAAAAACTTTTCTTTTCAGTTGTTAGTGAGAAAAAGTCAACTCATAAATTGACAAGAAATATAATAATGTCTTACTATTAAATTCGTTTTTATCTGGGAGTAGTATACAAATTTGTGGGGGCTAAGTTAACAGAGTTTAATTTACCTTGCACGTGTGGCGGTGTGAAAGGTCGGTTTCGAGGCGATACTCATGCATGACCCACTTAGTCTTCAGGCCACGTGGAGCCCTTCCCTTGTAGAACACAAGCGTCTTCTTCATCCCAACAAGCGCTCCTCCTCCTCCTCCACCGCCCCCGCCGCCGCCGGCAAAGACCTCCTTGTCTTTTCCGGTAGCCTTCCAATATCCAGCCGTAGTGGCTCTATTCGTCCTTAGCCCCGTTGGATATTTCCTATCCCTTAGACTATAAAAGTACCACTCTTTCTCTCCCATCTTCGCCATTTCTTCATAACAGTAAAATATCAAACAACATCAAACATTTAAGAAGATGTTTAGAAAAGATTCGTTTTAGAGGAAAGAAGATATGAATGCTTTTACCAGGAAGTTCCCAAGGTTCGCAGCGATTAAGATCAACTTCGGCGATTTGAATGCCGCGGAGACCTCCATGGAAGACTTTGGAAGCTAAGTAGAAAGTTATGAGCTCTTCGTCTGTCGGGTGAAAGCGGAAGCCAGGTGGCAATCCTCTGTCGTTTCTTTCTTCTCCGGCAAGTTCACTCAAAACATCTTCCACGGCGAGCATCATCTTTTGCTATAACGGAAAAGAGACTTTTTAAAGTCTTGTTACTTGAAGAGACACGAAAAGGGAGAACAAAGAGAGCAATGATACAAAAGGTGATGGTGAGTATAACCTTAATGTGTGCAAGATTATATATTTATATACAAAGTGGCTCATTAATCGAAGATATAAGAGAGAGAGAGAGAGAGAGAGAGAGAGAGAGAGAGAGTATGTAGAGGTGTGTGTATAGATGTGTGGATTTTGAGTGTTTGAGGTTAGAGGAGCATTGATGATAAAGGCTGTGAAATTCAGGGAGCAGAGAGGCTGCTATTTGCCCTCACCTGGGGAGCTTTCAGGAGTCTCTTTCTATTTTCCTCTTTTTATTTCCTATGCAAATAATCAATTTATAACATTCTAAAATGTAAAAACAACTTTTTGCCGTTTTATGTTTTATCACTACACTGCTTCCAGCGAAATTCTTATGGTCTTTGGAGTTTTGATTGAGACAATGTGATGTTAAGTTATGATCTTTCGTTAATGACTACTCGATTGGTCAATGGATCATTGCAGTTTTTCAGTCACATTTATAATTATTTTTTTATATTTTAGTGTAAGATATATGATTAGTTTATAGTATATTTTTCAACAAAAACCAAGCCTTTTAATTGCTTGTAATTTTTACCACTATTTTATGTGTGTTTTTTTTACAGGACATATCAAAATTACATTTGATTCAATAAAGCTATAAATTTTTATGTGCAGTTTGAAAACGAGTAAACCGTTATGCTAAAGATTCTGATAGTGAGGTTATCAACTAATCGATATCTCTACCCAAAAAATGTTATTGTCAGTTAAAGTTTTCAGATTTTAAGAAATGTCAAATAGATAATCTGTATCATTTAAAGAAGATTGCATTTTATGGTTATCATCAAAACGAAAGCAAATAGATTTTACTTTTAAGAAGAAAAAAGGAAAAGAGTGTGCAGTAAAGATGGCAGAGGTTTATGCGTGCGGGTGTAAGCATATCATTATACATTCATGAGTCAGACCTTTTTATTTATTATTTTATACACATTCGCCCTGAGATCCCAATTCCTTTCATTTCCTTATTTACTTTCTTTAACCACTTTATTATTATTTTATACATTTTGTATTTTATACTATTTCTCAACGGTTAAATCAATTCTGTATTACAATTTTTGTAAAAGATATTAGTGGTACATTTCTTTATCGGTTTGATTGATGTTTTTAACTTGTTAAAAAATATACACCATTTTAACCAAACTAAATAGTTTATTTCTTTTGTCACTATAACTTTTTCGAATCGGATTGGAGTGTTTCTGTTTCATTTTGTATAATCGAAATAATAAGATATAAAATGAAATGGAACAGTAGAGAATAGGCTGATAGCAGATGTCGGCGGTGACACGTGCGGAGAATGATATAAAAATCAGGTAAAAATGTAATAAATGCAAAACGTACTACACTATCTATCTCACTAAATATTAACTGCCCACACGATCTTATGTAAAATCTCCCAAGTCATTCTTTTACCCTAACCCCTACACAACTCTATAATTTATATAAACATATTTTTTTATAATAGATTAATTAAAATATATAATTTTAAAAAGTAAATCTTGAATTTGAACAAATTGTTTCATCCAATAATTCAAAAACCTGCTGTACTTGCATAGGCTTACCTAAGCCTATCCATTATTAAAAGCTTATTATATATACTAGTTCTTGTACTATTTAAAACCTAAAATTATTTTTTCTCCAGGGGGTCTATTCCTCTAGCTCTGATGATATTTCTGTGACTCTCTTTTTTATCCTTTTTATTTCTCCAAAAAATTGTTATTTTTTTCGTATTTCAGTTAATTATTGCCCAAGTGACACCGTCGGTCTACTAAATTATAGTGCTGTTCATCTGCATCACAAACAATATTATTGGCCCTGTCAAAAAAGTAACATTTTTTTTTCATTTCGTTATTATTAAATTATTTTTGTCTGCTATAGTATCATTAAACATGGCAGAATATCAATTACTTAGTTTAAAGCAGCAAGTGTAGCCATACTTTAGAAGCATTTTTTTTTATCGTCGTACTACGTCATTTCAGTAACACTATTTCATTTTAATTTATTTTGAAATAAAATGATTAAAAGTTAAACCACTTAACAAAGCAGAAACGGTACTGGTCTCTGTGTAACAGAAGCAATGTGCAAAAATAACAGTCCATTTTGTTCAGAATTCAGAATTACTATGCTAGTAATTTCCTATATAGTATATGTGACACTAAAATTTGAGATATTAGGTGAAACAAAAATCACCAAAATGAAGATAGAAGACTGTTTGTCACACTTCTCTTATAGTATGTGTCAATCAGATGACAAAGGGGTCCATTCTTCGTCTTTGTCTGTTTGTATTTAATATATGTCTGTATCCAAGTTTATTTCAAAATCGTCCATAATAAAATTGTAGCTTAGAAAAATGACAAGCAAAATAAAATTATTGCTAGAGAAATTAAAATACCAAGTTGGAAAATGATTCTCGTTTCGCAAGTTCAGATTAACTTAGAGCAAGGTCATATTAAATTGTGTTTTATTTGAAAAGTTATATCGAAAAAAAAAAGTTATATCGAAATACATACAAAATAGTCACTAAAAAATTGAAAAATTGCAACAGTAAGAAAAAGAAGAGGATGAAGAGGGAGTGGTAGTAGAAGGAGAAGGTAGAGAGAACTAATAAATGAAGGAGGAAGAGGAAAGGACAATGGCAGCACCGACCTGCTCCACCAGAGAACGACCTCTCACTCATTTCCCTTCACAAGCTATCCTTTTTTTTTTTATGTTCGCCCATTTGCTTCTTTTATTCTACGAGATAAATTGGTTTTTAGATTTTATCCAAAATTTCATTTTAATATATCATTAATCACTTAAAACACAGTAACTCGTTTATGCGATTCTAGTTGAAAGCACTTTCTAATAGAAAAATTCATACAAGAAAAAACACATGCGCACATACACAGAACTGCAAATTCTTTAAACGAAAAATGTGAAGCTTAACTAATTGAAAAGTCGTTATATGATTGATAAAAACTTACAAAAAATAATAATCATTACATCATTCATCTTGGGGCAGCATTGTAGCAGGTCGGTGCTGCCATTGTCACGCGAGTAGTCTGATTCTCAATTTCTTAGACTCTTGATTATAATCCACTACAATAGAGATGGATATTTCTATATGATATGTATGATACCTTTATGGGTTAATGTATAATTTTGGTCCAGTTTAATGATAATTTGATGCGAATGTTGGTTTATCAATTATTGATAGGTCATTGAACGATGTCCGTACAGTGGATGGGCAATAAATGTGAGAGGTCTTAGGGATATTGGGACAGACGAAGCCTTCATAAATATGGGTGAGAAGTTGCAAACTTGGGGGGGACCAATACAACCGTGCATGCACATTTGTTTTTTGTTGATGGATTTTTATATTTACATTAATGATTATAAAGCTCTTCTTTATCGTGTGCTTCTATTGTATCTTTAATTAGTATGACTATGTGTACATGATAAAGATCCAAGGGTGAAATATCTAATTGATTAGTTGTGTGTTTTCAGATTTTTTTTTCTCTAAAGTTTTGACAATACTTTGTTCTTCAAAATATGTTGCTTAACCATCCTGGCCTTTTAGAATTTAGAATTTAGTTGTATACGAGTTTTGTTTCTACTGTTAAAGAAGTAGTATATATTTTCGTCGCTACAGCTTTTAGACTAATAAAATTTTTGATAAAGAAGTGGCTAAATATGGTTGTTTAAACAAGCAAGTAAAGAGGAACGTACGTCAATCCATCTTCTCAGACCATAACGAGACTGTTTGATTAAAGAATGGATATCTAATCCAAAGTGACAAAAGATAATATCAAGAAAATAATATTTGGCAAGAATATTATTGAAGTTTTTAAGGAAGACTTGATGTCCACTTTTTTTATTTCTTTTGTTTATTTTTTGTTTAGAAAATAACATTAAACAGAGTTCTTTTGTTTGTTGAAAAAATGTATTAGCTCATCAAAAAACTTTGTAGTAAGGCTTAGAATTTAGAAACGGCAAAATTACAAGTACTTTCAACCTTTTGTTTACCATTCTTTTTATAGCCTTTATTTATGATCATACTGTATATAGCCATATAGGTAAAGTATTGGATAATATTATCAGTAAAAATGGTAATAATTAAGGATGATACGATAGGTTACCCAATACGTATATATAACTCGAATGTGAATATGTATGTAATGTACAGAGAAGCAGAGTGCGCACGTGTCGTAGCCGGCGTAGGTTAGGGGGTGAGAGAGATAGAAAGAGTGTAGGGTGTTTTCATGCTATATTTTCCATTAGAATTACACTCTTTTTTTGGCATTTCAATGTCTTCCTGTTATAGAAACTAATAAAATTTTACATAATAACATACTGTAGACTGTTTGCCTCGCGTATTGAACGAACATATATATATTGCGTTTATATATGGGCCTAGTGGGCTTAACTATCGGTCTTGTTTCCCAATCAGTGAAACAAACCCTCTGAAACAAGACACAACATACAAACAACGGGTGCAATGGTGGTCTTATGGACTATCAAAACTAAGTGATATATTCAATCATGTTTAATATCACACATTCCCAATTTTTAGCTTTCTATTGGTTAGAAGAAATGTTGATTAAAAGGATCAAGCTTTGAAATTTATATACCCCTTTAATATGCACCGAGTAATCATGAGAAAAAAAAATTAAGTACCAAACATCAAAAAGCAAAGAAAATTAAGAGTTTAACTGAGAGGAGATCAAAAGATGATTCATTGTGCATTTTAAAAGTCTTTTTTTCCGTTTGATCTCAAAATCATTATTGTCTCGGAAGCAATTCATTCGCAGAAGACGATCCTGGTGCTGACGTTGAACCAAGCTCGTACTCTTCGTTCTCTTCGTTCTCTTCCAACGACCTTCCCATAGTTTCACGCGTGAAGAAGTACGTCACCAACATTCCGGCGATACAAACGCCACCAAGGATCAAAAACGCGACTCTCACGCGTTTCACGTCCGGAAAAACGTCCTCTTTGTCCCTTTCATCGTGTTTCGTGGCCCACAAGAAACCAACAGTCCCGACAATCGCCCCAAACTTCCCTGCAGCTCCGGATATCCCGTGACACGTGGACCTAAACCTCGCCGGGAAAAGCTCCGCCGGGATGATAAACGTAGTCGTGTTAGGACCAAAGTTGCTAAAGAAGAAAATCAATCCGTAGAGAACCATAAAGCCTTTGTTAGTCTTCTCATGCTTAGACCAATACCAACTGTACGGAATCCCAGCGACTAAGTAAACAACGGCCATAAAGAAAAACCCCATTATCTGAATCTTGACTCGACCGATTCTATCGATGAAATAAACGGTGAACCAGTAACCGGGGATGGTGGAACAAGCGGCTACGATGGCTGCGAGCCTAGCTACTTCGAAGGCTGAGTCGTAGACGTTTGAGGAATCGAGAGGTTTGTTGGAGAAATTGAAGATTTGAGAGAGGAGGAGGTTGCTTGTGTAGAAGACGACGTCGACTAGGAACCAATTGGCTGAGGCTGCGAAGAGGTCACGGCCGTGGAGGCTGAGGAAACGGCGAGAGAAGAGTTTGTAGGAGGAGGAAGACGGTGGTTGTTGGTATGTTTCCGATGATGAGTCTTCGTTCGTTTGAGATATCATGGATACGGACATGACTCTTTGCATGTCTTTTGCTGCTTGGACTACATTGTTCTCCACTAGGGCTGTGAATCTGCATGCATTTTCAAAGACTTTAGTCAACATCATGGGTTATTATTAATTGAACTTTTAGTTAGTAGTTATCATACTAGGTTTTAATATCAGTGTGATAATTACTCATAAGACTCGTAACTCATAAGATATACCATAGGGGAAAATAGCTTGATAGCTTGATAACTAAGAAAAAGTCTTGTGACTCTGTTTATTAGCTGGAGCTTATACCTGGGAAGAATAATTAATACATACTAAAACTATATATTATACATTTACGTATATTATAACGGAATACTAGCTCAATACGTTAGCATGATCAGAGGTAGCTTAAAAAGGTATATACTCTATGTTCGGTATATCTCCTCACAAGTCAACTTAACTACTTCCTAGGAACAAACCACGATGTTCCCACTCTTTACATTAGTACATATATACGATAAAGTACTATTTTATGTATATCATAGGATCAAAATCAGATCGAATTTAGGTTGAATTTCACGAATTTAGTTTCAGTTTCTCCAACATTGATTCGTACGGAACACATGGGTGGAACTTATGTATAAACACACGACTAAAGTTCTAATAACTTAAATTTATAATTCTACATTGAGTTTTCATTAGAAATCTGAAAGTTTCCCAACGTTTTGTTTAAGACTATATCATATTCTACAGGAAGCAAAGTCACACAAGATACTGCATATATTAATTACATTGTATCTCGGTGATATTAAAAGATAAAAAAAAATTGGTGAACAAAATGACCCTAAAAAATGACATAAATAGTATATAGATGATGCACTTAATTATTTTATATTGTAACACAGTGATAGAATACTGATTTTTTTTAGATGTCACACGCGAATATATTTGTTTTATTTTGACGCCAGAAAATTGTTGAAAATTTGAGAAAAAAAAAGAAGAAAGATCGAGTTTAACTGAACCGAACCTGGCGGTTTCAGGCATGAGCATTCGCCAGTAGAACGTAATCGCGGCGGGAAGAGCACCGATCATAAGAATCAACCTCCAAGCAATATCCGATTCCGCCGGAGCCAAAGTCTCCATCCCCGCCGCACTTGTTTTCTCCAAACTCCCCTCTCCGGCGCTCTTAAACGCCACGCACACAGCCATCGTTACGGCGGAGCTCATCAAAATCCCAAGCCCCTGCATCGAGAACACGGCGGCGATAAAAGCTCCGCGTGTTCTTTTATTAGCGAATTCCGACATGATCGTGGCGGAGAGAGGGTAATCGCCGCCGATCCCAATCCCGAGGACAAACCTGAAGAATCCTAAACTCGCCATGACGCAAGATCTGCGAGTCGTGCAGACAGAGAATCCGCATCCGAAGGAGCTTAAAACCATGATGAGAAGGCAGAGCCCGTAGACTTTGCGGCGTCCGACTCGGTCGCCTAAGTAGCCGAAGATGAGCTGACCCAAGGCGGTTCCGAGGAGGGCGATGGCGTAGGAAGTTGAGAGAACAGCGGTTCCGATTGAGTCCTTGTGGTAATAGATTTGGCTGATCATTTTCATGACCGGAGCTATACAGAAGAGGTCGTATGCGTCGGTGAAGAGACCCATTCCGGCGACTATTATCGCCTTGAAATGGTACCACTGTATCCTCGCCGCATCTAACGCCGATAACACTCTTAACGCCGCCGGCATCGTTGAATTGTTCTTAAATGGAAACTTGGTTTTCTTTTTGGAAAGTTTCTTGAGGATACAAAAACAGACAACAATTGAAACCTCTGTCTCTTCATTTTAATGTTGTTTAGAGAGTTTTGTTCGAGAGAGAGATTATGGAATATGCTTTTGTTTTGACTGCGAGGAACACCTTGATCGAGTCCACATTCTTTAGTTGACTTCCACCAACATATTTTCTAAAATCGGATTATAAACTATAAAAAAATTCCCTATTTTACAACACAAAAAGCTTATTTCAAGATTTTTTTTAAAAAAACAATTTTTATGATTCTCTTTTGTTCTTTTCTGTTTAGCTCCTTTTACATTTTGGAAAATTTTGAGTGATGTGATCCGAAACACAGAGTCCAGAATTTCAATAGAAAACGTTAAAAATTGAATTGATCGAACATACCATTTTCACATCTAACAATTTTTTTTCTTTTTCCAGACGAATCACATCTTAACAAATCGGACAACTGAACATGTTTCTAAGTACACAAAAACACTTTGAAAAATATCCTACTTGGTGAAAACTATGAAGTTGGGATGCTTACTCCGAGCTTGACGACAACAACTTCGAAGATCCCATCAGGCCTAAACTTTGGAGAAAACAAACGAGGATCCACTTGTCCCGGAAGATTAAACGTGATCGAAAACGGACCCGGAGGGCAGAGCTGCTGCACTTGCATCCTGTATAAGCATCCTGTTTCACTTGGAATCGCAATCTCAGGTACTACTCCTTGTATGCATACTCTCCCTTCCCTCTGGATCTCACATTTGATCTTATCTATTCACAAAGATCATATAAGAATGTTGCATTTCGTGGGTCACACAATTTCTTTCATACACAGATTGTGAATAAAAGTTACAACTTTTCTCTAAATCCATTCTGGTTTCAACATGTGGCACAAGTAGAAAAGGAAGTTTTGTATTGAGACGGCTCTTTTGACTATCATCCAACATTACAATTGGTGTTACTATTGAAAGGACGTTTGGAGGAAAAAGAAAGGTGAAAGCTTACTTTGATTTTTCTCAATGCCTGGGAGAGAGACTCTGAAGATGTAGGCAGCTTCGCTCACACCAATGTCGACGAGACCGATGGGCGGACCAGCAGAGCCTTGCTTGGCAGTACCGGTGAAGAATACATGTGAGATCACTTTCGAATGAGTAGCTTGATGGTTCATGGTGTTGTTGATCTGTGCTTTCACAAGGGATAGAATCCAAACCTTACCTATTGAGTAAAGAAAAAGAAGAAGATAACGAAACAATCAAATCAAAGCATATGTCATGTTTGAAGACGTAAGCAAAGAGGCCAAGTTCAATCATTTCAACCCCATCCTAAGAAGCAAGTTCAATCATTTCAACCCCATTGTTCTACAAGAGAACACACAAATGATGCTGGATCCAAGAACAAGAGTATCACTTCTGATGAACCAAACTTTAAAACTCCAATCATTATAACGATATAATCAGGTTTCTGGAATAATGATAATGAAATGATGAACGAAAGCTTGAAAAAAAAAAACGACACGAGAAGCGAAAGCATGGGAGATAAACACACAGAGAGATAAATCTGGAAGAATGCGTTTTTCATAGTACAAATCTCAGTCGTGTTCAATCTAAAGCTCAATCAGGTTTCTACGAATTTAATTGCTGAAAAATTCTCGAAATCGTCCTTTTTAGCTGGGCATAATTTGGTATCGTGTGATTGAAACCCTAGACTATAAACAGCGATATAGAGATAGCTAATCGTCTCCTTAGAGAAAGGCTCTGAGTTGAAAAACCAAAATCGAAGCTGAGAAGAATAAGTGAAGGAGAAAATAAATAACCCTAATCTACACTCTAACCTCGAAACTCAGGAAATTTCTTAGTGGCGAGAACGAAGTAATTCGAGAAGGTGATCAACAGAGCGAAAACAGAGCGGCGTACCGTATCGATCTCCGGTGAGTTCCGGTGGTGTTGAGAGACAGCGAAGCTTCCGTTTCAGAAGAGGTTGACCGTCGTCAGTCGATAACCTTACCGGTGGTGAATTTTGTTGAGTCGCTGGATGAGGAAGCCATATAACTGGTCAAAGTAACCACTCTGAAGGAGCCACGTGTTTTAGACTTTGTTGACCAAGCTGACTAAGAATTTCCTGTAACCAAATTACCCTATTTTCTAATGATTTGGGATAATTTTATTTTTTTTCCAAATTCCTTCTTATTAAATTTAGATTTTGAAAAAATTATTTAAAATCCAAAGTTATTAGATTAGTCATTTGTACAATTTCATTAAAATGTTGCCTTATTGGAAAATTGAGATTTTAGTAATAAATTATTTTTAAAAATGATTTGAGATGATTTGAGAAATAATTTAGAATTAAAAATCCATATATTGAAATTTCACTTTATATGATGGTATTTGAAGGATTTTAGAAAGCATGATTTGTTTAAATCATTTAAAATTTTTAAATTCATTAAAAACTTTATAGATTTGGATTTATCCAAATTACTAATCCAATACACCCCTAAAAATCTCCATTATTCTATTCCTGTTAAAAAGAGTTGTATTTTTATTTACTTTATTCTTTTCCTTCATGTCTTTCAATGATAAAAACTCTTGGAACTTGAAAAGTTTCACAATCTTCTTTCAGCCAATAAGATCAGTACGGTGTATCTTAATTTTTGTCTCGCTTTGTGATTAAAGTAAGTTACTCTATTTTGTAAATATAATTTTGCATCTCTAAATATTTTTTTGAATCTCAGTTTGTTATAAACTCTAAACATTCTTTTTTATTAGTTAAAAAAGCTTATAACAGTTTTCCGTGGGGTTTAGTTAGTTTTTCGATTCATGCCTAAGTTGGAAAAGACCAGGATTAATATCATCGTTAATCCAACAGGAATCTTTCAGCCCCAAATGCTGACTGATAAAACTTCATTGCTTCATTTTTTGACCTATTTTTTAAACAAAACTTTGGTTAAACCAAGTTTTTGGTTAGAAAGTGATCAGAAATTTTTATCCAAGTTTTAATGAATTTTATTCATCAAAGTTTCTCTACTAATTTGTGATCAAATTTATATTTTCGTCAGAAATTCATTACTAAATATTGAGATTTATTTTCTATTAGAATATAATAAAAAGTTTAATCAAAATTTTAATGATTACCATTCAACGAATACAATCGACCATTTTTTGGTAATAACTAATGCTCAATTATCAAAAAATTCAAGCTGAAATCAAATATAAGCCTTTAACTCAAAGTAGTTGATTTATACCTATTGACAACAACAGAATTTAATCTTATAGAATTTCAAATTTTGTCTTGCGCTTGCACAAGAATGAATTCAAATTTGAATTTGATAGACATAAATCAAATTTTCTTTCATGCACTATAGATATTCCGCGCCTAAATAAGACTTCATTCCTAAAGCACATGGTTTTTGGCTAGGGAATATATATGTGCATGCAATATTAACTTTGAGGAATTCATCTTTCTGATCTGAAAATTTGGGTTTCTTAGACCACCTCCAACGGTGAGTTATAAAAAATGGGCTTCTGATCTTTATTTATATAATATTTTAGTATAATAATATTATTTGATTAAATTTTATTTTGTTTTTAAAAGATAAATAAATTAAATGCTGCCAAGTGGTGAGAGTTCGCTTCTAAAAACTCTAATAGGAGAAGTATCTCTCCTCCTTCTCTTCCTTTTCAATTTTTTTAATTTTTTAATTATTTAGAATCTGCATTTGAAACTCTCTATGATACGTTTTCAATGTAACTCTAAAGAAGTGGTTAATTTTGTTGAGTCGCTGGATTAGGACCAGTCAAAGTAACCACTCTAAGGAAGCCACGTGTTAAGACTTTGTTGACCAAGCTGACTAAGAATTCCTGTAACCAAATTACCCACATTTGCTATTGTTTAATTAAAAAAGAAAAATCGTCTTTTAATAAATAAATCAACCAGTCATTTGGAGTTTATAAAACAACAACACGGATCCAAAAAAAATTCATATAATCCAAGTCATTGCTAATATGCGTGTTGCATGTTCTAAGTAACTGTATTATCAAGATTCGAAAACCTTCAACATACAACTTATTATATCGGTTTTGTCGTTGGCTGATTAACAAAAAATGGTGTAAAGAAAACACCGATAGTGCCAAGCACTAGCCCAAGACCGTAATACCCGAGAGATCCGAAAGAAACAAAGACCCTCTAAGTATGAATAATAAGATGAAAGAATACTTAGAGAAAACTTGAAGGAACTTTAGAGAGAATAAGAGAACTTATGAAGAACACTCTTTCTTTATTTGTTCAACTTCTCTTGTTTACAAATGATGGAGTAGTGGGCTATTTATAGGCTCCACTTATTACAAAATATCTTACAAACATTCTCCTAATCTCTAGAATTTTCTACAATAATATCTAGAATTTTAACTACAACATCTAGAATTATCTATAGAATTATCTAGATATTTAACTAATAGAATTCTCTAGAACATTTAAGAAAGATGATGATTTTTAGTGATGTTTCTAGAGATTCTAGAACTTGAGCTTAATTTTGGGCCTAATCTAATAACTAATAATTATTTTATAAACCCAAAATTAAGCTTAACCCAAAATCAAGTTTAACTTCAATACTCCCCTTTAAACTTGATTTTGTCAGTCATCCCGAGCTTCGAGCGAAGTAACTCGAACTGACCTTTTGATAATGACTTGGTGAAGATATCCGCAACGTTGTCCTCGCTTCGAACTTCCAAAGCTTCAATTGTCCCATCAAGCACCTTCTCTTTTATGAAGTGATGCTCTAACTCAATGTGTTTAGTCCTCCCATGGAACACCGGATTATTAGCCAGCTTGATCGCACTTTGATTATCTCCATAAATTGCAATTGGCTTATTGATTGGCTCGAACAGATCTTCAAGGAGTCTCTGAAGCCAAATACACTCTTGAGCTGCTAGAGTTGACGCTTTATACTCTGCTTCAGTTGTAGATAACGACACCGTTGCTTGCTTCTTAATGCACCATGAGACACTTGTGTTCCCACATAGGAAAACATAGCCTGAAGTTGATTTCCGATCATCAAGATCTCCACCAAAGTCAGCATCCGTGAAGCCATAAAGAGAGACCTTGGCATTATACTTGTACACCAGACCCATGCCAAGAGTTGTCTTCACATACTTCAATATCTTCTTTGCCGCTTCTAGATGTGGCTTCCTTGGTGCCTGCATAAACCGACTTACAAGACCTACCGCGAAGGCAATGTCAGGTCTTGTAATGGTTAAGTATAAAAGACTTCCTACAAGAGAGCGATAAGGCCGAGGATCAGGTAGTAAGGACCCTTCATCGCGTTTAAGCTTTATGTTGACATCCATTGGAGTAGAGCGTGTCTTTCCTTCGTGTACTCCAAACTTCTCAACGATTCTTCTTGCATAGCTTTGTTGGCCGATGAATATTCCACCCTTTACCCTTTCCACCTCCAAACCGAGAAAGTTGTTGAGCTCTCCCAACTTCTTCATCTCAAACCTTATCGACATATCCTCTTGTAAACGAGTAATTTCTGCATCATCATTCCCGGTAATTATCATATCATCCACGTAAAGGAGAACTACCACGTGGACTCCTCCATTCTTCTTGAAGAATAGACTCGGATCAGAGTTTGATGCCACATAACCGCAGAACTGAAGAAACTGAGCAAGCTTTCCATACCAGGCTCGTGGAGCTTGTTTTAACCCATACAAGGCCTTCTTCAGCTTACACACATAATCAAGATGCTCTCGTGATATAAAACCAAGTGGCTGCTCCATCAGGATTTTCTTGTCAAGCTCTCCATATAGAAAAGCATTCTTCACGTCTAATTGCCATAACTTCCAACCAAAACTTGCAGCCAAAGATAAGAGAGAACGTACCGTAGTCATCTTGGCTACAGGGCTGAAGGTCTCATCATAGTCTTCTCCATACTTTTGAGAGAATCCCCGAGCAACCAACCTTGCTTTGAATCTATCAACGCTTCCATCTGTTTTGCGCTTGATCCGGTACACCCATTTACAAGAAACAGGTTGGGCATTCTTGGGTTTTGGAACCAAATCCCAAGTTTCGTTCTTCATGAGAGCATTCATCTCCTCCTTCATTGCGTTTTCCCACTCGTCAACACCTTTTGCTTCATCATAAGATGTTGGCTCATCTTCATCTAATGGAGCTGCAAAGTAGCACGAGAAGGTAGTAACAAACTTTGGATCTCTGAACCGAGCAGGTTTAATGATGTCCCTTTTAGGCCTTTGACTAGCCGTGGAACCATGATGTTCCTCCTCATCCTCCTCTTGATCAGTGCTCCCCCTTTCACCTTGCATCTCTTCTTCAGGACCTTTTTCCTTACTCAGAGCTGGTTTATCACTCTTGGAGGAACTCCCACCTTCTTGCTCAACTAAAACTTGAGGTGGCCCATAGAATGAGGAAACTTCATCAAAAACAACATCTCGAGACACTACGTACCTGTGTGTCTCTGGATCCATACACCTCCACCCTTTTCTTTGTTCGTCATAGCCAACGAAGATGCACTTCTTCGCCTTTGCCTCCAACTTGGTTCTTTGAGAATCAAACACATGGACGTAGCAGACTGATCCAAATATCCTGAGATGTTTCACTGACGGCTTCTTCCCATGAATCATCTCATACGGAGACTTCATGTTATTTGGGCTGAGTGGCATCCGATTTATGACGTACACTGCGCATCTCATGCCTTCCGCCCACAAGGCTTTAGGCAGATCCTTCCCATATAGCCAGCTTCTGCACGTCTCAGTTAGATGTCGAATCTTCCTTTCCGCTACTCCATTTGTTGAGGTGTATACGGACAAGTAAACTCTCTCTTTATTCCATGCTTTTGACAAAAAGAGAGAAACTCCTTGGACATGAACTCCCCTCCATTATCTGTCCTTAAGGTCTTGATTCTCCGACCCAACTCCCCTTCCACGGTAACCTTGAATTCTTGAAATTTGGAGAATACTTCTGATTTTTTCTTCACAAAGTATACCCAAGTGTGCCGTGAGAAGTCATCAATGAACAGCAACATGTACCGAAACCCGGAATATGAGGGTGTTCTTGTAGGACCCATCAAATCACTATGAATCCTCTCCAACAGAGCACTGCACCGTGAAGTAGAATTGTCAAATGGAAGTCTATGTGATTTTCCATATTGACAACCTTCACAAAGCTTTCCTTCATCTTGGATCTTCAGCTTCGGAAGCCCATTTACCAACTCCTTATTCACCATAACCTTTAGCTTAGTCATGTTTATATGACCAAGCCGAGCATGCCATATAGAGGCATTGTCGTTTGTACTCATCTTCTCCACGTATGAGTTGGACGCAGATAAGACATATAGATCATTAACCCGCGATCCGGTGTGAACCACATCCGCCTTTAACTCTTTAATATTCTTCAAGAATTTGACGTCTCTTGGGCCAAATAAAACGTAGTTACCTGAGTCTACTGCATTCACCACAGAGAGAAGATTCTTCCTTACTCCAGGGACATGGTATACATTCTTGAGGGTGATAGGGCTTCCATCTTCTCCTTCAATGACAACAGTCCCTTCCTTCTCGACCCGGTGAACTGAATTATCCGCGGTAATTATGGCTTCTTTTCCATCATGGCGCTGAAGACTAGAAAATAGCTTCTCGTCTCCGGTAATATGGTGGCTACAACCCGAATCCACAATCCAATCATTTTCAAGATTTTTAGTTGTGGATATACCTGAAGATGCAGCCTCCACCGTGAAGCATTTCCCCCATTCTTCGTCTTCAATATGACCTTTTGATTCTGCCATATTTGTCTCCTTCAGCTTGACTCGACAATCTTTTTTGAAGTGCCCAAGCTTTCCACACCGGTAGCACTTGAATCGCTTCTTATCTCCAGTAGAAGATCCTTCCGGTCCATCGATGTTCTTTGCACCATCGTATTTGGATTTGGCTTTGAAGTTGTGTTGCTTCCGAGCTACAAAGGCGCTCCCCGAGTCATCATGGATTTTGACTCCTGCTATTTGCGTAGCTAATGACTCTTGCGAAGCTAGCAGGTTCTCGAACTCCTCCAAGGAAGGTTGTGTAGCCCATCCTTGAACCGAAGTCACAAACGGTGTATACTCAGGTCGTAGACCTCGAATAATATACCGTTTTAAACGTGCTTCGGAAATTGACTCCTCCGGATTTAGAGTATTAATCTCTGAGCGAAGATTCTTTACCTTGATGAAAAACTCTGAGATTGAAGACTCCCCCTGCTTTGCATTCGCCAACTCGTTCTCTAACAGTTGTAGCCGAGCTTCATTCTTCTTGTTGAACAACTGATCTAACGCCTGCCAAATGGAACTAGCGGATGTGCAACTTGAGACATGCTCAAAGACTCCCGAGGATATTGACCTCTTCAATGCAAACTCCGCCTTGGCATTCTTCCGTGTCCACTCCTTTGTCGCTTCCGCTGTCGCAGCAGCTCCCCTTGGTGGTGTTGTGCTACTGCCGCCGACGACATCCCATAAGTCCTCACTCACCAAGTATGACTCCATGCATGACTTCCATAACCGGTAATTGGATTGGTTTAGAATCTCCATTCCCAACCCAACAACGCGGCCCATTGACTCCATACTTAGAGTAAATCTGAGATCTCAATTAATCCGATCTTGAAAAAGAACCAGATCAGAATGGCTCTGATACCATATAAAGAAAACACCGATAGTGCCAAGCACTAGCCCAAGACCGTAATACCCGAGAGATCCGAAAGAAACAAAGACCCTCTAAGTATGAATAATAAGATGAAAGAATACTTAGAGAAAACTTGAAGGAACTTTAGAGAGAATAAGAGAACTTATGAAGAACACTCTTTCTTTATTTGTTCAACTTCTCTTGTTTACAAATGATGGAGTAGTGGGCTATTTATAGGCTCCACTTATTACAAAATATCTTACAAACATTCTCCTAATCTCTAGAATTTTCTACAATAATATCTAGAATTTTAACTACAACATCTAGAATTATCTATAGAATTATCTAGATATTTAACTAATAGAATTCTCTAGAACATTTAAGAAAGATGATAATTTTTAGTGATGTTTCTAGAGATTCTAGAACTTGAGCTTAATTTTGGGCCTAATCTAATAACTAATAATTATTTTATAAACCCAAAATTAAGCTTAACCCAAAATCAAGTTTAACTTCAATAAATGGTATTTAACGTGTTGCATAACTTGCGGATGTTGATTCTAAATGAACATGTTAACTTTATCGTCGTGATCAATCAACGCTACGTGATCTCGCTGGCGCACGTGATTCAAACGACGACGAGGTTCTTGTGCTTAACGTACGCCTTCATAAATATATTTTTTGTTTATATATAGCATATGCCATTAACTCAATATCCCAGTCCTTAATTTATATACTGAACTCTTCGTTGATTATGAAGGCGTACGTTAAGCACAAGAACCTCGTCGTCGTTTGAACCCAAAAAATGGAGACGATTGAAGTAGAGAACAGAGGAATACAAGGCAAAGTTGTAGCCGTGACCGGTGGGTTGGGTTTAGTTGGCTCCGCCGTGTGCCTTGAGCTGCTCCGCCGTGGTGCTCTTCAAGTCCGTTCCTTCGACTGCCGCACCACTTCTCCTTGGTCCGATCGTCTCAAAGAATCCGGCGTTCACTGCATATACGGTATCAAAATTGATATAACTCTCTAGCTATATCCACAGATATTTTTGAAATCATATTTCTAACTCAAAACCAATTGATGGTATGTTGTTTGTCGTTAGATCTAATTTATATCAAATGTGCTAATCATATACTTTGTTCCCAATATATATATGTCAGGAGATGTTGCGAGTAGAACGGGCGTAGAAGAGGCTCTTGACGGAGTAGACTGTGTTATTCATCTTGCTTCGTACGGTGGCTCCGGTAAGGAAATGGTGCGGACTCGTCGGATCGAGAAAGTCAACGTGGAAGGGACGCGTAACGTTTTGGAAACATGCGTGAAGAAAGGGATCACGAGGTTAGTGTATTTGAGCTCAAACGGTGTAGTTTTTGGTGGGAATGAGATTGAGAACGGTGATGAAGCTCTCCCTTATCTAGCTTCAAAACAATACGTCGGTCCATATGATCAGACTAAATCTATTGCCGAACAGTTGGTTTTGAAGAACAACGGTCGTACTGTTGAGTAAGTGAAAACTCAATATATGTTGTTGTTTACAATGTTATAAATCCCCTAACTTAGGGAAATAAATGAGAACATGGTAACGCTAACGTTTGATAAATATGCTAATGGGGGTTATTATAGGAATGGACATGAAAGTGTTTTGTCTACGTGCGCGATTCGTTGTCCACTTGTTTATGGGCCGGGTGAAGAGAAGTATCTTGATAGAATAATCTCTGATGCAAGATTGGGTTTATTCCTCTTCAAAATTGGTGATCCAAACTCGAAAACCGACTGGATTTACGTGGATAATATTGTACTCGCGCTCATGTTAGCGACCACCGGTTTACTCTCTGAACACTCGAAAGCTGCCGGGAAGGCCTACTTTGTTTCTGATGGTAATATACTAAAAAAAAATTCACTCTCAAACTTTTTTTCATACATACTTTCTTTTGATCAATTTATTTCCAGGACGATTCTTGATGTTTGTTTTATCGCA
This sequence comes from Thlaspi arvense, assembly GCA_911865555.2. Classification (NCBI taxonomy): domain Eukaryota; kingdom Viridiplantae; phylum Streptophyta; class Magnoliopsida; order Brassicales; family Brassicaceae; genus Thlaspi; species Thlaspi arvense. The sequence continues at coordinate 53,405,334 of OU466861.1, forward strand.
GGTAATCCGATGAACTTCTTCGAGTTTCTCCAGCCACTATTGAAGAATTTAGATTATGACCTGCCCAAGTCATCCCTATCTATTCCACTTGCGGTTTCACTCGGAAACATATGCAAAGCAGTATACATAATGCTATCACCGTTGCTGAACCAAAGGTGGATTCCACAGCCATTGATTCTCCCACCGGAAGTTTACAAGGTTTGTTAGAGATTACCCTTGATGATGACACTAGAGAATAATCTATTAAAAAGAAGAAGAACGGATTTTCTTAACAAGCTTATAACGTTTTTGTTTTTTAATGGAATAGGTCGGGGTGACTCATTACTACTCGATAGAGAAAGCCAAGGAGGAAATCGGGTACGAGCCCAAGACACAACCCGAAGAAGCTATGACCGAAACCATTTCATATTTTAAAGAGAAGAAGAGGAGAGAGGTTGATGGACCGAGCATTTACGCTTGGCTTTTCTGTGTGATCGGACTGCCTGCCATTCTATCGGTCGCATGGCTTCCGGACATTGGACCCGTACCGTTCCTTCGAGTCATTGCGCTGTTTATTTTCAGGTCCATGTTGGTGTTGCGGATAGCGTCTGGGATTGTGGTTACGGTGCACGTGAGTGAAGCGGTTTATGCGTTGTGGCTTGCTCGGAGAGTGGATCCGATGAATGCAAAGGCTTGGTTTTGGCGGACGCTGCTTCTCGCTACTTTCTCGCTTGGTTTGCTTTTGAAAAGAGCCAAGGAAGTGAAGCAACGACCAACAACACGAGAAGGTCTTTTAACTGACTCATTCGTCATGCAGGTTTAAAGTTTAAACCATGATTCATGTACTTATTATGATTAATATCATTTTAGAAACGTTAAATGATAAGAATAATCTACTCATTCACATAAAGCTTATAACTAAAAAAATGTGTTGATATTGTTGTATGGAAATATTTATTCAAACATTAGTGTCATTGTGTATGAGTCAAATGTAATATGTAATTTAAATTTTCTTTGCTTTTTGACGTTTGGTAATCAACTTTTATTTTTGGCTCTTTCAGTTTTTTCATCATGTTTTACTCGATGCATATGCATATTAATTAAGGTGTATATAAATGTAAAAGCTTGATCCTTTTATTCAACCTTTCATCTTACCCAACTTATTACCAAAAGAACACTAAAATTTGAGAATGTGTGATCTTAAACATGATTTATTACCAAAAGAACACCAAAAGTTTCATTTTTTCCAAAGAGTAAATAACAAAAGTGTTAGAAGCCTCTCTTCTTTCACTATGGAAGATCCCCATCATAGAAAATCAATAAGGAAAAACAGGGAACTCTCTTTCATATCCTTAGCTAGCAGCCACTCTGAAGAAGCCCTTGTCACCAACATTGGTCCCACCTGATTCCTGGAATTTCCAGAAGATTATACGTCCTTCAGCATCCTTACCGACACCAACTAGGAGCATGGTGTGGAAGTACTAGCGTGTCATCAGGCTTTGCGTAGAACATGTTCTAATTGAAAACAAAAAACCAGTAAGTAAAACAGAAAAAGGAAAAAAAAAACAAAACTATATCTTTCCGACTATTTCAGAAAACCCATCAAAAGAGAGTACCAATGCGGTCACATGAGATGACAAAACATATCTCTCGAACACCAATTCAAAATCATCTTCGGAAACATAAATGCTAAAAATGGCACTAAACAGCGTATATCATTTGTTTACTAAACAATCATTTTTTTCGAGATAAATAACTCTGTACAGGTTGGATACAGAGTTATTCATGATGTGTCGTTAATCTTATGAGTTTATTCGACAGTGACATTACAAGGGACAAATCTTTTCAAACACAATGATTGAGTGACACCAGAAAACTTTAAAAGCATAATAACAAAAACTCTAGGACAAGAAACCTTAAAATAACTTCTAACCCTAAAATACTTGATTGAGTAATATCCCTTTAAATCATTTATAAAATTCATTAAAAATCAACTCGAAATGTTATACCTGCCCTTAGGCCCATTAGACATTTTGGGCCTCGCTAGCGCAACTTTTGAAAAACAAATCATATTTTGTTTTTTGTTTTTCTTCCTGAAATGAAAAAAAATAGTAAAACACTAAAAAACCCAAAGAGTCGCGTTAAAAAGAGACCAGACAAAAGGACTGTGGGGGCTGCAGTCCCGTTAAGGCAACAAAAAAAATTATTGCATAAAATTTTCGTAGGTGGGTCGGAATACATTCGTATATCTCTCTATATCGGCTTGTGTGCTGTTTCTATTTTTATTTATATTTTAATTATTTGATTTTTTTTTCTATCAAATCGATTTATAACTATCAATTTATTTTTAAAAAATGATTTATATTTAATATTTTTAACTAGTTATTAAATGACTATTTATTTAAAACACACTTTTTATAGAAAAATATGGAAAATAAAATAATTAAATTAATTTTTTTTATTTTAAGTTTAACAAGAACTAACTTGCCATCGTGCATAAAAAATTTTAAAAATTTTATTATAGATTTCAAATTACTAATAAATTATAAAATATATGATCAAATTAATATTTTTTTTTCAAAGCAAAATATAATTTAGAATTAAAAAAAACTAAAAAAAAAGCAGAAACACGAAACGGAAACACCAAACGGCGATAGATTTCTCTAAGAAGCGGACATATCTTGAAACACATGGCAGCAATTTCTCCATGGTTTTCTTCTCCGCAGAGCTTTTCGAATCCCCGCGTTTCGACTCGTTATATTACTACAGGTCCTCTCTCTCTCTCTCTCTCTCTCTCTCTGTCACTTCACTATTTCATCGCCGTTCTTGTACAAAATTCATTTTCCTGGAGCCAATTCTTTCCAGGTTCCAGAAGATGTACACCAATTCCTGCTGTCATCTCTGCTCTCAAACGTTCCGACGAGGAAGAACATCAAATTTCGTAAGACTCTATTAATGTCCCCATGAAAGTCACTACTTTTCAATTTCATTATCTGGGTTTATTCTGAATCTGATTAAAAGTCTCGGTCTTTGTAATTCTTATGTTAACAGTTGTTCTAGAGATCATGTTTCGATGAAGAGAAGGGGAGTCATGTTACAGATAGCTTCCTCTGCTTTCTTCCTTCCATTGACCATTTCACCTGCATTTGCGGTTGCAGAGACAAGTATTGTCGATTCAAGCTCGTTTTCATGTTGATTCCGTGAGAGTGTGTAGAAGCTAATAAAGCCAAACTCTCTCTCCTTTCTTTCATTCCTTTCTCAGATGCGTCAGAAACTTTCCGTGTGTACACAGATGAAGCAAACAAATTCGAGATATCAATTCCGCAAGGTAAAACTAGTCAAACCCTGTTTTGATATATTTATTCCAAATCATGATCGACTAATGAATCCGATTGCATTACACGCAAAAGACTGGCAAATCGGGCAAGCAGAACCCAACGGATTCAAGTCGATCACAGCATTTTACCCTGAAGAAACTTCAACTTACAATGGTAATAATATTATCAGTTGTTTTTTCTTTCCTTTGTTCAGAAAGCATGAGCTATAGCTGATTTGTGAACATGGTTTTGTCGTCTCAGTGAGCGTAGCGATCACTGGACTAGGTCCGGATTTCACTCGGATGGAATCTTTTGGAAAGGTCGAAGCTTTCGCCGAGACACTGGTTAAGTCTCTCTCCAAATTTGCTGAACAATGCAAAAACAAACTCTCTTTCCAAAAAGAGATCCTTAATTTTTTTCTTGGAATTGGCATATATGTTTATAGGTCAGTGGATTGGATAGAAGCTGGCAGAAACCAGCAGGAGTGACTGCAAAGCTAGTCGATAGCAGATCTTCTAAGGGTAAAAAGATAAAATTTAGTGAAAAAAATCTCTGATTGTTTCTGCTTTGTTTGTTTATGTAAATTGGATCTATGACCAGGGTTCTATTACATCGAGTACACCTTACAAAACCCTGGAGAAGCTCGTAAGCATTTGTACTCTGCAATTGGAATGGCTACAAACGGTTGGTACAACCGTTTATACACTGTCACAGGGCAGGTAAGTCTTGTCCAAATTCTAAGGTATTCTCCCTGATTGGTTTCTTCTTTGTCTAATACAATGAACCTCTATGGTCATATGAACCTCTATGGTCATAACAGTGTACAGATGGAGAATCCGCTGAACAAAGCTCCAAGATCCAGAAGGTACGAAGAGTCGACACAACAACAACGATGAAAGATTTTTCACCAGGACCTGTTGCTTACGATTTTTTCTTTCTCTGTTTTCGCAGGCAGTCAAGTCTTTCAAATTCATATGAGAACGTCATTCATAACTATCACCGAAAACAAATTGATCTGTTCACTCCTTACATTGATCAAATATTTTGTTTACTTACCAATCACTTTTTTTCCAATCAAATTCTGAGATAAAAAAACACTGACTCCATAAAGTAAGCTTCGGATTACAATTCTTCAGACATAGAAGAAGAGAGAAACCCTACACAACTTAAGGATATATATATGCAGTGACAGAAAAGAACATGGACATGTTTTATTTACAATGCAGGACTTGGGACAAAGGCTATACACCTATGAGTGTTATACAACTACACTCCTATACCTGAAGGAAGTGCAGTAGTATTACGACTTTAGACTAAAAAAGAATCAGATTTTGATTCTACCATATGTATATGCTTGTGTATGTGTATATATATATGCATATTGTACACCCAACTTATTACCTCCGAGGGTAAACCGTTAAGAGTGCCTGCAAACTCAACCCGAGCTCGACCCAACAGCATTTGTATGGCTGTGTTTAGATATACACATTGACGGATGGGTAAGAAAACGGAAGCACAAACCCTGAAACTCCAATTTCCTTTTCTCGTTTCCTTCTGCGCCCTCCAAGTGAGCAAGACTACTTTAAATATAACCTGTAGCGCCATAAGATCTTGACGTTAATGAGATCAAGGCCAAGGCATTATGATGATGCCATTTAGTCATTTACAGTCACATACCTTTAGGATGCAAGATAAATAACGTGCAAGACTTAATAAAACAGGAAGCCTCTGCTGCCACCTTGAATAGCAATTTCGCTACCCCTTAACTTCCTTTCTCCTCAGTCTTCAAGGATAGCTGAAATCCATTACTACCATATACGTTATGGAAAAATAAAAATCCGCATACTTAAACCTAAAATAAAGAAACCACTGAATCGATCTTCACCTTGTTGTTTGGTCAGAACCGCCGCTACTCTGCATAAATTGAGGGGAATGGACAATGATATGCGACTGTACTGGTGCAGGGCCTGAAAAACATTCAAAGGAGGACATAACCTAATTGTACTTAAACTTGGCTTTTCCATAATGATAGTAACAAAGAAGCCAGTACATTTGAACATTGAAAGGGTATACAAGGTTATGACGCGTAAGACAGTAAAATGCACCTGAAGGGTATGGAGCTTGAAGAACAGACAGAGATGAAGTGGTCATCGCACTGGCGGTTGGCCCACCAAGCTGAAGAACATGGCTTCCTGGTACCGAATACCCTTGAATTGCCGTATAACCGTGGCCACTGGGAATACTCTGGTTTACTTGACCGTATTGATAAACTGGCGAATTCACTGCACCAGGTACTCCGTAGACCTGAAGGTACTGCTGCCCCATGTATGGACCATATAAACCCTGAACCATGAAATGAGATAAGATATAACAATACCGAGAGAAACCAAGACTTAAACTGTTGAGAGCCAATATTTCAACCTGTGACTGTGCGTACATGTACTCGGGTCCATATGCCGTTACCCTGAGACACAAAATAAAACAAACATTAGAAGCACATTAATGAACAAGAGACACTTGAGGCAAAGACGTTAAGTGCAATGTGTGATATCAGAGTGCATGACTCACCCATAAGGATACACAATTCCTTGCTGGTAGTTATATGGGAGTGGTTGCTGATACGGATAGCTTCCGAAAACCGAACCACGAGGACCCTGCACATTTCCAATGTACGGGGAAGCAGGTCTTAAGCGTCCTAACCAAAGAAAAAACCACCAATGCACTAAAATTACAGGTAATCTAACAGCAGCAATGATCCACCACAACACATAAACATTAGACAAACCAGTCCCAATGAGAGAAAGGGGCATGGATGAGTGTTGCAGTAAGACTGACCAGGCATGTTAGGTACCAGCGCGTAGGGCAATGGAGGCCGAGGCCTCCCGAGGGAAGCAAGATTACAGTTTGCACGTCTACCATCTATAATCGGAGTTGGGTCAGCACAAGCTCTCCTAGCAGCTTCTGGATCTCTAAAAGTCACCTAAATCCTCCCACATGAAACAGAAACAGAGCACTGAGTCATTCTACAAACTTGATAAAAGTCAAAACTAAAAAGGCAATCACAAAATGACGACAACATGATTACACCAAGACTAATGACTTTCTACGTTCTGTGATTAGTTCACACCATCTATGAGCCTAAAGCCAATGGCACTGATATATCAAAATTGTATCTCTAAAGCAACATTTTAGCATCACTAGAGACAGAGGAAGATGTCATTATAAGCAAGCAACAAAGAATGAAGGAGAAGAGGAGACTCACAAAACCGTATCCTTTGGATCGGCCAGTGTTCTTATCAGCAATGACGACAGCTTCAAGGATTTCACCGTACTGATCGAAATGCCGACGAAGGGTTTCACTTTGAGTCTCCCAAGCAAGGCCACCGACGAATACCTTTGTGAAGGTTGTATCTCCGAAAGGGGAGTTCAAGTAGTGAAACCCAGAACCCGGAGCCGATTGATACGCCATGATTACAGAGTAGAAGGGAGAAGGAAAGAGAAGAGGATTAAAAATGGAAACTTTATCCCAACGAAGGAAAGAAAGAGAAAAAAAGGACGAATTATGGACAAGGGATCAACTTCTAAGTGATGATAAAGGTGACCGAGTAAACCCTAGACATAATTACAATGATTAAGCCCAGTGAAAACCGTAGAGATGAAACCTATAGAATGCATCGAATTAGAACGGAAGATTCTAGGGTTTACTCGGAGATGGTGAAAACCAAAAAAGCGAGATCGGGGAAAATCAAAAACCTAAAAGATCATTCCCTACTAATAATGACGAAAGGAGGAAAAGAGATCAAGTTTCCCGGGAAAAAAAAAAAGAAAAGAAAAGCAAAAGCAGTGTGGGTTTTAGTATGGGCCAGACAAGAGGACGAAGTCGGTGGGTGGAATTAGGGTTTCTGTACAGCAGGATCACTCAAAAGAAAAGGAAAAAAAAACAAATTATAAACAAAAACGAAGCTACAGAGACGAATTCGAAATTCTGGAGAAAAAATTGAAGCAAAATAACATTAAAAAAAACAAAGGAAGGAAGAAAGATGAATCGATTTAAGGAAAGGGAGGTTTAGTTTGGGGAATTCCATTGATGGTGATGATGAAGAAGTTGTTGATGATGATGATGATGATGGTGCGTGATTTGTTGAAGAAGAGAGAGAGAGAGAGAGAGAGACACTTTTGATTTTGGCCATTGTAAATGACGTGGGACCCATACATTTATACTCTAATTGTGTGATTAACGTTGTAATTAATATCGATCTCTGTGTTGTCTTATCAAATTTATGCGTTAAGTAATTTGATTTTGGTGCGAAGGAAAAAAAAACATCTAACTTTATGTGTTGATTGATTAATATCCTTTAGAATTGAGATGATGATGCCAAAACAAAAAAAGGGAGGGAGATCAAATTCTACTCACGGGTAGATTAAACAGCAATGAAAAAAAAAAGAACTTTGCCATCATTTATCGATTTTGGACGATGTAGATGAATCCTAATCCTCGGAAAATCCCGAATCAACGGCTAGGGATTCTTGAGCTCGTGACTCATTTAAAAAAAAAACCACAATTGTGTGGTCTAATGTCAAAGAAGTTAAGAAATCGTAACTAGTGTTTATGTATAATACTACATAGACTACAAAGCTATAACGACATAATTAATTTGGTTTTTAACTTTGCCGCGAACATTTCACAGTCTAGTGGTTGAATTCAAATCCACTAAAAACCATATTTGTTTTTAGATAAAAGAGAATCTAAAATGTTCCATCAAATTATTCATATAATTGTGAAAGTGATAACAAAAAGTCTGATTTTTCCAAAGACCATTTTCATGAAATTCACTTTATTTCAAAGAGTAAATAACAAAGTGAAGAAGAAGACTATCTTCTTTCACTATGGAAGATCACCAGCAACTTCAAAGCTCACAACAGAATCATCAATGGTTTCTTCTAATGGCCTAAACTTCCACCCCAAATTCTGCAACTTCTTTGAACTTAGTCGAAGCATCATCTCTCCATTCACCTCCTTCTCTTTTATCTCAGTGAAGCTGCCATTATACGTTTTTGATCAGATCAAACCGGAATCTCAAACGTTTGCTTGAAAGAAAACCGGTTTTTTCTACACTTACCTTTCAGGGAAGTTGCGGTTAGGATACATGTTCTTCACCTTCGTAACAAGAGAATTGTTGTGAAGTGAATGAGAATTGCATATGTATCTTCCTTTGGCTTCTGGATTTTCATACACCAACAAAAGCGCATCCGCAACATCACGCACATCCACAAGATACAGTTGATCACTCAACAATGACTTTATACCGCCTGAGACAGACCGGTTTCATCGAACATTTCAAGAGCAAATCACTTAAACCAAGATACGTAAATATTAGAAGAAACATATTGTACAAACACCTTTTATGAATTTGAGAAGTCCCAAGCTACTAGAGTTAAGCGTTGATTGAAGCCTAGGGCCTATCGTGACAGAGGGCAAGACCGTAACAACATCAGCTAAGCTTTTCTTGCTCCACTCTAATGCTTCACGTTCCATTAATGTTTTGGCAAGATAGTAATAAGGCCAATAACCCTGAGATCATGAAGAAGCACAAATGTTCATTTACAAATGTTCATTTACTGTCTTTGGTTTATATATTAAAAAAAAAAACAGATTCATATGACCATATGTGATGCTGGCTTCAAAGATACAATACCTCAAGTGAGTGAAGGTATTGAGTGTCTGACCAAGAATCCTCGTCCATGGCAACATCTCTAGGCCATTTTGGGTTGTAAACAGCTGCAGAAATTGATGATACAACCACAACTTTCTTCACTTTAGCCTCTGCGCATGCTTCTAGAACGGTTTTGGTGCCAGTGAGAGCTGGTTTAATCAGTTCTTCCTGAATGTTTTTTGAAGATCCAAAGCCGTTTAGTGATTCAAGAAAGAAACAAAGAAAAGAAGATGAAAGAAACATTTTAAGGACTTGCCTCTGTGATAGGAACCCCTTCAAAAGGCACACGACCAGCGATATGGAAAACGCCAGAGCAACCAGAAATGGCTGAAGAAAGACCTTCGTAATCATACAAATCTGCCTTGAAAAGCTTCAGATTCTTTGAAGCATAATCCAATTTCTTCAAATGATTGTTCTTTTCATCACCTGATAACAATGAATCAATGCATGGAACATCAAGAAACAGAGAATAGTCAAAAGGTTCCCAAAGTAGACGAAAACGATGAGATATCTCCTTACAAGGATCTCGGACGGTTCCATGGACAGTGTAGCCACGGGAGAGAAGAGACTTGACGAGCCATGAAGCGATATATCCTCCTGAACCAGTAACACATACCCTCTGCTTTTCCACCATTGTAGCAACTTTTAAGATGCTCTTTGAAGTGAACGAAGGAGAAAACAGGTTCACAAGTATTTATACAGGTTCACAAATCTGACTTTAGCAAACTCATCATCTTTACCTGAAGTAGCGTATTATTATGAGGGAATTAAAGTGGATAAAGATTGCAGTTCAGATTTAAAAATTTGGAATATACACATCGAAGGAATGTTAAAAACAAATTAAAATTTTGTTAAGGATTCTAACTTCTGTAACACATGTGGGAATCTTAAAAAATAAAATATGTGAAGACATTATTGCATGTATATTTTTTTTTTTAGTTTAAAAAAATACAAAGGGAAAAAAAAAAAGAAGATTGAGATTTTACCATCCACACAAAATGCAAGTCATAGCAGCCTAATTTGATATCTTCCTCATAATTCAGAGTCATTTTCACAGGGCCACCTTTACTTTATTTAAGAAAAAATCTAAAGGGAAAAAAGACTTTGCATTTTATATCATGCACATAGTCGACAGCCAAATTTGAAATCTTTCTCAGAAATATACAGTCTTTGAGCAGTGTGGATCTCACACTTTTGGGCAGTAAAGTCTCCAAATATTTAAGAATCAAAAGAAGAAAAAGACAATTTTGGATTGTACAAATAACTGATTTGAAGTCAATACAAAAGAAGGATTTAGATACCTAGAAGAGCTTTGTCAGTAAAAAAAATTAAGATCTCATGAACCTAACAGTGAGAGCAGAATTGAGACATGGACAAGTAAATATAACCAAGAAGAAACATGTGTGACGTCAAACAACGTGCACCTTGTCTCTTTATAAGAAGAGAAGATTGCAGAAATCGGGGAACTATGAATGCCACCACGAGACACAAAACTACTAATATAACCACTGAACAGCTTGAGTAAGGTATGCCCATGAGTTGTTCTTCACAAACTGTTTTGTTACCAAAAGAGTTTTAGACTTGGAACAAAAATGCAAAGAGTCTAAGGTAAGTGGATTGATAATGTAACCTTGCCTATGTTGTGAACGACGAAAGATCTTTCTTCTGAATTAGGTATAGCCACGATCCCTTCTGGTTCCACAGTCAGTAAAACATACAATCCACCCTGAAACACTAAAAAATGCTCAGGACATAGTTCTTTCTTCTAGGTCGAATGGAATCAACGAGAAGCTAATACCTTGTTGTTAGTTTCTTCGAGACTTTCCACTTTGAAGATCAACTTCTCAGTGTTTAGTAACCTCCTCATCTGGTTTAGCTTCAAGCTGTCACCTTTCTTTATTAGTTGCAGCGAAAACTGAACAGGAAAGCAAAGGAACATCAGATTTCATTTCAAAGAAAGTCTATCAAAAGAAAAGAAAAAAACAGAGACTTTACATACAGAAGCAGGGTATGATATCTTCACTTCATACCAAGAACTCGACTTTAGTCCTTCTAACTTGTAAATGAGAGAACCCGAGTGCAATGGGAGAGTCTCCTTCCACAATTCCTTCCCAACATATAAAGCTTTCACATCAAACGTTAGCAGAATATTTCAAATAGTAACATTAATACAATAATAACTTAGCCTCAGGCTGTGGAAACAAAAAGGTGACAATAGAAAGATTGAGAAGTTTCAAGAAACACGAACATGTTCTCCTGTCCGAGACAAGGCAATCCATTTACCAAGACGATAAGACATAACAGTAAGTAGCAGAGCGACTCTTGTCTGATTCCAAGCTTATAATCAGAAGCCCTGAAATTGTAGAATCCCCCAAGTAAGCAAAACAGTTGATTTCGGCTAAGTGCGACCTTAATCAAACGGTGAAATTATAAAAAGTACTGATAATGAGAATCAAACCCAAATTCTCTTGAATAGTTTTACAAATCAGAGATCACTAAAAATGGCAACATTCTGAGATTTTGAGAAGCTTGACTCGTCTTTTAATTACGTAAAACAAGACATTCTTCTGGACAAAACAGGACCACATCTGACACAACTAAGATACTCGCAAATCAACCCAAATATCAGTCAGAGAGAGAGAGAGAGAGAGAGAGAGAGAGAGAGAGAGAGAGAGAGAGAGACCGTACCCATACAGCATCATGCCTTCAAATGATAAATTGTATTTTCAGGAGATGAAAGTGAAGAAGATTGAATAAGAATCTCATGTGTGGTTTTATATGGCGGCGTTTTGGTAAACGCGATTCTTCGTTTAATTAAATTTATAATATGAAGCTTGTCGACATAACCATGGCCCATGGATTTGCGCGAACTTTCTCTTCTCAAATTTTCGTAATTTTACTTGATTCTTTTTAATTCTTTCTTTTATGTTTTTTTTTTTTTATTAAACACGAAGGATTTGTAGGTTTGTGCGAAGGAATCTGAGCAATATAAAACCGAACCAAGAGTGTATTATTATTATATAGTGAAGCAATAATACAAGGCTTACTAGTATTTGTTAACTAAGGGAGAGGTTGGTTTAATTTGTCTGCTTACTTCGAGTAAGGTCCCAGATCCACAACGTGACAATGTAATGTGACTTCCACTGCTTCAAGACAAAACATTTTATGGACCCCACCCCACTAATTTAATACTTTTGTTTCTATCCATTTCTTACTAGTATTTTATTCTGAGAACCATCTCGTATCTCCTGCTGTGTGTCATTTACATTTTCTTTTCTTGCTATTTTACGTCATATTTTTAAACCTTCTCACGTTTTATGAAAAGCTTATACTAATATAACTATCAAAATATATTATTTGCTATAGAATTAATTTTCCCTAAGAATAATTATTAATAGAAACTTTTGTTCCAGATAACCATATTTGTACAACACTGCAAACGAATCTTTATAAAACTCCATATATCTATAAGGAATTAGATTATTACTTCCACTGTTCCATATATAAAAATAAAATTAAACTCCGCTGATCAGTTATTCAATATCATGCTTAATATTAAGCTATATACAGTTAATGTGTTTATAATACAATGAGAATTGCTTTCTTTTATGATCAAGTAGTTACATTTTGTATCATGTCACATTTAGTTTGAACAGGTTTTCTTTTACAAAAAGTGAAGAAAGGTATTTGAAGCAACCAATAAAAACATTTAGAGGAACACATTAGATTAATAATTTAGATAAATCAAAATCTATGAAGATTTTAATGAATTTAAAGTTTTAAAATAAATTTTCTTTTTAAATTCTCTCAAATATTATTATATGAGATGGTATTTCAATTTATTAATTTTTAACTTTACATTATCTTTCAAATAATTTATTAATGAAATTCTACTTTTTTAATAAGACAACATTTTAATAAATATTAATAAATATTAATCTAATAATCTTGGATTTTAAGTAGCTTTTTCAAATATTGGATTCTATAATACGAAATTTAGGAAAAAAAAATAAAATCATCTTAAATCATTAATTAATATGCCCCACTTAATTTTTTCGGCAAATATAAAACATTTGATATTATTTACCTAGGATCAATTACGATTTGAAATTAATATGGATGATATTCATGTAATATTGATGACGTATTGTTAAAAATCAGCCAAAATTGTCTTCTTAATTTATTAATTCAACTGTATATCATATTGCAACTATTCCTAAATGCCTCCATTTGTCATAAGTTAAGTTCTTCCAGTGACAACTAATTTTATCTGTTATGGTGGTGAGAAAATGAAGAGAAACGTGAGAAAGCCTAATAATAGACGAGTTACGAAAAAAACGAAATATGTTTTTAAAAAAAAAAAAAAATTGGGCAAAAAAGGGAATTGTGAAGTGAAAAAAATGATGTTGAAGGGAGGTGGTCCGAAACAGAAAAGCGCGTTCGTCTCCTATAAAACTTGCTAATCTCTCTCTTTCCCCCTTCCTTTTCTCTCCACACTTATCACGCCACCTCACCTTCTTTCCCCCTCCTCGCTGGATATTCCTCCCATGGATATCCGTCGGAGGCCTCCCAAACCGCCGGTTAACCCCGACGGCTCCTACCGCTTCCACAAGGATCGCTCTCCTTCCTCCGACGACGACCATCGCCGCACCGCTATTGCTCCTCCTCCCAAGGCCTCCGATGCGCTCCCCCTCCCTCTCTACCTCACCAACGCCGTCTTCTTCACCCTCTTCTTCTCCGTCGCCTATTATCTCCTCCACCGGTGGCGCGACAAGATCCGTTACAACACGCCTCTCCACGTCGTCACGGTCACCGAGCTCGGCGCCCTTATAGCCCTCATCGCCTCTTTCATCTACCTCCTAGGGTTTTTCGGCATTGACTTTGTTCAGTCATTCACCTCACGCGCCTCCGGTGACTCCTGGGATCTCGCCGATACCAACGGTGCCGACAGGAATTTCCTCATCGACGACGACCACCGCCTCGTCACCTGCTCTCCTCCGCCACCGATCGTTTCCGTCGCCAAGTTACCCAATCCGGAGCCCATCGTCACGGAGTCGCTTCCCGAGGAAGACGAAGAGATTGTGAAATCGGTCATCGCCGGCTCGATCCCATCCTACTCGCTCGAATCCCGTCTCGGCGATTGCAAGAGAGCGGCGTCGATCCGGAGAGAGTCGCTGCAGAGGATAACGGGGAGATCGATCGAAGGGTTGCCGTTGGACGGATTTGATTACGAGTCGATATTGGGGCAATGCTGCGAGATGCCTGTAGGGTACGTGCAGATTCCGGTGGGGATCGCCGGACCGTTGTTGCTCGATGGATACGAGTATTCGGTTCCGATGGCCACGACGGAAGGGTGTTTGGTTGCCAGCACCAACAGAGGCTGCAAGGCCATGTATATCTCCGGCGGAGCGACCAGCACGGTTCTCAAGGACGGCATGACGCGAGCACCCGTCGTCCGGTTCGCGTCGGCGAGACGAGCCGCGGAGCTCAAGTTTTTCTTGGAGAATCCAGAGAACTTCGACACCTTGGCCGTCGTTTTCAACAGGTCCACCTCTTTTTCAACCAATAGTCCACTCTTTTGATTTTCCCAGTTTTTGACTGATAGAGATTTGATTTGACTTTTTTTGATGCGTTTGCAAGATGTCATATGGTAGGATTAAAATTTTAGATATTTCCCACTGATATGAGACTTGTTCCAGACTTCTTTAGAAGCTTTATAAAACAAAGTTTAAGTTAGAAAACTGTTTGATTTCAAAGATTGAATTTTTTCAATCCAAAGGTGAGTATTTAACTGACGAAGAAAGTGATTTTTGTGGATGCAGGTCGAGTAGATTCGCGAGGCTGCAAAGTGTAAAGTGCGCAATCGCTGGGAAGAATGCTTATGTACGTTTCAGCTGTAGCACTGGTGATGCCATGGGGATGAATATGGTCTCCAAAGGTGTGCAGAACGTTCTCGAGTTCCTCACCGATGACTTTCCCGACATGGATGTGATCGGGATCTCCGGTGAGTCCCTTCTTCTTATCTTGTGAAATTCCAAGAAAACGTTTTTTCCTCCTTTCTTGTCTTCTTGGAATTCACACTTTTTTTTTGTGTGTGTGTCTTGATTGTCCAGGTAACTACTGTTCGGACAAGAAACCCGCTGCTGTGAACTGGATCGAGGGACGGGGCAAGTCAGTTGTTTGCGAGGCAGTGATCAGAGGGGATATCGTGAACAAGGTCTTGAAGACGAGCGTGGCTGCTTTGGTGGAGCTCAATATGCTAAAGAACCTCACGGGCTCTGCTGTTGCAGGCTCTCTAGGTGGGTTCAACGCGCACGCCAGCAACATAGTCTCTGCTGTATTCATAGCCACTGGGCAAGATCCAGCTCAAAACGTGGAGAGCTCTCAGTGCATCACGATGATGGAAGCTATAAACGACGGCAAAGATATCCATATCTCTGTCACTATGCCATCTATTGAGGTAATTGATCGAGCGAACCTCTCTCTTGAGTCTTTTAAGGTCACTGTGAAGTTTTGTTGAATTTTTGGGGTATTCAGGTAGGGACAGTGGGAGGAGGAACACAGCTTGCGTCACAGTCAGCGTGTTTAAACCTGCTGGGAGTGAAAGGAGCGAGCACAGAGTCGCCGGGGATGAACTCGAGGAGGCTAGCGACGATAGTGGCCGGAGCAGTATTGGCCGGAGAGTTATCGCTAATGTCAGCAATAGCAGCTGGACAACTGGTGAGGAGTCACATGAAATACAATAGATCCAGCAGAGACATCTCTGGAGCAACGACAGCGACAACAACATGATCTGAATCATCATCTTCATCCTCTCTCTCTGGGCCAAAAACTCAGACAAAAATCCAAAGAAGGCAGGCTTTTACAACTCATTCACTCTCTCTCTCTCTCTCTCTCTCTCTCTCTGGTGGAGGACAGATTAAAGCCATGTGCGTGCCTTCTTTTGTTCAATAAAAACTTAATTTTTTGTTTTTGTTCGACTTGAATCTTTTTTTTTGTTTCTCTTTTTTTGGGGGGGATTAAGGGTGAGAAAGAGAGGGAGAGAGATTTGGGAATTTTCAATTCTCGCTCTTTCCTCGTTCTCTCTCTCATGGATAATTCGTGTTTCTCTTTGAGCTTTGTCTAAGCTTTGTCTTGTTTGTTAGGAAAGTGATGTCTATATGATAAAAAAGAATGTATGAAGTTGCGTTTGGGGACATGAGTTGCACTCTCTGAGAATTTTTCTTCTGTTTGTTACTTCATTTATATATATATATATATATATATATATATTTTACTTATATATATGAAAAAATTCCCTGTGTGTTGGGACATCTCTCTCTAGTTACGTAGTTGTTGGTATACGGATCTTATTTCCTCCACAAGACTCCAACTATATTAATATTCCCATCTTTGGATCGTCAAAACCTTTAGCATTGTTTTCTTTTTTTAAAGGAACAAAGAAAGAGTTTCTGTTTGTCCACCACTTTGGTCAAATGATCTATATATCTTTTATATTAGGTTCCGATTCAGATTATAGAGTTTCATAACTAAAATAAAAAATCTACAGCTCTTGAATTAGAACAAGAAGAGGCTTTCTACACGGCCATGAGCTCTCAAAACTCATTCAGCTAGGATTGTATTTCAGTTTTTTTTTTTTTTTTGGGTGACAATATACTGATTATTTGACATTGGAAATTGACAGTTTTAGAAAAAATTAACATTTCGAGATATAAGTTTTAGATTTGCTTCAAAATATAGATCATTATTGTCATCTAAATAGAAAGAACATGAAAAGTAGCGGATAAAAGACATGAATTAACTCACTGGATTTTTGTTTTTGTTTTGGTTTTCTCACTTTTCATAAAATGAAATTGATACTGAGGGGCATTTGTTATGGGCCACTCTTATACTGTTACAGAAATTTCAAGTTACATGGGCCGAAAAAGCTGTTTTGTTAATTACGTCTCTCAAATTTAGCCATCACGTAGACTACCAAAATATTCCTATCTACGTATGTAGGTCTACTTGGGCCCAAATCTTCGATAATAACTCACAAAGTCCGTAACGGTTAGGTAGACATGTGGGCCTTTTTTCGAGCCATTTTGGTAATTTGCGTCCATCGTTCTCCTCTAAGCTATATGTATAGAAGAAGTTTGTGAATTCATGTAGCTTTTTTTTTGCTCTTTCCGATGGGTGATTCTGAACCTAAACTCAGACTATCTCATAAACCTTAGTAGAAGTGTAGATGCAGAGTATCATTTCCATTTAAACACATGTACATACATGATTAAAATTATGGTGGAAAGATTCGAACTTTGATCCTTCGACTTACGTGAAAAATCTTTTATCCGTTAAATCAATATGCATTGCACCTTATATATATATATATATATATATATATATATATATATATAAGGAGATCAGATGTTTGTAATCATTGGCGTGTGAGGCTAATTATTTACAAAAAAAAATTCGTGAAAACCAATAATTTCAGTAGATATGATCCTCATTCATTTAAAAAATAGCACTAGAGTTCGATTTGGACTTTAGTTTTGGTTTTGTTACTTTTCTCGGCATTAAAGCTAATAAAATAATAATGAAAAAGACATGATAATTGGTGGATGGGGTTAGTGTTCACTGGGTTAGTGGATCACACAAGTCGCCAAAATTATATGGAAATGAGAAAGTGATTGTCAAAAATGTTGTTCCCGTAATCTTCTTGTTTTACTAACTGCTTTTTAAAAGTTATCAAACAATTTTAATGGACTATAATTTTACAATCAATAACTCACCGATGCTTCTTTTTATTCAATAGAAACCATATAACATAATTACCATAGTCAAATAACTCACCGATGCTTCTTTTTATTCAATAGAAACCATATAATATTTACTATATATGCATACATATTACATGCACTGTGAAGCTAATATATAGACTCCAAGTTTTGGATTCATCTTCTATTGGCCGAATACCTATCTTTGTAATAAGAAAAGCAAGACCGACGAGAGAGTGTTTATGTATGGACCCAGAGATGATCTCAGTTCAAAATCTAGTCAGTCGATATATGCCACGTGGAAAATAAGGATGGAAAGAAAATTCAGTATTGTATGGGTGTTGTAGTTCTTAATTTACTACTAATTGATGCAATGCACTATGCAAGATTGGGAACGTGAGGTCCAACGACTATATATATATATTCCCTCCATTCTGAGGTCACATGTTTGGTTTATGTATACTTAAATACAATACTATATATATAATAAATGATTTGGTCACAAATGTTCTACTCCAGTGATGTAGGTTATGCCTACCACTAACTACTGAAAAAAATCTGAATGCCACTAATTTAATCTAGTAGTATATTAAGTTGCAGTTTAGGAGATTCACCAAAATTGTTATTTCAAACTAAAGTTGTATTGGTAAAAGCATCATGTTATAAACATGCAATTAATCATTTTCAAGTGCATCTGTACTTTTTTTTTTTTTTTGAGTTTGATTCTGAACATGTTCAAGGGTTGATGAATTTCAGAATTCTGATACAATTTTTTTATAAAAAAAAATAAATACGAGACTCGAGGTATTTAAGATAGATTGGGGGGAAACCTCCACGTGGACCAAGTACCGATGCTTCCGACCGCCTCCACGTGGTAAAACAGCTCAGCTTCTGCTCTGACATTTTGACCGCACGTGACTTTGCTCCGTGCACGTGTGGATCAACCAGACTGTGCGATTGCATCGCCACGTCATGAGCCGTCCGATTATGCCGGTCATGTAAAGGAACGGCTTTGATCGAGAGCCTCATTTGCTTTCGTGCGGGATCCTTTTAGTGTGCTAACATTACTAATCTTACTTGTTTACCATTTTTCTTTTTGTCCCAATAATACTCGCATTTCTTTTATTTTATGTATCTCAACATGTATCTCAACTTTGGTTTTTGATAATAATCAGATGACAAAAAAAAAAAGCTGCTAAAATTCAGATATCTACAAGTAGTAGATAGATAGATAGATACAACAATAGCCAATACCTTGATAATCTTTCTAATGCACCAATGCATCATTTTGTCCATTAAAATATCATTCCATTATAGTATTCTATAACCAGAAAAACATATCAATTCCTTAACTTGAGAATGTGTTCATAGAAAATATTTTGTAAAATCGATTTAGATCTGTACAAGTATATTTGGAGTTCTGTTTATATATACTCCTCTCGCGACTATCAGTTACCTACTTTTATATTATTCAATTTACAAACTATGCTTTCTATCTTACTCTTGCTGAACGTAAATTATATAGTTCTGAACAAGTAATTTTCATCCACTATTATTTATTTCACTCTATGCTTCCACTATCAGCGTGGTTATACTCATTTTTCTTTTATGTTTGGTCCAGTCTTTAGCTAGTTTCAATTTTCTACGAATTTAGGTTTACTGAATAGTGTTAGAGGTATATTCAAAGTATTATATTATCTGCATACTCATTTTCATCAGCACTTATTGTTTGTTCATTTGATCTATGTATATACTATTTTGCATATTCTAAAGCTTACACATATGTGTATCCTTTCGTATAGAGTACTATTAACATCCCTGGCAAAATAAATATGTTAAAAAGGGTACTAATTAACATGGTTCTATCATAGAATATGCTAATAATGTGTGCACAATGCTCCTAGATATGCACATATATTCGTTTAGGTTTTGATATGATAAAGGTTCATTTAGTATAGAGAAGATAGATAATTAATTATTCGTTCTTATCAACTAAGCCATAAATTATTCTTAGTTATGCCCGGCCCTCTTCTAGTACAGTAAAAGTGGATATTCAATTATAGCTATTAAACAAGTGGGAAACTTTGGTAAGAATTTCAATTTCTTTAACATATAGCTTGGCACCACCAAGATCGAGTAGCAGCAGCATAGAGGAGGGAATATGCGTGCGGATTAATATAAAACGTTGTATATTAGTCAACAAAGTATGGTTAAACCAATTACAAGTATTTGTTCTCTTCTATCATATAGTTATATTATTATTAGAAAGAAACTTGCAGTATCACTACATGCATGCATAGTGATGTTTTTCTTCTTTTCCAAATAGCTTATAATCTCTACTGTCTGAAACGAAAATGATAATTTGATAGATATAACTTTGGTCTCAGTCGATAACGAAATTGAATATGGCATTACATGCACACGTCCCAAGGTGATTGGTTGGATTCATTGCTAACTTTTAAATTATCTATTAGAGTATTGAGGTTTTATGTTCGATTTTTTGTTTATTTTTTTGTTAGTACTTTTGAATTTTTGGCCTACAATCTTATTGATGTTCGGATCAATTATTAAGAATATCATGTTTAACACGTCAATCACTTTATATTTAATATAGTTGAATTAGCGATGTGCCGATATTAGATATTTTAATAGAAAGCCACTATATAAGCACCAACTACTTGATAATTCATATTTGATTTCTGTATAACAAAGTCAATTGCATAAGGCTTTTTAATAAACCTTTTTTTCGTTTGTCAACATCTTCTATTCCTATTATCTTTGGCTTTAAAATTGCAAATATTTTTCATAAATGCCTTTCTTTTTCAAGGTTTAAGTCTTAAAATGAATTTCTTTATTTTCTCCGCTTGCAGCTATATGCCAAAAAAGAAAACGAATACATCCAGAGAGAAAAAACTCGAAACATGTATTCTTCTCTTGGATTTCATGTATATCTATATTTATTATTAATATGCGATTCTGCGTATATAAAATATAGTAATATGTGCCACACTATGCGTTTAAATTTAATTTTTATAAAAATGTGAAAGGAATGATTTCAGCTAAATTCTCGGTGTCTCACTATTGCTTTTTTTTTTTCCTTTCCTGCTTTCCTCGTTCAACAAAAGTGTTGCAGAGTCACTCACATGAAATAGTTTGAAGCTTCACTAAATTTCACATCACTTCAAACGACGCCGTCTCGAGTGAAGAATCTGCTCCTCTCCTGCCCTAAAGCGAGTTAGGGTTTAACACACAAGTAGCACCCTTATGATTTGTGTCTCTTTGCTCTGTTTTTGTCGGTTTGTGTAACCGATCAACTCAAGCTATTGGCTCCTCACTCCCTGAAATTTGACTTCTCTACTGGATCTCACCAAAGTTTCTCATATATGAATAAATCTTCACCCTCTCGATATCATTATATATGAGCCACAAGAACAAGACCCAGTAGATGCCACGGCCATGGACGGTGCTTACGATCAAACCGGAGGAGCTTCAAGATACTTTCACAACCTCTTTAGGCCTGAGCTTCACCACCAGCTTCAGCCTCAGCCTCAGCCTCATCCCCATCCTCAGCCCCATCCCCAGCCCCATCTTCTTTCTCAACCTCATCCTCATGATGAGCCTCAGTCAGATGATGAATCTGACTCCAACAAGGATCCGGGTCGACCCGATTCCGACCCGGTTACCTCGGGCTCAACTCCAGGGAAGCGTCCACGAGGACGTCCTCCAGGATCTAAGAACAAGCCGAAGCCACCGGTGATTGTGACGAGAGATAGCCCCAACGTGCTTAGATCTCACGTTCTTGAAGTCTCATCTGGAGCCGACATAGTTGAGAGCGTCAACACTTACGCTCGCCGGAGAGGGAGAGGTATCTCCGTTCTCAGTGGTAACGGCACGGTGTCTAACGTCGCTCTCCGCCAGCCGGTGACGTCTCATGGGAATAACGGTGGAGTTGGAGCCGGAGCCGGAGGAGTTGTGACTTTACATGGAAGGTTTGAAATTCTTTCTATCACTGGTACGGTGCTTCCGCCACCCGCGCCGCCCGGATCCGGTGGTTTGTCAATTTTTCTTGCTGGTGGGCAAGGTCAGATGATCGGAGGAAACGTGATGGGTCCACTTGTGGCTTCGGGTCCAGTGGTACTAATGGCTGCATCGTTCTCTAATGCAACTTTCGAAAGGCTTCCGCTTGAAGATGAAGGAGGAGAAGCCGGTGGAGAAACCGGAGGAGGAGGAGCTCCACCTCCGGCTAAGTCAGCATCCCCACCGTCTGGAGCCGGTCAGGGAGAGTTGAGAGGCAATATAAGTGGTTATGATCAGTTTTCCGGTGATCCTCATTTGCTTGGTTGGGGAGCCGGAGCCGCTACAAGACCCCCGTTTTAGATTTGAAAATCATGTCCGTAAAATAGCAAATCAGTAAAAAAAATTAAATTTTGAAAATAAAAATCATTTTATGATAATGACATCTTCTTAATTATTTGGGTTCTTTTGGTTTTAAATTTAGTTTATCTAAATATATGAATATTTGAAGTCAGTCGTTATATACTTCTCCATCTACATTTTCTCTTTCTTTTTTTAATCACTAGGGTTCTGTGCTGAACCCTATATATTATTTCTTATATACTATATGACTTACCCGTATTGATGATAACAATAAAGTTTTTGAGTTCCAAAATATGTAGATGGCTCATATAGTATGTCCCATTTTTGGGGTTAGGTATTTATGTTGCTATATATATCAACTGATGAATCAAGATCTTGCTCTTTTCCATTCATTTAGTTACCTCATATATGAAATCCTCAAGATTGTATGATTGGGGTTGTTGTGTTTCGAGTTTTATGTTATTAAAGAGCCTTCTACAACCTTGAACATATTGAAGTACTTCAAATCAAGTTTGAAGTAATCCCATTTTTGCGGGGTTAGGTATTTATGTTGCTATATATATCAACTAATGTATCAAGATCTTATTCTCTTTCCATTCATTTAGTTACCTCATATATGAAGAAATCCTCAAGATTGTATTGGGGTTGTTGTGTTTCGAGTTTTATGTAATGAAAGAGCCTTCTACAACCTTAAACATATTGAAGTAATTTAAATCAAGTTTATTCATAGAATCATGTTTTGATTTTTAACCAACAGAATTCTAATTCGTTTCTTCATTTTTACAGACTACTTACAGAATAACGCTTACATTAATATTAAGAAAACAAATAAAGTTTTGGAAATTTACGAAAAAGTTATAAAATAACGGTTACGATAATAAGAACATACCATTACAATTTTTTTTTGTTCTACTCGTTACAGCGATATCAACATACCATAAGAGATGAATTTTCAACGGTTACAATGACTTGATTAATGGCAGAACACGAGAAAACTACACGACCTGCCAAAACCAAGACAGGAAAAAGTGGATGAGAGTTTTATCAGTTTCCATATAGATGATTAGGAATCTCTGCTACTAGATAACCAAGTGGGATTTTGAGTACCAAGATGTGTGAAAATGAGGAATACATCAAGTCCCTAGGGAAAAATATGTAAGGACAATTTTTAAACACATAAATTTTTAAGTTTCATATTCAGTACATACGAAAACGAAAAACTTTTACATGACCAATGCATGTTAAAATAGTTTTTTCGGTGAAATATTTTCAATGAGCTAGGGATAATTTGTTTATTTGTGTATGTAAATCAATCAGTGGTGCAGTTAGAATTTTTTTTCCTGTTGGATCGATCATATAATAATATAAACACTAAAAATGCTAAAATAATATTATCGTATATAATTTTTGAAAAGTTTTATTATCATACGTTTTATAAATTACTAAAGATCATTTTCTTTAAATATTTGTGACCAGATTTTAACAATAGCTTGGTAAAAATATTACCTTTATAATTCATAATTTGATTCAAAATAACCACACTTATTTATTCAATATAACGAAGAAAATCAGAAAAGAAACAAATGCTTTAACCTATCTAGCATGATCAAATAGAACTTATAAAAAATCCGACACATATATTTACAGTTTTTTTTAATTATGAATCCTACTTATATTAATACTGTAGAGAAACTAAATGAATATATTATCTGTTATGGTCAATTTCAGGTTTACTTGTTGTAAGATGGGAATGAGAGTTGAATACAAAGTTTTTTTTTTTTAAATGAAAGATTCATAATTTTCATATATTTGGCTTTTTAGGGGTTGAAGCATGTAAAGAGAATTAAAGAGAATTGTACTTTAGGGACCTTTTAGATACATGACTTTATCTTTTGGAGATGTATCCATGTGGTGCTCATGTCATGTGCCTTACATGCAATTGAGCTACACAATACTGAGAACAAGCAATTAGATTTTATTTATTTTGAATACTGAAAATTCTATGAAAATCTTGTTTATTGTATGATTTGATTGATATATATGTAAGGCCTGGTATTTATAGCCCATTAGACTCGGCCCTACAAAACAATCAAACGTCGAAATAAAACTTAAAATATTATTTACCTAACGACTGAAACTGGAATAAAAGGAGAGACAAATACTTCAGTTTCGTTACGAAACCAGAAAAAAAGAAGATAGATCCCTACCACAAAAACATCTTGAATAAAGATACATACATATATGAACAGCTTAATCCTATAAAAGCGACAAATCATTTGAGAATCATAACTTTCCAAATTCATACAACACTGTTATTGTTGGTTGCATCACGATTCAGGAGCAGCCTCCTACTAACATGAATGTTACGGTCAAACAATCACATTTGCTAGCGTTTGATACAAACGAAATCCTAATGAACCAAAGAGATGGTCGAAGTCATCAGAGGAACAAATAAAGAAGGAGCTCACTTTAGTTGAGACAGGTCACTGTTCGAATGGGACTCGCACAAACAGTCTGCCGTGTAGGCTCACAACCGCTGATGTATGCAGCGGGTCGATTCTTGCCGGAAAGTTGACAATCTGCCAAATCCAAAACCAAAATCAAAA
Organism: Thlaspi arvense; assembly: GCA_911865555.2. Classification (NCBI taxonomy): domain Eukaryota; kingdom Viridiplantae; phylum Streptophyta; class Magnoliopsida; order Brassicales; family Brassicaceae; genus Thlaspi; species Thlaspi arvense. The sequence continues at coordinate 53,430,086 of OU466861.1, forward strand.
GACGAGGAGCCTTCAAGTTCAGTAAATATGGCAGTGTTTGGAGTGTTAGGATCTAACCTTTTTGAAGGGAGTGATTCCCCAAGGATTGTCAAGCTGCTCAGGATGTCCTGCTATAACTAGCCGCCCTGCTGGGTCTGATTGAACGCGGACCTGAAAGAAAGAAAGAACAGAGAAACTTATGTTGAGGAACTAAAAGACCGTGTGCGAGAACACAAATATTACCATCATCAAGTTTAACAAAAATGGTGTAATCCAGATTAGAATCGGGAACCTATTTACTTAACCTTCCAAACATTTCTGCTGCAAACATCTATATTATAGGAAACAGCAAATATAAACTGCTTTGGTACCTATCTGCACTAACGATACATCTATTTGTGCATGCCAATGTGACGAACACTGATCAAGAATCCCTTAAGAAACTGAGTTCCAAGGAGAAAAGCTCACCTCTTCGCGAAGAAGTCCAGGTACCAGCGCAAATATCTCAAAGCAGTCTTTCTGTAAATAAAAGACAACAAAACAAATTTGGAATCAAAACAAAGAGCCAGACTGCATTAATCTCCCTCTCTTCAGCGTGTCACGTTTCAAGACTTGAGTAAATAATGCATTACATGGGAGGCGAAGAGGAAGATGTACTCACAGTTTCTCTGACATTTATCTTCACCCAGTCTGCAGGGGGTCCAACATCAATAACCTCGGCAGATGACCTATCAAGCCAAAAACAATATTATTAATATCATGCTTTGATAAGGAAAAGTGACACCTTGGTATTGACTCATTTTAATATGTGCAAGTCGCACAATGCTCTGTACTTATTTAATCTCCTGCACTATTTTCTGGAATGTTCTTATAACTACCACCCACAGGAACAACGCTTGCGAAACATTAGATGACAAAACAGGGTTTCTCGGTGGATAGAAGACTCAGTATCATTGCACATGGCGTAAAGCTAGCTTTTGCATAAGAGACATAAATATACAGGAGCTGGTTAGATTTCGTAACTGTTTGTCTGTCTCGTGTGATAAACTAAGGTCCACGCCAGTTGGTGTTTTTTGCTTCTGGACACCTGAAAAAAAAAAACACATAAAAAGCGGTGGCATTACGTAACCCTTCTGTAAATCAAATAGAATGATAAGAGCTCTTTGGGAAACTTACCAATGTTTTTGAGGTTCTTTTGCTTTGGGGTTGAATTTAAGCCTTTCTCCTATAACGAAGAAGTACAAATAGCATCATGGTGCTGCACACAAGTTTGTGCTAAGGGTATAATCATGAAGCGCGGTAATATCTAAATAGATTACCTTAACAATAGGCTCGGTAACCTCCCCGGATCCAAGATGGCGCTGAGAATGCCAACCTTGCATAGCACGAGCTGCGGCATCTCTTCGTGCTCTGCCTGACCCTGAACCTTGATGGCTACTTGCCTATACAAGTGTCCTTATATCAATGAGAGAAACAGGGGAGGTATGTAAAGTTTATATTTCTGCTTTCTTGAGCTTATAAGGGTTATTATATGGTCATAAACATATTCTTTCTAATCGAGTTTCCCATTTGACACAGAAGAAGGTAGCATGTCCGAGATGCTACTGTGTTATTTGCTAAAACATGCAGAGCTTTCAATTCGTCTTATTCTAACGGCAGTGTGAGTCTGATGACTATCCATAAGTTGACCCCATCCCAAAGTGTTCACCTACCCAAAATCATAAAAATTACACATTTTTAAAGGAGAAATTCTAACCTCCTTTTCAAGGGCGGAAGACGGAAGAAAAGCTGAACCAGGAAGGTTAAGCTCACCCTTTTGCCTTAAAAACTTTTCATACTCTAAAAGTGCCTGCACTTGAAAAACAAGGATACAAATCATGAAGTATCTACATCCATATGATTCGATAAGATGGAAATCAACCACGAACCAAGAAACACAAGGAAATCGTCTTAATATTGAACAAGTACAATTCACCTTCTCATAAAAGATGCGGAATGTCCAGGAGACTGTAGTGCATGTCCTGAATAAGACAATTGAATAAGAAAGTGTAGATGTTAAAATCATACAAAGATGAATACATTGCGGAGTTTAAGGGACAAGACAAGTCATACTTCGGAGGATTGAAGGATTCACCAACTTGCCGCCATAGCTTAGATGTAGTGACCTTTAAGAAAATGAAAATCACAGGAATTCTAAATACCAGACATAGAATTTCGACAAGGGAGAGGACTATATTTGGATAATTACCACGTCATAGCCGCCTAACTTGATGACGGCTCGCCATAGCCTACATTGCAAAGCAAAACATGCAGAAATCAAAAGAGGATTAACCAGAAAAGACGGAATTTTCCAAGAACTAATAGCAATATTTTCCAGCAACTCACTTGAGACAATTTAAGGGCTGTCCATAAAACTTTGGGGCTTTAAATTCCAGGAAATGCTCCTTGTGGTATGACTCCACTTCTTTAATAAACGCCTCTTGATCCTCTGGCGTCCCTGCTTCATCAACTTCCCTGACCTGTAATGAAATAGAGCCACTGATGACCACAGATCTCGATTCCCTGAGAGATAATAAAACCAAATGTGATAGAAATGTTCTTCCTTTACCTCGGAATCACTCAGCAACCACGTCTTCCACTTCTTAACACTTTCACCTGCAACTTGAGGAGTCGATGGTTCCCCCTCCAGAGGAGTTGTCTCCTCTTGACCTCCATCACTCGAAACCTTCTTTTCAGACTGATCAACATCACCGTTATTCCCATCAACACTTTTCTGACCACGTGCCTCTTCACTAGCCTCAGTTTCATTAGTAATGGGAGCATCAGATAAATGAACATCACTCTCCAAAGTAAGAGTCGTATCCTCGGGAACAGGGGACTGAGATTTTTCAATGGAGTTTTGGTCCTTCGCTGGTTCTGAAGGCTCTTCTTCCTCAACACCTTTGGTCTCAACCGGAGCCGCATCAGCACCAGAAGGCACATCTTGCTCTTGCATTTCGGTGTCCGTCATCAAAAGGTTCTTCTTCTCTGTGATACACCGTCACAACAACAATTAAAAAAATTTATGAGGACGAAGAAATCAGAATCCATAAAACATATGATCAATCCAAAATTCATAAAAATCCGAGAACACAATCGATAATTCCCGAGAAAATGCAACTAAAGCTTAAACATATATCCCTCTCGGTCTCAAAAAATGTAAATTGGAACGTAGAATAGTCTGATTACTACTCTCTCACTGACTCGTTCTATCGCTCTGATTCAACAGTAAACAAAAAGTGAGCGCTAGAAAGCAGAGCTTAACGAAACGAGGCAGCGCATAAAAATTAATAATGGTTACCGGTTTCGCAGCGAAGACGACGCCGGGAGAAAACGCGGGGACGGTGGTGTCGGTTTAGGGTTTGTTATAAGCCGGAGAAATTGAAGGACGCCGGCGGAGAAAAAGGAGCGAGAAAATCAATTTCACGGAGAGAATCTTCTTAATTGTAGCGAAGGCACATCAAAAATAAAGGATGTGAATTAAAAACGCTGCGGAAAATTCAACTGAACACAAGAATTCTTAAAATAAATATAAAATCTTTTTTTGCGCCTAATGGTTTTTGATTTTTTTAACAAATGGCAACGCTTAATGGACTTAATAATGTTCAGATTTCTTTTTCTGTCAACAATTTACTTCAGATCCATTTTTTACCAAATTAAAAAAAAAAAGCACTTTTTCTGCCCAATTACAATCAAGTCTTTCTGAATTTCCAAGATCGTGCAAAGAAAACTCTTCTAATTGTGTAATCCGATTTCTAATTGTACAAATCTGATACTGTATAAAAAAAACAATACTTATCATTTTAGGCGTAGACCAGAGTTTATAGTCACAACTGCAACATCTATAACACACCATTATCATGTTTATACATGCTATGCACATATTTAAATTTTGATGCAGCCAAGGTTATACATTCTCTAAATTATACATGTCTTGTTAACTAAATAAGACTACGAATTGATTTATTTGATTTATTAAATATTAAAAAGATGTAAGCTATAAGGAAATGTTCAGAAAGGTATTAGGAAATGATATTTGACGAAGTTGGACCTATACGGCCCACATCAATAACAAAGCCCAGTACGTAGAAATATGGGCTTGGTAAATAAATTTGTCTTAAGGGCCTCTTACTTTCTAGGTTCCGGTTTGTCTTTTTACATTCTTTTTTTTTCGCTAAGTGCATTAAAGGGTACTTTATAGCAAAGCCCAATTACATTAAAAAGCTTTTTGCTTTGTAAAAGTTCAAAACCTCTATTTTAAGTTCTGCAAGAGAGATCGTTCGCTTTCAGCATGGCCGGTTCAATAAAAACAGCAGTCTTAATAAAAAAATAAAAAAGTTGGAGTATTTGTTATTCCATCATTCATAACTTTACGTACTATTAATTTTCAAAATATATGCAAAATTGTATTAGTTGTAGACTGTTACGACATGTGTCATAAACTTATAATTGTAATGAATAATTGGTGATGACGATCTCACTAGTTCTTCTCACAGAAGCAAATAATCGAAATCCTAATAAATTATTGATGTGGGGATCCAAAAGAACAGAAAAAAAGCTTCTTGTCCGAGATTAGTTTGGATTGGGGACCACACTTTTGATTGGCATCTGATGATCCCCACATGCTCAAGTAGTAATCAATTTATATTCTAAATTAAAATGTCACGTGTGTAGCTTTCATTGGCGAACATTAAACGAGTGGACCATTTCGATTTGACATATCTTTTGTCCACGTTCATCGCGTGATATTAGGCTCCACATGCAAGGGAACGACCAAATGCATATTTTTAAACTTTTAACTAGCGGTGTGTACTCATGAGCTGTGTGAATTTTTATATATATAAATTCATTTATTTATTAAACTTTCTACATGAACTCACAGAAAATGGTGTGTATATATATGTAATATACTTTGATTCTGATTTTGCCAGCCTAGCTGTTAGCCGATGCTAACTTGATTGTCAAGTCATATCTTATAATATTAAGTTTTTTTTTGTGGTTTGGAATTTCTTTTACAGAAAAAGAGAGTTTATTCATCTTCTACCCCACAAAAATATTGATAAAATTTCGTTATCAAATTTTCTTATCATCAAAAAAAAAAGATCTTTGATTAGGGCTCGCAGTAGTTCAATTTCCACCGGCCACTTTTAAATTTCTCATCTTATTCTCGGTGTTTTAAATATATCAATTTTATCAACGGCGTTCTTATTAAGTATAAATTTAGTAGAAATTGAATATGAAACCTTTTTACATACTCTTTCTGTTTCATAATAAGTGTTATTTTGAGAAAATGTATCTGCATTATAACTGAATGTATCTGGATGTGTTTTGAGGTTAATAGATCAAGTAAATATATTTTCCTAAAATAACACTTATTATGAAACAGAGAGAGTAGTAGTATTTGATTAAACTCTACGTATAAATTAAGTTGTTAGAAAAAGTGTATTTACACAATTCATGAGTACATAGATGAATCAGAAATTCAGAACTGCGACTCAGTTAAAACATAAATTGGCCGTTTTCACGTCTATATGCAACAAATGTTGGTTTTTGGTTTTTGTAATTATTGATGGGCCAAAGAAATAGACAAATACTGTAGGTCATAATTTTATTGTGGGGTTTTTTTTCGAATGCTTTTCAAACGGTCTTGGTTTTTTTATCTGTCTCCTCCTATCTTTGGAAAATATATACATTTATTTTTTTGTATATATAGTATATACAGTATTATATATACCGAGATACGTATTTGTATATATTTTTAATTTTAATTTTAAACCATGATATATGCGATCTCTAGGATATATTATGCCTTGAAAGTTACTAACGAAAACAATTTTTTTGTAAATATAGAAGAATGCATCAAACTAAATATATAAAATATAGAATAAACCCGCTTGATGTTGATCATTTACTTAACCTAAATGCAATATCTCTACATGTTCGGCAAGAAACACGAATTAGTTATATCAATGATATTTCGTAGTCGTTGTGACGAAAGGCATGACGACGGTCCGACGACACTATCTTTTTTTTTTTTTGACAAATCCTGGTTCATAATTTGTATTCATGCTTGCATGTACATATACAATCTAGGAAACAAACAAAAGATTGGATACATGTTTTCCAAAAGTTGTGGAAATTTTTTTGTTTATTATAAAATAATTGTATGACGACAAAAAGAAAAATATAAAAAGAATTGTATCACACTAATGAAGGAAAATAGTTAAAATAATTATATGTCTGTATAAGTTTGTGTATTTATGTCAAAAGAAAAGTTCATGTCTTTTTTTTACTTCACACGTTCGTGTATCTTATGGTGTTTTCATTTTACAATTGTATTTCATGAATTAAATTAAAATAAGTTACAAATGATATGGCGTAATTGGTAAATACAATACAACGAACATAATTTGATTGGGGTTTCGTATAGAAATTTACTAATTAAGCGACAATATCCAAATCCGAGAAAGCGAGCGTTTAGAAAATAAAAAGGGGATAGATGTAATAACTCAATGGAAGTTGTTCTACCAAATTTGAGTTCATCTTGTACTGATCAAGTGATTCACTTAATAGATTGATAGAATTTTGGTGGCATTTTTTGATATCGGACGAAAATAAAGATGGTCTCCATATATATGCCAATACTGAAAAACAATAAAATTTATAATAAAATCGTGAAGGTTGCATGCATTAATATACTAATAATCTACAGAAAACGTGATAGATACATGTATTCAAGATCTATTTTGCCAAACATGTATAGATATATGATTTGAATTTTGTTTTCTACTTGGTTAAAGTAACATTTAACAATTGTTCAGAAACTTACAGATTATCATATAAGTTTCATAGATTTTTTAATTCCTAATTAGTTAACAGAATTAATACTACTATTAATCCATATCTCTTACATATTAATGCATGTCCATCAAATTTCCAATGTGCAATTCCTAAGTTGGAATTTTATACAAAGAGCTACGATCTATACTCAATAATGATTTGTTTCACACGTAATGAGACGAACAAAACAATTGAAAAAGATGTATAAAATTGACCCGATAAATGCGGATACCAAGCTGTACAATACTAGTATAATATACTAAGTTTTTTTTATAAATTAAATTAAAAGCACGTGGGATAAAATATTAATAATTTTCTTTTGCTTACGAAATTTGTTTGATTGGTGACCAAAAAACACATTTGATTAGTTTTCTTTTAAAGAAGAGATGTGGCCATGCAAGTGTAACGCCAAATTTGGAGACATATTTTCTCTTTCATAGAGAGAAAGAGCGATTTTCTGGATTCTCCGGCGGATTCTCTCTCTCTTTACACTTCCAAAACGGTACTTATTCCAAAAGTATTGCTTTTTATATTGTTATCGGAGAAATAATTTTCAGGTTTACTAGAGTATTTTGAGCTCTGTTTTTTCATCGCCGGTTCTCTCGCAGCTCCATTAAATTCATTGTTTTTCTGCTTAATTCATGTGCAATAACCGAAATCATGCATATATATAATATGGATTACGTTTGCAGATTCTAGCTTTGGAAAAAAAGTAAAAATCTTGGAAGGAGAGATGATGAAGCTTTTGGATCTGTTCATAACCTCATCGAAACCAGTTGTGGAGATTCTGTTGATAACAACAGTTGGATTTTATATGGCTCTAGATGGAGTCGATCTTCTTGGTCATGACGCTCGCAAATATTTGAACAACGTTCGTTATTACTTAATGTTTACTCTCTTTATTTAGTAAATGTAATGTAATACATACAATTCGACTTTAATTTATGTTTGTTATTCGTGTTGGTAGATTGTCTTCTATGTGTTTAGTCCATCGCTTATTGGAAGCCGTTTAGCTGATAGTGTTACATATGAAAGCTTGGTGAAAATGTAAGTCAACGTGATTAATTTTCCATGCATCAGGAGTTATAGATCTTTGCTCTCTGGTTATATATAGTTAATGAGATTGCATTTGTGTTCAGGTGGTTCATGCCGGTGAATGTTCTGCTCACATTCATCATTGGTTCGTTATTAGGCTGGCTTGTTATCGTCATCACTAAGCCTCCTTCGCATCTTCGTGGTCTCATTCTTGGTTGTTGTGCTGCTGGTACATATATAACCTTACCATGATGATATGTCTCTGAATATTTCAAAATCTGAACTTTGTTTTGCTTAATGATGAAATTAACGAAACACCAAAATAAACACAGGGAATTTGGGGAATATGCCACTAATCATAATCCCAGCCATTTGTAAAGAGAAGGACGGTCCATTTGGAGATCCTGAGAGTTGCCATAAATATGGAATGGGTTATGTTGCACTTTCCATGGCTGTAAGTTTTCTTCTTCTTCATCTTCTTAAACAAGGTTTTATCAGTGTATGTCATCATGATATATATACTTGTGATGCTATCAGATGGGATCAGTTTACATATGGACTTACGTATACAACCTTATGCGTGTGCTATCAACATCTCCTATTGAAACCCAACTCTCTATTGAATCCAACTACGACAGTTGCAAAGTCCCACTGATTTCCTCAAAAGAAGAAGACAGCCTTAAGGTCTCATCACTTTGATCAATAAGACTTAAATCATTCATCAGTTTTAATACATTTGGTAGTGACTGTGTGTATGTGTCTGACAGGCTGGGAAGTGGGACATAGTAAAGCGAAGAGTGGGTTCATTGTCGGAAAAAGTCAACTTGAAGACAATATTTGCTCCATCTACTATTGCTGCGGTAAAATACTCGAGATACTTACTTATGTTCATCTCACACTACTGTAATCTTTCTAATTACCATTTTTTTGTGTGTTTGGTGTTCAGATAATCGCGCTTGTGATCGGACTCATTACTCCTTTAAGGAACCTAATAATCGGCAACGTAGCTCCTCTCCGGGTGCTTCAAGACTCAGTTTCTCTAGTGGGGTAATTAACTGAAACCATTATCTTAATCGAAACTCACTCACTTTTAAAAAAGCCTAATTTTCTTGTTTATTTTGGGTGAAGAGATGGGGCCATTCCTGCAATGACCTTGATTATTGGAGGAAACCTACTCAAAGGTATGAAGAGTTCAGGGATGAAAAAATCCACCATTATCGGCGTCTTGGTCGCACGGTACGTGTTCCTGCCTATAAGCGGTGTGTTGATCGTAAGAGGAGCGTATCAGCTGGATTTGATTACCTCAGAGCCATTGTACCAATTCGTTCTTCTTCTTCAGTATGCTGTCCCTCCAGCCATGAATCTAGGTTCGTTGCTACATACCAACTCTTTTTTTTTTTTTTTTTTTTTTTAACTTAAGAAATATTATTAGTTACTCCATTGAAATTTAACTGTTTGAAATCACTCACTTTGCAGGTACAATCACTCAGTTGTTCGGAGCTGGGGAAAGTGAATGCTCAGTGATTCTGCTATGGACATACTCTTTGGCTTCCATCTCACTCACTGTTTGGCCCACGTTCTTCATGTGGCTTGTTGCTTAAACCCCACACACACACACACACACTCGATCATGTTATGTGTATTATTTTGTTTCATTTATTCAAGAATTGTCCTTGGGACTTCCAGAATATGATTGTATCATGTATTTGAAACACCGTCATTATAGAATATATATATGTTTTTTTCTGAAACAAATGTTGAATACAAATTTGAGAACAGAAGAGAAACATAACCAGATGTTATAATACGCTAAAGGGAAGGAAGGTTTCATGGAGTGGGAAGCACACTAGAGATATGCTTGGAAGAAGCACAAAAGGTAGTAGTGATATTGGGAAAGATACTAACTGAAAGACTTCTCAGAGAGAGGACTTATCCGGCAGATCATCAAAGTAAGGATGCTCCATAGCCATCTTTGCCGAGATTCGTTTCGCTGGCTCGTACTGCAGCATTTTCTGTTCCAGGGAGAATCATAACAACGCAATTAGTTCGTCTGTCTGGTTGAGTGTGTGTTTTGATAACAGATTTAAAGAGCTTTGGACTTACAGAGAGAAGATCAAGTCCAGGCTCATCGAGGGTTGGAACAGATGTGGACAGACTCAACGGTTTCCACTGTGGGTACTCGTGCCAGTTCTTGAGCGTGCTCACACCTGGCCACATGGTTTCATTGGGTGTCCCGAGCAACCTGAGTTTTTCGCGAGAAAACAAATAAACAATTATGTTAGGTTTTGTTGTGTTTCTCAAGTAAGAGGAGGTGAAGAAGCTGAACAAAGACTTACTTAAAAATATGGAGGAGCTGTTGGAGCTCAGAGTCCCCAGCAAAGATTGCTTGGTTGGTCACAAGTTCAGCTACAAATGATTAAGAAACAATGTTAGTTGTTATAGTTTTTTGTATCTGAAGATTTGTGATATTGAAGAGAATCCTCAAGAGTAAACACAGAGAGTATGTACCAAATATGCAGCCAACAGACCACATATCCACAGCTGTAGAGTAATGAGTGGCACCTAGAAGAACTTCTGGAGCTCTATACCACAGAGTTAATATCTGTTGCATAAAACCAGAAGTTTGAGTTTTATACAATACATTGAGGTTAGAGGAATCAGTGGATTTTGTGTTTCATCAATTACCTCATGGGTGTACTTCTTCATTGGCAGGGTGAAGGCTCTGGCTAAACCGAGATCTGCTATCTTGAGCCTCATTGTCTTCGGATCCATCAAGAGATTGTGAGGCTTAAGATCTCTGTTATAACACCAGGAGACGAAGTAAGAACTTGCGGGTTATCCTCTCAAATCAGTCTCACTATAAAAAAGGGGAAAACAAGAGAAAAGCTTACCTGTGCAACACTCCGTGGCCATGGCAGAATGACATTCCTTTGCATAGTTGGTACATCAAGCTCTGAGAATGATGATTTCAGAGATGTTGCGTTTGGTTTAGTGGAGACTATATATAACAAAGTGAGCAAAAATGCAATGAGAGAAAAGATAAAGAGACCTTGACAGTTTGGGGTGGAATGTTGGCTCCGGTCTGACGGAAACTTCTGATGTATTTCTTGACATCAGTATCAATGTACTCGAAAACCAGGTACAGTACGGTTTTTCCTTCTTTGCTCAGTCCTTGCTTAACGTCCATCAACCTGAAGAAGATGACAATCAGGTCTGGGCAGAATCAATCAAGAGTATATTTGATTTTGCAATCACTGGCAAACTCACTGAAACTGGGAATCGAAATGCATTGATTATCCCAATAAACGAAAAACCTAAAGTAGATCAAACTCTAGGAAACATCTATCAACAAATCCTCAGAGATCAAATCATTCAACGATCAGCGAACTCTTGAAATTGGGATCCAGCATTTGGGAAACGAGACGATGAGGTAAAATCCAGAATCCTAGGTCTTTAACCGCTATTCAAAAGAGAATAAAAAATCGAGAAAACTGGGGGAAATTTCAAGCAATCGGCGGTTAAATCTCTAACCTAACGATGTGGGGATCACGAGCGAGCATGCGCAAGATGGAGATCTCGCGGAGGGTGGTGGAAGGAACGCCTTCTTCGTCCTCAGTGAGACGCGTCTTCTTAAGAGCGACGATATTTCCGGTAGCTTTCTCTCTGGCTCTGTAAACTTTCCCGTACGTCCCTTCACCAACTTTCTCAAGCTTCTCGAAAGCGTCCATGGCGGAAACAGCTATTACTTCCTTGTCCATCTCTCTCTCTCTCTAAAAATCTTCTTCTCCGGCTCTCTCTCTCTCTCTCTCTCTCTATCTCACAGACGGTTCTTATTGGGAAAGTGGAAAGATAGAGAAAAAAAAAAATGTAGATCGGTTATTGAAATATAGATTCCTTTTCGCTGGACTTTCGACAACGGATAGATTATTCGAAATTCAAACGAGAGCGGTCTCCTCTTAAAGGCCTTCATTATTTTAATTAAAAGATTTTATCATTTGCGTCCACAGTGACTTTTTGAAAATCATGAATATTCGTACACAAAAAGCAATTATCTGTGGCTGGTTTTAATTTGGTCTATTAATAAAGAACGAATTTCTCTTATTGAGGTTTAGATACACATGACAGTATTGCTCTGTAATTTCAATTACTCAAAATCCATAACTTTGATTATTCTTTTTTCCTAAAACTCAACTTTCAACAATAGAGTTGCTGTCACGAGTTCAAAATGAAAGAGTCTCTGTAAAAAAAAACCGACGAATTAAAATTAAAAAAAAAAAAGGTTGGGAGATGTAACAAATCTCAAGCAAATTGTTGACCGCTGGTGGAAGAAGAAGAGATTGTGGAGAGAACATCAGTCACCGAAGCCATAACACTCAATGCCGCTTTCAACACATCTTGAGAGCAACCCGGCTTCACTATCGTCCTCACCTGTCAACAACAATAACAAAGCCCGCAGATATATTAGTGAAACATATCGAAACTGGTCGTGATTTATAAAAAAAAAAAAGATGAGGTACCTGATCGAGATACTCTTGAAGCTTCTTGATTCTGCCCATGTAGTCCTGGTCTTCTACACACAGACTTACGGCCTTTGCATCTGCACCTGGACCATCATACTGAAGCGGTCCTGGGTTTCTGTACATATCTTCCATCAAGAATTTCTGCGCGTTCTGTCTCAATAGCCTAAAATCATTTGACAAAATGTCACAAAACATCAAAGAAAGTCAACAATTCCCTTCACCTCATTCATCTTTTTGTGTATGAGGAGGTGGTTATAGAGACTTACTCGTATGCCTTGCCTTTCAAGTCCACCGTAGCTGGATGAATTACAGGTCTACCGATTGTAGTCGAACCAGAGTTCTGGGACCAGCGCTTAACTGTCATCATTGCCTACAGGTTTGATAGTGAAAGAGAGAGAGACTAAAGGTCACTAAAACTGAAATTTGGGGGCAAGTCAGAAAGTAAGAGCGTATATACTAAACAAACTTAATCTTACAAAACTTAACTGTAATCGGTGTTGCACCACATTTCCATTTGTTTACAGGACTCCTCAGGTTAGTCACAGTTGCCATGTAACCGTTCAAACCAGCTGCAAGGATGTGGTAACATATATGCCCAAGAACCTGCATGCATAATGTTAAGTGTTAATATCTATCTCCAAAATATTAGATTTTGCAATATCATTGTAGTGCACTTGGCGATCACATACATAGGCATAGTCACAGTCGAATTTTGATGGCAGAGATCCACGAGCTTGGTAACCAAAAAAGTGGCAGATAGCATTGAATTTCTTCCCTTTGTATGTCCCTTCTTTCTGTCATTTTCAATAATTAGTGTTAGGGGAACGATTGATTTCTATATCCCATGAACAACACGAATAATCAGGCAAGGTCACTTTAAATATATATATATATATAACTTGGATTATAGCATACCATGCGCTTGTTCATTTCAGTCTCCACAAGATAAGCTAGAAGTTTCTCCGTCTCAATCTACGGCAGAAAGCAAATGGGCAAAATTAGGATTCCAACTTTGTAAAGAGCGCAGTAGGCAGTAGCCATCATTTTCATTCTTCTTACCTGGGATAGCTGAGCAGAATCATCAGACTCGGGATGCAGAAGTAGCTGCAGCAAGAGAGATGACAATTTCATAAGTATTCATACTTGTTTTACATGTGAGGAACACAAAGAAAAGTCCCATGTCAAAGAATTAGAACCTGTTTCTTAATGAATGGAGGCAAAAACCCAAACAAAGCAGATGACCAAGGTGACAGCTTAGCAGAAATATTATCAGCATGCACACCTTCCTTGAGCAGTCCATGAATTTCCTGCACCGCACAACGTCAACAACATGTAAATACCTACCACGTTTTGGTACTCAAGAAACCTGAAAATTAGCTTTTCAAATGACAGATAGATATGCTTGCCACTACTGAATCATTACCTTCAACAGAGCATAAAGTTCAGGAATACTCTCCACGATCCCTTCAGGAATTAGGATGACTCCGTGATTTTTGTCTGGTACAAATAACCGGTTTATCATTAAAGTTAGTGGACAAGTAAAAGACATCACTGCCAACATCGTATAAACTCGTTTTAATTATGAAACCTTGTTCTGCTCTCGCTTGAACAGCATCACAGATTTGCTTTGTGATGTCAAATATTGTGAGCTTCGATGCTGTAACCTCCTCACCCAATATCACCTGAGACAATCGCATCACATGCAAATTAGATTCTAGAGACAGCATTGCCAACAGCGTCGACTGTAAATGTTTAGAGGGAATACCATGTTTGGATGAGACTGAAGTGTACACTCCAGGGCCACATGTGAATGCTTCCGACCCATGAGGCGGACGAAGTAATAATACTGGCAACACAGAGGACGATATTATATTATTATAGAGAAACTTGATAACAGAATTATAAAGAACCCGCCTTCTCAATTATTTCACAGTAATAACTTCCACATTATTAACCGAAAACCTAAATTAATATGAATATATGATAAATGTTCATAAGATGCAACTAGTCTGAACATTATAATGGTTATGAGTGTCTCTATCTTTCTAAAACATTAAAGTCAGAAATAACATTTACCTTCTCTGCTGAAAGGGCATCGGTGCAGGTATTGCTAATTAGCTGAGAATTCACCTGTATACCGTAAAATAACATTAGCCTAGAGAATTAGATAAAATGTCATTAACCTCAACGGACTCGCGCGGGTACGGAAATAATGTTGGCTACAATACCTTGCATGTAGTGTCGAAACCGACGTTTGTCTCCACAAACTGATTCTTGAGATCTCCATTAATGGTGACCGGAACACCAACTACCTGAAATGCAATGGTAATTTCTGCTGTTAGCGAATTATTCAGTTGAAAGGTGTAACGGCATGACTAGATAATTTCATGAAGCCAAGATCAGACTAAAGAAAAAAAAAGTAAACTGGGGAAAAAGTAGGACCTTTGTTGGGCATTTTGCTTCAGCAAAAAACTCAGCAAGATGCGCAGCATCTGTGTTTGATGTCACACCTAGCCAATAAAAAGTATTGATTACAGAGATAAACTTCAACAATCAGATTTACAAAATTAAAAGCAGTAGATACCACCATTACAAAATCCCTTAAAAAATAACAACACTAGGTACCTCCAATGATAATAAGACCATCCAATTTCAAATCCATGCAAGCTTTTAGTGCAGCATTAACCTGCTCAGTTGTCCTTATCTGATCCTTGGTTCTTCCAAGCAAATCAAAACCACCTGAGACGCCATAAATTTAAGTGCCATCTGTCAGAGAGATGACGAGATAAAAATTATGATCATCTTATCAACGTCTTTATCAAACAACAAACCTTGGTTTTTGTAGGTTTGGAGGACATTATCAGTGATCTCCAGGGTCTTTTGGGCAAACAGACCTTCGGAACCACCTGTTGACAAGTAACAAAAGTTTCTGATCAATGAGCAGGCACAAATCAAAACGGAAGTAAAATGTGACTTTATAGAAAACAATGAAGTTACAGAAATAAAAACAGGACTTACCCAAAAATCCTAGCAAAGTGTTCTTAGCGTTGTGCACTTTAAGAGCCTCGTATAGACCCCAAACTACATTGTGACCACCAGGAGCCTGCCTTCCAGAAAACACTATTCCCACCCTACAATAAAAAAAAAAACTAGCTTGAACCAAACAAAATAACCGCAGAGCAAGAATTACCAGAGTACATAATATACAAATGCTTGCACACCTAATCGCTGGATGCTCGGTGATGATCTGAGCATCAGGAACTTTAGCAGTAGCCCTGAGGAAGTGAGCTAAAGGCTGGCCCAGAGTATGCGGGAAGGCACGGGCAATGATATGGGCATCACCGGCCTTTGCCACAGTGGTTCCATCACCGAGTTCCACACGGACAGTGGTCCCCTGAAATGAACATCGATCAAGAACAAATTCAACTACGATTCCAAAAATACTGTTCCAGAAAATCACATTGAACCACAATAAAAGGCCCCGATTACTATTACTACATTACAGTTGTTCACGTTTACATGCAAAATTCCACCTACCGCGCTAAACTGAAATCTCAAAACCGAAATACTAAATCAGACTATTGACGCAGAAGGATCACAAAGGGATCCGAAACCCTAAATCGCAATCACAACCATCTTGTAAACAGATCTGCATGAGCTGCACTAATATTGCAAGTTCCTCGGATAGAAAAATCACGGCAAACGATTCGAAGGGATTTAAAAAAAAATTAGTGAAATAACGAAACTGTGAGAATACGAAACAATGAAGCAAACGATTTCGATGAACAACATAGAGATCCAGGCATTGGAGACAGTAACAACAGTGAACGGGAAGGAGGAAGGAAGGAAGAGAGATCTAAGGAGGAGACATATAAGAAACCTGGAGACATGGAGGAAGCTCGGGGCGGTACTGAGATCGGAGTTGCTGAAGAGGGGAGAGTTCTCTGGCGATTCCGAAATCCGAATCCATGGGCGATAACTTTTTAGGTTTTTAGAGAGATTTTTAGGTTGGTGAGTGTCAAAGTCTCGGAGAATTCAGTTTTCTTCTTTTTATTTTCTTTGCTCGTCAAAAGTATTTATATAGTGTGCGGGGGACTTGGCGATACGATCAACCAAACAGCCAAAATTTGGTCTCCATTTTTTTCAGTTCTAGTCCACGCTTTTTCTCAGTCACCCCTCTTTATCCCTGGTTATTACCAGATTGCCACTGGAAATAAAACCCAATATTAATTTTTCTGTTAATTCACTTTTTATAAGGTTTGGTAATGCCCAAATTGTCTAAGATTTGTATTCATTTTTTACGGGATTAGTACTCTTTAGATTCTACTTCCTCCAGAATGTATGATGTTTTAGATGTTTCACAGATATTAAAAAAATAATGATTATTTATTTTTTTTAAGTATTTTTTGTTTGTTTATTAATTTAATACTAATTTTTTATACTTTTTACCCAAAAAATTATTTTGAAAACAGAAATATATTAAATATAATGTAGAAAATCAATCTTTGTGGAACAAAATAAAAAACTCAAAACATCATACAATATGAAATGGAAAGAATATTTAATAAGTGTATGTAATTTTAGGTGGTTTAATATGTTCGGGACAGTTGTTTTTGGTTTGGTTTGATTAGTTAAAAAATGCCCACCTAAATGTGAACAAAGTCATAAATGGGATGAGATATGATGATGCTAAAGAGAAAGGATAGGTGGAGGGTAATTACGGAAATTACGAGAGGCAAATAGAAAAAGGAAACTTAGGAGAATATATCGAATTCAATATGAGAATATGCTTACAAGGTAATATCGTAATTACAAGAGAATAAGGAGGGCAAATATACGAGGGGATGAATCTCAATTTCCTCCTCCCCAAGTATTTTCCTCAAAAAAACTACATCCACACCCAATTAAATTCATTCAATATGTATATCTTTCTTTTTTAGACAGACGATTGTATATGAGTATATCTATGTGTCCGGTTCTGTGTAATACATAAGTAGCAATGGACATGGTTTCCAAAAGTGGACGACTTCTCCATTGTTTGCTACATATATTTCGATCTGACTGATTTGGGCTACTAAAGTTATATTTATACATCTACTATATAGAAAGATAGCACAAGGTTATTGTTATCCTCAGATTGGCCTAGTTTTTACAAGACCTCAAAAACAATGAGCTTATGAAAAACGATGGGTGTGATAAACTGATAATATCATTTTATATATGTAGAGTGTATGTTAATGACATCAAAGTTGGTGAACGCCTAAAACAAAAGGAGTAGCTGAAGTGGTCAGCTTTCTCTCGTGCTTATCTCAACGACCTCGCAATAAAAAAAGAAAGCCCAACTGTATTATGATGATTGTCTTGTGGATAACGCCACACTAAATGACGTGGCAAATAGAACGAAGAAGGTTCTCGGGCCTCTTTGTAATTTAATAACCCAACAGATTAATCGGCCCAAATAAATGATCCCTTTGAGAGAGAAACAGAGAAACGGAATTCACAGAGATGATGTCGGCGACAGCGAGCCACGTGAGAGTGCTGCTTCCGTCACACCATCAGCGACCGTCGATCGCAACTGGATCGGAGAATTTCTGCCGGAGACAAATAGTACCGAGGCGATTCAGGGCGATGGTAGCGACGACGGCGGCGGCAAAGTACAAGGGGACGAAGATGAGGGAGGAGAAGCTATCGGAGTTGATAGTGGAGAAAGTGAAGGAAGCGACGGAGGTTTGCGAGGCGGACGAGAGATCGGAGGGGTGTAGAGTCGCGTGGGACGAAGTGGAAGAGGTGAGCCAAGCCAAAGCAGATCTGAGGATCAAGCTCAAGCTCCTGAACCAGGATCCGCTCGAGAGTTTCTGCCAAGAGAATCCTGAGACCGACGAGTGTCTAATCTACGAAGATTGAGGAAAGAGTCACGAGAGTGTGTTTCTTTGTTTCCATGATTGTATATGGTACACGCTTTGATCTTATTGGTCGATATGAGTTATTAGGGTTTTAGAGGCTAATAAGAAAGTATCACATGTGCTCTGTAACTATATTACAGAGGATCATCTAATAAAGACTGATTCTGATTAAAATCTCAATCATCCCTTGAGAGACAAATGTTAAGTCATACAGTTGAATCGTTCTTGAATGATCATGAGATTTATCAGAATCTGAGCAATGTGTCGAGTCGGGATTTGCAAACGTTTGTCGTTTCGAACACCTTCCTCGGAGCGAAACGACTTCGTTTTCAGTTGGTAAGAATCTCAGTTCTCTCACTAGACATTGGTCGGGCGTTAAAAGAAGGGGCTAATATCAAGACACGTCGACAGATCCCGTAACGTCGAAAATTTGTGACCACTAACTTTCTTTTCTCCACCTTCCACTTCATTCAGTGAAAATTAAACAACCAAATCAAAGATTCCACCGAGAGCCAAAACCATGGCTCTGTTTCAGGAGAAGCTGTTACTTTCCTCAACTAGTTCATCATTCCATTCTCTTCCCAGAAAATTTGCGCCCGAGCCTCGTACTAGAATCGCCGTGAAAAGGCCCCGTTCGGTTTGCAGAGCTTCGTGGCAAGAGGTTTGTTTCAACTCTGAGGGAATGTTTCATTCGAAATCTGTTTTCTTTTTTTTTATATTGTCGGCTTTTTGTGAAAATAATTTCGCTGCCGACTTTTTTTGTAGCTCGCCGGTGTGTTGGTTTTCTCGGCGATACCGTTCACGGCGGTTAAAGCAATCGCGAATAGCTCGTTGGGTGAATCTCTGCGGCGGAGACTGGAAGAGAAAAAGAAAGAGGCCGTGGAGAATGCTTCCAGATTCAAGGCTAAAGCTCTAAAGGCTAGAAGCGACAGGTAGTTAAGATTAAGGCTATTGTGAGTGACACGTATCAAATAGTTTTGTCGACTGAAAAGTTTCTGGATCCTTTCAAAGCCATTGTAGCATATGGTTAGATGAGTGAAGTACAAAAAATGGCGGGAGATACGCATTAGCCTCTTTAGCTGTATAGCATTGTGCAATAATTGATAATCTTAAAAATGGTTGTGACTTGTGGGGATGTTCGGAGTTATACAAAATAGTTACATTTTCTAAAATTGAGAAGGAGACAGAACTTAACCTTCAATCTGACATAATCTCAGCCTTCATGTCACAGAAAATTCTTTGTTTGTTTTTTTGTAAGTGTGCAGCAAGTGGTATGGAGAAGAACGTCCCCGCTGGTTTGGTCCAGTCCCATATGATTATCCACCATACCTTACAGGAGAACTTCCTGGAGATTATGGATTCGACATTGCAGGACTTGGCAAGGACCGTTTGGCTTTTAATAAGTACTTCAAGTGAGTCTTCTTCTCCTTTCAATTAGTTCCACCTTTGTTCTTTATCAAACAGCTTGTCTTTAGTCCTACCGCTTGTTTTTTTCTTGTTGCAGCTTTGAAATACTTCACGCTCGTTGGGCCATGCTTGCAGCGTTGGGTGCTCTAATCCCAGAAGTATTCGATCTCACTGGAGCTTTTCATTTCGCTGAACCCGTATGGTGGCGAGTCGGTTATTCCAAGCTTCAGGTTCTTGGTTATTACTTTGTTCTCTCACTGAATCAGTAGCTTGATCTCATAAGCATTTCTTTTTTTTTTTCTCACAAGGGAGAGACGTTGGACTACCTAGGCATTCCAGGTCTCCACGTAGCTGGAAGCCAAGGTGTTATTGTTATTGCCATTTGCCAAGTACTCTTAATGGTATATCTTGTAAGAGACCATCTAATATATACACACATGCTTCATCGATCTCATACATTTTCTCGTAATCATACAGGTTGGACCGGAGTACGCAAGATACTGTGGCATTGAGGCTTTAGAGCCACTGGGGATTTACTTGCCAGGAGACATAAACTATCCAGGAGGGAAGCTTTTCGATCCCTTGAACCTCTCCGAGGACCCTGTAGCTTTTGAGGATCTTAAGGTTAAAGAGATTAAAAACGGGAGACTAGCGATGGTCGCGTGGCTTGGTTTCTACGCACAGGCTGCTTTCACTGGCAAAGGTCCTGTTCAAAATCTTGTTGACCATGTCTCTGATCCATTACATAACAATCTGCTTGCCACGCTTCAGACATGAAAAAAGAAAGACTATGTAAATATGACAATGCGTGGATGTGTTATTTAAAGTAACAAGGATATTACTCTTGTCATGCGTTTGTTATATAATACATTCATACTAGTATATATACAACACATGACATCTATGGGATGGTTACAAAAGCGGATACAGACAGCTTTTGCGGTTTCTCTCGAGCAACAACAACCAATCATAATCTCTCTCTCTTTTGCTTATTCGTTACAAGAGCAAAATGTCTTTCTGGTCACAGACGATTCTTTAGCAATGCATTCCGAGAATAGACTCTCACAATGCAAGGGTCTGTGAGTTAGTAATGTGAAATGCGTTTTCAAGTCTTTTATCTCTGATTCAGCGAAAAAAAAAAAAGAAAAAAAAAAGTCTTTTACAACCCAATCCAATTGTACACCCATCGGTCCATTAGTATTAAAATTTTCAATCCATTAAGGCTAATGGTTTGGTTAGGCTGGGCCGATCCATAAACTCATGTCTCATGCTGTTACGAGGTTCTTGATCTCTGTCCCATAAATGTTTTCAAATGAAATATCAATTATGATCAGTTTAATGTTGTAACATCTTCGACTGTTTGTTTCATTATGTCCGATCTAAAATGGAGACGAGAGACGCTTCGTACGAGAGGTTTAAGGTGGTGAGCTTAAGAAAGTGCACAAGTTGAAAGAATTCAAAACCTAATATGGTAAATATAGTTACTTTAATCTCAAGGTCCATTGAATGGGGAACACATCAAATCAAACGCAGAGGCTTGAGAAATGATAATACGAATTTGATATATTGTCTTTTGGTTTTCAATGTACTGTGAAGTATCTTGGATCCTTCATCTTTCTCTCAGATGGGAACTGGAGGCCCGACATATTACAGAAAACACCCTTCTGCTTTTCGAATTTACGGTTTATGCCACCACCGTACCAAATTAGAAAAGTTTCGTAAAAGGCAAGATGTTGAAGACAAACACAGAACAAGCAAAAGGCTCAAAAAGAAGAAAGACGAACCAAAGAGAAACAAAAGGAATTCAGAAGGAAAACAAGGCAGAGAGAAGTTGCGCAGAAGGAAAACAAAAAAAAAAACTCCTTTGAATCGCTCTCGTTCCTGGATCGATTTTGGAAGCCGAGATTCGATTTGGAGTTTCTCAAATCTGCAGAAGTGTCTGAGTGTTCGATTCGATTTCGTCTCAAGCTTGTTGTTGGATTGAGAAAGGGTTTTATGCTTGAAGCTGGGATTCCGTAATGGAATTCGTGTAAACTAGTTCCACCTAGCAGAGTTATGCTAAGGTACGACGATTCTGATTCGTTCTCCCATTCTTCTTCTTTTTTTGGTACGGAGGCTATTCTCGTGGGAGATGTTCAAGTGGAAGTTTCAGCGACTGAAAAATCTTCCATCTGATCTCTGTCTCGCTCTCTATCTCTCTTCTATCTTCGGATCCCAAATGAGGCTGTGAAATTGATTGATTTCAAAAGGGTATAAAAAGAAGCTTTTTTTTTTAAATTTCAATCTGTTGATTTTCAGTTGGTGAAGAACAGAGTCACTAGAGAGAGAGAGAGAGAAATGGAGGAGGTAGGTCCTCAAGTCGCTGGTCCGGTTTCAATTCACCATCCGATAGGAAGAAAACGCGATCTTTATCACCAGCCGCACTGGCTGGTGCCATCTCAGCCGCAGCTGAGGAAGAATGATGACTGGAATCCCGAGATGTGGGAATGGGACAGCCAGAGATTTGAAGCTAAACCAGTAGGCGCGGAGGCTCGAAATGGCGTCAATTTGAGGACTAACAACGGCGGTTTGAGTTACGAGGGGAGAGAAAGAGGCCTTGATTTGAATCTGAGCAGTGGTTTTAACGCTGTTGAAGAGACGCCGGTCGTAACCAGACCCAGCAAGAGGGTCAGGTCGGGATCTCCGGGAAATGGCGGAGGAAACTACCCCAAGTGTCAGGTGGATAATTGTAAGGAAGATCTTTCGCTTGCTAAGGATTATCACAGAAGACATAAAGTGTGTGAGGTTCATAGCAAAGCTACCAAAGCTCTTGTTGGGAAACAGATGCAGAGGTTTTGCCAACAGTGTAGCAGGTGAAACAATCTGACTTTGTTCATAATCAGTCTTCTTTTCTGGTTATGATTGCGTCTTAAAAGATTGGAACTTTCGGCTTGTAGGTTTCATCTTCTCTCTGAGTTTGATGAGGGAAAGAGAAGCTGTAGGCGTAGATTGGCTGGCCATAACAGGCGAAGGAGAAAAACTCAGCCCGAGGAGATTACTTCTCGGGATGTAGCTCCGGGGAACTGTGATAATACTTCTAGTCACACTAATATGGATATTATGGCTTTGTTAACAGCTTTAGCTTGTGCACAAGGTACTTAGAATCTGCATCGTTCTCTGCTCTTGGTAGTTCTATTTTAGATATTCACGTTTTAAATTCTTGGCCTGTGCTCTGCAGGTAGGAACGGGGATAAACCTAGTGGGTCTACGGCAGTACCACAAAGAGAGCAACTTCTTCAGATACTTAACAAGATCAGTGCGTTACCTTTGCCTATGGATCTTGTCTCAAAGTTGAACAACATTGGAGTTTTAGCAAGGAAAAACCTGGACCAGCCTTCAGGGATGAACCCACAAAATGATATGAATGGGGCATCTTCTCCATCTACCATGGACTTACTTGCTGTTCTCTCCACGACTTTAGGCTCATCAGCTCCCGAGGCAATAGCTCTGTTATCTCAAGGAGGGTTTGGTAACAAAAAGAGCGGTGATAAGACGAAGTTAACTTCTTCTGACCATGCCACTGCAACCAATTTAGAAAAGAGAACTTTAGAGTTTCCTTCTTTTGGGGGAGGAGAGAGAACCAGTAGCAGTAACCCGTCTGCTTCTCAGGATTCAGAGTCACGTGCTCAGGACACTAGATCTAGCTTATCTCTACAACTATTCACCTCTTCACCAGAAGATGAGAGTCGGCCAACGGTTGCATCTTCAGGAAAATATTATTCCTCTGCTAGTAGTAACCCAGTTGAGGATAGATCGCCATCATCATCTCCGGTCATGCAGGAGTTGTTCCCGTTGCAGACATCTCCTGAAACCATGAGATCTAACAATTGCAGAAACACTAGTCCCGGTCCTAGGACTAGTTGTTTGCCCCTAGAGCTCTTTGGCGCATCAAACAGAGGAGCTGCTGCAGATCCTAATTTCAAAGTTTTCAGGCATCAATCTGGTTATGCTTCGTCTGGTTCGGATTATTCTCCTCCCAGCTTAAACTCTGATGCTCAGGTTTGCAATTAACCACATTCCTTGCGTAAACTAAAATCAACGTCTTAGCACAGCAAGGTCTAAAGCTACGTTCACGTGTTCTGAAACAGGACCGCACAGGAAAGATAGTTTTCAAACTACTTGGAAAAGATCCTAGTCAGCTCCCTGGGACATTGCGAACTGAGGTAATAACTTCTTGCCTTCTTGGGCATATTCTAATCCTCTTGAAAGTTAAAAATTATCGGATGCTCTCCTTCAAGTCCTAACACTGTTCATCTCTTAATTTCAGATTTATACCTGGCTTTCTAGCATTCCATCAGAAATGGAGAGTTATATCAGGCCTGGCTGCGTTATTCTTTCTGTCTATGTGGCAATGTCAGCTTCGGCATGGGAACAAGTGTGTGAATCTACTTTGATCATTGGTTAATCGTATTTGAATTTGCTGTTGGCATCCTAATGAGCTAATGGGTTTCTTGTCTTCTTCTTTTTTCAGTTCGAGGAAAACTTGCTGCATCGGGTTAGTTCTTTGGTTCGAGATTCAGATTTTTGGGGCAATACAAGATTTTTGGTCAACACAGGCAGACAGCTAGTGTCATACAAACACGGTGGGTGCCCATAATCTGTATTTCTGTGTCTGTTGGTGCATATGGTCTGCAAGATATTAACTTTGTCATTTCTATGCAATGTTACAGGAAGAATTCGTCTGAGCAAATCGTGGAGAACTTTGAGTTCACCAGAGCTGGTCTCGGTGTCGCCTTTGGCTGTTGTAGCCGGCGAAGAAACAACTTTGGTATTACGGGGTAGAAGCTTGACTAATGACGGAATCAGGTATAAACAATATCTGTAGGGATTTATCTATTTTCGCATCTCTCTGTCTTTTTTTTTCTTCTTTAAGCCTTATGGTCATGCTGCAGTTATCGCTGCGCGCATATGGGTAACTACGCATCGTTGGAGGTAACTGGAACAGAACATAGGAGAACCAAATTTGATGAGATGAACGTAAATAATTTTAAAGTCCAAAGTGCAATCCCTGGTTCTCTAGGACGCTGTTTCGTTGAGGTGAGGACTTTGAAAAATTACCAAATTTATAGTTTCTTAGTAAATAGGGTTTTTGGGAAGATGTTAGTTTAACACTTACTATTATGTCAAAACAGGTGGAGAATGGATTTAGAAGCGAGAGTTTTCCGTTGATAATTGCCAATGCCACGATTTGCAAAGAGTTGAATCGCCTTGAAGACGAGTTCCATCCAAAATACGTGACAGAGGAACAAACAAACAACTCAGATCGTCCAAGATCAAGAGAAGAAGTTCTTCGCTTCTTGAACGAGCTCGGTTGGCTATTTCAGAGGAAACGGACTTTCTACATGAATAGAGAATCAGACTTTTCCCTCCCCCGCTTCAAATTTTTGCTCGTATGCTCAGTTGAAAGAGATTACTGCTCTCTCATAAGAACACTCCTCGATATGATGGTAGAGAGAAATTTGGGAAATGATGGTCTGCTGAAGAAGGAGTCATTAGATATGCTGGCCGAGATTCAGCTATTGAACCGCGCTGTCAAAAGGAGAAACACAAAAATGGCTGAAACTCTGATTCACTATTCCGCTAATCCCACTACTAAAAACTTCATCTTCTCGCCTAATATCGCTGGACCTGGCGATATCACACCTTTGCATTTGGCTGCTTCTACATCTGGTTCTGATGAAATGATCGATGTCCTGACTAACGATCCACGAGGGGTAAAGCTTCTATAGTTAGAGAACCCAATGATTTAGTCGCTTGTTTTGATAACCCAAGTTCTCACTTTGTTTCTTGGTTTCAGATTGGCTTGTCGTGCTGGAATACTCTAATCGATGCAAGCGGTCAGACTCCATTTAGCTATGCAGCAATGAGGAACAACCACAGTTACAACAACTTGGTGGCTCGTAAGATTGCAGATAAGAGAAACGGTCAGATATCTCTGAACATCGAGAACGGGATCGATCAGATTGGTGTGAGTAAGAGACTAAGCTCAGAGCTCAAGAGATCTTGCAACACATGTGCAAGTGTCTCTCTCAAGTATCAGAGGAAGGTTTCGGGTTCTCATCGTTTCTTTCCAACTCCAATCATCCACTCGATGCTTGCGGTTGCAACGGTCTGCGTTTGCGTTTGCGTGTTTATGCATGCTTTCCCAATCGTGAGACAAGGCTCCCACTTCAGCTGGGGAGGTCTTGAATATGGCTCAATCTAAAAAGTACAAAAAGGTTTGTATCATCAAGTGTTTGTTTGTTCTTTGGGGTTTCGCAAAATAAGAGAAAAAGTGGTGAAGGAAAGTGAGAACAAGAGGAGGCAAAGTGAGAAAACCCAAAGGCCTGTGTGGATTTTGGACATTGCAGAGAGTACAGAGAAGAAACTGTTTCGGCTCAGAGCAGACGGATTCAACACCTGAAGGTTTTATATATTTTATTCTTGAATCTGTTAATTATTCTCTTAAGATTAATTACACTTTTAGTTGTTTTTTATTTCTCTTACCACACAGAAGCCGCGGCTATTTACTGAATCTGTTTTCTTTGGGGGGCTTATTGTATCTGTAGAGCTGTGTTAGTTACTTAACAGTTGAAGATTGTTGTAATTGTAATGTAATATCTTTTTTTTTAATGCGTACTACAAATAGTATTATTCTCTCTTTAAACGTTTTGTTCGGCTATTGCCTATTGTAGACTAACACTTTTCTTTTTGCATTCTACTCGCAAGATCTTCCTTCATGTCCTATAAATTAAATGATAGCTATGTTTCAATACCACCGAAACCGAAAGGATTCATACATAATACGATGATACACAGTACCTGTGTCGGCTTTTGTGGATGTGAAACGAGAGATCTTCATTAGTGTAATGGATTTATTCTATATATAAAAAAACTCTTTGTGATTGAATCGTATCGGTACACTTGTATAAAATGTATCCACGTTTTACTTATGGTATAGTGTCTTATTCAATTGAGAGGCATTAGAGGATCAAAATAAATCTCCTATTAGGCTTATTTTTTTTAGTCAAACCCTGCTTTAATTATGTTCAGCCTCCCATAGTTTGTAAATCTGTTTGTATAGCCCATTGTTTTGTTTTTTAGAAAATGCAATAAATCCTAAATGAAAAAAGATTTATGCTTTGAATTGTGAATTCTATTCCAACCAACCAGTATATCTCATGAAGAAAATAATCTATTCGATTTATCATTTATCCATGTTCGAATTTACGACTAAATTGTAGAAATCGAACTTTTTCAGCGGGGATAAGGTCGCGTTTAAACGCCGGCGAACATTTTCGAAACAGACATTGGACACATGGCACTTAACAATACGCTCTAGTTTATAAACACTCTATATTAAACCTATATGAGATTTTTAACTCATGTTTTGAAGCAAACTTAAAACGTTTTTTTATTCCTTGAAAAGTTGCAAATTTATATATTTAAGCTGCACATAACAGTTGACAAAAAGTTGTACATCATGATATATTGTAAATTCAAGCAAATGGTTAAGATAATATTACCAAAAAAAAAAAAAATGGTTAAGATAATGGAAAATGATTGTACTCGTAGATAATGAGCAATGACCACGTGCAGTGCACCATTCGCTAAAAGTCCAATCAAGAAATATCAACTATTGTGTACGAAACATATATTTAATTCTTTTTTTTACCTGTAACATTTTATGGCTTATGTCATTTCCACTATTTATGAATAGATTTACGATAGCATCTCTTTTTTAGTATCTTAAATCCTATATATACGGATAACCGGATTCCTGTGTTGTTACATAGAAAGGCTTCTTAATTAAGATATAAGTATCGGTTAAGTGGTTAACTAAATTGCATATATTTTTCCATCTTATAGTATTTTGTGTATTGTTTCTGATGTGTATATCTTGAAAATTTTGGAGAATCTTAATGACGTAGATAATGTTCCAAATTGTATTGATTTAATCATCAGTTACGTGAAAATGTTTCTATCAGTCCTAAACATATATAATATAAACTAATCAAATCATAGTTATGATTTTGTAAGGAACATATCAATACTTTCGATCAGATGTGTTCCGTCGGTGAATACTGAAATATACTTGATATAGTATTATTTAAATAATTATTTTAAAAATAACTTTTGGGTAATAAAATTAGACATTTCTTGGGGATATTTTAACACACACCTGACTTCTCACGTGAGTAGACTTATGCACTAAAACTTCGCTTAACATGAAAATATTCCATATCATATGCAAAATACACGGAGGAGCTGAAAATAATAAGCGCCGTTTAACTTGGATTAAGCATATCCCGTCCAGGTTGTTTACAATGTTCATGGTTCATGGTTCAAATTTTACAAATATATAATATTGTGTTTTTGTCTGAAACAGCTGCTTGGAAATTGTAGAGTTTGTCTTTACACTGTTAAACTCGTCTGCCATTGGTGATAGATAACAATAACAAGAAAAGTATCATGTTGTTCGTGAGTCACGATCTGATACACATGTTTGACCGTTTTGTGAAATTCGAATCCACCTCGTTATCTTTGTTTATTTTTTTCAAAAAATCATGAATTTGTTTTGTAATGAAAATTTGTACTATTTAAATTGCTAATGCGGTTTTAGTTTCTTTTGTTATGGGTTTTCACTTTTGACTTGATTTGCTTCGATTTTATTTTAGGTAGGTTATTTTTTAGAGATTAGCAATCAAATCATTAATTCAGTTAGCGACCTGAATAATTTTGTTGACATAATTAAGAAATTAGTACATATGTACAGGTCTATATGTAAACAAAAAACAGTTTGTCCTCAAGTATATGTTTCAGAGATAGTGTCGGCCGACAAACTAAATACCTTCGTTAGCAAACACTTAAATTATACCACATCGAAATTATTAGGGGTTTCAAACTATAAATAAGAGTAATTAATTAGTTGATATGAAAAACCTATTATAATAATATTACTAATTAGGAACAAAACAGAACTTCTCCACGTTACGTAAGCAGACACTTGAAACCCCATAGTAATACATTTTTTTAAAAACAGATATATATATATATACATAGATTGGTATCGGAAGCAATCACGCAATATTTATCGAACCAAACTAATTAATCAAGAAGAGCTTCTTTTGGCACTTCAAAAACCGAACATATTCCATCGACCATCGAATAAAATTGATTAAGATTTCCATCTTTATTTTTTTTTCTTTTTGTTAGTTTTCTGATCATTGTAATTATTATCGTTATGATCAACAGCCCATTATTAACGTGCATGTTCTCCTATCAACGCTTCTAATACTTCCAATCAAATTCGGATTTTACGGTGATAAATAATTCGATTCCATATTAAAAGAAAAGAAAAACAGTAACGGAATATAGGAAACGAATTTGTGAAAGTGTCATCAAGATAGCGTTTGACCACTCCCTAACAAAAAAAAGTTGATGACCAAGTCTCATGTACAGTTTATTATAGTGCATTATTTGGTAAATATATAGTCTATAAATACAAGTTATTTTGGATGTTTCAACTTGATACAGACAGACTGACTGAGTTTGTGTCATGTTGTGCACGTGAATTGTAGATAACTCAACCGTACATAATGGTTTTAGTTCAAATACTATTTTTAGTGAGAAAAAGAAAAAAAGTTGAAAAGCAATAATCAAAGTAAAAATATAAAAGGAGGAAAAAAAATAGATGTAGTACAAAGAAATGAAGCAAGAGTAAGTACAAGCCTGAAGCCTCTACGTATTGTGTCAGTGTCCTTGCCAATCTAATGCCATCCACTTTCCGTACCATTTACAGCTGTTTCCCTTTCAGACTCTCTTTCCTACTTTTAATTACTTTTTTTTTTTTTTGTGTTCATCAAAAAGTCAAAAAAAAAAATATATAGTATTTGCTTGTGGATATTTATTTTTTCCTCAAAAAGTACACGCAGAGTAAAAATTAAACTTAAGCATCTTCTTATCCTTTGATAAATAGGGAAAATAAAATTGATAGGAGCAAAGGATTACCATATTAGGTTTGCCTAAAAGAAATAATATTAGCGAATATTCGTGTCAGGATGTGGGGATATTCTCACGCGCAGGAGGACATTGAGCTACTTGCACGCGCGTAGAGGCTCACGCGACAATAAGTCCGTACGTGCGAGGAAAAGGGTAATTACGTAATTTGATATCGACAGGTATTGGGTGTGTTTACTGTTTAGGCCTTACCTTCCGTGATGACGACGACTTCCTCCAAACGCGGACGCGCTTTATGATTTATGAGATTAATTTTTTTTTTTATAATGAACTTATCAAAGTTTTTACGTATATTTACTCCGTTTTGTTTTCCATGATTGATTTCGCTGCAATTTTATAAATTAAAAAAAAAATGATAAGAAAATTAAGTTAACGACTTGAAGAAAAGATCAAGTAAATCAGATTTAAAGTTATATGTTCATAAGTTACGCAATATGCTTATTGCGTTATTGAATTAGCTGGACAGTAGTATATTATTGTCACTTGTTTTTATTCTTTGTACATTTCGATTACGTATATATAACTTGTCGACATCAAAATAGACACACATTCTCTGGTCCATATGATATAACTTTATTTATTTACCATTTTATTTATTTCTACTATATTGTTTTAGTAAAATTTGTTTCTATAGAATCTGATATGTGTACGGTCGAATAGAAATTGAAATAGTAACATTGTTGAACTATTTTTTATTAGATAATCGTAACACATATTTGTTGACATATTCTAATAGATTTCATTTAATTATTATTAGTAGTCTCAATGAAAAAATATTGCTGAACTCTTTGTTTTCTACACGGAAAAATAAATATATACGATTTTTGTCCTTTTCAACTTTGTTAAAAGTAGCTAACGATGTTGGGAGTCAATAGGTTGCATTCTTTTTACCAATTGTATAAAGATTTTTTTATTTATGACTTTATATCTCACTTGAATTAAATATATTTTTTGGTTTTATGTATTTTATGTTTGAAAATAATAAATCATCACATATCGTTGTTGATGAACAGAATATTAATGTTATCGTCAAATGGTTGATAAGAAAACTGAGAATTCATTTTTATATATATAAAAAAAAAAAACTGCGAATTCAATGGCGAATACAACAAATAAAATGCACAGAGATAATAATACGAATCTTTGATTATTAACAACAAAAATGTATTAAAAAGGTATCTTGGATCGATCCCTTCATCTTTCTCTCAAATGGGAGGGCCCTTACATCATATTACAGAAAACACCCTTCTTCTATTCGAATTTACCATTTGTGCCATCACCGAACAAATTAAGAAAAGTTTCGTAAAAGGTAAGAAGTCGAAGACAAACAGAGCAAAGAAAAGGCTCAAAAAGAAAAAAAGACGACGACGAACACAGAGAAACAACGAATTTGAGAGGGAAATTAAGGAAGAGCGAAGCTGCACAGCTAACCAAAAGAAAAAACCCTCGATTTCGTCTCGTTCCTTGATCGGAAATTTTTGGAAGCCGAGATTCGATTTTGAAATCGCGCAAATCTGAAGAAAGTCTCTGGTTGTTCGATTCGATTCCGTCTCAAGCTTTTCGTTGGATTGAGAAAGGGGTTTATGCTTGAAGCTGTGATTCCGCAACGGAATTCGTGTAAAACTATTTCGACCAAGCAGAGTTATGCTAAGGTACACGACGATTCCTTCCCCTTTTTCAAATACTCGAAAGCTATTTTAATGGGTGATGGCTCAAGTAAAAGTCTCAGCGACTGAAAAATCCTCCACCTGATCTCTCTCTCTCTCTTAATTTAGGACAAAAGAAACTTTCCCAAAAAGAGGCTATGAAAATTCATTCGTTTCGAAAGACAAGTTTCTTCTTTAATTTTCTTCTCAATCTCGGAACTGTTGAGTAATCCCGTGTGTTGAATCTGTTGATTTGCAGTTTCTGAAAGCTGAAGAAAAGAGTCAACAAAGAGAGAAATGGAGGAGGTGGGTCCTCAAGTCGCAGGTCCGGTTTCAGTTCACCATCCCATAGGAAAAAAACGTGATCTTTATCACCAGATGTCGAATCACCAGCCGCACTGGCTTGTGCCGTCTCAGCCACAGCCGAGGAATGACTGGAATCCCAAGATGTGGGAATGGGACAGCCAGAGATTTGAAGCTAAACCAGTAGACGCGGAGGCTCGAAGTGACGTCAATGTGAGGACTAACAACAACAACAACGGTGGTTTGAGTTACGAGGGGAGAGAAAGAGGCCTTGATTTGAATCTGAGCAGTAGTTTTAACGCCGTTGAAGAGACGCCGGTTGTAATCAGACCCAGCAAGAGGGTCAGGTCGGGATCTCCGGGAAATGGTGGAGGAAACTATCCCAAGTGTCAGGTGGATAATTGTAAGGAAGATCTTTCGCTTGCCAAGGATTATCACAGAAGGCATAAAGTGTGTGAGGTTCATAGCAAAGCTACCAAAGCTCTTGTTGGGAAGCAGATGCAGAGGTTTTGCCAACAGTGTAGCAGGTGAAACAATCTGACTTTGTTCAACATACTAATCAAGCTTTTGTGTCTGGCTATGATGGGGTCTTAAAAGATTGGAACTTTCGGCTTGTAGGTTTCATCTTCTCTCTGAGTTTGATGAGGGAAAGAGAAGCTGCAGGCGTAGATTGGCCGGCCATAACAGGCGGAGGAGAAAAACTCAGCCCGAGGAGATTAGTTCTCGGGATGTAGCTCCGGGGAACTGTGACAATACCTCTAATCCCACTAATATGGATATTATGGCTCTGTTAACAGCTTTAGCTTGTGCACAAGGTACTTAGAATCTGCATCATTCTCCGCTCTTGGTAGTTCTGTTTTAGATATTCATGTTTTAAATTCTTGGCCTGTGCTCTGCAGGTAGGAACGTGGATAAACCTAGTGGGTCTCCGGCAGTACCACAAAGAGAGCAACTTGTTCAGATACTTAACAAGATCAATACGTTACCTTTGCCTATGGATATTGTCTCAAAGTTGAATAATATCGGAGCTTTAGCCAGGAAAAACCTGGATCAACCTTCAGGGATGAACCCACAAAATGATATGAGTGGGGCTTCTTCTCCATCTACCATGGACTTACTTGCTGTTCTCTCCACGACTTTAGGTTCATCTGCTCCCGAGGCCATAGCTTTGTTATCTCAAGGAGGGTTTGGTAACAAAGACAGCGGTGATAAGACTACGCTAACTTCTTCTGACCATGCCACTGCAACCAATTTAGAAAAGAGAACTTTGGAGTTTCCTTCGTTTGGAGGAGGAGAGAGAACCAGTAGCAGTAACCCTTCTGCTTCTCAGGACACTAGATCTAGCTTATCTTTACAATTATTCACCTCTTCACCAGAAGATGAGAGTCGGCCAACGGTTGCATCTTCAGGAAAATACTATTCTTCTGCGAGCAGTCACCCCGTTGAGGATAGGTCGCCATCTTCATCTCCGGTCATGCAGGAGTTGTTCCCGTTGCAGACCTCTCCTGAAACCATGAGATCTAACAATTGCAGAAACACTAGTCCCGGTCCTAGGACTAGCTGTTTGCCCCTAGAGCTCTTTGGTGCATCAAACAGAGAAGCTGCTGCAGATCCTAATTTTAAAGTTTCCAGGCATCAATCTGGTTATGCTTCGTCTGGTTCGGATTATTCTCCTCCCAGCTTAAACTCTGATGCTCAGGTTTGCAGCTAGCCATATTCCCTTTGTAAAATCAATGTCTTAGCAAAGCAGGCCTAAAGCTACGTTCGTGTGTTTTTTGACACAGGACCGCACCGGAAAGATAGTTTTCAAACTACTCGGAAAAGATCCTAGTCAGCTCCCTGGGACATTGCGAACAGAGGTTATAACTTCTTGGGCATATTCTCATCTTCTTGAACTGTAAAAAATGCTCTCCTTGAAGTCCTAACACTGTTCATCTCTTAACTTCAGATCTACAACTGGCTTTCTAGCATTCCATCAGAGATCGAGAGTTATATCAGGCCTGGCTGTGTTGTTCTTTCTGTCTATGTGGCCATGTCAGCTTCTGCATGGGAACAAGTGGGTGATATTGCTTTAATCGCTGGTTAACACTATTCGAATTTTCTCTAAGCATCCTAAGGAACAAGTGGTTTGTTGTCTTCTTCTTTTTTCAGCTTGAAGAAAACTTGCTGCAACGGGTTAGTTCTTTGGTTCAAGATTCAGATTTTTGGGGCAACACGAGATTTTTGGTCAGTACAGGCAGACAGCTCGCATCATACAAACATGGTGAGTGCTCATGAGCTGCTACTTCTGTGTCCGTTGGTGCTTAGGATCTAATAACTAGTCATTTCTATGCAATACTACAGGAAGTATTCGTCTGAGTAAATCTTGGAGAACTTTGAGTTCACCAGAGCTGGTCTCGGTCTCGCCTTTGGCTATTGTAGCCGGTGAAGAAAGAACTTTGATACTAAGGGGTAGAAGCTTGACAAATGACGGAATCAGGTAAACAATTTTTGTAGGGATTTAAGTTATTTTTTCTATCGTTCTCTTTTTTTCTTCTTCTAAGCTTTATGGTAATTGTGCTGCAGATTTCGTTGTGCGCATCTGGGTAACTATACGTCAATGGAGGTAACTGGAACATCGCATAGCAGAATCAAATTTGATGAGTTAAACGCAAGTAGTTTCAAAGTCGAGGGTCCAAGCGCTGGTTCTCTGGGACGCTGTTTTGTTGAGGTAAGACTTCGAAGTAACTGAACTTATATACATCTTTTATAAATCCTTGTTTTTGGAAGAAGTTAGTTTAACACTTCCTATTGTCTCAAAACAGGTGGAGAATGGATTCAGAAGCGACAGTTTCCCGTTGATAATCGCCAATGCCACGATTTGCAAAGAGTTGAATCGTCTTGAAGACGAGTTCCACCCAAAAGACGTGACAGAGGAACAAACAAACAACTCAGATCGTCCAAGTTCAAGAGAAGAAGTTCTTTGCTTCTTGAACGAGCTCGGTTGGCTATTTCAGAGGAGACGGACATCCGACATTCATGGAGAATCAGACTTTTCACTCCCTCGCTTCAAATTTTTGCTCGTATGCTCAGTTGAAAGAGATTACTGCTCTCTCATGAGAACTCTCTTGGATATGATGATAGAGAGAAATCTGGGAAAAGACGGTTTGATGAAGAAGGAGTCATTAGATATGCTGGCTGAGATTCAGCTATTGAGCCGCGCTGTCAAAAGGAGAAACATAAAAATGGCTGAAACTTTGATTCACTATTACGTTAATCCCACAGCTAAAAACTTCATCTTCTCGCCTAATATCGCTGGACCTGGCGATATCACGCCTTTGCATTTGGCTGCTTCTACATCTGGTTCTGATGAAATGATTGATGTCCTGACTAACGACCCACGAGATGTAAAGTTGCTATAATTAGAGAAATCAATGTCTTACTCGCTTGTTTTTTCTTCTGGTAACAGAGTTCTCACTTTGTTTCTTGGTTTCAGGTTGGATTGTCGTGCTGGAATACTCTAATCGATGCAAGCGGTCAGACTCCATTTAGCTATGCTGCAATGAGGAACAACCACAGCTACAACAACTTGGTGGCTCGTAAGATTGCAGATAAGAGAAACGGTCAGATATCTCTGAACATCGAGAACGGGATCGATCAGATTGGTGTGAGTAAGAGACTAAGCTCAGAGCTCAAGAGATCTTGCAACACGTGCGCAAGTGTTGCTCTCAAGTATCAGAGGAAGGTTTCGGGTTCTCATCGTTTCTTTCCAACTCCGATCATCCACTCGATGCTTGCGGTTGCAACGGTCTGCGTTTGCGTTTGCGTGTTTATGCATGCTTTCCCAATCGTCAGACAAGGCTCGCA
Source organism: Thlaspi arvense (assembly GCA_911865555.2). Taxonomy (NCBI): domain Eukaryota; kingdom Viridiplantae; phylum Streptophyta; class Magnoliopsida; order Brassicales; family Brassicaceae; genus Thlaspi; species Thlaspi arvense. Next base: position 53,465,642 of record OU466861.1, read on the forward strand.
CTTCAGCTGGGGAGGTCTTGACTATGGCTCAATCTAGAAAGTACAAAAGGTTTGTATCATAAAGTGTTGTTAATTCTTTTGGGGTTTCGCAAAATAAGAGAAAAAGTGGTGAAGGGGAAAGTGAGAACAAGAGGAGGCAAAGTGAGAATACCCAAAAGGCCTGTGGGTTTTGGGATATTGCAGAGTTGGAATCACTCATGAGCCAGAGAGTACAGAGAAGGTACTGGTTTGGGTCAGAGCAGAGACAGCTTCAACACCAGAGTTTTTATATTTAGGCTAATTATGTTTTATTCTTGATACTGTTAATTTCGTTCTGCTTAATGCAACTTCTAGTTGTTTCTGTCTCTCCTTTTTTTCTCTCTTAACAACACAGAAGCTGTGTCTACTTTCTTTTAAGGGATGCCTTATCTCTAGGGTTGTGTAAGTAGTAGTTGAAGATTGGTGTAAACTTGTAATGTAACATCTTCTTTTAAAGTTATGTGAAAGTAGTATCAGCCTCTCGCTCTAAACGGTTTTTGTTGTTAGTGATATCATTGATAACAGCAAAGATTGCTTCTGTGCTTATCATCATCATAGTCAATGCAGCAACGCAAATAAAACTCGGTTTACGATTTGGTCCGGTTCGTAATTGTGCCGTCGACCTCTTCTTTTCACGTGAGTAAACCACAATGGTACGTGAGTCACCGGTCACGTGCGATTGACTTTTTTGTTCAGGTCGGTCAACAGTGTGTTGCCCCCTTTTCCTTCTTCACCTTATTCCCAATTCCCACAACTATCCCCCCCAAGGTTTCAGTCTATTTCACGTTTTGAATACAAACAAAAAAAAAACAGAAAATCAAAAAACTAATTTCTTATTGTGGAGTTGGAAAGAGATAAGATCGCAGAAAAAATAAAAGAGAGACGATTATTATTCGTCAACTTTTCTCCCAACATTTTGAACAATTAGTGGTTATGCCAAGTTTTTCTATTGATAGCTACTTACTGATTGCGTGGATCACACTTTTCTTTTTATTATTATTATCTATTAACGATATTCCATTATATTTTTATTCGGTCTCTTTCTAGAGTAATACATTACATTTGTGGATCACTTATACTCATTGTCATTTCTATAATAATATATACTCTTTTTCTAATTGTTCGTCCATTTTTCTACTTTGGTCCGCAAAAATGAATCAGAAAGAGAAAAGATAAGATAACAAAAAAAAAAAAAAAACTTGTTATTGGAAGTCCTCAGAAGACTGGTTACTTTCATTTTCACTAGTCTATAAAGTCTATTAGATTTGCAGAAGACTATATATTGCATAATTTTATAGAGTAGGGACGAAGATAATTATGTTCATTTTAGAGTTTCGACATTTCACGCAATGTCAATTGATTGCAAACATTGAGATAGCTGGATCGTATTAATTATATTGATCAAATCCGTATAATTTTACTAGCCTAAAAGAAAGCAATCAAGTATTCAAATGGATCTAATTAAGACATCAGACATGTAACGGTGTTCTATAAAATTCTATTATAGTAGAGGTTAAAAAGAAAGATGACAAAACTGAACTACTCCACTACTACGAAATATCTGGATGCAAAAGTTATAATAGTAAATAAATATAAAATTATAGTATATGTCTTCATATGTGATAAGCTCCAAATAGTTTATGAAAGTTCATCGCGAAAACTGTATGTTTCACACGCAGAAGCCGTACAGATACTTATAGGTTATGGACAACTCTTGATATTTTGACTTTGACTGTACATAATCTTATAATTTACACTGTACACATCTTTTATATATGTAAAAAGCCTTCTCTAGCTTCTCCTGTATGCTGTAAACTTTGAATATGAAATCTTCAAAAATATGAAATCTTCAAACATAATCCCTCGCTAGTTGCAAGATGATAAGAAATTAAGAATCAAGTAAAATCAAATAAAAAAATTAAGTTTTGGGATGACGTGGGAGACGCTAGCTGATCCTACGATTATAAGGGCCCACTCAGCTTCTCAATTCGACGGTCAATGATTTGTCATGTAGGTGAACAGGAAAAAGACCAAAGCGTGAGCCACGTCATAAAGAAAAATTGTACAAGAAGGAGCTTTTAATCCAACGGCTCAGACCAGAACCTTCACCAATCTCCGGTTCGGGTGTGTCTCCTCTCGTTACCGTTGATCCTTCTGGCTCTTCATTTCTAGCCACGTCCCCTCGTTTTTTTCTTCTTCCAATTTTCACCATATTTAATTGTTTTTTTTTCTTTTTTCTTTTAAGGGCAGTTTCATTTCCTGTTATAATATTTGATATTACTAATTTTGTCTCCACACTACTCACTTCTCTTGTATTTTCCCAAGAATTTTCCGCTCTCTGTTTAAATATATGAATAGTTACCACTTACCACAAACAACAAAACTCAAATAATGAATTAAAAAAATATATATAAGCAACTTTTATAGGAAAATATCCTACATTGGAATGATGTAGGACCGAATAATATAAGTCGGCTCGATATTTTGAAGGCGCAAACGACAAAATATGGCAAACAAAATAAAATTATTTAGCATCATCATTTGTGAGCAAAATGATTCAAAAGATTTTAATAATACTGAGTAGTTTTTTTTAAGTTTCAAAATACTACTTTTCTAAGCTCCTTTACTTCTGGGGTCTCTAGAGACACACACATGTGCACTTCACTTATACGTGTGCCTCAGATGGACTTAAAAATAAAATTAGTGACACTGATTTGTCAAATAGATAATATGTCCAAAAAATCAAATTACAGATAAACTTTTAAAATAAACAATTAAAAAAGGAGGGATATTAAATGAGTTTCATGTGAATTATAAACCTCAAATTATCGTGACCGACTTCAAACACACACACACACACACAAAAACCCCCTCAATTTCTCATTTTCAGCTATAGCAGCCGCCTCCTCCACTAACTCAAATCCTTTCAATCAAATCTGTTTCTTTCTTCACTATTTCAAGCTGCCTATCGAAAACCCTCAAGAACTTTGTGTCCCCATTAAGCCAAATCACAAGAAACTCATGGTGAGTGATTGATTGATTCTCTCCTTCTTAATTATACTCTCTGTTTTAATCTCTGCAGATTCTTATGGTAGTTTTAATATTTGCACAGGGACCAATGATGAAAGCAGAGGAAGACTATTATCTAAGTCCACCATGGCTAATCCCAATGCTAAGAGCAAACTACTTCGTCCCTTGTTCGATCCACGCCGATTCCAACAAGAGTGAATGCAACATGTTCTGTCTTGACTGCTCTTCCAACGCCTTTTGCTCTTACTGTTTGTTCAATCACAAAGACCATCGTGTCCTTCAGGTTCGTTCTTCAAAATCTCAATTTTTTGGTTTTTTGTTTTCCCCTCCTATATTCACAGAAACATAAATTAAGAAAATCGAATTAATCCTCAGATACGGAGATCATCGTACCACAACGTTGTGAGGGTGAACGAGATTCAGAAGTACATAGACATCTCTTGTGTTCAGACATATATCATCAACAGCGCAAGGATCGTGTTCTTGAACGAACGTCCTCAGCCAAGAATCGGCAAAGGCGTTACAAACACTTGTGAAATCTGTTGCAGAAGCCTCCTTGATTCTTTCCGTTTCTGCTCTCTCGGTTGCAAAGTATAAATCTCCCATTCTCTGTTTTTCCCAAACTTCAAAGTTCTCATTTTTTATAAAAATCTTCTCGTTTCCTCTGTTTTGTTTGAAATTTACCATATTGCCCTTGTTTTGGTGATTCAGCTTGGAGGGATGAAGAGAGGGAATCAAAGTCTAACCTTCTCTCTGAAAGGGAAGCATGGGAGGGAGTATCAAGGTGGGTCAGAATCTGATGAGGCGACCACACCTACTAAGATACGCAAGACGTGTGCTTTCAACCGTCTGATGAGCGGTCTCTCCATCTCCACCGTTAAGTCCGATTACTTTTCAGGAGATCAACGGTCTTCCAGCTCCGGTGATGAAAGCGGTTTTTCTCCGGGGACGCCGCCCATATATAATCACCGGAATTCAAGCAGACGGAAGGGTGTACCACACCGTGCTCCGTTCTGAAATTAACCAAAAAGTAACTAACTATTATACTATGTAGGATGGATGCCCATATATATTAGTAGATGCTGTCATTATTATATATTGTAAATGATAGATGATATAAGAAGCATATATATGTACATGTTTTTCTTTTATGTATACTTTTGTTAATACATACAGGAAATAGGTTTTAGCACTTTTAAGGGATTGAAATATGCTTTTATATAGTTTTTGCTGTAAAGACACGTTTGAAAGGATATATGGTTCGTGGTATGCTGTTTGTACGTAGTACGGTTACGGTGTAATTATTATAGTTACAAGAATATAGCAAATATACTTTTGTTTTTCTAAGACGTGGAAGTTGCAATAATATTGTTGAAGGGTGAAATATCATGTATTTATGTGTATTTCTAACTCACATTTGTATCTATTTAGTTTCAGAAATGTCTCCGGAATGATGAATGTAAGAAATGTGTTAGTTGGACATTAAATAATAATACTAGTAAGTTTCAATATTTAAAGACAAGCGGAGATTTGATATCGCAACTATGTGTAAAATTAAGTACAGGTCTCGAAGTCCTAGATAAGATCATTAGATTCGCGATGAGGGTGACAAAAAGCATGCAGTTAAAATAAAATAAAAGATGACAAAAGCTAAGCTGTACATTCATATTTTAAAAAGATGATGTAAACATTAATTAGGACTTGGATATGACTCCTTTTTTTTGTTATAAATAATCTTTGATTAAACTTTTCCGCTACTTGGTTTGCTAGCTGTACATGCATCTTGGTTCTTTTTAAAAAGAATTAATATATTAGTTGATGACGTTTTGTTCGAATGCTGGCACTTGGCACACTACAAAATGTTAGGCAAATATGCCAAAGCCCAGGCCAATACAAAATCCGTGGTCAACTCCTTTTTTTGTTGTTGTTTATTACGAAATCTGCTTTTATTATTGAAATTTATAATCATAATACATTTAAGAAGAACAATAACAAAATTATTATCATCATAATACGTGCGGTTTGTCGCACAAACTTAGTTCAATGTATTTAACGTTTTAAACTTAGATTTATCAACGAAAAGAAACAAAGATATATCTCGGATTGGGTAGACAGAAGTCAGAACTCAGAAGTCAGAACCATAGATATTAAATTAAATAACGTGAGCATTGAAAGTATTCACGTGCATGTACCAACAGCACACAGCCACACACGTGTATGAGGTGTTGAACAAGGAAGGCAAAAGTCAACACTAAAAAAAGAGTAGGAGTTGACTCAGACTTTAATAAGAGTTTCAGCTTGAAGTCATAATAAAGCCCACAGGCTAGTTAAATGGAAACGTTTTTAAACCCACTAATGATAACAACGAAGTTAAAACATCTTACTGTATAGCCCAATATAGGCCTTTTTGGAACTGCCAAATTGTCTCTATTTTTTATTCAACTAGGACTTTTAACAGATATTTTGATCCCAAACAAAAAAAAAAAATGACTTTTAACAGATACATAACCACGTTCTAAGATAAAACCAGAAATTAGGAAAAATTCTGGCAAGGAACAAGGCAGACGTGCAAGGAGGTTATATCTTAAGCAAAACGGCTTAGATACTTTTTTGCTGGTAGCTATCTAATGAAATTCCTTTAGATTATTGGACATTTTTATGGCTATTAATAATCCCATTTTCCCCGGATTAACATGTGAACATCGTCATCTGACCATATATTATATAGGACAACATGTCGTGTAAGAATTTAAATTTAATTTTTTAAAATTTTCTGTTTCCTGATCATATGATTCATATCATATATATAAACTTATATCCAATAAGATAGCAATTTGTAAAAAAATCTCTAGTAGACCTCTGCCAATTTCCAAATTAAAAAGTCTGCAATAAGCGTGTATTTACGAAACTAGTTTAGTTCAAGTTAATCGTTCTTTGTAGTACTTAAATGACAATTACGCGTTCAGCTATCTGTCATTACTGAGATTTAAAGATATCTTCAGGTAGATGACAAAAGAATTGAATGTATTTGCCATCAACTTGATACCCCGAAAGTCTCATCTCCAATCAATCAAAATACATTCTACCAATTGCGATAGCTAGAGAAAACATTGCGTAACGAGTAAAAAGTCTTAATTCATAAAAACCCAGAAAATATACTATTAATCTATAGTTCAAATAAAAATTATGAATACAGAACCATGATTTCCAACTTCTTGGTGTGCCAAATTGTCTAATTAAAATCGATTTGATAAGCGTTGATAAACTCCTATATTATGTTTATTTATTTTAGATCATAATTAAGTAGTCTATCTTGTTTTAATTATTTTGGATATCAAAAAAAGAAAGTAACAAGAGAACCAAAACGAATAGTTAAGTAATGAAAAAACTATCCAAAATTATGAATCTTGGATTGTTAAAATCTCTGATCAAAATTATCACTTTGCTGTTTTCGAAATACACAATTCAAAACTTCAAATATCCTAAATACATGATTAATACTACTTCAAATGAATATCAAGGCACGATCAAATTTCAAATATCCTAAATTCAAATTATCACTTTGCTGTTTTCGATATTGTCCATGATTAATTATGTGAATGTGAACAAATATGGGTCATTATGGATTTTCTATCTCCAAATGAACGTGTGTAAACTATTCAATACTATGTATAGATGCCAGCAGTTCTTTCAATTTATATTCATATTTGAACAATATCAACATCATGTAATTTTTACTCATTATTTTGATATCCAAAAAACAAAATAAAACTCATTACTCATGGACAATAAGTTAAATAGCTCACAGTCAGTATGAATGGCATATGTCCGAATTGAAAGCTATATAATCAAAGCATAGCTTAATTCTTTGTCGTACAAAAAAAACAATACTACTTCAAATGAATATTAAGGCACGAGTCGCGATGTGATTGTTTAATTACTTTACACTGTGTTGGAAATTACAGATTCGGGTCACCGTAATTAATGTAGTTACAAAGTCAACGATGACTCAACACGTGAATCCTTTGTGCTTTTTTTTTAGCATTGCCTGTGACTTCCTCGACTTGACTTAGATCGATATGCGTACGGTATTCCCTCTATTTAGTTCAGAGTCTTCAGACTTTTAACTAAAAGTGGTTATCTTCTTCTTCCTTTTTTATTTGTAAATAATTGAAAGTGGCTATCGAATATAGTTTTTAAAAAGTTTAAAGTTTTCTCTCGACAAGTCGACATATATATATAAGTTTTAGACATGGCCTCTTGAAATATATGTAAATGGAGTTTTGGTTAAAATAGCAAATTCTGAAAATAGACAATTTCAACAAATCCTTTTTTTTCTAAAGCTTATAAATTTTGACTTATTTTTTTTCAAAATTGGAACCAATAATTATAATATAGTACTCACACATCATACATTGTCTAAACTTCTAAACATAGCTAGTACGTATCAATATCAATTTTAACTTAACTGAAACAATATCTAAGATTTATTGAAAATAACTGCGTTTCCATAAACTGGAGTTTTCTACCAAAAGGATTATTGTCATAACATTTCTTTTAAAAAATTCCTTTTTGCTTGGGTTATGAAACTATAGATATGAAATGATCAGGTGTTTTTTTTGTTGTTGTTGTTGGTTTTGAGCAAAATGAAATGATCAAGTTCTTAAAGCAGTTTTTATTTTTATTTTTTTAGTAGAACTTTTGAACATATTTAAAATTTAAACACATTCGCACAAAAAAATAATTTAAAATTTAAACACAAAACTAAAATGTCAACGCAATTAATCAAATCCAAACACACGTAGTTGTGAATTAAATATTTATATGACAACGAAGTGACAGCAAAGCTATAGTTACGGTAATTATGAAAGCTGTACTATAATCCATAGATTTATTTATCATAATCGTTAACTAAACGCCAGACATGGGATATTGGGATTGACTCCGAACAGAAAAGTTTTGAATTTTATTAAAGTACATTTTTCTCTTAAACTACGACGACTCTACAAGGCAGCATACATGGGTAAAGTAAATTGCAGTTGAGTTAGTGCCATTGGATGATCTTAGAATCATAAGTTTTTTGTATGACAAAAACTTATAATCACATTAATAAGTTTTTATTATCCTAATATGATTCTGTCTAATTGGCATGATTGATGCTTTAGAGTTTTAAATATGTTTTGTACTACATTTTTTTAGTATTATTTTTATCTAGAATTTTTTTGATAAACACAACTCAAAATTAATATGATAAAAAAAAAAAAGTTCCTTCTCCTTGCCATATTACATATTTGCTCTCCTTATCAAAATATAAAAACATAGCTGTTCCGTTGTTGTTGTTAGAGAAAGAAAAAAAAAACAAAATAAACTGTTCCATTGAATTGACTCACATTTTCTACAACTTGTGTAGTATTTGACTCTCACCATGCAGTATTGATAAAATACTACAAGTTGCTGCTCTGGTCTTTCACATTAATTAAAAAAATAGACAAAAATTTGCTGCGGTTTCCTTATTCCCCACGCTTATTTATTTATTGTTTCTCTGGTCTCCTTATCGTTAAATTTTTAGTCACGTGTTACGGCTGAGCCCACGTCATTGATGACCTTCTCTATTCAATCCGTACCGCTAATATAATCTGTTAAATTTCCAAAACAGCTTGCCAGCCAAACCGCAAACTAATTTATTAAATTCACTCTTCCTCTTTAAATCTCGAAAATAATTCCCATTTACACGCACAAATATGTCAGCATATCCTTTGATTTTGTTAGTATGTTTTTCTAGGAAACAATAGCTTTTGACAAAATGATTAGAAAGAATTTTTTTTCATATTGCGTATCTTGTAGTAGTTGGGAGAAGTTGACAATTTAATAGACTTTTAGGTCAATTTTACAGAGTAAATGGATAAGAAAGGTTGTCTATACAAACGCACATCTACGTATAATTCAAATATACTACATTCATCTGAAATAGCCATATTGTTGTATTCACACGTTAAATTTGAGTATGTAATATTTCTTTCAACAAATATACGAACTACATTTGTTAGTAGTAGTACAATAATTCTGATAAGGAATAAAAATAAGAAAAACTAACATTGATTTCAAATAGAAAATATTTAACGAATTTTCCTAATTCCTTGCTCTTAGAAGACCCGAACAACAGTGTTCGAGCTGTTTAGATTAGTCAAATACAGAATACTGTTTTTTTGTAACTTAAATAGAAGGTGCAGTGACAATATCACCAAAAATTCAAATTCATATCCAAAAATATTAATTATGTAAATCTATTTAATAAATGACCTTGTAAAACAAGAGTCAATTTCACAAAGCTAAGCATACGCGTCAGCTACCGGTTTTGAAAAAGACAAACCGTAATTGGTTTTCGTTTCTTCCGCTTTTATCGGCCGGTTAAGTTAATGCTTACGTCACCACTCTTTTCTATATATGTCCCTTCTGCAACCCACTCTGTTTCTACGCGTTCTCTCTCTCTCTCTCTCTCTCTCTCTCTCTCTTAGTTGTCGATAACTCTCTCTCTCTCGAGATCAGAATTTTGGAATTTTACCTGAAGATTCCAAGAAAACACGAATGGGTCTATGTGTGTCTGTTGGTCGAAGCGACTGCGATTCTTCGCCGACGGCTAAAATCGTAACGGTTAACGGCGATCTCCGGGAATACAATGTGCCGGTGTTAGCGTCTCAGGTTCTCGAAGCAGAATCGATGGCTTCCTCTTCTTCCTCGTCCTCCTCTCGGCCTTCTTCTTACTTTCTCTGTAACTCGGATTCTCTCTACTACGACGATTTCATCCCGGCGATCGAGTCGGAGGAGATCCTTCAGGCGGATCAAATCTACTTCGTTCTACCGATCTCTAAACGACAGTATCGTCTCACGGCGTCCGATATGGCGGCTCTCGCGGTGAAAGCCAGCGTCGCGATGGAGAAAGCGGCGGGAAACAGAAATCGCCGTCGTAGGAGCGGAAGGATTTCTCCGGTGATGATGCTAAATCAGCCTAACGATCTTCGGGTCGCCGCCGTCAACAGAACCGCAGGAGGCGAAACGATGATGCAAAAGGGGAAGTTACCGAATAAAACGACGCCGTTTAAGGCGACTACAACCGGTGGTTATTCCCGGTCCGGTTCGGTTCGGAAACTGAAAAGATATGCGTCTGGGCGAGCTAAGCTTGCGGCTCGATCGATTAAAAGACTCTCAACCATCTACGAAGGAACCGTCTTTTAGATTTCTTATATTATACATATTCTTTTGTTGTTACGGAAATGATTGTAATGTTTGAAATGAATAATACAGTCTTTGTATATTAACTCTGCCTTTTGTGTTATATTTTCCCATTTAGTTATGTCATCATGTATACTTTATATATGTTCCATAGCTTATATAACTTATAAGTTATCAATCAAACAGCTGTTACGATTTTCATGAAGATGTATTATGCATTGCATATGTACATCCACATAGTAAATATTCATTACCCTACAGTCTACAAACTGGTGTTTCAAACATTTTTTTTTAAATGATCAATTTTTCCCTAAGGTAATTTTAATACTTTTTTCTAGTAAATAATTTGTTTTTGATGTTCAGAATTAGTTAACATTGGATCACAGTTACGTTTTTAAATTTGTAGGGTATCATTATTTTGTGTCAAACCGTTAGCTCACCAGTCTCATCAATTCGATGATTGATTTTACTCTTGTGACAAAAAATCAAAACTGTTATTTTTAAAAACGTACGTCTAATCTAATCTCCGCTTTAGGAGACATGATTACATGCACAAAGTAATAAATAAATACTAGCATACGTTCATAAGTTTATATAAACCTTGAAAATTCCATCAAATGGAACTGTCGTAGGAAAAGTTTTTTTTCCTAAAAAGAAACTTGAAGAGAAAGCTAAATTCGACAAACGTTAAATAATGATTTTTACCGAGTATAGGAATCAAATATTTTAAATTCTTAAAATTCAAAATTCTAATTTTCCTTCCATTTTTTGTTTTGTTTTTGTGTTCATAACAAATAGAAAAGTCGAATGATTTATTGTACTGCTATATATTTAATTTGTAGTTAACCATACCTGAAATTATAGTGGGAAAAGTTTGAACCATGGTTTTCAACTTCATTTAGTTATGTTATAACTTAATTATACGATATTAGCTGTACAAAATAAATAAGAAAACGTTATTCACCTAGCCAAGTAATCTGCAACGAAATCTCATTATCTGTTTGGCTCATTTAGTCCCATCAATCTCCTGTCACAGCGAAAATAGAGATATTGAAAAGTCTCGTGCAAGTATATAGACGAAACCAGTTAAAAAAATGGAAATTTGTGTGAACCCTAAGATTCTGCTCTATTGGATAAAAACGAAAAAAATATATTGAAATATTCCGAAGAGCATAGCCTCGGATATGACCGGCAAGTCTCCGACAACGACAGACTGTATCTGGCGGCGACAACATTAACTAAATCATATTATTCTTTCTTGTTTGATTAACTACAATATTTTTTTAAGTACAAGAATCCGTGGCTATGAGTCAATGACCATGACCATGATGAGTACATACACGATATACATGACTTGTTTTTAGTTACGGTGTTGTCATTTGTGAAATTTGGTGCGAATTTCAAAAACTTTAAAAACTATAAAACAAAATTTCAATAGTATGATTGGGTTTATTTACTTATTTAACAAACGTGATACAGTAAATCTATTTTGTTGTGTGTCTACGCATGCAAACAATACTACAGTAATTCTACATGGCTTAATCCCGAATTTATCACATGGTAATATTATGATTGAAAATGATCGGGTTTGCAACTTTACATGTCCCAAGCAAATATAAACACAATGAAATCCTTTATTAAAATATATAAACACAATGCAGATGCAAAGCTGACAAATAGAAGTTTGAGGCTTTTCAATCAGTGTCTCGGTAACCAAACGTTTTCAATATGTTAATTAGTTAATACATTGCCAATCGTTGATTGAATGATACTATTATTTTCATTTTGGTCAACTTAATACTAGTAAATTAGTTATTTTTGAAGTTTAGACACGTAATAAAAACGAGTATTTGACTTTTAAGCCATTGTCTTGTTCATACTTTGTATAATCAGGGGAGAAATCAAGTTTATTGCATGAGAAAGCAAGTTTATTTTGGAGACATTTCTGTATTACGTAAGAGATAGAGTGGGTGTTATATCAGCCCATTAGAATAGCTTATTGAGTCAAGTGGCCCATAACATTCCTATTCTTGACCCATTTATAATCAGGCCACATACTCACATAGCAATACCATTTGTATGAGTCCCCCCCCTACCGTATATACTCTCTTTTTTTAATTGAAACCGTATATACTGTCATAGTATATTTTAATTAGTTTCTCTCTGGTCAAGAAACCATAAATCCTTAGCACATTCAAAGACTCTCTATAAATGATAAAGATTTAATCAAAGAAGTAGAACACACACAAAAAAACAGTTCAATAAAAACACAAACGCATCGTTTTGGTCCTACATTACAAGTGACCCCATTTCTTTCAAGTCCAACCAATTACATCACTTCCCTCTATTCCCTTCTCCTTATCAACATTATTTATTATCATTTTCATAATATTGGGTATCTATAGTTTCGCAATTACATAAAAAAACGTGATACTTAATTCAGCTAAGTTAACAGCCGTTTGGTGAACAAACTACGGGAGAGTCTATCAATTACTCGGAAACAGAAAATATTAAAGTACACGCATGTAAAATGTATATATTATTATAACTTTGTAAGTTCACAACCAAAATAAAATTCTATTCTAAAATACATTTAAACTATTAAAAATTCCCCTTCATATACGCCTCACACTTATACATATACCATCAAACTTTCCTCTCCACCAAACTCATTCCCTTCTTACTTTATTTCCGTTTACAATATATAAAACAAAAGAATGAGAACAATGGTAGATTTGGGAAGAGAAAGAAGCAGCCATTTCCGAGTTATTGATTCTCCGACGAACGTTGATTGTGCCCGTGAAGTCCGTCTCCGACGAACTCTCCGTTCACTCATCGAGTGCTTAATCCCATATTGTTGCACGTACCAGTCGCCTCCCTCCGACCAAAACGACGCCGTCTCGGTCTCTTCCTCCTCTTTATCCGACAAAACCGGTGTCCTCGTCACCGGGACTTTCTTCGGTCACCGTCGTGGTCACGTTAGCTTCTGCCTTCAAGACGACACTCGCCCGTCCTCTCCGCCTCTCCTTCTCCTCGAGCTAGCCGTTCCAACGGCGGCTCTCGCTCGGGAGATGGAGGAGGGCTTTCTCCGAATCGCTCTCCGGAGCAAAAGCAACCGACGGTCTAACATCTTCGACGTGCCGGTCTGGTCTATGTATTGCAACGGCCGGAAAGTGGGCTTTGCGGTGAGGCGGGAGATGAATGAAAATGACGTAGGACTTCTCCGGATGATGAAGTCTATTTCCGTTGGCGCAGGGGTGATTCCTAACGACGAGACGTTGTATTTGAGGGCGAAGTTCGAGCGAGTCACCGGGTCGAGTGACTCGGAAGCGTTTCATATGGTAAACACAGGTGCTAGTTGTGGACAGGAGCTTAGCATTTTTCTTTTGAGATCGTGAAGATTGTGATTATGAAAAATCTATTTATGTTTTTTTTTTTTTTTGGTAAAATGTGAAAAATCTATTTATGTTGTTAATTATTTTAATGTTCGGTTTGTGTATATTTTTAAACTTTTGGTTGCTGCATATAATGTTTACCATTATTATTTTAGTTCTAAATCCGATATGTGTTTTAAATTAAAATGATCAACATGCTACAGTAGGTTAACATTATTTGCCACTCAATTTTCAATTGGAAAATTTATTGACCAAAAGTAATAAAAATTGTTTATTCAGATGTCTACATAAATATTCTTGTACTAACAACCTACTATAACTGATAAAATATGCGATAACGCATAATAAATGTATAACGAGACTGATCAGCAATCAAACATCGATGTTGACTTTGAATCTTGGATAATGATATACATAACATCATCGATCAATAATTAATACAGGCCTATGACTATACGAGTATGATTTGTTGGTAGGGAGATGATGAAATTGGATTGGTGTGTCCCTGCTTTTGACTCCTCTCCTGCCATTTTGCTTTTGTAATCTCTTCGAAAGCTGAGAAATCGTTAGGGGCCACGGGGGCGTGGAAAGCACGCACGTGCACGTGCGTCGAATAGAGGCTGATCAAGGGGGGAAAAACTGAAAGCAATGTCCGACCAAAGAAGAACCACAGAAGAATCTTGCTTAGCTTCGGTGTCGGGTCCGGTGACGAACCAGCACCGTTCCCTCTTCTCCTCCTACTTTCCATGATAACAGGGATTTTGCTCTTGAGATGCTCAAATTCATTAACTTCATCTATTACTCTCTTTGCCTATTATTATTTGACTTAAACCAAGATTTGGTCTTCCCTACTATAATCTCAAATTATACTTAGCAAATGTATATCCTCTGTTTTCATTTATCTTCTGTTTTTCGAATAGAAATTCAAACTATTAGCCATGCTTTTGGAGTTAGATTGTTAACATTAGCTTTGTTCCTCGATAACCAATTTATTGAACAATAGTTGTTTTTTTTTTTACAGCAAAATTTAAAGTTTTTAATCAATGCATGTGTGGTTGTTATAAAAAAAAAGGACATTTATAAGGAGTATGATATGATATATGCACGCACGCGATATTTCGTGGTTTCATGTCACGAGGATACATTCGTGGTATTGTTAATAATTTAATACACATACAGACCGAATGATGATATTAACTGATATTTACTTTATCAATATGAACGTATACACATATTCATTTGCAAAATTCATATTATAGTTCCAAAAGTCTGAATTTCACTGTCGGAATACTCCGGTTGTCAACTAAAAGTATCTATTTTATTATTTTTATTTGAAAATGATATAGCCACACTATTAATATATTATTCTTTTTATAACCGAATATCGAATCGAGGCAGGTTACTTAAATATTCGAGAATCTGTATCGTGCCGAAAATAATTCTTGTTATTTAAAATATTTATAATGGCTAACTATAATTAAAATCGTAATGAGAAAATTATAATTCTACATTTCAAATCCTATAAATCAATCTTTCAAGCTCTAGACATATATATATATATATATATATATATATATACCCACGTCTCGTAAAATGACAAATGCATGCAGAAACCGTGATATTCAGAAAAGGCTGTGAGGCTTTGATTTATATGTTTTTTTGCCCCCCTTTGTTTCTCTCATGATTTTTCCTCTTCTTCTTTCTCAATTATATATGCTATATATAAATCTTATACATTTTTTATATAAATATATCTAAGAAATGAAAGCAATTGACTCACAGGAAAAAAAAAAAACATGAGATAATGAGAAGATATGGAGATGCACACGGGGTTAGGTTTTAACCCTAGCTCATTGACATAATGGCTCCACCACCATTCTCTCTTAGTATGGTTTCACGTGCACTCTCAACCCCACGGTTCCCTCTTTATTTTTATAATATCTTTATGAATATCAGAATATGTTTGCTTTTGAGATATCGATCCAAAAAATATATCAGAACAACTAATTTGAAGAAATAATTATTTTGTTTGATCCTCTGTTGATCAAATATATATATTCCCCATGATATATTTATGAGCGTAGATATCTTACGGTAGCAAACTGAAAAGCGACTAATAGACCGAATAATCCTCTATTTTCTTATATGCTTATTGTAGTATTTGAATATTTCGGGTTTTAGCTACACGAGAGTGTGGAACTGCTTTTCATTTGTCATGTATTGTTGCCTTGTTGCCCAACATTTAGATATCCATAGTCAATTTACTCAATTGTCGTTATTAATAAATCATTTTAAAAGATAAATCAACTTTGGGTATTTTTTGCAGACAACAAATTGTTTAGTCAAGTGATTAAAATTTATAGTTTTTTCTTTGGAATTCGGTTCCTTCCCCACAAAAAATATCATGTTGACGAAGGAATAAAAAAATTGTGCGCTTTTATATGATAGCAAAAAAGGGAACAAAATTACATAAAACTGAACTTTTTGCTGTTTCCCGTAAAATAATACTCATGGTTTCGGTTAAAAACTTTACAAGAAACACCATTTATTTGCAGGTATTTGATGCCAGAGAAAGAAAGACGGGCTAATTGATAAAAAGCCCAGATTGGCCAATGGGCCTAAGGCTTGGTGTTGAAACATTATGTGTTGCCCATATAAGATGACATATATGCTTTGCTTTGTTAGTTTTGGGTCACACAGCTTGTTGTTATCTTTCGCCCTTTATCTGTGTGATTAAGAAAAAGAAAAAAACTTATTACAATGATTATAGTGACTCTTTTCGTTTGTTAGTGACTCATTCAATCATTATGCTTCTTCCATGCGTGCATAAAATTAGAATAATGATAATCTAAACAATTGACCAGAAGAAATATTTTTTTAAAAATGTTATAAACAAAAACTGGATTTTTAAAAAATCTGCTGGAAAAGTCACTGAATTCTAGGTAGCACGTGTCACCGGAACTGTCACAATCATGCAAGATTATATGCCGGTTAGTAAAGTTGTTAATCATGTACTAGACTTGAAGCTAATGTTCTTCGCGAGATACTTTACCGAACAAAAGTTGAATTTTATCGTTGAAAGTGGATCAGATATAGAGGTTAATTAACTCAATAACTTAAAACGGTGAAAATTGAAATGTGTTTATGCTTTTTTACTTGCATTTCTTTTGGGGGAGATACAGTATATATTGGCAAATGAATTGATTAGGGAGCTGGAACATATAAATTATTAGTGAGCTATGTGTAAGGTACAACTATCATTAATGGTTTTCTGCGATCACTGATTATAAATGACGGCATTTAACTATTGTAAGCTTTGTATGTTTAATAGTACTATGGGATGATATTATGAGTACTGGAAAAATAATATAATAAATATTTTTATTTTATCTAGAAATGGGTAGATAAACAAATTAAATGGGGTCGCCCAACGTGCTCGTATCAATATATTTTCTTCTTCATTGTGTTAGCATAAAATAAAAGTCGGTGCTAAGGAAAGTCACAAATTATTTAACATGAAAGTGAAAGCCGGTCCACCTCTATATACAATTTATGATATTAAAAAAAATTAAATTAATTAATACTCAAATCAGTGTGTCAACTCCAAAATAATTAAAGTATGCAGTCGTGCTTCAATCACTGTCTCTAGTCAGATAGCCTAATATTGTATGCATACACAAACACGTGACACCTACGTATAGAGAACATTCATCTATCTACCTTTAGATGGCTAAAAAAATCTCAGATAGAAGATCACATGACTGCGTTTGAGAAACAAAGTACATATATATATTTGACATTTATAGTGAAATTGTTAATGTTATAACGCATTTCTCACTTGGAGCCTAGTACTAGACTGCGTATTGAATTTACATAAAATAGATGTTATACACATAACGTTACTAAATTCTCTATCGCAATATTAGATTCTCTATATAGCTTGTAAATACTGTAGTTACATACAAACTTAATATGTATAAGACCAAAGCAAAATATAAGACCAAAGCAAAATATGTAACTACAGTATTTACCTAGAGTAGAAATGATTAGCGAATCGTTTTTCCTATAAAATTCCTTTCTAAATATTTATATTTACTACACTCTAAAGTTCTAAAGTCACTAAACCGTATTAATAGCAGTAATTAATACAACTATATACAAATAAATAGTACTATATATATAAAAAAATGGACAGGGTGGCATCATAATTTATGGGGACAGCTGTCGTGGTGATGCATTTATGACCACTAACATGCAATGGCACGGATGCACATTTTAGTCCTATACTTGTTAGATTCTTCTACAAATTTTACTTAATTCAATACCTCTTGAAATGTTCTCATTATTTAATACATTCTTCATATAGTTCTATGTTTAATTTTATATCATATGCAAGTGCTCGGTTGTCATAGATCTGATTTTTTTTGTCTGTGAACTTCGAATTTTCACATTATAAAAAGTTTTTTCTCACCTGTTTACAAAAAGAGTATTTTAAGTTGACAGTTATCTATTTATTTTGGGATATCAAAATATTGTCGATTTCTCGAATGGGAGTGATCGGAACATATTTATTGGTATCTTTTACGATCCCATGTCAACTCTTATGCAGTAATTTGTCCCCACTTAATTAAGTTGTTTATTGGTTCAAAGGCATTAACTGCGTGGTCTCTAACTTTTCTTCTATAATATGGTTTTCTTTTACATTCATTTGCAGTAAAAAAAAAACATCCACTACATATTATTTAAAAAGTAATATTATCGAAAATAGCTAATTTATCAATAGTATAGCCAAAGTTAATACTTTTAATTAATAACATGTAAATATGACATGTCAAACTTTCTAAAATAAACGAAATGTTTTGATTGGTTGAATTAAAATTATAAAAATATGTAACTAAAACATAAATAAACTAGATTATATTTATAACACTAAAATTAAAAAATTTAAATTAACAAAAAATAAAAGTTATTATAATTTCAATTTTTTCATATATTCATAATTTCATAAAATATAATTAAGATTTTTTTTTCAAATATATATATAAAATATAATTTCATATAAAACGAAAAAATAATACTAAATTATCCAAATAGAATAGTAAAATTTCTATTTATTAATAATACTTGAAGTATGATATATTTTTATTTCAGAAAGTTATTAATTTACAAATTATATTAATAACATCTAAACAAGTTTTAAATAAACAAAAGATTAAATAATACAATTTTAAATAAAATACAATCATGATAAAAATAATTTAAAGAATAAAATGTTAAAAATATTAAAAATATTTAACTTTTACTGAATGTTTTTAAAAAATCGTAATTTTAAATAATTTTTCTTTTCAAACTAATATTTACTAAATGAATAAAATATATAGTAATTATTATTTTATAATATTAATAGGACCATATATTTTTCTATAACTTTTATCATCTTTTTGTTGTTGTTTTTCTTAAATGTACATAACTTATGTTACTATCTCATCTTATCTCTTATCATATTTTTAATAAAAATAAAATTTTATATCATATTCACATATATATATATATACATAAATTTATTTTTATTGTATATCAAAATTTTGAGATCATAAATGAAATGAAAAATAATCGAAAGAAAGAATAAATTATAATAATATGAAACAATATGAATAAGAAATAAAAAATAGAAATATATAAAAATAAATCTATCGCACTTTGTTTTACAAAATCACTTGAAAACTTTTTAACACGTAAAAGCTATATTTCAATTTTTTTACAAATACGCGTACAAACATAAATATTAATTGTACATTAGTTGAAGTCACATGCGAACTTTTATGTGCATGTGTTTTGTTAAGATTGATTACTATCTAATTTTTATTTTAAGTATTATACAATTTATATTTTTTTTAAAAAAATATTTATTTATTCTAAATGTAGTAAAAATGTAAAATGGTTGGTATGTCCTCATATGCGTGCCAACTATCTATCCGCTCTTACGAATAAGTAAAAATGGTAAAAATAATTTCAGTTTAAATTGCAATAAATCAAGAAAAATATATACTTAAAATATATTATATATGTATTTGTAAATTCATATTGTGTAAGACGAAAAAAACATATTGTAGATTGTGTAAAGAGAAATAAAGCATATTATAGAAATATTCAAAAAATTATATAAATTTAATTATTATTTAACATAACTTTTATATTTGTGATTATATATTATTACAAGCATTATAAAAATAAAAAGTTTTAAAATACATTGATTTCAGAAAGAAGTTTGTGAAATATTAAAGCAATATATATATATATATATACATATTAGAGATAATATCCCACATTGGAAGTTGGAAGGGATCCTAACTAATATATAAGGAGCATGAGCCAATCCACTTACTGCCAATTGGTTTTAGGTTGGAAGCCCATGTAACTTACATGGTATCAGAGCCCGATCCAAACAATCCAACCCGATCCATAATCGATATGTGACCCAAAGATGGTCCGTCGATCCTTGCCCAAACATTACCGAGATCAATGGCCAAAGTAGCCATCGTCTCGAGGGGACGTATTAGGGATAATATCCTACATCGGAAGTCAGAAGGGATCATAACTAATATATAAGGAGCATGGACCAATCCACTTACTGCCAATTGATTTTAAATTGGAAGCCCATGTAACTTAACAATACAAACATACCAATGTTTAAAAAACTAATCAACATTTAAATATTACAATTAACTATGTATATCAAAAAAATCATACCTGCACATATGTGCGGGCAACCACCTAGTTACTATTAATTATCTCACCGTTCTTTTAGTTAGTAGCAAAAAACTAGTGTTAGTTGTAATTAACTGCATTATATTTTTGCGTAGATCTGATTTATGAGTGAAATATAATAATAATTCGTGATTATAATAGACATGCAAACAGAGACTATGAACAATTGTAATTAGACCGCAAGAAAAACAATGCCATAAATATGAAAACAGAGGACATAGACAGATATAAATTAAAATAATGTATTTTTGGTAAAATATACGAATACTGTAATACAGATCTAACGAAATAGTGTGGAGTAAAAGCTGGGGATCACTTCTGAATTCCCGGGGAAAAAAAAATGTCGGTTTCACTTTGCTAATTATCTAATTCATTTTCCCGGAAAGTTACAAAGGCATTTCTTTTGATTCCTCTTGAAAGTCACAGAAACATAAGAGTCGAAGCAAAAAGGCTGGAGCTTTGCTTCTTTTTTTTTTTATTTTGTGTTCCTCGAATCATGATCTTGACTTTCTGAGTAAGATTATTCTAATAGAGTGCTGCTGAGAAAATGATGGCTCTGATGAATTGTGCTTCTTCATCTTTTTCTTCCTCTTCAACTTCCTCACCCACTTCTTCTTCTTCTTCGTCTTCATATTCTCCGAGGTAAATCATTTCAATTGCGTAAAGAAATTGTACTTTGCATTTGTATATTCTGCAGAGAAACCAATTGATCAATCTAGCTAATTGAATTTTTTTCTGCTTGAAACAGAGAGAAGAACATGGTTTTGCAGAGTGTGGTTGATCATGATGTGTCATCTCCAAGTTTCTCTTCCGACAGCAAACTTGTACTGTTTCGAGATCATCTAACTTTTTTTTTTTTTTTTGCATTTTTTATTTCCTAAAAAAAGCAAAAAGTCTCTGAAAAAGTCTTTTAAAAAAAACGAGCTTTACTGTTGAAAACAAAAAGAAGAGAACTCTGCTTTTTCTTCTGGGTTTATGTTGTCTGATGCAATTTGCATGAACAGAAAAAAGTGAAAGAAATCTCATTCTCTCTTCTGTGTTTTTCTTTTCCCTTTAATGACAGATTTTACCAATTGAGAAGACTTTAATAACCCACAAAAACTCCAATCTCTGCCTCATCTCCAAGGTTGGTTCAATAATCAGATCTTTGATTAAATAGTATACTTTCTTGTCTTGCCATTGCTCTTCCATAATCTTGATTTTGTTTGTTTGTGTAACAGTCTTCAGAAGAATTGAAGAAGGAGATTGCATCTATCGAGTTAGAGATTCTTCACATGGAACGATATTTATTATCTCTCTACAGAAAATCTTTCGAACAGCAGATTTCTTCTTTCTATAATCTCTCATCTACAACCTTACCTCGTTCACTGACTACTTCACCATCATCACTAGCTCTTTCAAATCATTATCAAGCTTACCAAAAACCTATTTCGTATCCTCGAAGTTTCCACACTAGTTTAAAAGCCTTATCTTCAAGGGTAATTTAGAACTTAATTAACTGAAATCAAATTCTTAAATAACCAATTAACTGAGCTTAAGAAAAGTCTGACCGGTTTTTGAATGGTTTTTCTTTTTCAGGAAGGGACTAAAGAAGTGTCTGGTAATAAGAGTCTTGGAGAGCTTCTAGGATCATCTCATATAGTTGATGATCCCAACTTCATAAACCCTAATAAACTCTCTGAAGATATCATGAGATGCATATCTTCTGTATATTGTACACTTTCAAGAAGCTCAACAACAAGAAGGAACTCTGCTTGCTTCTCTGCTTCTCCGCTTTCGTCAGTGTCGAATTCATCAACCATTTTCTCTTCCAAATCCAATCATGACGATAAATGGAGCCTGCATTGCGCAAGTGAGGATCATTTGATGAATCATAGTCAAGATCAAGGCAGTGTTTTGCCTTGTGGTGCTGTTGTAGTCGAGGCTCTTAGAGTTTACTTAGATGATGGTAGTTTCGGTTACGCTGCTCGTTTGCTGCAAAACTTCAGGTACATTTGGATTTGATGATTTCAAAAATCTACATACATAGTTGGTCTTCATTTGCGTCCATGAACAACTCGGTGTTGCAGATCATTGGTTCAAAATCTTGAGAAAGTTGATCCAAGTAGAATGAAACGGGAAGAAAAGCTTGCGTTTTGGATTAACATTCATAATGCTCTTGTCATGCATGTAAGTAAAACAATCTCTCTTGAAATCTTTGAATCTGTTTCTTGTAAATTGTAATGATCTTTTCATATCAAAAACTTTTTTTTTTATCTTTGCAGGCTTACTTAGCTTATGGAACTCACAACCGTGCAAGAAACACTTCGGTTTTGAAGGTTAAATACGAAATTAGACATGTTAACATTTGATGAAGAAACATTTTTTTTCCTAAGCAAAAATCTTGTTTATATAAAACCTCAGGCAGCTTATGATGTTGGAGGCTATCGCATAAACCCATTCATCATCCAAAGCTCAATCTTAGGAATTAGACCGCATTACTCATCACCATCACCTGTATGCCATTTCATTTTTCACTTTTACTTCACTTTTACGTTGTCACCACATTGTAATTAAAATGTGCAATTTACATTTTACAGTTACTCCAGACGCTGTTTTCGCCTTCAAGAAAGTCCAAAACTTGCAGTGTTAGGCACGTTTACGCATTGGAGTACCCCGAGGCTTTAGCTCATTTCGCTATTTCTTCAGGAGCATTCACAGATCCTACGGTAACAATTAGAAACCAATTCAACTTTCTATATGATTACAGTTTACTCCTGGATTTTGGAATTTAACATTATCGATATTATTATTACACTTAGGTTCGGGTTTACACCGCGGATAGAATATTTCGGGATCTAAGACAAGCGAAGAAAGAGTTTATCAGAAGTAATGTTCGTGTTCACAAAGGAACAAAGCTTTTGTTGCCAAAGGTGTTTCAACATTACGTTAAAGACATGTCAATGGATGTGTCTAAGCTCATGGAAGCAACAGCTGAGTGTTTACCAGAGGATGCGAGGAGGATCGCTGAGAAATGTTTGAAGGAGAAAAAGAGTAAGAATTTTGAATGGTTGCCGGAAAATTTGAGTTTCCGGTATGTCATTGCCGGCGAATTGGTCGGAGGAAGAAATAAGGCGTGATCGTTTTATTCATTGAAGTAATTTGGTTTTTGACCTCATGATGTGATTAAATAATTTAGTTACAAATTAGTGTTTAGTTTTTTGTTATTCAGACTGGTGGTGGTGGGTGTAAAGCAAGAGTTTTTTTTTCTTTCAAGTGAGATATTGTAAAATTAGTGTTTGTTTGCATAACCAGATTAAACCAATCACTAATTTACGTTTTGAACCGATAGATAGATCAAAATCAAACCGTGTCTTGAATATGGGCCTATTTTTAGATTGAATATGGGCCTTATAATCATTCAAGTAGGGTTTAATAAGTTTTCAAACCCGTGTCTGGAATATGGGCCTCATGTCAGATGGAATATGGGCCTATTATCAGACAGAATATGGGCCTGTTGTCAGATGGAATATGGGTCTGTTGTCAGATAGAATATGGGCCTTATAATCATTCAAGTAGGGTTTAATAAGTTTTCAAACACAATCCAGGGCCTAATTTTGATTTTGACAGTAATACAAGGGTCTGATTAAAAATCTGCTTTCTTGGTTTCTCTCTCGACGCCGATGATTGTTTTCCGGTGAGGAGAAAAAATTAGGTTTTTTTGTTTGTTTGGTTGAGTAGAGATAGAGTAAGCAAAGAAGGAAGGAATCCACATCGTTAATCAGTCTGTTCGTACTTCTTCTCACTTCAGATTGAAATTATTCTATCCATTGGCACTTCACTCAATCTCTAATCAGAGGAAGACGACGGTTAATATGGAGCAACTGGAGAAGTCCGTGGAGGAGAACCCAGACGACCCTTCTCTGCAATTCGAACTTGTAATTTATCACCCGACGATTGTTAAATTCCTTTTCCTATGGATGGATGCTCTTTATATCTGCTCATGAAAAGAAAAATCGCAACTTTATTTGATCCAGGGTTTGTATCTGTGGGATAATGGTGGAGATTCCGAGAAAGCGGCGGAGCATTTTGTGCTGTCGGCGAAGTTAAACCCGAACAATGCGGCGGCGTTCAAGTATTTAGGGCATTACTACTCGCGTGTGACGCTCGATCACAATCGAGCTGCAAAGTGTTACCAGAGAGCGGTGTTGCTAGACCCCAATGATTCTGATTCAGGAGAAGCTCTGTGCGACTTATTTGACAGACAAGGGAAAGAGATCTTGGAGATTGCGGTTTGCCGTGACGCTTCAGAGAAGTCTCCCAAGGCTTTCTGGGCATTTTGCAGACTGGGTTACATTCAGGTTGTTTGATTTTGTTATCATCCCTTTCTCTGCAGTCTCTCTTTTGTTATCTTTGCTTGCTCATCAATGGCTTTGGGTTGTATCGCAGCTTCATCAGAAGAAGTGGTCTGAAGCTGTTCAGAGCCTTCAACATGCAATTAGAGGTTATCCTACCATGTCTGACTTGTGGGAAGTAATTGTCCTTTTCTCTTTATCCTCAGCTATTCTCAAATTAACATTACTCTGTTTTTACTATAGTAACGAATTTGACAAGGATCTTTTTGTTGTTTGTTGTTGTCTGTCGTTGCAGGCTCTGGGCCTGGCTTACCAGCGACTTGGAATGTTTACTGCTGCTATCAAGGTAAAAAGATGCTGTTTCCATCTTGTACTGTCCCAGTTTTTTTGAAGTTGTTGTTGATTCCGTTGTTACCTTGATTCTTAATGATACAACAGGCGTATGGCCGTGCCATTGAATTAGATGAGAACAAGATTTTTGCATTAGTGGAGAGTGCAAACATCTTTTTGATGCTTGGTTCATATAGAAAGGTAAGCTTTGTATCCGCGTCTCTTCATAATTGACCTCTTTAGAGAGTTTGTTCGTGTGGCTCCCCAAGTCTCATATAGTATTTGTATAGGGTGTGGAGCTCTTTGAGCAAGCGCTGAAGATTTCACCTCAGAATGTTTCTGTGCTCTATGGTCTTGCTTCTGGATTGCTTAGTTGGTCAAAGGAGTGCATAAATTTGGGCGCATTTGGATGGGCAGCTTCGTTATTGGAGGTAAATGATACTAATCTCTTCTGTTTTTTTCCTGCTCTCATTTATATTGAATAAACCTAACTGCGAGAACAACTATCCACTGTAGGATGCTCGTAAAGCTGCAAAAGCAAATAGTGAGCTGGCCAGCAACATGTCCTGTATATGGAAATTGCATGGAGATATTCAGGTACTGAGGCCTGCCTTGTACTTTACGTATCAGCTTGTTTGTTATCTGCGCATCTAATGTTTGTTTTGTTTCACGAGCAGCTTACGTATGCAAGATGCTTTCCGTGGTCTGGTGAAATTGGAAACTCAGAATTCACTTTAAAGACATTTAACGATTCGATCCTTTCTTGGAGAAGCATCTGTTACTCAGCTGCATTGTCAGCCAAATCTTCTTACCAGCGAGCTCTACACTTAGCTCCTTGGCAAGCCAATGTTTATACTGACATAGCCATAACTTTTGATCTCGTTTCAAGTTTGAGAGATGACTCTGAAACTTCTAGTTCTTGGTAAGATTGTACTGAGCGTTCTTTGGCATTTTCTTAGTTTTGGATGCGTCCCCTTGTAATAGTCTATAGTTCTATCAGGAAGCTACCAGAAAAGATGGCTCTGGGAGCGTTATTGTTGGAAAGCGACAACTCGGAGTTCTGGGTTACTTTGGGTTGTATGTCTGATAATAGTGCTTTGAAACTACATGCGTTGATCCGGGCATTGCATTTGGATGTATCTTTAGCCGTTGCTTGGGCTTTTATGGGCCAGGTATTGTGCCTTAACATTATTGTCGTTCTCGCTTTGTATTGGATGTCCTTGCCTTGCTTGCATTCTGGATTTACCTAAGTTTATGGTTTCAGTGACAGTTTCCCACTTTTGGTTGTAATCTCGGTTGTATTGTACAGGTCTTCAGGGAGTCGGATGAAATGAAACTGGCAAAGCTGGCTTTTGATTCTGCTAGAAGCATAGATCCTACACTTGCGCTACCTTGGGCCGGATCAGCTGATACTTATGCTAGGTAGATGCTGATTATGTGAATCTTCATGTTTTCGAACTAAATTTTTGCCTCCATAGACTAATTAACACCTCAGGGAGTCAACATCAGACGAGGCTTTTGAGAGTTGTCTACGAGCTGCTCAGATATCACCGGTAAGTGCTGCTTTAACTGTGGTTTACTTACCGTGTTGGCTTTAATTAAGACATGAGATCTTCTGCGCAGCTTGCGGAGTTCCAGGTTGGTTTGGCATGGCTTGCTTTGTTGCAGGGAGATATTTCATCTCCGCAGGTATGAACACACTTATATTCTAATAACTACACATGATTATTTTTGTTCGGGGTTAGGTTTAAGTAATTCTCCCTCTTGAAACGGCGTTGCAGATTTTTGCTTGCATTGAGCAGGCGGTGCAGCGCTCCCCTGATAACCCAGAATCCCATAATCTCCATGGGCTAGTTTGCGAGGCACGACGTAGTTATCATACTGCCATTGCTTCTTACAAGCTAGCACTAGCTGCAATGAGTGTTTGCCCTGACAATTCAGTGAAATCTCATGCTGGAAAAATATCTATTAACTTGGTCAGGTCGCTCAGCAAGGTAAGATCCCCACCCTTCTTTCTGTTGTCAACATGTTTTTTAAGGCTGTTATGAGATGTGATTGGTAAAGTTCATTCAATAAAATCAGTAGAAATGCCAATTATGTAACTATCATACTCATTTGAAGTATATTTGCAGGCAGGACGATTCAAAGAATCTGTTATGGAATGCGCAAATTTGAAGTCAAAAGGTTTGTACTTCGACTGTTCATCTTTCAGTTTGAAGACTGGGATTTTTTGCAACTTTTACTAAAATTTAGTCAAATGTTTCTAATTTTACTAATGTCTGGGTTAAATTTTCCAAAAGGTTTGCTTGATGCCGGAGGTTTGCAAATATATGCTTTCTCTCTGTGGAAGATTGGTGATAATGATTCGGCTCTCTCAGTGATCCGTGATCTGGCTGGTAGGATTTCCACCATGGAAAAAGCCTCAATAGCCTTCCCAATCAGCTTCATCTGTAGTCTTCTTTATTGCATATCTGGGTTAGACTCTGCTATCACCAGCATCCAGAAGATGCCAAAGGATTTCTTCCAGAGTTCGAGAATCAGCTTTATAGTATCTGCCATCCATTCTCTTGATCAGAGTGATAGACTTCAGTCTATTGTTGCGAGCACTCGTAGCTTCATAACATCACAAGAAGAAATAGCTGCAATGCACTATTTGATAGCACTCAGCAAATTGGTGAGCCTTTTGATCTCGATTATCATGTCCATCCCTTTTTGATTTGGAATGCTGTATTAGTTTAAATCTGAATCAAAATGACGCCACCTTGAATATTGCAGCTGAAAACTGGAGAAGGAGATTTACTTGGGTTTGAGAAGGGGATTGCTCACCTCAGAAAAGCTCTTCATATGTACCCTCATAGTAATTTGTTAAGGTGGGTTTTGATCAGTACCAGAGGTTATATACATAACGCGCTAGGTTTTAACTGTGTAATGATATGTTGTTATTGTAAGCCTAACTCGGAGATATAATTTGTTGGAATTAGGAACCTGCTTGGATATATCTTGTTAGCTGGTGAAGGAACAAAAGATGCCTCTACTGCTAGTAGATGCTGTATTATAAATGTCTCTGAGTATGGAAATAAAGAAGGTTTGAAGTCCGCACTGGAGGTTCTTGGTGGAGGATCGGTTGCTTGCAATGCAATTGGTAATGCAGCTCCAAGGTTCTCATTCCCGACATGCCATTGTCAGTGTCTGAATGCTCCTGTTGTTGTTGTGGAACTGCAGAGGTATTTGAGAATCTTTCTACATCATTTTAGCATTTTCAGAATCCGAATTGACCCCCTCTTAAAGTGGTCTCTGGTTCTTTTTGATCTACAACTCAATTGTTTTCTAATACGCAGATTCTTGCATCAAGAACCTTGGAACAGCGATGTAAGATACTTGCTTATTCTGAATCTCGTGCAGAAGGCCCGTGAACAGAGGTTTCCTCGCCAGCTTTGTAGTGCTATTGAGCGTCTAATCTCTGTGGCACTCTCTGATGAGACATGTTCGAAGGAAGGCGAATATCAAAAGTTCCAGCTTTTGCTTTGTGCTTCAGAGATCAGTTTGCAGAAGGGAAATGTAGCAGAGTCCATTGACCATGCTCGAAAGGCTTCTTCCATTTCGCTTCCATGTAGCTACCTATTTCTAGGACATTTGCAACTTTGCCGCGCCTATGCAGCAAAAGGGAGCACAAGAAACGTGCAAGAGGAGTACAGAGCGTGCTTGGAGCTCAAGACTGACTCAAATATCGGCTGGATCTGCCTGAAGCTCATAGAAACTCAGTTTGATCTGGAACCTGATACGAACCTTTTAGAGATGAGCATACAAGAAAGCTCGAGACAGAAGAAGGATTCATGGAAAGAGTGGATGGCTGTATACAGTTCAGCACTTGGCTTAGTTTCTATCGGGAAGAAAGACTTTTTCTCAGCAGAGGAGTTCATTGCACAAGCTTGTTCGTTGGGTAATTCAGAGAGCTGTCTACTTCTCTGCCATGGTGCTGTCTGCATGGAGCTGGCTAGACAGTTTAATGACTCTCAGTTCCTCTCACAAGCTGTAAAGAGTTTAAGCAAAGTTCAAGCGAGCGCCTTGTTTCCTTTGCCTATCGTGTATACATTATTAGCTCAAGCACATGGAAGCCTTGGCTCTAAAGAGAAATGGGAGAAGAATCTTCGTCTTGAATGGTTCTGCTGGCCACCAGGTACTGTATGACTCTGTTCTATCTTCTTTCTTTTTTTTCACCTGACTTTGACTTTGCACACAACTGAACATGTTCTTTGATTTGTGGACAGAGATGAGACCTGCAGAAGTTTACTTCCAGATGCATATACTTGCAAGACAATCAGAAAACAGACCTGAAACTGCTTCAGGGATTGAAAACTGTCAAACCCCTGAGAAATGGGTTCTTAGGGCGATTCACACTAACCCTTCTTGTATGAGATATTGGAACGTCTTGCCTAAGCTTGTTGAAATTCCCATTTGCTAAGAACTAAAAGTTGAAATCCAATTCCAGAACAAGAAGATGAGAGCAAAACAGTGGAATATGATTCATGTACATCGAAACTACATGCAGTTGTTCTTTTTTTCCTTTTTAAATGAGAAATTAAAGCTAGACTTGCACATGCGCTGCTTTCTTGATTTGCGTACGAAACAAACAAATAAGAGAGGACTTGTTATTGCTTGCAAAGTCATATTTACAGCAAATTGTTGTCCCAAGTAAAACAAAAAATATAAATAAAAAAGACGAAACAAACAATAAAGCCACAACAACAATGGATGGGCTGATTCTTATTAACGCATCATCATAAGAGCAAATTCATCAAAACTTAAAACTCCATCAGCATTGAGATCAAAAGCTTTGATCATGACTATGCAATCATCGGTGGTTCTTGACTCGCCAAGCTTCATTAGCATCATCTTCAAGCTTCTCGGGGTAATACAATCTTCTCCTTCAGCAATATACATTCTAAACGCTTCCATTATCTTGCTCTTCTTATCTTCCTCTGTAGATTCGTCACTCCCTTTGATTAGCTGAGCAAACTCCTCAAAATCCAACATTCCATCTCCGTCCATATCAGACAGTTTAATCGCTGCTTCGGCTTCTTCATCCGACACTTGCTCTCCCAATGTCTTGAAACTCTTCTTAAGCTCCTCTGCAGAGATTCTACCGTCTCTGTTTGCATCCATGTAAGCAAATACAGCTTCCAAGTCTCTGTTCTTGTCCTCACCGTTCCTGTCTGAAGACAATTGTTCGCAGAGTTTCATGAAAGATGAAGATAACTGACGTTGAGTAGTCTTCATGAGTATAATTGTTTTTTGGTTTTTGTTTAGAGTGTATTCTACAAGTTTTCTTCTTTTTTTTTTGATTTAGGAGTTGAATGAGAAAATGGTCTGAAGGGTTTCTACATATATATAGGTGTGTTTCAAGTCAAGAATAGAATAAGACTTGTTTAAAAACAGAAATTAAAACGCATCAAACGTGGGAGATTCAAGATTAGTCGATAGATCTAGAAGTAGAAAAATATTATTAGTCCTTCAGATCTAGAAGAAAACGTATTATTAGTTTTTAGATCTAGTAAAAGAAAGACTTAGTACATATATATTTAGTTGTCCCATCCTCATGTTTAAAACACGGTTATTCTTCGTTTTAAAATTTAGAAATTAGGATTAAGAAAGGACATTTCGGTTATTATCATAAATTTGACGAGTGCCATTTGTTCCAATTTCTAACATACCATTTTATACGGTCGTATACTCGTAT
Organism: Thlaspi arvense; assembly: GCA_911865555.2. Lineage (NCBI taxonomy): Eukaryota > Viridiplantae > Streptophyta > Magnoliopsida > Brassicales > Brassicaceae > Thlaspi > Thlaspi arvense. Next base: position 53,496,484 of record OU466861.1, read on the forward strand.
ATATATAAGCTATATACAAGAATGCATATTGTCTTTATCTATACAGTAAACTATACAGAAAAAAAATAAGATGAATGTTTTTACAGCAAAAAACACAATAATTGGACCTTATGCATTTTAGTTTCTAAAATAAATCACATAGCTTTGATAAGTTTTGGAAAAGTTTATGGTTGCTTGTTTTTATTTTATTTCAATTGGTTGATATATTATTTTGTTCTGAGAGTTGAAACTTTGATTTATTTATGTTTTGTGGGGGTTTTCAATAGATTTAGACTATTATTTCAGTAATTATTAAGAAATAGTTTTTCAGTAGTTGTGCATGAGCCAGCTATATACACAAAGGACAAAGCCAACAATAACGTTGATTAATACTTAGTTAAAAGCAATATATGAAGAAAGTCCATTTCAATTTCTTACCAGCTCTTATCCTAGTCTTCATGGTTGTTCCAAAATCTCGATGGGCCTCTGCTTTTCTTTATCAATTTCTTCAGAACCTTAAGCTTATATATACCATGTTCTTTACATAATGCCTCTACAGTAAAAAAAATTTATGGCTCATCTAGATTCTCCAACTTCGTCTGGTTGATTAAGAATATGATATTGGTCAGGGAAAGAGGTTCGGTCAGGAATGTGATCTTATTAGATTCCTCAATTGTTACCGTTATGTGAATTATCTTACGAAAGCTCATTTTGAACATAGTTGTCATATTAATGATTGCACATGCCCAGCTTTTGTCTTGAAATGTGTGCTTAATGGAATATCAACATATTCATGGTCAAAATCTCAATGGAATCTAGAGATTCATTTTGAAAACAAAAGCAAAAAGTTTCACATATAATTAGAAGAACGATCGTGTTTATTGCGTCAGAAGCCATTATATTATATACATCAATCAAAAATGAAACAAAAATAAGGAAAAATAAAAAAAGAAGAAGCTACAAGACAGAAACAACAATGGAGGCGGCGAATTATAACTCTTTAACGCATCATAAGCGCAAACTCATCAAAGCTTAGAACTCCATCAGCATTGAGATCAAAAGCACGAATCATAACTCTGCAATCATCAGTGGTTCTTGACTCACCAAGCTTCTTCAGCATCATCTTCAAGCTTTTCGGAGTGATACACTCTTCACCTTCTGCTATATACATTCTAAACGCTTCCTTGAGCTCAACCTTCTTCTCTTCCTCTGAAACTTTATCGTCTCCTTTGATTAGCTGAGAAAACTCCTCAAAATCCAACATCCCATCTCCGTCAGTATCAGACAATCTAACCGCAGCTTCGGCTTCTTCATCAGAGAGTTGCTCTCCCAATGTCATGAAACTCTTTTGAAGCTCATCTGCAGAGATTCTACCGTCTCTGTTTGCGTCCATGTAAGCAAAAACAGCCTCTAAGTCTCTGTTCTTGTCCTCACCGTTGTTGCTGTTATGTTGTTGTCTCTCTGCGGCTGAGGAATCTTTCCTCTCCGGTGAGAGTTTCCGGCAGAACTTCTTGAAAGATGATTGAGGTTTAGTATTGTTCATGATAGGAAAAACAAAAAGTGTTTGTGTTTAGTTTTTGTTTGGTTTTGGTTGTTTTGAAATGGAGACTGAATGAGGAAATGTTGGGAAAAATGGTTTCTATTTATATAAGGTATATAGGCGTGTGACAAGTTGTAAAAACTAAAAGAAGAAAGTGTGTAACAGACGTGGGAAATTAGTGTGTTAGATATTTTGACGTTTTAAATGGTTTAAATAGATTTTTAAAAACACGCTTTTTCTTCCTTTTTAATTGGGTTTAATAATAACTTAAAAGACTAAAGACAAGGGGTAGTTTAGGAAAACTATTAAAATACGAAGACCAGCCACTAGTTTTTGACACTTGCATCAACACGAGATTTATCGGTGGGCGCTTGGAAGCTTCACTTCTTTCGTCGTATTATTATCTTCCTTTTGTTGTTGTTTTCTCTTTAATTAATATGCAAAGATAAATATTGAGTTGGCTACGTGTATGGATATGATTGCTTCCAAATTGTTTTATTAACTAGTATTACCCGGTGCTATGCACCGAAAAAATCACTTGATTATATATGATAGACAAATATAAAATACACCTAAATTTTAAATAGTAAGAGAAACTGAATCCATGGAGAAGAAGGGAGAGAAGAATTGAGAGAATAAAGAAAACAATGAATTAACTAACTAAGAAATTTATCTCACTGTTTTATTCAATCTGAATCATGATGAAAAAATTAGAGAATATTAAATGAATGAACAAAAATTAGAGAGTATTAAAATGAAATCTAGTAAAGAGTCGTCATTAACCTGTTTCCAAAAACAAAAACAAAAAGTAAAATGTCATTGTTAACCTGTTTTCATATTTTTTATTACAGATAATAAGCATGAAACTGCAGAAAGAAAAAAAAAGAGCAGTGGAATCTGTAAAAATCAAAAAGAAAGAATGAAAATAAATATATAAATGAAAATGTATATAAGAAACCGAAATTATATCGATGGAGAAGAAAGGAGAGAAAAAGAGAAAATAATAAAACAATGAATTAATTGGAAGTTATATAGAGAATGAAAAAGCCTTAAATTATTATATGATTGGGGAACTGGTATGTGAAAGAGAGTAAAAAAAGATGAATTTACAGTTCATCGTTATAAAATGGTTTAAAGAAGATATTAAAATTGAAATCCATTTTTATCAAACAAAAAAAGGAAAACACTGAAACAGCAGCGGTAATAAAATTTAACGTGAGATCATGGATGTAATTAAACAGATATTTTTTTGTTTTATTTTAAATTAGTTTAAATAAATATAATAAAATAAAATAAATTATAACTGAAAAAATGATACATGTCACATGGACAATTGTCAATTGACTTGTGATTTATAAGTATAAAGATTTACGTAAATCGAGGCACTCGTATGCACTATTGCACATATTATCGAGAAGTTTCGGTTAAACAGTTTTTTATTGGTAAAGTATTCCAGGTGATGAGAGGTTAACGGTCAATTAAACGGTCGCAGACCGGAGCATTTAAGGCAATGTTTGTTTAGTTTATGAATAATAATCCTTAAACAAAGATGAAACGCAACGTCGACAACCCAATATGACAATATCTAAATTGGCCCAATGTTATTGACCCAGTCCAGTTACATTCTAGAAACAAAGAAACTCATCAGAAAATTCATAAAGATCTTTGAGTGTTTTGTAAGTAAACGTAGCAGTCTTTGTAAAACGAATTTTTTTTAGCATCCAGATTTTTGTTATTCAAATTTCAGTAGTAATTTATAGATGCATGAACTCGAAAGTCGCAACACTACCAAAATGATATTTACAAGTAGAATCAAGAAAATTAAGATAGTATTAACATCTTAACAAATGCGTCAAAAGGAGAAGAAGACACTAAAAAAACCCAAAACAGATTGCTGCAATTAGACGAAAGATGATGGGTCTTTACAAAAAAAGCCATGACAAACTAAAAAAGAACATTCACTTTCTCTCACCCTTGCTTGCTTATATATATAACATCATCATTCTACTTAAAAACCATCTGTATCATATATATTTATATATTCTATATATACTTTAAAAAAAAAACTAGATTCTTCTTATCTCAAGCGTTAGCATCACAAGATCATTTATCAAAATACTTTTTGCAACTTAGAAAGACCTTAGAACAGAGCTGTGGCTTTGTTGTCACTTGGTCAGGCTTTCCTGTGTCTGTTCTCTCTGCCTTCTCTTAAGCTTCTTCCTCTTCGGTATTCGATCTCTGCATCAGAGCTTGAGAAACCAGCGGGATAGCTTCTGCTTCCTTTTACAGATCCCACTCTTGATAACAGAGCCTCTTCATCCGCATGGATCCTGTTTCTTGGTCTGTGATCTAATGAGCCACACAATATGATATACCATTAGCACAGTACCAACCAAGTAATGATAATGAAATGGCTCAGCAACCAAGTACACAACATATACTCACCTTTGTAGCCATTTGATGATGCCTTTGGTGAATGAAAGTCTACAGCTTGTGAATCAATATCAGCTTCTGATTTGGGGCTCGTTTGGCTCAGCAAACTCGCTTCTCTTCTTAGCAGCTTTTGTCCATCGCTTGGCGAGTAAGCCGCCGCCGTGCGTAAAGAATCGTCCATCACATCAGTGATCTCTACATACTGACTAGTTGTGATGACCTCATCTGCACTAAACCCAAAGGAAGCCCTGTAAGCTTCCAACTCCTCCATGTCTTGCTTGGGACTTCTCGTCTGCCTGTTCTGGCTCCCGTTTCCATAACCATTTGCAGGATACACGTCCGAATCCTTGGACACGCTTAACCTTCCACCGTTCTGTGGCACCGAAGGGTCGTGATCCAGGTAAAACTTGGCAAAAGTCGCGGGGCAGAAGAAGTTCGACTCCTGCAATGGCGTCGAGGCTCCGTTGGTGTCATACCCGTTCTGAGGTGACAATAGTCCGTCTCCAGAGATCGGTGACCTAAGAGTGCTGGCTGGACTTCCAGGGTAAAGAGAATACGTGGAGTGAAGATCGTTACTAGGGTTCTTGAGATCCATGGAGGAAGTCAAGAAGCGAGCATAAGGCACATCAGGTGAAGAAGGAGTGGTGAGATGTGCAAGCTCTGGAGGAGGAGTGAAAGGAGCAGTGGATGGCTCGGTGGTGAAGGTAGAGAAAACAGGCGGTGAGACCAATTGGGTTTCGTGAGCGTATGGTCCAGTGGCGTACATACTCGACGAAGGACCTCCCGGTGAGTTTGCAGCGAGTGATAAGTAGCAGTTCGGTGACTGAGCTGTTGAAGGAAGAGCCGAGTTGGTGAAGGAAGCAGGAGAAGACGGTGGAGCTAAAAGAGAGAGATTGATCCCTCCTGCAGCTTGGTTAGTTAAGACACCGCCTTGATGAGCTCCGTTTGGTTGTGCGGCTGAGGCATTGCCGCCTTCGGTCATCCGAGATGCAGGCACGATTCGTTTTCCGCCTTTCTGTGACTTGAAACAAGACAACACTCCTAAACAGCCTCCCCACCTTTTCCTCTGCAAAAGAACACACCTTTTCAGTGAAAGTTTCAAGTTTTAATGCGCTTAAGGAACAAAACAAAATGGAGCTGAAACATGTAGACAAGATCTTGAAAGCAAGAAGATAAATTAGCATCAACTGTTTCTACTAAACAATGGATCTAAAGATTGTTCTCCCAGAAAAAAGGGTAATTTATAAGCTTACACACACCGAATCTAAGATCACACAATCCCTAGAAAGCTTAAATTTTTTTCCTAATTGAATGGTTAGTATCTAAGGAAAAATGTCACCTTTGTTTCATTCAAGTAAAGCTTTTTAGCCTAAAGCTGGGTTTTACAGCAACATAATGATCAAAGGGGAGACTCAACATAGACCCTAACGAACATTGCTCCATCAAAGTGAAAAAATTTGTTAAAAGCTAGATTTTTGTGAATAGAGTTGAATAGTCAGATCTAAGAAGCAAGATCTGAACAGCTTGAACCTGAGACTGAGAGAACTAAAACCCCACGAACTCGAATTTAAACGAAATAGAGAAGAAAAAGAGTAAAGATGAGAAGAAGAGAAACCTGTTCCTGCTGAGGAAATCTATGCTGCTCTGAGCCCATTAGTTCTCTGTTGGTCAGAAAATCACTGAGTTTTTTTCTGAGTAGGGTTTCAAGTCAAAGACTTAATCATCTGCGTTTTCTCCATTTTTTCTCACAATTTTCTTCCAGCTTACTGATACGATCCAGAACTACCCAGAGAAAATGAAAAAAAGGAAACAGATTTGGGAAAGACAAAGCTGAATTTTTTTACACTGGAGTGGGGAGAGATTAAGGAAGAAAAAAATGAAGGAGTAGAAGATTATAATAAAAAAAGGGGAAATTTTTAGAAGGGAAGAGTAAAAATGGAAATCTGCACTGATGCAATCGGCATGAAAAGATGATCCTTACGATGGAAAAGCATTTCTATTTTTAATCAGAATGTGACTGACCAGAGAGAAAGAGAAAGATAAAACAAAACATAAAACACACACACACAAAAGCTCAAGGAAACAAAAGAAAAAGAAGAAAAGAGAAAAGAAGAAAGAGAAAAGAAAAAAAGAAAAAAAAGGGAAAAAAAAACTCTGTTAATGTTAAAAATCTCTTCGGTTCACATACTCTCTCTCTCTCACCCGTGTTCTTTATTAGGCTTTTGAAGAAAATAGCAAAATTAGTTTATGAGTTTTCGGAATGATATTCGTACTCATTTTTGGGAAAAATGGGAATTTTTAAGGTTTCTCAATGTACTTAAGTCGGTTAATTATATGGATAAATTAGACATCTAAACACATAAAAAGTTATTCCTTGAGCACGTGAAGGTCGTTTACTATAATAAGGGTTTAGGAACATGATTTTTATTTCTTTTTGGTTTGGTCTTAAAAACACGTCCAAAATCAGTGTAACTGCTAAGTCAAGCGACTATTGAAGTTAATAAATGCAATACTTATCAAGACAGTAAGATTGTTGTGATTATCTTGTCTTTCAGAGTTGAAAACAAAGCTTTGATTTTTAAAAAGATTTTGGCCAAACAAATTATAAATAAGGAATTTTGTGGTTTATATATAAAAAAGTAACAAATTAGCAAGGAGTATTCAAGAAGAAATTGGTAAATAGTTGAGTTGTTCTGATTCAAAGATTTGTTTTGAAATCATTCTTGTGCAACTTGTATATAGTAGCATTATTGATCATATATAGGAAATTGAGGGGATTAAATAAAAAAGGTGATTCTTTTCCCAAAATTTTTGTTTTGATCTTTATGAATTGTCTTTAGGTTTTGAGGGTTCCAATAAAGACATTAAAGCAGAGGAAAAAGAGGGCCTAGTAATAGTATGGTACCTAGTTGTAGGATTTGGATCTTTTTTGGGGTCTGGATTCATATTAGTGGGTCCTATCATTCTCATTCTTTCCTCCTCTTCCTACCTCAGTAAATTTCTCCTTTTTTTTTTTTTACTAAAATCCAGTAAACTGCTCTCTTTCTAAAACTGTCCTTCTAACTAGTGACAAATAATTATTTACTGCTCCAGTGAATGAATCACCACCATCTTTTTATTTTAATCAAGCAGTTGTATAGCTTTAAACCACATCACATGTACTTTCTTGTATTTTTTTAAACACACATCACATGTCCTGAGTTACGCTCGTTCCTACGAAAATGAAACACTTGGAACTGGTCCTTGTTAAAAAAAAATTGATGCCGTTACATCATAGTATATAAATATAATACAAAAGATCGGTTCTGATATACGATCAATTTATATAAAATGATTATAATCACATGGTTCAAGTTGACATTTTCTGTATCTCTTGTATTTTCGATATTCAAGAATGGCCTTGTTCTTAAGCAAAGAACGATTTCTAGCCTTTTCCATAGGCCCAAAATGCTAAAAAAAACTTTTGAAAAACGAATGCAAGTATATTATAGTATATGGCACACGAAAGGAAAGAAGCGTTTACGTGACGAGAGAAATTTGTTTTTACTTTTTTTTTTTGCAAGTCTTAAAAAAATCAGTTTTGGATGTGTAGTTTCAAATTCGATAAAGCACATAGTTTTTATACTTTAGTCTCAGCGAGCTCAACGTCTTTCAAATCGATATGCTCTATACCTTCCTTGAGTAGCTTAATCTCCTCTTCGGTCATACTGTGTTTCCCGTGAGGCGTCGACTTTGAATTTCTCTGTTTCTCTAGATCAACCGCCCAGCTATAGATCACCATTCCGACAATCGCCAAGACCATCCCGGCGATGTTCTTGAATGTCATCTCGGAATCAAAGAGAAGCCATCCCAAGGTAAGGACGCAGACTGTTTTCATGTGGCCTAGAACCTGGAACGATGTTGCTGAGAATCTTCCTATGCAGAGATACTGGCTTATGTTACAGAAAACGGCCAATGCGCAGGAGAGAAGAATGCAGAACTGCAAAAAGTGGGGAGAGATCATAAGAGTAAGGACATAGTATATTGGGTTGAGTCATCTGAATCTTCGACAAGTTGTGAGAAATCACTTACGATGGCGCCGTAAGTCATCTTGTAAGTAGTAATGAAATTGCCACTCAAGAAATAGTCAACAAAGGGTCCAAAGATGAGGAGTGAAAGTGCTTGGATTGGAGCTGTTTTGCTCAGCAATTCAAATGATCCCACTGAGTATTTCTTCTGCAAAGAGCCTATCGACTGCAACATAAACAAAAGGAAAAACTAATCAAACAAACACTTGACACACAACAATAATATTCTGAAGCCATTTCTGGATAAACGAAAGGATCAAAAATGCTCCTTTTTTTTTCAAGATTTCAGCAAGAACTACAGAATCGTTTCTCTCAGATGCATGGACGATAACAAACATAGCTTTTGATTTCAGATCTACGCAGGAGAATCTGTCTACTATATACACTGAGATACAACTGATCTGAGAAAGCAAGATCGATGAAAGCAGGAGAAGGAAAAAGGTCAGATCTTAACATAAAGAAGGAGACGGCGTGAATAATACTTACAATCTGCTGCAGAGATGTGGAGAAAACGGCGGTGCATGCACAGATGAAACCTTTGGCATTAACCTTGACATCAGTCACTGTGCAGATCCCAACACCAACAACCACAACCATCACAGACGCCTTCACTTCTCTAGAGTAATGCTTGCTATGCAGAATCCATTCCAACACGCATACCACAGGAATCATGCTCAATTTCGAAATCTATGAATCAAATGATGGCGGAGAATCAAGACAAAGGATCTAAAATCCGAATACAGAAGAACAAGCGCAGATAAAAATTCCATGGAGATTATACCTGATAGAAGCCAACAGAGTTGAGCATGAGGCTGAAGTTCATGGCAGCGATGGAGACGTTAGCGACGATTGAGAACCAGAGAAGCTCCCAGAGAGGAATCTGCTTTGGTGCCGATAGTCCCGTAGCGTTTGACACCATACCAACAATCGCGGTGAGCGCGAAGTGGAATCCCGTTAACGTCGTCGCTGCGGGATAATCAAAAGAAAGTAATCGTCTCAGGTTCATCACGAAGCTTTTCGGCAGTAAGAGATCCAAGAAGTTAATGGGAGATTATGAGATCAGGAAGAAGACGTACCGAAGCTAAACCCGAAACCAGAGGAAGACATGAGCTGTTTATTAGCCATGATGATTCCGACGGAGCTGACGACATTCATAGCCCATGCGCCGACGTCGGAGACAGGCGACTGTTTCTTCTCGCTCTCCGTTTTCTCCATTTCCGACTCGATTTGGATTCAACCGTAAACACAAATTGAATCGTTCGAGTTGCGAGAGCACCGACACTATCAGATCTCGATTCGATTAAAAACCTCGTGCAAGCGAAGACGAGATCTGAATCTCGATTCGCCTGCGGATTAGAGAAGCAAAACACAGGAGGAAGAAAAAGGGAAAATGAGATCTGGAGAAAGTCGATTCACGCTGTTGGGATTCTTCGTGGAAGCGACGAAGAAAGCCAAAAAGCGCAAACACAGAAATACACAAACACGTCTCTCTCTCTCTCTCTCTCTCTCTCTCGAAGTTTTCTACTTATTGTGTACACTGCTTCACTCGTCGTCGCTGGCTATCACAAGCAAGCGTCCACCATTGATGCTTTTTTCTTTCACTTTGGATTGTAAAAAATTATTTTTTAGTTCTCGGGCTCTCTAATATTTTTTATATTACAGAGAATCGTTTAACAATAATTATTCATTGACGTGTGTCGTTTACCATATTTGACCTTCTTCTTCCTTCTTATGTGGCCCAGTTAGTTTTATTAATGTAATTTTTTATATATAATCAACTTCCGGTTGATATTTAATCAACAACATTTAATTACTCCCTCTGTTTTTTAAAAATAAGATGTTTTATAAAAGCAGACGTTCAACGGTAATTTTTTCCCGACTGACGCTCAACGGTAATTAAAACGGAGTGCGCCTTTTGTGATTCAGCCCTTTTTTTTTTTTTTAAAGATTTACATTAAAAAATATAGTATATTATTATCAAACGAGTTATTATTTATTAACACAACAGCCTCATGATTTACAGAAGTAAACTGCTAATGCTGCTTCACATGTGAACATGTAATGCAAGTTTACCTCTTTTTTCTATACAGACCCTTTCTCCATCCTTAATTATATTATTCAATTTATGTATATCAGTATATGATCATATATATTTAAATATTTTTAAAAGAAAAACATTACTTTACTGTTTGCAAATCATACTTTAACCACTAAACCGAATTATTTTGTCTACTGTTCCAGCTTGCTATTTGCGCGTGCAGTATTTATCTTAAAAGAAAGAAAAGAAAAAATTTCACAACAAATGATCAGTTTTGTATGTGTAATTTTTTTTTTCTTCAAATAAGCAGATTTAAAAGACAGCTAATGCCTTGTTATTATTAATCCTTTTTTAAGTGGACAAAGCCTGCAAATCTTAGCCACAGGCAAGAAACAGCTAAATAGATACCTCCGGTCTCATATACAAATCAACCTTTGTCGGTCGAAGAGTGTTTCTCTGCGCCAGGTGGCGGTACAAGCCTTTGGGTTGTAATAGTTAATTTGTTAAACCGTTTTGATCTTTAGTTTGCTGATTTGTGTGTGTTTGTGTTTGGACAGGTCTCTATAACGTTTGCTAAGATTCTCTTGCAAGTAACGAGACCTAGAACGGCGGTTCTCAGAAACTTATATACAGAATTAGATTTAAGGAAGGATAAGCAGTCAAAGTGGATTAGCTAATGACGAAGAAGATGATTGCTCTCTAAGTGTAAAGTGTTGTACAGTAGAGTTACGAAAAACAGAGTATCTTTCCTCGAACTCTCTACAGTTTCTGTGTGTTGTCGGTGGTCAAAATTAGGTGAAGTCAAACCCAAAAAAAAAAAATGATTGAGGCCCCACAGTTATGTTCTACAAGGCTCAAATGGATCAAAAGGTCGAACCCGAAATGGGCTAGATTCAAAGTGGGCTACTCCCTAATGTCGTCAATGAATACGTCATGAAGAATGCAAGTGGGTGGGGTCCATAAATGCGTCCTCAATGACGTCCACATTCATGAGAACGAAAGAGAAAGAAGAAGTTGCTTTCCTAATTCTCTCATACACTGTTCAACGTGTATATATATACATACATTTGCGGATATATCCATCTTAATCCACATTTCACGGAGAGACTTGAAAGTGTTTTTAAGAGAGAAAGAAAAGAACAAAATCCGGATTTTTAACTCCACCGTCGGAATTCATGGCATTGGAAAACGCGATCACGAAACAGAGTATCCCTCTCCTCACGCCTTACAAGATGGGAAGATTCAATCTTTCCCACAGGTATGTGTTCTTCTTTGTTCGGTGTTTGATCAAAATTCCCAGCTGAATTAACAAGTTTGATCATTGATTCAGGGTTGTTCTAGCACCATTGACGAGACAAAGATCATACGGAAACGTTCCTCAGCCTCACGCTGTCTTATACTACTCACAGAGAACGACTCCAGGAGGTTTTCTCATCTCTGAAGCCACCGGAGTTTCAGATACAGCTCAAGGGTAAAAACTAAACCATTAAAGTTTAGGTTTTTATTTTTGTGGGGTTTTGATCTGAAACTAAAACTCCAACATCTGTGTGATTTTGTTCTTGAAGATATCAAGATACTCCTGGGATATGGACTAAAGAGCATGTGGAGGCATGGAAGCCGATCGTAGATGCTGTTCATGCCAAAGGTGGCATCTTCTTCTGCCAAATCTGGCATGTAGGCCGCGTTTCTAATCGAGGTTTGCTTTTTGTCATCTTTAGAGAATCCTTTCAACAATCTTTTAGTGTATTATTGAGTTATATATGATTGTGTGTGTGTGTGTGTGTGTGTTTTCAGGTTTTCAGCCAAATGGGCAAGCTCCAATCTCTAGTACAGACAAGCCATTGAAGCCTCAAATCCGTGCTAACGGCATCGACGAAGCTCTGTTTTCACCTCCAAGACGGCTACGCACCGAAGAGATCCCCGGCATTGTCAACGACTTTAGGCTTGCAGCAAGAAACGCTATGGAAGCTGGTAAAGCAAAATTCTTGGAAGCGTTGGAGTAAAAGATAGCTATTTCAAGATTCTTATATGTTTGTTTGTTTATTTAGGCTTTGATGGAGTCGAGATCCATGGCGCTCACGGCTATCTGATCGACCAGTTCATGAAGGACACGGTGAACGACAGAACAGACGAGTACGGTGGATCATTACAGAACCGTTGCAAATTCGCTCTGGACATAGTCGAAGCCGTGGCCAACGAGATCGGTCCGGACCGTGTTGGAATCAGGCTCTCTCCGTTCGCAGACTACATGGAGTCCGGAGACACGAACCCGCAAGCATTAGCGTTACACATGGCGGAATCACTGAACAAACACGGGATCCTCTACTGCCACGTGGTCGAAGCAAGGATGAAGACGCTTGGAGAGATATCAGCGTGTCCTCACACGCTTATGCCGATGAGGAGAGCCTTTCAGGGGACTTTCATCTCCGCGGGAGGCTTCACGAGGGAAGACGGGAACGATGCCGTGGCAAAGGGACGGACCGATCTCGTGGCTTACGGTCGGTGGTTTCTGGCGAACCCTGATCTTCCCAAGAGGTTCGCAGTGGATGCGCCGCTGAATAAATACGACAGGCCAACGTTCTACACTTCTGATCCTGTCGTGGGTTACACGGATTACCCTTTCCTCGAATCAACAACAGCTTGAAATTTGCTCTTGAGAATGTGTTGTGTTTTCCCTTTCTGGCATTTCCATGGCCATTTGTCGCAATCTGGGTCCTTTCTACATTATACATATAATAGCCTACACAATAATTTCAACGGATATTGTCGCAACTATATCAATTACCTCAAAAGAGCTTTTTTCATGTGCTTTCAACATCAACCATTTCTGCTAACACATCCAAATTCACATCAAATCTTCCAAAACCAAAGAAAAATAAAAAGAATAATTTTACATAACGGCACACAACTGCAATATCAACACACTAAGACTACGAGTATAGTAGTATATACTAAGAGATACGTCCGATTCTGACCTGAGTCAATCATAGCCGGTGTGTTTCTCTGCGCCAGGTGGTGGTGCGGGTCTTGGGAAGTGAAACTTGAACTGTTCATCTCCGAGTTTCGGTTCTTCCACGTAGGGGCTTTTTGGTTCCTACAGTTGCCCAACGAAGAAAACAGTTTACAAAAACGCATTCGACAAGAGTTTGTTCTTCTATCAAGAATGAGCTTTTTAAGAGACTTGTGACTAAATCAGAGTAGAGTGTTTTTTACAAAAACACAAGCATACAAGAGTTTTACAGATACCTGAGAACCAGAGATAGAGTGAGACGCTTCACTGGATTCTGGGGATGTAGAGGCACCATCGTCGTAACCCCTTTCATTTTCGTTTAATTTTTGAGGTTCAGTTCTTGCTATAGGATCACTCTCACTAGCTGTTTTCGCTTTCTGTATGAGCGAAAATTTTAAAATCCCATAAATCAGTCCTCCATTCTTAATTTATAGTATATCACATTTGAACTAAATACGCGCCACATAACAAGAAGGGAATGAAACCAGATGTTACCTGGAAGATCCTCCCCAGCGTTTTTAATCCCCTTGCTCTTGCACGAAGCTCCTCTCTTTTGGCTTCGGGATCTTGAAGAACCTAGGCGACAGGAATCATAAATAGGTTTACAAACCAGAGAAAACGAACCAAGATGCCAGATAGAGTGAACATGAGTATTGGTGAAGTTAGACAACCAGCTGACAAACACGGGAAAGAGTGGCTTCGATATCAGCAACATTAAGCTTCCACAGAGAATCAATCATCACTCTTTTATGGGACTGAAGGTATTCCTCAAGTTCCTCCTCTGTATAATTTCCTTCAGCATTTAGCTGCCTTTTCATTTCCTCCTGCAGCTGGAACAAAGCGAATGCGCCTAGGATGACAATAAACAGCCAGGAAAAGAAAACACAGTCACATGTCTTGCTTCATCAGAGAGTAGACCATATTCTAGAAATTTAACAAGAACTTTCTTCATTTAGTTTCTTGACCCTTGTTCCTAAGCCACTAACCAGTTGCAGCGGTTAGTTGGGATTTGATGAAGTGACCTTTGTTCCTAAACCATTCGGCAATGAATGGTACTCCGAGATAAATAGCTTTCTTCCCAAGCTCTTTTGCTGCTTGTCTTACATATATATACCCAATCGTATTCAACATATCCACACCATACGCTGAAGAAGATTCAAATTGTAAAAGGAGGTGAGACTCGTTTTAGCACAGAGATGGTACTGATTGCAACAGGGAACAGTCTAGAGAACATATTACCTGCATTTGAGAGCCTTAGCATTTCAGCTTCAGCATTACTAATAAATTCGTCTTTGTTTAACACATATTCGTTAAGGCGGTCTTTGAGAATCTGAGCAAGCCTGTCTTCTCTTTCTTTCTGTACATTCTGAAGCCAAACACAATCTCACAATCTCAGCAAACTTTGTACAAGGAAGAGTTGGCTTGAGCAGGGGACATTAACAAAAATTCCAACACTCACTTTCATTTTTTCTTGTATCTTTTTGGTATCAAACTGATCCCCTTCACTGAAGATATCAAGTGAAGCCATTGATGCCATAGCAAGCTGTCCTATGTAACCTTCAAATAGCTCGCTACCGAAAAGCATTGCAAATATAGCAGCAGGATCGATGATTGCATCACTGAAAAGGATGAAAAAAAGAAACAAGTAAGCACCCCAACACATTTTCACACCGAGAATCCATTCCATAAGGATAAAGAGACTAACGTTGAGATCCCTGACTTCCCACATGCATCATAAGCTTGGCGTTGTCCTGAATCACTTAGCACTTGATAGGCCTCTCCCAACACCTGAATAAGAATCTACTTTTTTGAAAAAAATCTACCCAAAACATCCAATCTAATACACAAAGCTTACTTCACAAAATACACAAACTTGTCACCAATGGAAATTCTTAGAGAGCTCTTTCTCTCTTTCAAAATTTCAGATTTAGAACTTGCCTGAAAATTGTGTGCCGCTTGAGGATCATTCGGATTTTTATCTGGATGAACTTGGCGTGCCTGTGTACAATAAACAAACGAGCCTACAATCACACTACATCGAATTTCAAACTTGAATTGCAGAAATTAGATTTCAAAGCCATAATCTCAACTCGTGAGTGCTCGAATCGTCACATCCCCAAATTTAAGTAACACACAAAATGGTCTTATGATA
The DNA here is from genome assembly GCA_911865555.2 of Thlaspi arvense. Classification (NCBI taxonomy): domain Eukaryota; kingdom Viridiplantae; phylum Streptophyta; class Magnoliopsida; order Brassicales; family Brassicaceae; genus Thlaspi; species Thlaspi arvense. The sequence goes on from OU466861.1 coordinate 53,511,703, forward strand.
ACAAAAACCCTGAAATCAGAAGATTCGGCACATGAACACATGAGAGAGAGAGAGATGAATTTTGAACCTTGATGTAGTAAGCTTTCTTAATCTCAGCCTCCGTAGCAGTTGGGATAACGCCGAGTACATCGTAGTACTCCGTTTCCTTCACCATTTATAATCCACTGATCACAAAATCGAAAAATTCTACACCGAATCTCAGATCGCCGGAGATGGAAACAGCAAACTTAGACAGGAGAACACCAGAAACAACCCAACTTCTCTTCTTCTCTTCTTCTCTTGACTAGTCCGACGAGAACACTTCGCCGGCGATGGACTTCAAAAATCAACCGGAGGTTTTTCGCTCTTTCTAATTTTCAGTTTTGCTTTCCTTTGTCTATTCGCTTTCGCTGGTCGGGTCAAAGAAGAAAGTCTTTTACTACTTTTCTATTTTGAATCGGCAAAAAAAGAGTTATTTATATATTTTCCACGCGGTTTTTCGTCAGCCTCTGATTGGATTTTCCTTTTATTCATAGATTCATTCAAGTCTTCATAAATCATTTCATAAACAGTGAATCTTAGAGATGAAGAATCGATGTCGACCAAAAAAAAGGGACTCGATGATATATATATAAGTCACTAACCAATATATTTGAAAATTCAATGAATTTACCGCGAAAATTATTTTGCGAATCTGAAGAAATGTTTAAGAACGAGAACAAAAAAAAAACGAGTTTGACCACAATTCAATCATAACCTTCCGAACCAATTAGCGGTTTCAAACTGATTCTCACACAACAACGGCCTTTCTCTCACTAATTAGCTTTCATAACCTTCCGAGCCAATTAGCGGTTTCAAACTGATTCTCACACAACAACGGCCTTTCTCTCACTAATTAGCTTTCCAAGAGCTTAATCTGGTCATCATCATTGCCTGTTTCCACAGCTTTGTTCTTTGTGTCCTGTGGTTTGATGGGAGTGCAAGCGATGTTCTTTATTACGCAAGAGTAAAGATCAAACTCCGCCTTGAGTTTACAGCAGCTTGCTTGTATCCACTTCTCCGCCACACTTGTTGCCACACTGTCTTGGCTATCTCTCTCATGCTCTTCAATCGCTGGCCTTATCTCATCGTACAAGGACGAGAGCCGTACTGCTGCTTCCTTCTTCACCTCCTGCAACAATTTTCCAAAACACATCAGATACTTGAGGAGAGGAGGAAGCTTCTGGAGAAAAAAACTCTTTCTACCTCGTATTTGAGAATTTCATCTTGAGCTTCTTTGCTTGCTAATAGCTGAACCACACTCGCTATATCAACGTTCTTCTGAGCGACATTCTTAGTCCTTCCGCTTGAAAGCGGCCTGCCTCTTTTCTTCGGAAGAGTCCCGGGTTTACTCTTGTCACTGTTACCACGAACACGTGGTATAATTGCGGTTTTCTGCGATGAATCTTGTTGTGAGTCTTGTGAGGGCAGCTTCATATCTTCAGCTTCTTCGGTTTTAACAGTTTCCGCGACAACATCTTCCTCCATAGGAGTTGAATCCGATTGCTGAACAGTCACAGAAGTAGACTCCAAATGGGTCTCCGTTGAGATGTCTTTCTCTTCATTTGTGTTGGAGTCAGCATTCTTAGAGGGCTCCGATGTAAGCTCGTCTTCTGCAGAATCATACACTGGAATTTTATCAACTGAATACCTGGAGACATAAAGAAAAGAGAGGGGTTATAATATTGCCAGTCCAAGATCAAATCCCGCATAATATAAGCGAAACGAAAATTACCGATCATCTCCATCCTCCCATACATATGTATCCTCCTGAAATGGTAGAAAGGCATAAGAATAGGCATAGACCATTTGACTGATAATAGTATTATTAGAAACGATATCGTAAGGACTTGCCTGAAAGCCACGAGACTTGGCTCCAAGAAACCCAGAACAAGAGACTGCACGACAGAGACAACGGACTTTGGCACCGCCGTACCACTCAAAGTTATAGTCGTAAGCCAGTTCGGTCCGAGGAGAGATGCCCTCTTTTGCAAAGATTCCGACCCTAACTTCTCCCAGAACATTCCACTTCCTCGTCTCACAATTTGGTCTACTGCAGGGTAACAGGGCAAAGGAAACAGTAAGGACAGTTTTCTAAGCTATGGGTTTCTTTGAAGCATCTAAGAGAGCCGTTGTTTGTGTCTTTTTACCATGAGTGATTTATAAACCTAGCAAGGCTTCCCTTCTTCGTGGCGTCGATAGCCTCAGAGGCATTGAGAGATATTATGTATGCGTCCTTGACACCTGCCCATGTAACACACAAGTCATACATGACCTAAAGATTTACATTCAATTTCTCATCATCTCTGTAAAGTTTCTAGTTTCTACTCACCATTAGTTTCATAAGTTTGAGCCCTACGCTTTGCTTCTTTCCATGATATTACTTCCCCACAGTACTCAATTATGAACTGTCCTGCCTGAATCGTAACATCAAATACAACCCCAGTAGTTTGTTCAAAACCTGATCGAATATTCATTCACTTCAGAACTGATAAGACACAACAACAATAGATAAGCTTGAGTCCTAACCTTTATGTCTTCAAGAGCCACTAGTCCCCATCCACGGCCTTCAGACTTAATCAACTTTGTTTTCGCGTACTCACATTTTTGGAATTTCTGTAACAGTCAAAGCACGTAAAACTATTAAGCAGCATACGTTTATCTGAATAAGCTCCATGTTAAGCTCACGCTGCTACGACCAATCTCCGCTCTTAACATCGAAACATAGATGCAGACATAAACTCATTAACCTGATTCTTGCAATAGACACCACAAGGGCAGTATCCAGGCGTACATTCCGTGTTCGTTATAACATTCAGGCACCTCTCACCACACGCACTGTCAGGGTCTCCAAAATCGAACTTGCATTCGCAGATAGAGATATCCTCTTCCTTCTGTTTCTTGTGCCTAGAGGCAGTGAAAAAAAAAGTGTACTTAAACAACAATGGGGAAGATTGATTTGAGAGGACAGTGCATCAGAGAAACAGCAAAGAAAAAGGTTATTACTTTCGATATGAGAAGTCATTTTGATAGATGTGTTCGTATTGTGGCAGCTCATCTCCTTCTTGATCCTTACACAAAAGCATATGATTCCATCAGCGAAAATTCACAAATATGTATAAAGCTAACAAAACCAAATCGGAATCTCACTCGTGTTCAGGGTATTCATCAGATTATCGAAAACAAGTTATCACTTACAGGATCACATGAAAATTGCATTTTTCTTCTCAGATTGAAGCGATTCTCCCAATTTTTCCCGCAATCAGACTCAGGGGACCGGTTATGAGCGTGCGCAAGCTGTGTCACTGCACACCGACCAATTACGATTCGAATCCCCAAAGTGACTACGAAAAACGGAGACAATAAGGTTTATCAATCTCTGGGATTTAAAATCGATCCATAAAAGTGGATAAATTTGCGACTAGAAACGAAATCGCAGGAAACAAATTGATTTGAAAAGCACAGTAATGGGCATTCGCCTGAAGAGGAAAGCTGAAAAAGCTTACCGGAGAGTTTGAGAGAAAGCGCGACGAAGAAGAACGATAGACGGCGTTAATGTTATCTTTTTTACACGGCGTTAAAGTTATCTTTTTACACGGCGTGAAAGGGTTATTCCAAAAAATTTTCCAACTTAATTTGCGTTTCATAATCAAAATTGAAAAAAAAATTATATATTAGCTTCACTTAGAAAATACTAAAATTTGAATAAAACCCCTAATAACATAGTTGTTTTTTAAAACCTCGTAAATTTTATTTTTTTCTAAGCAAAAGCCTTCTGCCATTGAAGGTCTCTCTTCTCGATTGAAGATCATGGCGGCCGTACGGAAATGCCTCATTTCTCGCATCAATAAGTTTCTAACCATGACTCCTTCATCCTCTGAGTCTCTTCCCCATTGCAACAGCTTCTTTCTCCTCCGACGCTGGGTTGGTCGAGGGTAGTAGATCTGATATCATCGGGGCTCCGACTCGAGCCATCACCGAGTCAAAACCCGGCGAGATGTCTAGAAGGACCGGGATCATCGCCCTAAAGTGTGGGATGACTGCGCTCTGGGACAAAAGGGGAGCTAGGGTTCCTATATCTATTCTCTGGGTCGACGACAACATCGTCTCTCAGGTCAAAACTGTTGAAAAAGATGGGATCTTCGCTCTACAGATTGGGTATGGCCATCAGAAACCGAAGCATTTGACGAAGCCTGAGGTGGGTCATTTCAGAGCTCAAGGTGTGCCGTTGAAGAGGAAGCTGAGAGAGTTTCTTGTGACGGAAGACGCTCTTCTTCCGGTTGGCACTTCACTCGGCGTCCGCCATTTTGTTCCCGGACAGTATGTTGATGTCACCGGGATCACTCGACCGAAGTTTGATCACGGATTCATGATGAGAGTCATGAGACGATATTATTTGATAGGAGGACCGCTTCCACATGGTATTTTAAGGGCACAAAGATGCCTGGGAGATACCGGACCGGTTCCACATACTACTGCTTTAAGGGCACAAAGATGGCTGGGACGTACCGGACCGGTTCCACATGGTACTTTAATCTCTGAAGGTGGTTACACAGGTCAGAGTGCACTAGAGAGGGTGCTCAAGGGCACAATGATGATGTCTGGGAGAATGGGTGCAGTAGAGAGGACAGTGAAGAACGTTTGGGTTTACAAGATTGATCCTGCGAGGAACCTCATGTGGGTGAGAGGACAAGTTCCTGGTGCACAAGGAAACTTTGTATTCGTTAGAGATGCTTGTTTCAAGAAACAGTACATCTCCAAGCTTCCTTTCCCAACCTACTTTGCCCCACTAGACGAGGATCCATCAGAACTACATCCGTTGCTCGCAGATCTTGGAGAAGTCGACCCATTTCTGTCGGCAGAGTCAGAGTGATGATATCTCGATCTTGATTTTGGCTTTTTTTCATTTTTTTCTTTTTAAAGCTTTTTGCAGATGAAGTTGAAAACGAGGAATTTAGTCTCGCATTTGTTGAATCTCGATGCTTAAGAGTTTGCAATCTAAATTGGGTTCAGATAGTTATTCATTTTTATTAACTTCTTGTAGATACGGGTATAAATGTCAAAATCTGCGTAACTTTATATCTACTTAAACGTATGTTATGACCTTAGTAACATGTAAATTATATGTATTAAATACATGTCACCACAATAGGAGCCCTACTTCCCGAGGTCCAACGGAACTCACACATTAAAGTGAAACATTCTTGGCCATTTTTACTAACACCATGATTTTTCTGAGAATTAATCTTTATTTAATTTATTAATTAAAATGTATTATTTATTTAAATAAAAATTTAAAATGAATTACATCAATAGTTTCCATAAAAATACCCGGATCCTACAATATTTTTCTATTAAATGTAAAATCAATTTTACAATATCTTAACTAATCAAATTAATGACAAATCTTTAAGAATATTTTTAATTTAGGATAGCATTTCTGTGTTATAGATATTCCCAAATAAATAACTAAAAATTTATATCTAATATTAGGAAAAAGAAATATTTATATCAATATAAACATAATGAAATTTAGAAATTATAAAATTTGACAAAGAGTATCAATAGAACATTAAAATCGCTAGATACATTATAATAAACATATTTACTTAATTGAATTTTTTTTTTTACAATTTCAAAAATATTTATTTCCGAAATATCCACTAATTAACATTTAGATCCTTAATTATATATATAAAAAAGTTCGCAAAAACTTAATAGTATATATAATATTTCTTAAAATCAAACTTTATTGTATTATATTTGACTATTAATTATACATGGCAAAATATTTTTTATGAATAAAAATAAAATTTAAATTTGGTTATGGAAGTCAAAATAATTAAAAACGGCATGCGCAAAATATATACAAATATATGGTATAAAATTAATATAAATACATATAAAATAAAATAAAATTTAATTTAATTTTTTATCAATAATTTTAAACATACTATTTGACAATTATTTTATGATAAATATTATTCTGCACAAATGTGCAGGTAATACCTAGTATTAATTAAAAATAGAATTGAACACAGTCGCTATTATAAAATGCCACTCTTTTATATTGTACTGCTAACCTTTTGAAAACAGCACGATCAAAGACACACCAAAAAAAAAAGATTGTTGGAATATGGATTCTTGGACGGCGTTAGGGTTAGGCCTCGCCGCTGGGGCGATTATAAGTTTGGTATCTGTTGGGGTGTGGTTTCTCCTCAAGAAGCTTAATCTTGTGAAGTCGTAATTTTGTAATGGATTAAGGTAAGCAAACTTATTTTCTTATTTCAAGAGAAATACTGATGAAATTGTACGATTTCAGTAAAAGTTATTGCAATAATTAATTAATAAAAAGAGTATATATGTGTACAATAAAAAGTATGTATGATTGTTGACTTAATGTTGCTACATACAATACATAATGAAACTCGGAAGCCGTTAGTTCTTACAAAAGATAGACCAACAATCATACATAATTGTTTGGTTCAAATCGTTCCTACTGTATAGATTTATCAATCTCTGGGATTTCAAATCGATACAAAACTTTGAAAATGGAGAAACTTGCGACCAGAAACGAAACCAGATGAAACATACTGATTTGAAAATCCCACTATCGGGCGGATCTTTTTTTAGAATAAACGTTAAGTTATATTCAAGCAACATTTTTTTATATCAAGTGATTCATTATTTTGAGTTTAGAAAGAAAAAAAGTTGACATAGAGATCAAATTCTTGTGTCGAACCAATACATGCATGAGACTTCTTCACTCGTACTTTTGATCAAGACTCTTAAGAGCTTGAGGTAAAAATAAAAATCACTATTTTTATATATATTTCTAAATAATAATTTTAATCTTTTTAAAAAAAAATTGTTAAAATGTCAATAAAAAGAAAAGAATAAAACTTATTAAAAAAAACAAATATTTACTTTGGTATGGTAGTTAATTTTTGAATTTAGGAGTGAAACTTCAAAAGAGCAAACTTTAACCATATTTTAACCATTACATTATTATTAATTTTTATGAATTAAGATATCAAAACTATTTATTATCTCTCAAGGTGAGGAATTTAGTCTCACATTTGTTAAATCTCGATGCTTAAGAGTTTGCAACCTTAACTGGATTCAGATAGTTATTCATTTTGATTAACTTCTTTTAGATACGGGTATAATTGTCAAAATCTGCGTAATTTTATATCTACTTAAACAAATGTTTTTTTTTTGAAAAAGGGTTTACTAATATTTAACACACTTAAACATATGTTATGACCTAATTAACATATAAACATATAGCACCATCTATAAGTTATGAGTATTAAACACATGTCATCACGATCTGACTAATATTAATCAACATAGAATTAAAACACAAGATATTATAAAAAGGCCACAAGATTTTACAATGTACTGCTACATCCAACCTTTTGAAAACAGCACGATCGATCAAAAACACACAAAAAAAGATTGTTGGAATATGGGTCTTGGGGCGTGGTTCGGGATAGGCATCGCCGCTGGGGTGATTATAGCTTTGGTGTCTCTTGCGGTATGGTTTCTCCTCAAGAAGCTTAATCTTGTGAAATCGTAATATTGTAATGGATTCAAGTAATCAAACTTAATTTTCTTATTTCAAGAGAGATACTGATAAAGTTGTACGATTTCTGTAAAAGCTCTTGCAATAATTAATAAAAAGAGTATACATATATGTGTACAATAACAAAGTATGTATGATTGTTGACTTATTGTTGCTACATACATAATGAAACTCGGAAGCCGTTAGTTCTTACAAAAGATAGACCAACGATCATACATAATTCTTTGGTTCAAATCGTGCCTAATATATAGGTTTATCAATCTCTGGGATTTAAAATCGATACAAAACTTTGAAAATAGAGAAACTTGCGACCAGAAACGAAACCAGATATGAAACATGCATACTCATTTGAAAAGCCCACTATTGGACAAATCTTCTTTTTTAAGAATAAACGTTAAACTATATTCAAGCAAACTTTTTTTTTTTTTTTTTTGTTAATTAGGAGGAGTTCGGGCCTGGGCCTTAATCTTCTCCATGGCCTGGGACCAGCCTTTGCTAATACCTTATGACATGGCGTAAAGCATTCCTCCCACTGGGAATCGAACTAGGGAGCACATGAATCCAACTTCTGCACTTAAACCACTAACCCACCGCACCGGTGGTTCAAGCAAACTTTTTTTACATCAAGTGATTCATTATTTGAGTGGGGAAAAAAACTGATAAAGAGATCAAATTCTTGTGCGGAACCAATACTTCCCTCGTACTTTTGGTTTCCGCGGTTTGTAACGTTCTTGTCGATTATCTTTACCAACCGCATCGGTGGCATATAGCTTCCTTCCCACGTTATTTGACATTGGTCTGGAGAGGAAAACTAAGAAGCTTACTGCTTACATGAGAGTTTGAGAAAGAGTGTGACGACGAGCGAGGAAGAATAATAGACGATCCTAAAGTTATACATATTGTTTACACGGTGTAAGAGTTACATTTCGTAAGAGGGGTGTTCTCATGTTAAGAAAATACATTAGCAAATAATTATTTTTCTTAATCAATATTGGAAAAGTAAATATATTAGGTTCGCCTAGAAAAATTACAAAATTGGATTTTTTTTAAAGTATAACTTTCTCTAAATCACAAGTATAATTTCTTATAGCTATTTTTGTATATTTTGTAAATGTCACAATCTATTTAATAACATATCTACTTAAACATATGTTGTTAATTATAACCTAATTAAGATATAAAATTATATCACTTTTTGTTCAATATTGTGTGTATTAAACACAAGCCATAATCTCTGAATCTGATTAATATTAACTAGGTATTTATCCGCGTTATGCTGCAGGATATTTTTTTAAATTTTGTCTATATATATTTTTCTAAATTTTGTATATATTTTTTAACATAATAAAATGATCTTTATAATTATATAAAGCGATATACCATTTAAAAAAAGATTTATTAATTAATATGATTATTTTAAATTATAAAATTTATTTATTTATCAAATATTTTATTATAAACATACATTTCTAAAACTACCAAACTATAATCAAATAACATTCATATCAAAATCATTGCTATTGCATTAGAACTAAATAGAAAATTATGTTTGAACTCTTAAAATATCGTTTTAGTTAAAATTAAATAATTAAAACAAAAATCGTAAACATAGAAAATTTAGCATAAAGAAATTTTATCTTCTTACAAAAATCGAAAAATCGCATTTCCCATCAAAACAAAAAAACAACATTTTCTCATTAAACTGAGAAATCGCCTATTCCCACCAAAACCAAAAAACTCATTTTCTCGTCAAACCTAAAAACTAAAATTTCATTTTCCCGCGAGAACCAGTGTTTTTCCACCAAAACCGAGAAATTACTTTTTTCACAAAAACTAAAAAATTTCATCTTCCTGCAAAAACCAAAAAAAAATTGTATTTTCCCGCCAAAATCGAAAACTTTATTTTTCCTACGAAAACTGAGAAATTGTCTATTCCTGCAAAAAAAAAAAAATTTTTTCGTCAAGTCCAGAATCACGCTTTCCTACGAAAACAAATAAACTACAATTTCCCACTAAACCAAAAATTGTATTATCTCCCGTGAAATTATGTTTTCCCACGAAAACTAAGAAATTATTATGTTTTTATCAGTTCAAATTTTTGTTGATGTGTAAGCTTCTTATAACATTAGGCTTTTTGCATTGTTGTCATGGAAACATAATTGATGCTGAGCCTATGCTTTTTCAATCATATACGTCTATGTCAACCAAACAGATAACTATAATTTTTTTATTATTTATTTGTTGTTATTTATTATTTGGATTTGGTTTTGGCAAAAAAAAAATAATGATTTAATTTTTTTATTTGTTTTTATTTTTTATATAGGTTTGGATTTGGCAAAAAATAAATTTTTTTTTGCTGTTATTTATTATTTGGGCTTGGGTTTGGTAAAAAATAAAACAAAAATTAATAGAAAAAAATATTTGGATTTTTGATGGGTTTAAGTTTAAAATTTAAAATAAATAGATGAGATGTATTAATAAAATATTTTGATTGATGATTATTTTTGCTGAGGTGTCATGTTTATAAAGCTTCAAAAAGCTGATGGGTCAAGCCATGGAAAGACTTTTGTTATTGTTGTGTTGATTCTGTCCAAAAAATAAGATTAATATTAATTAGAATAGAATACATTTTGAGCATTATTTCATTTTAATAATATATCACCTTTTGTGTCATAATCTGATTAATATTAAATTTCAATAGAACACATTATTAAGACATACTTCATTATAAAATATCACTTCTAATAAGGTAAATGGCACACCAAAAACTATAAGAAACACAACAGACACCAGGAAAAGATTGTTGGCGAGATAAAGGGAAGATGAGTACTGCAGCAGTGGTAGGGATAAGCTGCGCCGCTGCAGTGGTTATAGCCTTGGTGGGTGGTGTGTTCTGGTTTTTCGCGCGTTAAAGAGAATTATTTCATCTTAATCCAAGAGAATAACTGATGAGAATGTATAATTTCCAATAAGAGTTCTTGAAAAAAATTAAACTTTACTGTGTATACATAATGGAAGTCGTCAGTTCTAATTAAGGATTTTGACCAATAAAATTGGAGTATAAAGTTCTTACATACAGTATATTTTTTTTGTGTTCTCTTTTAAAACTGTAACCGAAAGCAACCAATTAAAACCAGACGGTTTAGTCGAACAAAAGTAGAAGTCGTTAGTTAACGGCGCTTGCGCTCAGCGGTGGGAGGTAATTTCTCCGATGGTCCGGTCGGAAGTTTACGGCCAGTCTTCTTTTCCAACCGCTTCTTTAGCTCTCTCACTATTCGAATCTGTTGTAGCTTCTCCGGTGACAGTTTGTCCCAATAGATTCCTGCAAAAGAAAACAAAAACATAAGAAAATAATATAGCCACATTTTCCACAAGAAATTTCAAGACCTTGTGGTTTCGGAATTGGTGTGTTTGTGAAAATGACTCGAGTAGGAGTGCATATGATATCCACAGGAACGTCGTGAACCGCCAGTTTCTCGAGGGGTATATCGTCCACAAGCTGACACTCATGTACTGTAAAAACAAGCTTCATGAATCATTCACCACCATTCATGAAGAAGATTAAAGATACAAAGAAGAAGCTTTTAACATAGTTGTTCTAAAAATACCAGTTGTAACAACGGGTGTGGAATCATCAATGGCTCCCATGTAACGCAGCATTCCATATTCAAGTTCCGCAAAACCCTGTACATATATTATGTATATCATACGCTTGAATTTTACTTTACTTAGAACAGAGATTGAGTTGTAGTAGTGATTACCTCTCCCTTCCCTAATCGAGCACCCGTTTGTGGGTTAACCGCAACAGAGCCAAGGACAATGAGGTCCACTTTGATCTTCTCATCGAGACCTATCGCTCTTCCATACTTGGCTACTCCTACAGAGGTGCAAGCTTCGATGATCCTTTCGGGTTTCAACAAACCGGATTCTACTACAGAGAAGAACCCTGTTCTTAGCCTAGGCTGAGGAGTCAACAGCTTCTTCTCACCTACACAAATTTACACAATACAACAATGTCTAAGAATCTGATTCAACTTTAAGACTATAGCTCTTACATTGCAACACTTTGAAGTATGAGAATATTCCTAAGATAACTTTCATGAAACTGTGACAATGAAACACTATGAAGTATAAGAATACTCCTAAGATAATACATGATTGAAACATGAGTCAAAAACTCCATCTTTTTGACAGTTGCTCAGACATTAACTAACCAGAAAGTGTAAGAAACCTGATTTGCTTTTGCGGCGAATCAGGGTTAACCTTCACGACCTCAGCCATGCGAAAGGCGTCAAGATCAGCCAACTGCACGAAGAACTCAAATTTGGCAATTTTTTTAACATCCGCCAAATTAAAACCCAGAAAGTGAAAAAGGGGTTAAATTCGCGCACTTTCGCGGCGGCAGCCGACGCGCCGACGAAATTAGGGATCCGATGATGAACGGGTCTAGGGTTCATGGAGTAGTTTCGAGCTTCCATCAGATCCCACATTTTCTTTCTGATCACCCATTTCCACGCTTTCGGGTCGCTATCTGGATCCGATTCAAGTTCATTCCTCGCCGTCTCCGCCATATTCTCCATCGCAGCCGCGTCGAGGCTCAGCCGCTCAGACTCATAAGCCACAGCATCGAAAGCCGCGCCGTCGCCGCTCGCCGATCCGATTCTGGAGAAATTCCTCCGCCGTGGCACGATTTGGGCGGGGAGAAAAGCCGGTTTCTCGGAATTGACGAAGGGATTGAATTTAAAACGAGGATTGATTGCAAATCCAGGTGATAATCGTATCATTGTTTGATGATCACCCAATTTCAGTTTGGGTTTTTTCGAAAGGTCTTCGTTTTGTCAGTGTTCTTGTTAAAGATAAGAAATCAACGGCTTAGATAATTTGTTCAGTTCCCGCTGAAATTCGTATGACTCTTCCTCTCCTAAAAGCCCAATTTTTAAATACTATAATGGGCCTTTTAGCGGCCCAAGATTAGCCGTAGAATGGGTAGTTCATCTTCTTCTATACGCCTCCGCGAGCCTTTTTGGTTAACCACCTGGAGCCTTTAACGTCACATATACACGCTCTCTCAATCTTTTCATTGAACGGCTAAAAAGGCGAGTACATCTCATGTAGGTAGAACGCGCGTGAATTATACCCGTTCCGTACTATTCGGGTTTTACGAGAGCGGGGGTTTACCAAATTTCAAATTTAAAAACATCATTTTTCCCCAAAAAACATTTATCATTCACTTGACCCAAAAAAGTACGCTTCGTCTACCAGATTCCTATTTAATCACCAGACTCTTCGATCGATTCTGTATTTCTCTTTCACTTCGCGGTGTTATTAATTTATGGTGAAAGAAGAAACTCAAATTGCTTTGTTTGGAGATGGATTTTCATGGAATGAAGAGGAAGGATCTACAAGCCCTATGCAAAAAGCATGGAATCCCTGGGAATCTGAAGAACACGGAGATGTCTAGTAGGCTCGCTTCTCTATTCGAGGTGATTGCGATGTTCTTAATTTTGTTTTTTTGGTTTTTTTTTGTTCTGGTTTGATTCTGAAATTAGGAATGTAGAAGCGAAAGAGATTGTTATTTTGTTTTTGTACATGAGAAGCTCTCGCGAATTTATATTAGGGTCGAAGGTCGTATCGTCGGTTAATTTTGGTGTGTGTTTTACGCAGACGGAAACGGAAATTTCGCCTGAGGAATCTGTAATGGGGAATCAAGGTGTAAGCAGAAAGGCGAAGAAAGTGACTTTTAGCCCGGAAAGTGAAAATCAAGTTTTCGAATTCACTCGATCTGCTAAGAAACTTAAGCGGAGGAGTGTTAGTTCGCGTAGCCAACAGAGCGGAATTAAGCTAAGGCGGTCAAAGCGAAACGCGGCCAAGGGGATAAGTGGGATTGTTGATTCTGAAGGAGAATGTAGTTCGCCGGATATTATAGAGGTGCAGATGGTTCCAAGGCGGTCGAAGCGACTTGGCTCTGGTGGCAGTACACAAGAAGACTGTAAAGTGACGGAGTTGATTGATGTGGAACAGATTGAAGATGAAGATACCTCGAAAGGACTGTCTCGGAGACGATCCACGCGGCTAGCAGCTAAAACTGAGAAACCATGCGTGGAAGGTGGGACATCGAAGGCAGGACCTTTACTACCAGCTAAGCGGTCGAAACAACTGGATAAAGATGATGAGCTTGTGAAGAGTAACGTGGCGGAGGTCTCTGTGGATGTTGAGGTTCCGGGAACGAGAAAACGTCAGAGGAAGGGTGTGCAGGATGACTCTAGAGTTGAAAAGTTTCCTAGGCGGTCAAGGCGATTTGTGAATGACATCGACCTGCAGACCGATACTCATGATCAGAGAAAGTCAGTAAGGGTTGAAGCTGTTGCTGCTAAGGAAAGTAAAGAAGAAAGAAAGACTAAGCGTTCAAAAGGATCTTCGGTTGTCAGTAGTGGAGAAGGCGAGCTTGTCAAAAACAAAACAAAGGGGCCTTCGATAGACTTGATGGAAGCTTGTCAGGATGTTCCGAAAGCTGAAGTGGTCACACGGCGTTCGAAACGGCTTTGGAACAATGTTAATGTGCCGATAGTGGATGGAAATGTGAAGACCGTGAAAGGTAATGATCTACAAGTAGAAAAGGCTGTAAAGCAGTCTAGGCAACTTGAAAAGAGTGTCAGTGAACGCGAAGCAGATGGCCAAGCGCAAAAGGGTGGTAAACAACCAAAGAGAGCTTCAGGGAATGATCATGAGAATGTAAAGCCTCTAAGACGTTCGAAGCGCACTGCTTCAATGCAGTTAGCAGCAAACAACCCTGAAGCTGACCTAGTCGTGCCTACAGGAAAAATCCATGTTAAGGATATTGCTTCAACTGTTGTGCTTGAGGAAAATGCCAAAACCAAGGACGAAACCCTTATATGCACTCCTACATCCGAGCTTAAGGATGATAGTTCCGTAGCTAAGCTAGCAAAAGTAAAAGGTATAATATACTTTTTACTCATTTGTTGTAAAGAAATTAGTTTCACTTTTATTGCTAACTTATTGTTTTCTAATCCGCATTTCTTTCTGACGTTTAATCACAGCAATCCTGGAAACTTCAGCTGAATGTTGGAAAGAGATTCACTCAAGCAAAGATAATGAGAAGGATTACTCTGAGAAGGATGTACAAGCATCAACTTTACATGAAAACTTTTCTGAATGCAACACTCAGAATGACAGTGCAGAAGAAAAAATGGAGAGTAGTGTGGTTGGTTGTATGAGTGCTGGTCGCTGTGGAAATCTAACACCAGAAATGTTTTTGGAGCCAGAAGAAGCGGGGGGCACTAATGTGGAAGCTAGATGCACTTCCAAGAAACTGAAAACAATAGGTCAAGAATTCGCAAAAGATAAGCAACAAATAATGGCTGGGGACTCGCCTTCTTCGTCTGAAGCCAAAGCTACAGAACCTCTTACGATTTCGGAGAATGATTTTGATTCTACACTGAAAGTTCCAAGTGTTTTTTCACTGGTAAGAAACGTTCAAGAGTTGAGTTCTGAACTTAAGGAAGGAGAATGTGAAGAGAAACATGAGCAAGACGCAGTTCTTATAGCTTTGACTAAGAAGGACAAAGAGGAAGCGTCAAAAGTGAAAACATGCCCAGATATCAGCAGCGCTGGTGGTTATCTATCTGTGGAAATGACTCCGATTACTGCCTTAGTACAATTAGCAACGAGCAACCCTGAAGCTGAGCTCGGCGTGTCGACAGTTACCACCGAGAAAGATACAAACAAAAAAGAGGAAGCCCTTATCTGCACTCCTAGATCTGAGCTTAAAGATCTTAGCTCTGTTGCTGAGTTAGCCAAAGTTGAAGGTATATACTCATTCATTTTATTTGAATTGCTCTTTAACTTTTATGCTTGATTTTTTTAATCCATGTTTCTTTCTGACGTTTAATCACAGCGATCCTGGAAAATTCAGTTACATGTTGCAACGAGATAATGGCTGGGGACACACCTTCTTCGTCTGCAGCCAAAGCTACAGACCCTCTTACGATTTCTGAGAATGTTTTTGATTCTACGCTGAAATTTCCAAGTGTCATTTCACTGGTAAGAAACGTTCAAGAGTTGAGTTCTGAACTCATGGAAGGAGAATGTGAAGAGAAACATGAGCAAGACGCCGTTCTCATAGCTGTGACTAAGAAGGACAAAGATGAACCGTCAACAGTAAAAACAAGCCCAGATAATAGCAGTGTTGGTGGTTATCTATCTGTGGAAATGACTCCGCTTTCTGCTTCAGTGCAATTAGCAACGAGCAACCCTGAAGTTGAGCTCGGCGTGTCTACAGTTATCACCGAGGAAGATACTAACAAAAAAGAGGAAACCCTTATTTGCACTCTTAGATCCGAGCTTAAAGATCTTAGCTCTGTTGCTAAATCAGCAAAAGTAGAAGGTATATACTTATTCATTTGATTTGAATTTCTCTTTAATTTTTATGCTTATTCTTTTTAATCCATGTCTCTTTCTGTCGTTTAATCACAGCAATCCTGGAAAATTCGGCTGCATGTTGCGACGAGATTCATTCAAGCAAAAATGACGACAAAGGTTCCTTAGAGAAGGATATACAAGCAGAAAATTTACATGGAAACTTCTCTGAATACAACACTGAAACTGGGGGTGCACAAGAACAAGCGGTTATCTGCAAGGGTGATCGTATCAGTGTTGATCATTGTGTAAACCTGGAGACGCTGGATGACAATCTGGAGAAGTCTGAACGATCCATTTCTAGTGAAAGAGGTTGTAAACGAAAAGCGTTGGAGCTAAGCGGATACTTGTCAACTGACTTTGCTTTCCTCTCTCCTATGGAAGAAAACGTTTCAGAGTGTGTCAAGGAAGTCGAAATGAAAGCTTTATCCCAGCCTATACCAATTAACAAAGCTGCTAGTAGCACCCTTGACGAACCAGCTCTATTCACTACCCCAGAGAGAAACTTAATGTTGATGGAAAAAGTCAGCGAAAACGGAAAGAGGCGTGCAGTTGATTCAGTGACCCATCACAATGATGAAGCAGTAGAGTCTCATGCTGTTGTTTTCACAACTCCTGAACAAGTTTTATTGCTGGGTGATTCAGGGCTAGATGAGGTGGGAAAGGAAGAGGAACATACAGCCACAAACCTTCCTGGTGATTCTGATGTTCTCAATTCCACCGAGAGAGACTCAATGTTGCAAAACGAAGCTAGAAATGAAGGAGAAAGTGTAGTTGTTGAGCTTCATGACGACTCTAACATTGCCACTACTCCTCTAAAACAATCCAGTGTGGGAGACTTCGAAGGAGATGGAATCGAAAGGAATGAAGAAAATAAGACTGAGCTCCATTGTGAATCTGGCACTTGCACTACCCCGGATAGTCATGCAGTCTTTGGAAACTCTGTATCAGATGGAGCAGAAAATAGTGGAGGAAGCAAGGCTACGGAGTTCAATGAAAATCCTGTTGTTTTCACTGGTTTGGAGGTGATACATGAGGGTTTTGGATATTCTGGACAAGATGAAGACCCTGAACTAGGCGAAGCAGAATGGTTAGGAATCAATATTGCTGACAAGTCAAGTCCTTGTACAAGCCTGGAGAGACAATTGTTGTATGGAGACTCTGAACAAAAGAAAGCCGTAAAGACTGCAGAAAAGGCGGCTGCAGAGTTTCATGATGACTCTTTTAATCCCAATTTTCCAGAAAGACATCCCTTTGCGGAAGAGCCTGAACTGGTAGAAACTGCAAAAAGTGATGAAGATAAGGCTGTGGAATTGCAAGTTGACTGTGACATTTTCACTGGTGCCGAGAAACAATTATTGCTTGAAACAGAGGAAGGCTTGAAAGGAAACAATATAATTGCCAACTCTCATGAAATATCTGATGTTCTCACTGCTTCGGAGGGCCACTCTCGTGAATCTGACATTTCCACTGACCTGGAGAGGCGTTTATTGTCTGAAGACTCTGGATTACACGAAACAAGAAAGATGAAAGATAATACGTCAGCCACTTGCGAAGAGTATTTGATTTTCACTTCTCCAGAGAAAAATCAGCTTTTTGGAAACTCTGAACTACCCACTGCTGGAAAGCAAGAAGGAAAAGTGGAGTTCAAGGACGAATCTGCCCTCTTCACTAGGCTCGAGAGCCGTTTGCTTTTGGAAGAGTCTGGACAGGACCGACTTGGTAATGGTAATTCTGTCTCAAGTTATTATGCGTTTGTCATTCTATCAGTTGAGTTTAAATTGTCATATCTCATTTTGTCATCTCTGAATCACAGAAGAGTCTGCCCCTTCCACAAACATCCAGAATCAGATAAGCGATGCATTGGAGGAATTGGCAATAACAGGTGATTAGCACATTAACACTTATTTTTCAACATCTGACACTGTTCCTGGAGGCATACATAAGTGCAAGATAGTAAAGTTTTTCCCAATCATATGTAGACAATGATGAAGCAGACGATCTCATAGAAGCAAATGTAACAATGAATACTGAAAGAGACTACAAGGGAAATCTTCTGTTGGACTCCTCAGGTGGCGCTCCTGTTTCTGGAAAGACATGCGTCGTAGTTGCAACGGAGGATCATGAGCACTTAGGCTGTAATTCGGGAGAAGATTTTAGAAACACATGGGCGACAAGTGGTGGTAGCAGAGCTCTCGAAGATGAAGCAACCGGTCCAATTGCTACTCCCTTTGGTAAATTTCTTTTCTACATCTAAGCAATATCCAGGTGTTAGGTACTATATTGGAATACACTGACTAATTACTGTTTCTACTCAATCCATTCTCACAGCAGAGAAAGCCATCTCGCTGATTCCTAATGAATTCATTGTTCAGGATAATAAAACCGAAGAAGGTTGGATTTCTTACAGATCTTGTGTTATTTAGATTCAGTAAAACACTTAAATAATACAAATGTTAACTCGGTAAATCTTTTGACACTGAGGGTACAGAGACAACCATGGAAGCAGAAAGAAATGCTCCTCTCAGCCCCTGTGTACTTACCTTACCAGCTGAAGGTGATTTCGAGATATTTGGTGAAAATTCCAGCCACTTTGAAATTGCTGGAACCAGTTCCATGGAGTCAGGTGAGCAACTTTTTCAAAGGTTTTGATGGAGTTAGTATATATAGTCCCTTTCGTTATTGAAGTTATTATGCTTGTCATTTTATCAGTTGAGCTTAAAGGTTCTAATCTCTTTCTTCTCTCATACCTGAAACGCAGAAGAATCTTCCCTTTCCTTAGACATTCAGAACCAGATAAAAGACGCACTGGAGGAATCGGCAGTAACAGGTGATTACAACATTAACACTCTTATTTTTTTCAACGTCACACACTTTCTTCCTGAAGGCATACATACGTGCGTGCATGATTGTTCAAATATTTCCACTCATTTGAAGACAACAATGAAGCAGACGAGCTCACTGAAGCAAAAGTAACGAGGAACTTGGACTCTTCAGTTTCTGAGAAGACATGCGTCTTAGGTGGCACGGAGGATGAGCACCTTGGCTTTAATTGTGAAGTAGAAAACACATGTGACGAAAGTGGTCGCAAATTTCTCAAAGATGAAGCAACTGATCCAATGGCTACTGCCGCCTTTGGTAAGTTTCTTTTCTACAGCTAAGCAATTTCCAGGTGCTACTAAATTTGGATACTTTTAACTAATTACTGCTTCTACTTAATACACTCTCACAGAGAAAGAGATCTCTCCAACTCCTGATGAATTTACTGTTACGAATAACAGAAATGAAGAAGGTTAGATTTCTTGCAGGTCTTGTCCCTCTTAAGACTAGATTCCAACTAGCTAAATAGTGACTAATCTCTAGAAACATTTACTTTTTTTTTGAAATAGCAGCAGATGAGGAAACGATTAAGAGAGAAACCACTCCAAGTGCTGAAAAAACCTTGAATGAGTATTTGAACACTGATGCATCAGGTACGTCATCTGAGAATCAGGTAAGAGGAGAACCAGTCTTAATTTACAGAACAGAAGTGAAGCCTAAAAGGCATGTCATGAAAGAGAATGCACCATACTCAAAGATTGTGGATAATCTTAACGTAACAGCTCCAAGGACATCAAAGAGACAGCCGCTCCAAGACTTGAGGAAGAACTAGAAGACTGATTTTGCATATCTCATGCACCTTTAGATATTTGTCTAAAACTTGCTAATAATTTAGTTTCTGGAACCTATTTTCTTGCGTTGAAAAAACCTTTCAGATTTATAGTTTGTTCGTGAGTCTTTGATTATATAAAGACCCTTTTGATTTCTTGTGCTGCAAAATTGCCAATAGATACATGTTATGTACATACACACACATGCAAAGATTTTGACGGCGATGATAAACTGGTCCGGTTAAATCAAATCCAAAGGTGTTAAATTTCGCCAAATGCAATTTGATATCATCTTTGTAGTAAACCCAATACAGATGAAATGTTCCTGATCCAAGCCCTATACTAACCCAATAAGCATGCTTGACTTGTTAACGATAGTAAATGTTCGTCCCATTTATAACGCAGATTGAATTCCAATAATTTATTATACCCATCACGCCACTAAGCACTGATTAACTCACAAAGACGTGTCTAGTGAGTTTCCCTCGTAATTAGCTCTAGTCCTTTCACTTACCATTTACTTGTAACAGTTATAGGCCTAAGTGTATCTATATAAACTCTCTAAGGTTATCGCTCACTTCCCATCACAAACACAAACAAATCAACCAGACTTCACTTCTTGATCTTTTCTCATTTCGACCTTATCAATCTGCAGAGTAATGGCTGACCAATCCAGTTTCATGGTTACCTTCACTGTGACGCTCATGCTCATGGTGGCTTCTTCCACAGTGACAGCTCGGCCTCTCATGGGTGCATCTTCTCCTTCCACGAGCCTTGTGCACCGTCTCAGGCTTGATGAAGAAACAGGTTACTGCTGGGACTCACTGATGCAGCTCCAACACTGTTCTGGCGAGCTCATCATGTTCTTCCTCAACGGTGAGACTTACATTGGCCCTGGATGTTGCAGTGCTATAAGAACTATTGGACGCAAGTGTTGGCCTACTATGATTGGTGTTCTTGGCTTTACTGCTCAAGAAGGTGACATGCTCCTAGGTTACTGTGATGGCCATGACTCCGACGACGACGATGGTGATGACCACCATGCTCTTGCCTCCTCACCACTGCCTCTGTCCGTGATATTCAAGCCTAGTACTGATGTTAGATCTTCTAACCCTTGAATCGCAGGGTTCATAGCCTATATGTTTTCTTTCCCTAAGACAAGTTTCAATCTAATGTAATTGGAGAGGCATGCTGAGAAATAGCTACTCTGTTATTTCCTTGAGAATAAAAGATCATCGTTACTCACAACAAGGTTTTGCAAAAATAATCTTCTTTTTTCTCAAATCCAAAGATACTTACGAAAGACTCAGAAACATTATGTCTTGTATTCTCCTTGTTAATCAATGAACAATGACTGAAAAACGTGGCTAACCCTAAGCCCTGATTAGGTCAGGGACAGTTGAAAAACATACCAGTTATTAAAAGAGTTCATGCTCCATAACTATGGCTTCACTTTCAGAGAATCCTCAATTCGTTGGATGAGTTGTTTAGCCGTCAAAGCACCTTCCTGGAATTCAGGAAGAACAATAAAAAGTGAGATTAAGAACAAAAGGAAATCAAAGATTGTAAAGAGGCATGGAAGTCAATCATACAAAGCGATCACAAGGCTCTCCATCTTTGAATAGGATAAACGTAGGAAGTGCCTCTATCTTGTACTTATTAGCAATACTCGGGTACTTCTCAGTATCGATCTTCACCACCTGGATCTTGTCTTTCAGGGCTGCACTCACCTCACTGAGTATTGGAACCATGAACTGACAAGGGCCACACCTGCAAAACGAACATTTTCATTTCTGATTCAAGCTTGAATCTACTCAAATATGCAAACATAACAGACTTGGCATTGTACAAGAACTCACCATGTCGCATAGAAGTCAACCAGAACTGGCTTATCAGAGTTCACAAGCAGATCCTCGAACGAGTCGTACGTCTGCTTCTTCGCTTCAATCTGAAGTAACAATGACACTGGTTCGTCAATGAGCTCAAGCTAAACCGACAAGTAGATAAAGGAAGTCACTTTATGCCCATCCCAAAACCCTATAGAATCAGCTAAGAACTAAAAAAATGAGTTTTTTTTTTCCTCAGCAGAGACAGTAAGTACTTCGCTATCACAGGACAGTTTCAAGCAACATTTGACAGACAAGCGATTCTCGAGATTCTACAATCTTTGAATTAAGAATAGTTTATAGAGTGATATTAAGTACAGTTTCCACTATATACAGAAGCTAGATTATATAAGCTTGAGCACAGAAGGCGATTTACAGCGCGAGGAGTATTTCGAGTCCTTGAAGAAACGGAGGAAAACTTCAAATCTCCGGTTCGAACCCGACGAACTGGAAATTGAATTTGGACGGACGAGACTGAACGCGACGCGAAAGCAGAAACACTAGACGATTTTTTGGAATTTAGCGACGGAATCGTAGACGACGAGAGGGAAGTCGCCGCCATTGAAGAATCAGAAGAAGAAAAAAAACGATCTCTTGGTTCGGCGTAGATTGATGATTGATCGCAAAATTTTCTCAGAAGGAAACAGAAAAACACAAAGTTGCACACTTCTGAAAACTCGATTTGATGAAGGGAAAAGTTGGCGATTTGGGTTTGACGAAAAAGACTCCGGAGGAAAATGACAGAGAGTACAAGAAAGAGGTGATGATCCACTACGCTCAAGTGCACGGTATCTTTTTCTGTAATTGGAGTATTATTTTATGGGCCCACCACATAAACACCACCGATACGTATGGACTCTTCTCCAAACATAAGTAATCGAACAAAACTACGATCTGCACTTTTGAAGCGATAGTGTATAAACTGCATGTTGAGGAATAAAATTTCGATGACATACCTGTTTGTTTTCTTCAATTATTTTGTGAATAAGCCGATTGTTGTTGACATATAAATTAATCGCAATTTGTTCTTCTATGTCCATTGCTTCATTTTCTTTCATCAACCATTCATCAAATTCAGATGAATCTGATGAGGAAGATGAATTATGAAACGAAGATGGACCTGCAATATCAAAATTCATTTTACTAACTAAGAACCAAATATGGTGATATTTGTTTGGTATTTATAGATATAAATGCTACTATTTAAAAAGATTAAAAAAAAGTTCGAGAATCTAATCTGTGCCATTCATTATATTTCACTTGTTACCAATGGTTAGATTGAAATCTTACCACTATCTTATCCAAACATAACAAATAAAATAATCTTACCACTATCTTATCCAACAACATAACCAAACACTGTAACAAAAGCCATTCAACAGGCTAATGAGTGGCAGCAGGCCCAACAAGAACAGCCTTTGGGCCACATCAAAAAAGCCCAGTCACTTACATCCCTAAGCCCAGGTATGTTTATGTGTTGGTTGGCATTTGCAGAACGACAAAGGCTCCACGATTAGCCAAGGCTCCTCGTCAAGATTGTTTGTTCCTAATTTTCAGATTTTTTTGTTATCTCAAATAAACAGTCTTTTGTAAAAGCAATGAGATAGATTAGGAGAAGAAAGAAACTAGTACAAGATAGCCGTTACTTCCCGCCAACGCAACCGGGACAGTTAGAAAGCAGCCGACCGTTGGCGGTAATAAAAGATAAATGAGGACACCATTTTTGAGTTTCCTGAAGAAGAAGTAACGAATATATTCTTGTGTGGGCTCTTCAAGGAAACTTATGTAATGGCCTAACTTTAAACAGAGAAAAAAAAATGTGAATCAGAGGGAGACTTTAATAAAAACTAAAAACAGATGCTGCTTAAGAATAAGAAGAAGAATCACAAATAATACAAAAAAAAAAAAAAAAAGAATGGAGCTTGAATTGGGTCTGAAGATCACTCGAACAAGAGATGATGCCTCTTCCTCTACAGATTTCAAGGTGTCCAGAGATTCTGTTGGCCAGCTTTCGCTTTCTCGAGAAACCAATTCTGTGTTCTTCCTCATTCTTCATCTCAAAGGTTCATATAAACAGTTTTTCTTCATATAGTATATATTCAAAGTTCTCCCATTTTTGTTACGCGTTTTTTTTTCTATGAGATTGAGATTAAAAACCGAATGCAGGATTTAAGAAGGATGGTATCGATATTGAGATAAACAAAGAAGGGAATCGAATTAAGATAAGCGGAAAAAAGCAGGTAGAAGAGATGGTTTTGATAAAGTGGGTGCAATGGAAAAAGGATGCAGAGGTTAGAGAATTCAAGAAAGTGTTTCGGATTCCCGAGATTGTTAATCTTGATAAGATCAAAGCGAGGTTTAACGAAGAAGACGGGACTTTAACGGTTACAATGCCGAAGAAAATTAAAGGGATTTCCGGTTTGAAGATTGAGGAAGAAGAGAAAACGGAGGAAAAAATTGAGCCAGAAGAAGAGAAAACAGAGGAAAAAACAGAGCCAGAAGAAGAAATGAAAGAGGAGACAAACCCCGAGGAAGAAGAAGAGCCAAAGATGGAAGAAGAAGAAGGATACGAAGACAAGACTGAAGAAGAGGTCGTGGAGGAAGAAGAAACAAGGGATCATGAGGAAGAAAGAGAAGAAATCGAAGAAGATAGTAAACCAAGAAAGAAGAAAAGAAAAAAGTGTCGTTTTCCAGTAGTTGCAGGATCCACTCTGCTTATGTCTATTATTGTTTTCATTATTCAATTGATTCAGTCCAGAAGAAAATGATATCATTCTTTAGGTTTTTAGGATAGGGTTCTTGATGTTTTTAAGGACAGAACCCAGTTTTCTCCTTGCCTGTTTTTTGTAAGGATTAATATGTAATGTGAGTTTTGTGTTGTTTCACTGGTCCTCAGATGAAAAATAGAATTTGAAAAGGTTTTATACTGGAATCACCTACTCGGTGTAACGCTTATAGAACAATAAAAAAACTAATATGTAAACTTCAATTAAGATCAAAAATTTGATCATATTTGTTCAGTGTGAAAAGAAAATGCAAAAGCAGTCGGTTACTTGTTTCTCAAGACAACAAAAGAGGAAAGGCGTTGACTGTTTGACTATTTTTCAAGTCCTAAAGAAGAAGTAACGAATATTTATAGTCCTTCTCCTTCCCTTTACTCTTTTGGTGGAACATCGGAGCATCAACAAATCAAAAACCCTACAATCCACTTAAATCCTCAGAAGACAGGAAAGGAGTTAGTTATGGAGCTCGAATTGGGATTAAAGATCAGGAGAACGAGGGAAGACGTATCGTCCTCTGTGGATTTTCGCTTCTCTAAAGACGCATTTGGTCCTCTAGTGCTTTCTCGAGAAACTGATTCAAGGTTCATCATCATCATTCACCTCAAAGGTCAGAGTTAAATGCAGTTTCTTGAATATTTTGTCTTTTTTTTATTCTTTCTTTACTAGTGTATGCGCTTATAGACTTTAATTTCAATGAATAATCTGGGATAATTAGGGCTCATTGATTTAGGGTTTATAGTAGTGTTTGAAAGATTAGAGAAACTGATGAGAGAGATAGTTGATTTTGGGCAGGATTCAAAAAGGAAGGTATTGAGATTGAGATAAACAAAGAAGGGAATCGGATTACGATAAGAGGGAGAAAAGCTGTGGAAGAAATGGTTTTGATTAGATGGATGGCATGGAGGAAAGAAGTAGAACTAAGGGCATTTAGTAAAGTTTTTCTGATTCCAGATATTGTTGATTTAGACAAGATCAAAGCCAGATTCGACGATGATGATGCGACTCTTACGATCACAATGCCGAAAAGAGTTAAAGGTATTTCTGGATTTAAGCTTGAGGAAGAAGAAGAAGAAGAAGAAAGAGTGGACTTTGGCGATTTGAGTGATGGTGAGAACAGAGCAGAAATACAGAATGGAGAAGAAGTTGAAGAGGAGAATGGAGGAATTATGGAAGATGAAGAAAGAGAGAGTCAAGTTTTGGGAGGTGAAGAAAAGGGTTTCAGAGGAGGTCTGGATGAAGAAGAGACTCAAACTGATGATGGTAACTTGGAAAAGATTCAAGAGACTAATGAACAAGACAAGATTTTGGAATTTGCAGAAGAAGAACAAAAGTTGGGTGATTCATCATATACAGAGACTGAGGACAGTAGTAGACTCAGAAAGGTTCCAGAGATTGAAGGAAAAGGTTCTCATGAACAGACAAGACACGAGGAGGAAGAAAATTACCAAGAAGTGGTGGAACAGCAAGTTTCACAAGAAGGTGATATTGAATCTAGAGCATTTGAAGAGATTGAAGAAGAAGAACCTGATGAGCTAGATAGAAAAAGGAAAAGTAGAGCAATGGAAAAGAAAACCAGTGATGATGAAGATGACGGTGGCTTGAGCAAGGTTCAAGGAATTGACGAACCAGAGAGACACAATGAAGAAAGCAAGATTCATGAAATGATGGAAGGGGAAACATGTGGTCAAGAGAAGGATAAAAATGTAATGATGGAGAGAGAAAATAAAGATGCCAAAGAAGAGGGTGATGGGAAATTTGAAGAAGGATTCACACCAAACATTGAGAGAACACAAGTAGTTGGAGGAGATGACATTGCAGAAACTGAGGAGACTGAATCAGATGAACTGGTTGAGAAGAAAGAAGAGGAAGAGGAAACTTCTAATGTAAAAAGAGAAAGTGAATACAGAAACCTAATAAAAATGCTTCAAGACACTGAAGAACAGCATTCAAAGGGACAAAAGCGACAAGAGAAAACTCCAGAGGCAGAGACATATACAGGGAATGATATTCCGAAACCAGTTCAGGAGACTGAAGCACCAGAGGTGGATATGTTAGAGCAAAATGGTAATGAAGAAAAGGAGAAGAAGAAAAGTGTAACTATGGATCCCACAGAAGAGGTTGATGCTGAAAAGGGTGAAGGATTCGCAACAAACATTGCAGAAACTGAGACAAAACCTGAAGAGTTTGAATCTGATAAACTAGAAGCAGATGAGGTAGACAAGAACCAGGAACTGGTCGAGAAGAAAGAGGAAAATGCTAAGGTCGGAACACAAAGTGAAGACATTAGCTTCATAAAGCCTCCAGAAATTGGAGAAGAACACTTTCAGGGACAAACGCTACATGACAAACATGAAAAGAGGAAAGAGTTGGTGGAAGAGAAAACTCCAAAGGCAGAGAAAAATATAGGGAATGATACTCCGAAACCAGGTCAGGAGAAATGTGAGGGGCAACAGCAAGAAGAGTACAAAGGGAAAAAGACTGATGAAGCTGGTGAGAGAAAGGTTCAAGAGATTATTAGACAGCAAGAGTTTGAGGAACCAGAAAGATGCAAGAAAGAAAGCAAAATACATGATGAAGAGAAAGAGGAGAAAGAAATTGCAGAAACAGTAACAAAGGAGCAAGATTCATATATCCCCAAAATAGCTGAAGAGAAGACAAACTTTTCAAAAAATGGAAAACTCAAGGAGGAAGAAGAAACTGCAGAGAAGAAAACAGAGTTTGGTGATGATGATATTTCAAGAAAAGTTCGAGATTTAGATGCCAAAAAAGAGGTTGATGAGGAAATGGGCGAAGGATTCACACCAAAGATTTCAAAAGTTTCTGAGACAAAAGATAAAGTAGAAACAGATGAGAAACTAATTGAGAAGAAAGAAGAAGCAGAGGAAAATACTAAGGTGAGAAGTCAAAGTGAAGACAGTAGCTTAATAAAAGAGCTTCAAGAGACTGAAGAACAACAGTTTCAGGGACAAAAGCGACACAACAAGAAAGAAAAGAACAAAGAATTGGTGGAAGAGAAAACTCCAGAGGCAGAGACAAATATAGCGAATGAAATTCCGAAACCAGTTCAAGAGATTGAAGCACCAGAGGTGGCTACGTTAGAGACACGTGTGGAGAAAGATATTGCAGACACGGAAACAAAGGAGAAAGAGCCATATAGACCACAAATACTTGGGGCACAAGAAATAGCTGAAGAGAAGGTGAACTTTTCAAGAAAAGTCGAGGAGAAAGAAGAAACTGCAGAGAGGAAAACAGAATATAATGATGATGATATGTCAAGAAAAGTTCGAGATATTGAACAACGAGATTCAGACGTAATGAAGGGAGAAGAAGAAAAAGACGGGACTCAAGAATTAGGACTGGAAGAAAAAGTAAGTGATGGCGGAAAAAGAATCATGGCAGTGGCGGAGACAATAGCTGAGAATGACAGGTCAAGACAAGTTCAAGAGATTTACGAACAACAGTCACATGAAGAAGACAAACGTGGAAATCAATTCCAGAAACTTATTGGAGGAGAGAAAAGTGGTCATGGAGAAGTTGAAGATGTGGAGAACAAAAAGCAGACAACAGAGGCGGACAGAAGATTCAGGGATAGCGCGAGAGAAGCTCAAGAGACTGAAAGAAAATATTCAGATGTTTCTGAAAAATATGGTAAAGTAGACACGATCCAAGAACTGCAGGAAAATAGAACTTATCAAAATGAACAAGAAGAGAAGGAGAAAGACAATGGCGACGATGGAGAAAAGACTCAAGAACTGGTGGAAGAGAAAATCAAGGATTGCAAAGAAGAAGCATCAGAGACCAAAACCAATGATGCCGCAAGAAATGTTGAAGGTATTACAAAACAGGTGGAAGAGAAAGCCAAGGATTGTAAAGAAGAAGAGTCAGAGACCGAAAATAATGATGTCGAAAGGAAGGTTCAAGGTATTAAAGAACATGAGTTGTATGAACCAAAAAGAGACCATGTAAGCAAGATTCAAGAACTGGTAGCAGAACCGGAGATAGAAGGTGAATGTGATGACTTACGTAAAGCACACGGTACTGAAGAACAGGAGTTGCATGAACCGAATATACACAAGGAACACGATGAGACCCGAGTAACTGGGACAGAGGAGCCAGGTGGTCAAGTGAAAGAGAAATTTGTAGAGTCTATGACAATAACAGAGAAGGACAGCTCCACAAATGTTCAAGAGATCAGGGAAGAACGACCTGACAAGCCAGATAGCCATGAGAAACAATACAAAATTCATGAAGTGGTGGAAGATAGAGAAGCAGAACAAGAAGAAAAGAACATTGCCAAGGCAAAACAGCAAATTGAGGAATATAGTTCAAGAAAAGTTCAAGAGATTGAAAAACAGGAATCTGATGGATTGATGAGACCTAAGGTACAAGATAAGATGCAAGAAACAGAGGAAAAAGGCAAAACTGGAGCAATGGAGGATATTGTGCTGAGGAGGAAAAACGCTAAAGATGTTAGTAGCTTGAGCAAATTTCGAGATGATGAAGAGCCAGAATTAAGTAAACCTTACAAGAGACGAGAAGAAGACAAGATGCAGGAACTCGTGGAAATGGAAACAAGTGATTACAGAGAAAAAGTCAAGAAACAAGATGGGAGTGATATCTTAAGAGGCCAAGGAGATGGGAGACCCGAGTTAGATGAAATTGAGAGACACAGTGAGCAAATAAATATTCCTAAATTGGTGGGAGAAGAAAAACTGGAGAAGATGGCCGAGCTAGGGAGAAAAATGGATGATGACAGTTCAGGCAATGAAGAACGAAAATCAGAGAGAAAAGATTTTGCTGAAGATGAAGCAACTGATCACACTAGTGGAGAGGACCATACTGAAGATAAAGAGGAACGACAAAAAGAAAAGGTTATTGCCAAGGCAGAACTGAAAACTGAGGAAGATAGCACAAAAAAGTTTCAAGAGATTGAAAAACAAAGATCTATGGTGCAAGATAAAACGCAGGAAACAGAGGAAAAAGACAAAACTATAGCAATGGAGGAGAATGAGATGGTGGAGAGAAGGAAAAAAACTAATGAAGAGAGCTTGAGAACTATTCGAGATGGAAAAGAACCAGAACTGAATAAACCTTACAAGAGGCGAGATGAAGACAAGATCCAGGAACTAGTGGAAACGGAAAGAAGTGATTGCGGAGAACAAGTCAAGAAACAAGATGGGGATGATATGTTAAGAAGCCAAGAAGCTGTCAAACTGGATTTAGGTGAACTTGACAGACACTGTAAGGAAAAAAAGAACGACAAAACAGTGGAAGATGATCAGAAAGGAGAAGGAAAAACTGAGAACATTTCCGAGCCAGGTGGAAAAATGGAAGGGGACAGAGCAGGCAAGTTTCATGAGTTTCAAAAACAAAAATCATATGAAGACTTGAGAGAAGAGGAGAGTGAAGAGGTGGAAGATTTGGTTAAGGAAAAAGCAACTGATCCCAAAGATAAACACACAGGAGGAAAAGGAGAACATGAAGAAGAAAGATATGAGAAAGTTGTATTGCCTTGGAAAGAAGTTGAGAATGAGATGAACAAAAAGGTAGGGAAAACTAAAGAACCAGAATCTGACAAAGTGGAAGGATCACTAAGAGAGGGAGCAAGTGATCGAGAAAAACTTGTGGATGAGTTTATGACAGAGATTCAAGAAACTGAAAATGAAGAATCACATGAGTCTGAGATTCACGAGAAACTAGAGATAGTCCAAGATTTTGTGGAAGACGAAACAGGGGATCAGGAAGATGAAACGGCAGAGGAAGCTGCAGCTGTGGTGGAGAACAAAGGAAAAGATTGTTTGAGAAAATTGCAAACTATAGAAGAACATAAGGAACAAAACATTATCCCCCAAAAAAGTGATCCTGAAGCTAAAAAAGAAGATGAGGAAAGAGATGCAGAGAAAGAGACAAAAGAGCCAGAAACTCATGTCCAAGAACTTGAAGGAAAAACAGAGAAATGCAAAGATGACGATGGAGAAAAAGGGAAGACTGTTGAGAGAGAAAAGTACGATGGTATTGTGAGAGAGATCCGAGAGACTAAAGTGCAAGAATCAAGTGAAAAGAAGGATCAAGAGCCGGAAGAAAAGAGAAAGGAATCATCAAATCTATCAAAGAGACGACCAGTGGAACAAGACAAAATCCAACAACTGAAGGAGGTGGAAAAGCGTGAAGATGAAGAAAAAGCAGAAGTGGAGACAAAAGCCAACGATGGTAAATCAAAAAAGTTTAAAATGCTGGATTTGGATGAATCAGAAGAGAATGAGGAACTGCATGAGACCCGGAAAGCAAATGCTCCTAAAAATGAAAAAACTGCAGAAGAGGAGATGCAAGATAAGGTTGAAAGAAGAATTAAGGACCAAGAGATACAAGAACCATATGAGCTTGTAGAAGACAGAGAGCGTGACAAGACTCCAGAACCGATTGTCGAAGGAACAAGATATCATAGAGAAGGGGAAAAGGGAATGTCAACGGATGGAGATACTGAAGAGATGGAGGGAATATCTGAGGATTTTAGCTCAAGAAAGGTTGAGAAAATCAAAGCACAGGAATCAGATGGATTAGAGAAACAGAGGAAACTAAGTGAGATCCAAGAAAAACAATCAGTGGAAGAAAAAATACAGGAACACAGGGAAGAAGAAACTCATGAAGGGGTGCTCACGACCAAATCTATGGAAGATTCAATTCAGTCACAAGTTTTTGAAGAAAAAGGATCAGATCAGCCTGAGAGAGATGCAGAACAAGAACTAATGGCTGAGGAGGAAGGAAAAGAAGAATATAATCAAAGAGAAGGAGAGCAGAAGTCGAAGATAATTCTGCAGGTGGAGTCTAAAGCTAATGACGATAGCTCAGAAAAGAATGAGACAGAAAGATTGAGAGGGCAAAAGAAAAAAGAAGATCATCAAGAACTGATGGAAACAGAGACAAGTGATCAGAGGAATGAAGAAATGGAGAAGAAGATTGTTGAGACAAAAGATGAATATGATAGCTCAAGTAAGATTCAAGAACATAAAGAAGAGAAGTCAAATAAACAAGACGGATCACTTGCAAAAGAGGAAACAAGAAATGATAAAGAAGAAAACAGAGCAGGGGGAGAGACAAAAATCAGGGATGATGGCTTTGAAGAAAAAGAAGAAGAATTAGCGATAGTGGTGAGACACAGAGAACAAGACAAGAAGCAATCATTTGTGGAAAAGGACACAAGTGATAAAGCAAAAGAGAATAAGAATCAGGAGACAGAGAGTAGAGATGATAACTCAAGAAAGTCACAAGAACATGTAAAACAAGAGTTTCATGAACAAAAAAGAAATCATGAGGAACCAGACAAGACGAACCTGAGACAAAACTATTGCAGAAATGAAGATGATGGTAAGAAAGGTAAAGACATTGCAGAGGCAGATGTCCCAGAAAAGTCGAAGGGGACTGAAAAACGAGAATCAACTGAAACTGTGGGAAGAGATGAGAACAAAGATAACATCAGAGAATCGAAGGAAGAGAAAATGAGCAACCAAGAAGGAGAAAACAAGAAGAGAATGATTAAAGAAGTCTTGGAAGAAGCTGAAGATCATGAATCAAAAGGACCTGAAGGACTGAGAAAAGAAGACAAAAGCAGAGAACTAGTGCAACAGAGATCAGCAGATAACCTTAAAGATGACGAACCCGCAAAGACAGAAACAAAAAGCAAGGATAATGAATCAAGAAAGATTCGTCAGATCAAAGAAAAAGAAACAGGTGAAGAAGAGAGACGTAAAGAACAAGGAAGGATCAAAGAATTGGTGGAAGACAGAACACATCATTGCAAAGGAAAACAGAACAGAGAAAATGAGTCTGAAGATGGTTACAAAAAAGAGATAGACAAAGAAGAACCAACCGAACCAGGAAGAGATGAGAAACGAGACGAGTTCCAAGAAGCAGTGGATAGGGACACAAGTGAAGATGACGAGGAAGAGTTAGAAGTTGAATATGAAGAATCAGAAGAAGAATGGGAAGCTGAAATAATTCAAGAGATGGGTTCAGATGAAGATGAAAATGATAAAATTAGACAAATAAAAAGAATCAGACTAGGGTTCCGGTTAGTTGGAGGATCAGCATTGTTTATGTCACTTATAGTCATTGTTATTCGTTTTGTTCGTTCCAAGAGAAATATAAGATGTTACAAGTTCTAACCAAAAACACAAACATCATCTTTTTCTATTATTATTCTTAGATTTCCATTGAAACGAACTCAAGATTCATACAACGTTTATTACCATTAAACGGTTTAATCTTTAGAGAACAGAAAAGGAACCAACTTGTGTAAGCCTATTTTAAAAACTCAATGACCCACAAATGATACGCTTGGCATACAAAGTTGCAACTGGCAAAACCCGAATTAGCAGCTAAAGCTTCATACTCAGCACGAGTCCTCTCTTTTCCTCCAGAGAGCTGTGTGAGCATCAACAAATCCATATCAAAGGCAATGTTGGACTGCACAGTACCAATCTCTGACTCATCGGGAATAACTAGTTCCATTATAACCACTTTCCCATTCTCCGGTAACGCTTTCCAGCAGTTCTTGAGAATCTTGTCACAGTCTTCATCAGTCCAATCATGAAGTATACGCTGCAAAAACATATAAAGTAAGTTACAAAAATACATACTAGACAAAAAGTAGGAGCTTGTGTTTGTTTGTGTCTT
The DNA here is from genome assembly GCA_911865555.2 of Thlaspi arvense. Lineage (NCBI taxonomy): Eukaryota > Viridiplantae > Streptophyta > Magnoliopsida > Brassicales > Brassicaceae > Thlaspi > Thlaspi arvense. The sequence goes on from OU466861.1 coordinate 53,544,737, forward strand.
ACTTTCAAGATGATAGCATCTCCTCTTGGGACTTCAACAAACATATCTCCAGCCACATGCTCCACATTAGGATAAGAAGGTGCTTGTATCACAGCACAAGTTAGGTCAAAATTGATACCTTTCATGTTTGGATACTTTGAAGTAATAAACCCTAGCGTGTTCCCAACACCTCCTCCTACATCAACCAACACATTAACTCCTTCGAAACCTCTGTAAACTTCTAGAAACTTCTTCAAAACCCCGGCGCTGAAACCGGTCCGGTTAAAGAGTTTGCTTAATCTTTCATCAGTGCCTATATAATCAAATAGCTTCAAACCACCATTAGCCCTAGCAAATGCATCTCCTCCTTCTAACACCACATCTTTTAATTGTGCCCTGTAAAAAAAAAAATTAGCTATTTTCAACAACAACAACAAAAAGTAATCATGGACTACGACTAGAGAGAGATCAAGAAAGTAATTTATTTACCAGGTATTGAGGAAGACACTGTCGAGTTCAAGAATGAACTGAGAAGCAAGTGTGCCCATTTCTTCAATATTGTATCTCAAGAAGTATTTACAAATAGGGTCGGCTTTGTAAACCCTCTCGCCGTCAACGACTTGGCACTTGACCATAGAGTAGCTGGCGAGTAAACGAAGCATACGGTCCAACAGAGCCGGTGCTTCAGGGTTACTAGGCGTTGTGGGAAGCCGAACCGCTATCTCAGACGGTTTGAGGAACGAACCGGATCCGTTGACGTCAGCACGAGCAGCTGAGTAGAGAGTGTCGATGACACCGAGCTCGATGGCGGCTTTGAATACCATAGGGAAGGTTATGTAATTGGCTAGCCTCACCGCCCTCAAACCAAGCTCTGTTTCTTCATCTTCGTGAATCTCATTGATGGGTTTAGCGTCGAAATCGTTTCCCATTTTTTTTGGTTATTGTTCTTGTTTTCTTCTTCTCCGTCAAGGCAAATGTTTTAGATCAAAATATTGTTTTAGTACATAGTTTTTCAATCATCTTTGTGTCTCCTTATATGGGCGAATTGCTTAGCCATTCATCTCCATAGATTTGTTTTTTTTTTATTGTTTTACCGTCCATCTCTCTAATAATTGAGTGATTATTTGATGTAAAGATATTATCATTATTATTGTTATTTTATTCTTTTTCTTTTTGCTTTGATGGTCGTCCATGATGGCTGGATCTGGCTGAATAATAATCCGGAATCAAAGAGCCACCGAGTCACTGTCTATTAAAATTCATAAAATAAGAAATCACGTTAAACACGCATAGAAAGACTACTCTTTCTCTTGTACAGTAGCTGTGGTTGTTGGATAATTTTTTGTATCAAAATAATTGTAATTTATTAAATTTTTATATAAACTTTTGAAACAAAATATCAATTTAATCTTGAATCTAAGAATATCAAAGTGTCAATTTATTTTACATTATAAGAGTATAGATGAATTTTGAGTATGTTTTCTTTATCCTTTTTTTTACTATCTGTGTAAAAGGTTTCAAAGCAATATACTTATTGGGAAATGAACAAAAGTAGTAACGTATTTGTTGTTCGACCAAACAAAAAAAAGAGTAACGTATTTGTTTTACTGCTGTCGCCTACTCTTATCTTCTTCACTCTGCTAAACACGCATTAGATGCAAGCTTTGTGTTAGTCAGTGAACTTCACTGAGTTAGTAATAATGTTGAGACGTAGATTTACATCACTATGGTTTGTCCATTTTTTTGTTCTTTACAAGAACTGAGTGTAAATGGTAACATCCATCCATTTGTTGGAATCGGTTTCCTTACTAACTTTGTTAAAAAGGGTGAAAAATGTTAGAAGTGGCATAATTAGAATTTATGTTTAGGTGTAGTACCAAAAAGTTGTGAAAAATGTGAGGAACTGGAGAAGGTAGGTGGAGCATAGATCCAAATATAATGTCAATTTGCTTGTAAATTGTGTTTCTTGGTCATTTATATGACATTATTAATGAGGTTACGTATATAATAATAATATACGTGGATCATATTCTCAAGTTATTAAATAGTTTTCACTTTCGCCTGGACTTTTCAATGATCGTCTCCTAACGTAACTAAAAAAAAACATTCAATTTCTCAATGAAACAATATAACCATCAGTCTCCTTTTTCTAACAATAAAAAAATGATAAAATATTTAAAAATGATAAAATAAAGTGAAATGAATACTTTATTAAGAAAATTTATAGTGATGTGATCTCTTTAATAACTTTTCTGGTAAAATTTTAAGATCTCCTCGATACTGGAGTACTATTCTTGTAATGAACGATCAGTTCATGTAGTCATTTTATTCTAACTGGTCTTCATTTTAATTCTTTGACTGATTAATCAAATTTTAGTTTTCCAAGACCTAGAACCGAGCACCTAGAAGTTTGCGGGGCATTTAAAAGTGATGAACACTTACAGAGCAAGAGTGGCAACAAAATAGTTTAAATTATCTAGCTATACTAGCTAACAAGTCCGACCACATGCTTATGTCTACATATAAAGAATCTTAACACGACAAAGTTTACGATCTTATATCGTAAAATAAGAAACAAATATCATGAAAACATAATTGTGGTAATAAGCATAGTTTCACTCACATATGAAATCGATTGGATCTTATATATGTTCTAGATCTCATTTGTACGTATTTCAAATTTTGACAATATCATTTAAAAACTAATTTTAAATATTAATAAATTATCTCCTGACCAACAACAAAAAAAAAGTAACAAATCTTTACTAGTATATATATTATAATATGGTGTATTTGTAAATAATAGAGTAATTAATGACTTTAGATATATCTCAAATTAGGTACTTTTTCTGACAATTTTTTAGTGTTATTGTTGACACTAAAAAGATGTGCATATCTTTATAATAATTATATTTCTTTTTTTTATGTCTTCGTCTTTTTCGCCATTACCAGTTCGTTCAAGATCACTTTTTTATACATCTTCAATTTCTTTACAAATTTGTTTGTGTGTTTCTCCTTTATATAAATTTCGAAATTGATAATGATGGTGATAGTGGCGGATGAGAAATAATGGTAAAAGATGATGATGGTGGTGATGTCGAAAATATCAGTGGTGATGATTATTAGTGGTCGATAGTGTTGATGAAATCGCCGATGGTCAGGGCCGGCCCACAGCACAGGCCACCTAAGCGGCTGCTTAGAGCCACTATTTTTTTCAAAATTTTATGGGCCACATATAATAGGTATATGTTGTACTAAATTTTGAGCCCATATATTTTTTAAAAAAAGAAATCACAAATATTAATTAGAAAACCTTAACAATTTACAATTCTCTAATACTATTTTTTTCTAAAAACGCTTATACTTTTATCGCCGCAATTTGATATACTGCACGTCGACGTCTCTGTTCCACAAAGTCATTGAAGTCAATCCAGGTAAACTGTTTCATAATTTACCAAATTGGTATATTCTACTTCTTTATAATCAACACAATAAACGATTTGCTGCAAGTATTTGAATATGACTTAATCGTTCTTTGTTATTAATTTCAGAAAAAAATGGTTCCTCCTTTGGATAAAAGATCACATAAGCCAGGAAACTTAAGAAGAAGAGAAGAAAAAAGGAGAGAATTATTAAGGAAATCTGACGAGAATTCTATTTTGAAGTTTGTCCAAATCAGAAAGCCTGAAAATCTTACGGCTGGTGTATCAGATACTCAAACTCAGAGAAACAATGAAGAAGTTGAGAATGATTTGGATTTTGAGAATATGGATGCTCATGGCGAAGGAGAGATAGAAAACAGTGACACTGAAAGGGAAAAGGATGTATCTGAAAGTGAAAAAGGAGAAAACAATGAAGAGTTTGTCTCAGATATTTCTGATCCTGGGAATTGGACAAACATTGATCTGAAGATGAGATATTTCTTGGTTGAGAAAGGTCCAGCGATAAGGTTATCAAGTGACTATCGATTTCCTAAGGATGGGAATGGTAGACACTTCTCTCATGTGTTCTACACAAGAGATATGATCAATGGAGAAAGGCACGACAGAAAATGGCTGGTTTACTCAAAATCTTTAGATAAAGCTTTTTGTTTTTGTTGTAAGTTGTTTAAACATGACAAAAAGTCTCTTCAGCTAGCTGCCAGTGGGTACAGCGATTGGAGAAATCTGTCAAGGAGGCTCAAAGAACATGAAAGTAGTTATGATCACATTGTTTGTATGACTCGCTGGACAGAGTTAGAGATTAGACTACAAAAAGGTAAAACGATTGATAAGTATGCTCAAGAAGAAATTAGAAAGGAGAAGAATCATTGGCGAGAAGTACTATTGAGGATTTTTGCAGTGGTGAAGACGCTTGCAAAAAATAATTTGGCATTTCGTGGAGATAGTGACAAGATTAGAGAAGAAAATAATGGAAATTTCTTGAGTTTTATTCAAATGATTGCAGAGTTTGATCCAGTTATGCAGGAGCATGTCAGGCGAATTGAGCAAGGAGAGATATATTCTCATTATCTTAGTCACAAGATACAGAATGAGTTGATAGAAATATTGGCCACTGATATCAGACTTAAGATTATAAAGAAGATTAAGGCTTCAAAGTACTTTTCAGTGATTCTTGATTGCACTCCAGATATCAGCCATAAAGAGCAGATGACTTTGATTATTCGGTGTGTAGATGTTTCTGCAACTTCAACTAAGATTGAAGAATTTTTTTTGACATATTTGAAAGTAGATGATAAATCTGGCGAAGGACTTTTCTCTACTCTTCAAGATGCATTGGTTGGTCTTGAATTGGATATTGATGATGTGAGAGGTCAAGGCTATGACAATGGATCCAATATGAAAGGAAAACATAAAGGAGTGCAAAAGAGATTGCTTGAGATTAATCCAAGGGCCTTTTATACACCATGTGGTTGTCATAGCTTGAATCTTGTGCTTTGTGATATAGCTTCTTCTTCAGAAAAGGCAGTGTCTTTTTTTGGAATCATTCAGCGAATATACTGTTTGTTTTCATCTTCAACAAACAGGTGGGATGTATTTAAAGAGATGGTGGAAGGTTTGACAGTTAAATCTTTATCTCAAACTCGTTGGGAGAGTCGTGTTGAGAGTGTCAAAGCAATACGATTCCAAGCGCCTGCAATAAGGGATGCTTTACTTTCCTTGGCAGACTCGGATGATCCAAAAACACGAAGTGAATCTGAATCTCTTGCATTAAGTGAAACACACAGTATTGGAGGTTTTGAATTCTTGTTTGGCATGGTTATTTGGTATGATCTTCTATCTGTTGTCAACACTGTGAGTAAATCTTTACAGTCACAAGACATTGATATCAATGTCGCCATTGAGCAACTGAAAGGGCTAGTTTCATATTTTCAGAAGTATAGAGAAACAGGTTTTGATTCAGCAAAATCTGAGGCTACAAAAATTGCAGACGCTATGGAGATCGAAGCCAAGTTTCCTGAGAAAAAAAAACGTTTTATAAAAATAAAAAAGAAGTATGATGAGGATCCTGGAAAAGTTGATGATAACCTTGAAGTATCACCAGAGGAGAATTTCAGAGTTAATTACTTCATCACCCTCATGGATCAAGCTTTGGTATCCCTTGAGACAAGATTTGAGCAATTCCAAAGGTATGAACAAACTTTTGGTTTTCTGTTTGATTTGAAAAAGCTAAAATCTGTTGCTGCCGATAATTTAAGAGCATCGTGTATGAACCTTGAGGTTTCTTTGAAGAACGATGAACAATCTGATATAGATGGGGATGATTTGTTTTCAGAACTAAAAGTTCTTCGAGAAGTATTACCAACGGAAGTAAGAAAACCTATTGATGTGTTGGACTTTTTGAAAAGTAGGGAAGCTTATTATGCAAATACATCGATTGCTTACAGAATAATGTTGACGATTCCGGTATCTGTTGCAACTGCTGAAAGAAGTTTCTCCAAACTAAAGCTCATCAAGAATTATTTGCGATCTACTATGTCACAAGAGAGATTGAATGGATTAGCTTTATTATCAATTGAAAAAGCTATGGTTGAAGAGATAGACTATGTGAGTCTAATGGACGATTTTGCCGCGAAGAATGCAAGAAGGATTATTTTTCAGAAGTAGATTTTAGATTTTTTTTCAATACTAATTGTTTTAAATTTTTCTTACATTTTTTGGTTTTTTTATGGTACACTTTTTATTATAAAAAAAATTATAAAGGGCCACATTTTTCTTTTACGCTTCGGACCACCGTTTTGATTGGACCGGCACTGCCGATGGTTGTAATGGTGGTGGTGGTGGTGGTGGTGATGATGGAGCCACCAGTGGTGGTGGTGGTAGTAGTGATGATGTTGGTGATGGTCGGTGACTCGGTGGTGGCAAAAGTATTGTGGGTAATGAGTAGTGGTGGTGATGGAGCCACCGGTGGTGGTGGTAATCAATGATGGGGTGGTGTTGGTGATATCCGGTGATGGTGATGGTGATAATCAGTGGAATGAAAGATGGTGATATCAACGTTAACATGATAGTTATCACGCTCACAACGTTAGTACGATAATTTATTGATACGATAACATTGTTAACATAATAATTTTGTATAATTTATATAGTTAACAAAGCTAATTTTAATTTTTCATGAAATAATAGCAATGTTAACATAATAATTATTATATTAACTTGATATTTGTATAATATACTAATCGAGCATCATATTAGTTAGCATGATAACATAGTTAATATGATAATTATTGTATTAACGTGTTATTTATTTTAATGTGCTAATAAAACATCATATTAGTTAGCGTAGTTAACACAGTTACCACGATATCATATTAGTTAGCATGTTAATCGAATTGTTTTCTATTTAAACTATATCAAATAATTTTAAAGGCAAAATTTCTAATTTCAATGTATAATATGTATTAACCTAATTATCAATTATCTGCTCCAAATATTTCGTTTCCCTATTAACTTGGACCAATTACTAAATTTACCCTAAATAATAATTAGTTTAGATCAAACATTTAATTAAAACAAACATATTTATAAATTTGAAATTAATTGGCGTGTAACACGGGGTGTTCATTTAGTCTATATAAGATTACTATAAAGTATATATAGACTAATTACTGCTACACACCTACTCTAAATATTTGGTATCTGTGAATGTTCTTTAAAAAAATACTCTGTATCTTTTCCCTAATTACTGCTACACCTACGTACACTCAATATTTTGGATGTGTGTAGTAGTAAATAATTAGTCTATACACCTAAATATCTCAATTCAAAATGAATGGTTTATTTCGTGAAAAGAAATTACAACTAGTTATTTCTGGATGAGTGGGCGCCTTTTTTAAATCAGAATCTAGAAGATTAAGTCAAATATCTCAGTGCTTAGATTCCATAAGCTCTCTAATTTAATTTTGACGTTACTTTGTAGTAAAATATTAATAAATGACAACGATTGTAGGCAAATGGGCCAATGTAATGAGGTCTAATCTATCGGCCCATTGTGGTAAGACCTATTTTCTTAACGTCCCTTAATATGAGACCCATCTGATTTCAGCTTCTTCTTTTTCTAGCACAATCAGGAATGCCCAATACAAAGCAGTTTACAACGTCGTGACTCAAAGGCCCAAGCGACACGAAATTAGAAACAGGTTTTATATGTTGTGTTTCTGTCTTCTAATCATTTTGATCCTTCGAAATAAATATATAAACAGAGTTTTTTTTTTGTCGTCAGAATCGTGTTTCTAACCTTTTGTTTGCTTTTGATTATGCTTTCTTCTAATTTGATTTTATTCGAAGAATATGCGTAAAATAAAAGAATATATAACCCTTTCGCAAAAAAAAAAAAGATAAAAGAATATATTTTCTTTTTATTGTAATGGAAGACAAAACGAGACGGTACATTAAATGAAGCCTTTAAATGGAAAGCATGAACCGTCAAATCTTGAACCTCCACTACGTACAGGTTGTTCCATACAGAATTAATGTCTTTGATTAATAAGTTTTGCAATGAAAAGAAAACGATAAGAATGCACGAGTATGTTATATATGTAGAACTATTTTGTGTTTATTGTTTATCTTTAGATATTTACTTCTTCTTTGTTGCTTATATAATAACCCTGAATTACTTGTATAAAAAACCAACGATACATCGTTTATTTTGTATTTAATATACATCTTAATCTTAATTATTTAGCAAAAAAATATACATCTTAATCTCAACTCTCAAGTGTAAAATCAAATCTTGATAAAAACATGTACCAGCAGCATGCATGCATGCATAATGCAAATTCTATATATAATATATGTATGTATATTAGCATCTCTTTTATAGGCTAAAAAAGGACGAGGATATTTATACCCTCATCAAACAGTTTCTATATATTATGCTACAAGAAAATTGCTGGATCTTTATGAGCATATAGTCACACTGTATACTATGTTCCACAGACATTCTGGTTATTAAATATAATCCAAAGTGTTTTTAAAATATACATATGATTTCAAAACTTTAGCAATTTTAATCGTTTGTGACAACGTGAGTATATAGATGTACGTAGGCGAGTACGTATGCATATGAATTGCGTTATATATATGGTATATATATAGTATATTACATTACCACAATATATATATTACATTACCACAATATATATATATTATATTACCACAATATATATATATATATATATTATATTACATTACCACAATTAATTGGAGAGTAATATAAATCGATCTGAGGATGACTCGAGTGGTGTTGTCACACCACTGGTGTAACGTGTATGTACAAGTGTGGTGATGCGTGGGTGATGATGGTGAGGGATGGTGCTCTTCGTGTGGAAACCACACTCTTCCTCTTTCTTTATTATCCATCTCTTTCCATATTATTTTATCTCCTCTAGTTTTCCCAGTGCTTTCCAATTCATCAATCCATTTCTATAATATTTTCTTAATATATATTTCATCAAACCGGCCTTACTTGCATGGCACTATCTATTTTGTTGTTTAGGTTTTTCACTTTTAAACGGATTTAGTTGCTCATTGCCATCTTCAGAGGATATAAGAATTTGTTTCGTGGACAAACATCTGATTCGTATTTGATTGCTAAATAGTTGGATTTTACTATAACATATTCTAATCGTTCGATTTAATATGTATTTGAGTCAGTAAGGGCTATTGCATGCCCGACGTGGTGGTGTGATTCTCTCAAACTCTCTTTTTATTTTATCTTGATCCAATTTTTTATTAGGTTTTTTCTACAGCCTTTAATAGTTTGTTTATTTAATGAAACCTTACTAATTCTGTTCAATGTAATATTGTGATTAATCCATTCAACTTTGATAACTTTTGGTCAAACACTACTACAATCTACAATTATTGATAACTTTTGGTCAAACATTACTAAAATCTAAAATTAAATGAATGTATAGAAACTGTGTGATTGATTAGCTACTCATCTTCCTTCTTTTTCTCCTTTTTCGTTCCTTTACTTGTCGAAAAAAAGGGTATCAATAAGTAAATAACTACCAAAAAAGAAACGAGAAAGTAAAGAGAAAAACAAAGAGATTTTTCAAAATAAACCAGAAAAAAAGAGAAAATTTAGAAAAATACCTTGAAAAGAGATTGTATTTTGAAAACTACACCATTATTCATTTAAAAAAAAAACTATACTTATTTTTTAATGAAATGTCTAAATCAATCTAATTAAAAATTGGTAATACATTTGATATTTAATTAAAATATAAATAAATATATAAAAATGAATATAAGAATGAAAACACATGATTTTGGAATTTGATTAATATTTTAATTAAAAATATAAATAAATATATATAAATAAATAAAAGAATGAAAACACATAATTTTGGAATTTGAATCATCATTGCAGTTCATATATCATTTGATTTGGTCTTTAGCTAAATTATATTTAGATTTAACTCCTAGAAACTTTATGATGGACCAAAATATTTTTAGTTAAAAAAATATCTAAATAATAATATACTAATAAACTATTTTTTTGTTGGAGATGAATTTTTAAATACTTGAATTGATAATTTCGAATTTTAATTGTCTAAAATAATTTAATATTATAATTAATAATTTCGAATTTTAATTTTCTCAAATAGATTAATATTAATAATTACGAATTTTCATTTTAATTTATTAAAATATGTAATATCTCTTTTAAGTCAGATAAAGAAAAACTTATTTGTTTTTATATAATATAAGTAAGTGTCATTTTAAAAAATTTAAATAACAGTGTATTTTTCAAATTTAAAAACTTAAATAAGGCATTTTGCCAATTCTCCCAAAAAAAACCAACTGATTTGAAAAACGCTACCGAATATTTCTTGTGATTAAGATAAAGATGAGAAATTGTGAATTTAATGGAAAAAAAAGAACAGTTTTGCTGACATTCTTAAACCATATGTTTGCCGTTATACAACATATATAAAACATCAGCAAAATGTTCACTTACGTACCTGATGGTTTCATCTAGGACCATACAAGAAAACCAGAAACGAAATAATAAATATCATAAAATTAGTAAGTGATGGATAAAGTTGAAATTATGCTCGATAAACTAAAATTGGGATAAAGATTGCGTATAGTAATGGATCAAGTTGAATTTTCCTTTTTTCCTTTATTTAAGTTATGTTCTTCTTTTCCCCTGGAAGACATGCATGCCTTTGATCATGAAGACGACAGAACAGCTTCTTACGTAACTGCCTTTTTTGGCCTCACTAAGGATTTTATCTTAATTATATAAAAATGGTGAGAAAACATACAAAAATGTGATTTTCACCTCATTTTTTTTTGTTTCCCACCTGTAATTAACGTTGAAAACCACATTTTTGTAATATTAACACGAAGCATAGACAATGAAGTTAAAATGTAAAAAGAAAAAAAAATCCATGTCTCAATTTATTCTTCAGTCGCAAACACAAACAACATTTTTTTTCTAATCCTTACTTAGAGCCGTTCATTACATTTTTTTCGTTCCAATTTTATAAATTAATATACCAAGAAACAACAAAAACAATTAGTGGTGATGCTCCACATATTGTCTCCACCAAGCCAAAAAGTAAACCTCAAATGCCCATAAATAGAACTAAGCCTAGGCGTGTGTTCCCCACACTTACTCGATTCTCTACTCAACAAAAATAAATAAAAACTTACAAAAGAAAAAAATGGATCAAGCTCACAACACGAACATGGACATAGAGAAGGAATCAACCACCTTTGACTACGCTAAACGCGCTCAATGGCTACGCGCCGCAGTGCTCGGAGCCAACGACGGTCTCGTCTCCACGGCGTCTTTGATGATGGGAGTCGGCGCCGTGAAACACGACGTCAAGGCTATGATTCTCTCTGGATTCGCCGGAATGGTCGCCGGAGCTTGTAGTATGGCGATCGGAGAGTTCGTCTCCGTTTACTCTCAGTACGACATCGAGTTAGCTCAGATGGAGAGAGAGAGTGTGGAGATAGAGAAAGAGAAGCTTCCTAGTCCGTTACAAGCGGCAGCTGCATCTTCACTTGCGTTTTCCGCGGGTGCGATTGTGCCGCTTTTGGCGGCTGCCTTTGTGAAGGAGTATAGAGTGAGGATTATTGCGGTTGTGACAGCGGTTACGGTGGCTCTTGTGGTTTTCGGATGGTTAGGAGCCGTGTTAGGGAAGGCTCCGGCGGTTAGGTCGTCGGCTAGGGTTTTGTTTGGAGGGTGGTTAGCTATGGCGGTTACGTTTGGCTTGACTAAGCTTATTGGTTTACATGGACTTTGAGATGTTTGTGATAACATCTTAATTAAAGAATGTGTTGCCGATCTGAGAGTGGAGTTTTCAGTTGAAAATCTATGAAATTTAGCGGTGTGTTTACGGTACGTGAACAAAAACTCTTTTACTTTCAATCATCATCGTGACACAGATTATCAAAATTACTACAAGCACACTTATGTTTTAACTCTCAAGATGTAATTTTATATTTGGTAACGAGGTTTGAGAAACCTCTTTTACGGTGATATTGTAAATTAAAGATGTGTACGATGATGAGTTTCTTTTTCCACGGGAACTTCGGTATGTATAAGGCAACGTTATCTTGAAATGGAATTGCAATGAAACAATAATCGTTTTAAGAGGGGTCCTAAATGATTTAGTCTCCCTTGCTAATCTTTTAGCAACCCATCATCCTACAATCTAAATTTTGTATTTTAGAAAGAGAAAAAACCAAAAAAAAAAATTGGTATTCTTTGAAGGAAAACTTGTTTTTGGCATTTTAGGGTTCTCATAAAATAAAATAAAAAGATATCAATCGATCATATACCATGTGCTAATTTTTCTTGGTGCAAATTAAAGGAGAACAAAAACCATTTTAAATACTAATCGTTGTAAGTTTTTGAATCACGTAAATATATTATAATTTAAGATTACGCGGAAAAAATGACGTTTCGAAAAGAAAAAAAAGCAATGGATCAGAGTTCAATATAGGTCACTCGTAACATTGAACATAACATATCGATGATCTCGACACAACATGTATAAAGTAAAAAAGAGAGCTACTTTATAATCGTTGTCGTATACTAATTAATCTTATTCTTATGTATTATTTGCATTCAATGCTTTTTTACATCATTACGAATACAAAAAAAAAAAAAGATATTTTCGTGCCGTCAAAAATTTAACATGATCAAAATAAAAAATTGTTATTTGAAATGAAAAACTAAAATCATATTAACTAAATCTGAATCTGAACTTGTTACCAAGACTTCTACACCGTAGATAGTAATATGTGTATATTAGATGTGATTTTTGCTACAGTTTCTCTTAAAATCTAAAACCAAGATTTAACACTTAACTAGATAATAAAACACTTATTGGATCATATTATTTTTCTTCTTCCTAATCAACAAAAATGAAATTAAGTCAACAATGAAAGGGCATATAAGGATGATATTTGTATATCTCAAGACTCAACCTCGTGTTTCCCTGCAATTTTTGCCTCGTTCATGAACCAACTATTCATCACTTTTCAGGGAGAAGGAAAACCCAAAAAAAAAACAAAACAAAAAAACACTCTTTTGTGTGTCTCTAAAATCTTCTGTGAATGATTCGGATAGAAGCAGGAAGATGAATCTGTTCATTCTACATCGACGCAGACACGGCAAAACAAGGCAAGTGAGTGTTTCAAGCTCCAAAGTAAACACACCTTTGAATGTTTGGGGAGGATCTACTGTATCTTGAAGATGTTCTTCAGTTTCACAACTAGCTTCCATTCATCCATGGACAATTCATCCTGCAATTAATTTGGGGTTGTTGTGATTTAGTTCATTCTTTTTTTTGCCAGAATGAATGATGATTAGAAGAAAACACAGAAAGAGAAAACATCTTCTTCTCCACTTACCCGGTAGTCAGTTTTGAGAATGTCGATAGATTTCCTCGAAATGTGACTCACAAGCTCATCTTCCATGTCAAAGTGCCTCCCAAACATTTTCTGTTCTTCAGGATTTGAAGCAATAATCTGTATACCAGAGAAAAGCATCCGATTATAAGGTGAGAATGTGTAAAACTAAAACCCCAGAGCAACAATAGCTCTTGTCTCTCCCTGTAAACAAAAGATTTGCGAGATTGCTCCCATTATATTACCTTAATCGCCACCTGGGTGCCCTTCTTTGCATAGTCAACAGGCTTGTGGTTGTTCTCAATAGAAGCAATACGGCCAATATCGATGAACTCTCTGCTTGGGACGCAAATGGGAGTTCCAATCTAAAAAAACCATAAAAAAAGACAAATGTTAAGAAAGTGTGAATCTTAGAAAGGACATGTGTGGGAGAAAGAGAAAAAATCTAGGAAATTATAAAAGATACCTTAAGTATACCCTCGACGACATCAACTCCAAGGACTATTGGGTCTCTCTTATTGAACACACAGTTGGGCAAAATCTTAAGGACACACGGGAAGACTGCTTCATCGGCTGATTCCTTCTTTTTCTCCTCTTTGATATTCTCAATGTACGCCTTGAACTGATCGAACAAGTGATAGATGATATCAGCGCAGAAGATCTTCACTCCCATCTCGTCTGAAAGTTCACGGGCCTCTGTAGTCACTTTCACATCAAAAGCCAAGATCGTAGCATATTCCTTCTTCCTCTCGAGCATCACTCCCGCCTTCATGATATCCTTCTTATGCACGGGCCCTATACCGATACCACTGACAGGTATCTTTACCGCTGGGGACTTCAAGAATTCAAGTAATGCTTCCAATGACCCTAATGTAGACGCTTGTACATAAACTCCTTCACCACTTTTGTCAATCCTGCTCAAAACTGACTCCATGTCTTCCATCGCCTGATCCTTAATTGCCTCGATGTCATCATCCGGTCCAATCACGTGCAACGCAGTGCCAGCGATAGCGTGTTCAAGGCCCTTTTTAAACACAAACCAAAAAAACGGGAAACGATCATCAGGACTTGATTCAAACATCAGTAAATTTAACTGCAGGAGGCTAAGATTATTATGGAGTCGGTCAAATCACCTGGGCAGTAATTTTAATACCCTGTGCAGCCTTTATTTCTTTATGATGCACATAAGTACCCTGAAATGTCACACCAGGAATACACATTGTGTTTAGAAAAGGAATTTCGAAACAATTTAAATGAACCACGTTTCTGAAGTAATAACGGTAACAAGAAACATGAAGTGTGAGTATCTGAAAGTACCTTCACCCGTAACTCCTTCATTGGATGAGGAGTCAGTAATGCTCTAATCGTTGTGACTATAGGTCCCTGAAATAGGAGAAAAAGAAATAACATTACTTTTCAAAGTTCTATGTCTTGTGTACTTTATACCCAGTGCATTGACTTGTTTGGGTTTAAATCATAAGGTTTCTACTTGCCTGTAACCCACAAACGACGATTTGATCACCTTCATGAAGTACACCGTTTACCAGCACAACATCAATCGTTGTTCCATGGCCTTCAATAACTTTGACCTCCAAGACGGTACACTGTTCAACCATTTCAAGAAAGATTAAGAATGATCATGCTGAAGTAATGCAGAAATCCGTAAAAGAGAATTGAGAAAGACCTGCACGTCGTCAACATATGTAAGTTTCTCAACCATTGTTTTCTGAGCCCAGTTAACCAACAACAGCAAAAGATCTGGGATCCCTTCTCCACTGAAATATCAAGAACCAGAGTTAACCAACTATATAGGATGGATGAGTTGTCTGTTGAGCTGTCAACTGAAACAATAAACAGAAATTCACACCTAATAGCACTAGTAGGAACAATACTGTAAGTTTCCCCCATTTCTTTATTCTTGTAGTAAAGCTCAGTGTTGAGACCTTGCATCTTGAACTCAGTTATAATCTGAAATACCAACGAAACACCAAGCTTGAAAAAATATGTACACAAAGTGATAGCTCAAGCCATTTGTATAGAAAAACTAGACGTATAACTCACCTCAGTGAGCCTCCTCTCAAATTCGTTTTTAACATCCTTAGTTTGCTGTTTCATTGCCTTCACGATAGGAGCATTCTTGCATGTTTTCCAACCATATAGCCTATCCACCTGGAAGATGAAGGTTTTATTTTCCACACGGGAATTAAAAACAGAGAATAAAATTCATATTCTAGCAAAGTGACAAGCAGTCTCACCTTATTCAATGCAACAATGAACTCCGTGTCCCTCATTCTTAAAAGATTTAGAGATTCAATGGTTTGTGGCTCTAACCCATGCATTATGTCAACCACCAAAATTGCAAGGTCACACAAACTTGAACCCCTTGACCGCAGATTAGTGAAGGACTCGTGGCCAGGTGTATCAATAACCAATAGACCTGGCACTTTAAGTATGGCATCGGCTTTTAGTTCCCTGGTTCTCTCTCGGATATTTTCCGCCGGGAAATATGTTGCACCAATCTGCTGAGTTATACCCCCAGCCTCGCCTTCCTGTACATTTGTTCCTCTGATGCAATCCAACAGCTTTGTTTTACCAGTATCGACATGACCCATGATGCAGCAAATGGGAGAGCGGAGATTTTCTTCACCCTCTTTAGGTTCACTCGGAGCTAAGCCTTTACCCTTTTTAGACGCATCTTTTGCCCGGTTAGCACGTTTTGTACGTGTAGCATCTTCTACTTCAGGCAAAGTTTTAGTGTCAGGTGCTGTTGGGTTGGCTGCACCTGCTGCTTTAGATGTTGGTTTTCCAGCTTCAGGGTCTGCGTGAAAGTTCAAAAAATTAGGTTATAAACAGACAGCCGATGAAACAATAGGAAGAAGAACAAAGAACTACAGTTCATACTTACCTGAATCATGTGTCTTTGATTCGACGTCCTTTATTTCTTTCTTAACTATAAGCTGAGGCTCTTCCTCCTCATCATCAAAATCGCCTTTAAAGGTAACATTAACATCATCCCAGCTTTTTGCATCCCACTCTTCATCTTCATCATCTTCCTCAACTCCATTCTCCTGAGCTACATCAGCAGGTCCTGATTTCTCATCTGTGTCTGCAGGCTCTATTAAATCAACCTTTTCAGTGTCTCTTGAACCCACTTCACGTAAAGTATCTGCTTCTTCTGCATGATCCTCCTCTTCCGCTTGACCAGAAGCAGAGTCATTGACTTTTTGGCGAGCTGATTTTTTCTTGTTGGCATAAATGGGACGCTTTGAAGAGGGCTCACCCTCATCTGCAACAGGGAGACCTCCACCAGCAGCCATCAACTGGTTCTTATAAACCTCCCTCTTAAGAGCTTCAGCCTTTTGCTTTGCTGTTAGAAGCTTGCCCTCTAGCTTCTTCCTCAGCAGTTTCTCCTTTTCCTTTTCCTTTTTCTTACGCTTAGCCTCCTCCGCTTGCTTCTCAAGCTCTTCCTGCCTAAGGCGCTCCTCTTCCTCCTTTCTCAATTTCTCTTCCTCTTCCTTCTTCTTTCTCTCTTCGGCTTCTTGCCGCCGTGCAAGAGCCTCTTGCATCTCTTTAACATGTTTAGGAACTTTCTTCTCTGCTGCTTTAGCCTTTGCATCCTTTTTCTTCGGCTGTAGTGGTTCAGCTACTGATTCTTCTTGTTTTTCCTCCTTAGCCTCCACAGAAGAGGT
The DNA here is from genome assembly GCA_911865555.2 of Thlaspi arvense. Taxonomy (NCBI): domain Eukaryota; kingdom Viridiplantae; phylum Streptophyta; class Magnoliopsida; order Brassicales; family Brassicaceae; genus Thlaspi; species Thlaspi arvense. The sequence continues at coordinate 53,561,787 of OU466861.1, forward strand.
TGCTGCAGCAGCAGCTGCTTTTTTCTCCTTCTCTTTCTCCTTCTTCTTTTTCCTTTTCTTCGCTGCAGCAGTCTCAACAGTGTCTTCTTCTCCTTCCTTTTCACCAGCATCTTCTACAGGTGCAACTGTGTCAGGCTGAGCTTGAACTTTCTCTTCTTCGGGCGGCGATGAAGCAGGTTTTCCAGCAGCAGGGGTTTCTCCAAGTTCTGCAAGAAGTTTGTCCAAATCATCCTCTTCCTGTACTGTCCTTCCACTCTTATTATTCTTCTTCTTTTTCTTACTCTTGGCAGGTTCTACAACCTCCACACTCTTAGTATCAGAAGTCGTAGTTTTACTAGTCTCATCAGCAACTTCTTTTCCTAGCACTGAGTCATCACCTAATGAGGCCAAAACACTGCTGCCCTTCTTTTTAGAAGATTTCTTCTTACCCGAAAACGTGATTTCGGTGCTCTCTTCATCTTCAAGAGCATTTTCGTCGGGTCTAGAGGTTGAAGCATCTGTCTCTTCTTCCTCATCAAGCAAAGCAGCGCTAAATAAATTAGTGCTCTTCTTCGAAGATTTGGAGGACTTCTTTTTCTTACCAGAGAAGGTGATTGGAGACACTTCTTCCTCATCCCCGTTGTTAACTTCCTCGTCGTCATCATTATCATCACCACCAAGTGCATCAAAAGCTGAAGCCGCAAACGAATTGCCGCCTTTTTTACCCTTCTTGGATGCATGCTTCTTACCAGTAAGACTTATGACTGGCTCATCCTCTTTGTCACCATCAGATTCATTATCATCCGCCTCCTCCTTATCAGCTTCGTCATCAAGCAACGCAAAGCTAACAGCCCCGCCTTTCTTAGCTTTGGACTTCTTCTTCCCTACAAAAGCAATCTCTGGAACGTCGTCTTCCTCCACAGCAAAATCACCATCATCATCATCCTGCTGCGTACCCTTCTTATTACCTTTCTTACCCTTCTTCTTCCCAGTGATAACCACCTTGTCTTCATCAGCTTTGGGCTCCTCGGAGAGCTCTGTACCTATGGAATACTCATCGTCATCAATTTGAACGGATTTCTTCTTAGATTTAGCAACACCAACGAGAGATGACGCAGCGGGCTGCTGCTCATCATCACCACCTCGAGCACTAGTCTTCTTCCGACCCATTTGCAAATTTCAGGGCCGGTTCTCAATTATTCCGACTAATCCAGGTGAATTTTCTGCAATCGAACCGGAATCATCTAGGTTAATCAATCTCCGTACCATTTGAGATCGGCAGAAACCTCAGCCGGAAAACGAGAAAGCAATACTGTGTGTCTAAGAGGAGAGAATCGAAGAAGCGTTTACCTTATCTCGGAGAGGAATCAACCGATAGGGTTAGCGAGTTTCAGAGGGAGAGAGAGAGAGCGCGGCGCAGAGAGAAAGAGTAGAGACAAGAGAATAGCGAAGCTTTTCTTTGTGAAACCGGCGTGAAGCTTCCCTAGGGTTGTTGATAGCGCAATAGAAAATATAAAACGCCGTGTACATACACTTGACGATTCTTAAGTTCCTAACGCTCGTTAAGTATATATACTTTCTTTTTTTCCTCGACAAATGAAAAAGCCTAATTGTTTTTTTTTTTTTCTTCTATTTTGGTTATAAAATGTAATTTCTGATTGTATTATTTTTGTTGGATTCTGCTTTTCTCGTGATAATAAAATTAAGGAAATGTTTTTTAAAACGAAGATTTAATTACATAAATGAATAAAAAATGGAATTAGGAAATGTATTAGCAAACGTGTTATTGCTAATCCTAAAATCAAAGAATTGAGAAAACATAAGAAAAAAGGTGACTCGTTATTATTCAGCGGCCATACAACTACAAGTGTCGGTCATTAACGAAGAGAAGAGAGTATTATTCCCGTCACCGGAAGATATTTCTCTTCTTATCATCGCCATCTTTTGATTTTTTCCCTGTACAACAACCTTTTTTGCTTTTTAATCTTAGAAATTAATATTTCTGGAAACAAAAAAACTTGTCACACAAATCACAAACTGTGAATTATTAGTCGAACAAATCGAATTTAGAAGCTCTTCAGATCTCTACGAGCTGAGGAGACTGACGATCATCTGATCAGCGAATCATGTCTAGCGACAGCAACGATCTGGACGAAGATGAGCTTCTTCAAATGGCGTTGAAGGAGCAGGCTCAGAGAGATCTTACCTATCAGAAGCCTCCTTCCGCCTCTGCTCGCAAGCCTGTTGCCAATTTTGTGCAGCAGCCGAAGAAGCCGGTTGCCGCTGCTCCGCCTAAGAAGTCCGCCGGAGGTGCGGCGGCTGCTAGGAAGCCTTCCATGGATGAGGACGATGAGTCGGAGGTGGAATTGCTCAGCATTTCGAGCGGGGATGATGATTTGGAGAGGGAAAGGGAAACGGGTGCTGCTGGTTCCGGGAAAGGAAGAGCCAGCGATGTCCGGGAGAGAGGAAGAGCGAAGAAGGAGGATGATGGAGCTTGGGATGGAGAGGAGCCCGATTGTTGGAAACGCGTTAATGAAGCTGAGGTACCTATCTTCTACTCTCACTTTGAATTTGATCGATTTGTGGATTTGTAAAATGGCTGGAATACCATTAGTGGAGTACTACTGTGAATGAACAATACCACTTTGCTTCCAGAGTGGAGTTTGATGTATAGAGCATGAAAACTCAACGCCATTAGTGTCATGTTGCAAGATAGATAAGGAACGATGTCCGTCCACTACACTTTAACTCTGATGACATTTTCGCAGCTAGCTCGTAGGGTTCGTGATATGCGGGAATCAAGAACGGCCCCTGTGGTTCAGAATTTAGATAATACGGTACCTGCACCTGGGAAGAAAGCGGTTCTGACTAGTTTGCAGTCATTACCTCGTGGGATGGAATGCATTGATCCATTAAAATTAGGGTACTTGCTCTCTCTCTTTTAGCTTACCTTTAAAGCCAGTCTGATACGTTGTTTTCTTGACTTTGATATGGTAGAACTTATCTAAAAACGTGACTCTGTGTACTATATAGGATAATAGACAACAAGACACTGAGATTAATCACTGAGTCATCAGGCAGCCCATCAAAAGCTGAGAAAGTGGATAATACACTTCGGGGTATGTGTTTCTTTCCAAATACCGACAACTTGAGTTGTATAATAGCTCTTACAAGAAAATTTTGATTTTTTTTCGGATGGCTCATCCGATGCACAGTTTCCAGTTTTCTAAATGCTATTTACCGTCTTTGGAGTATTTGCAGAAAAATTGATTTACTTCTCTGATCATTTCGATCCGAAGCTGTTTCTTTCTCGCATTCACCAAGACACAAGTGCAGCAGATTTGGAGGCTGGTGCCCTTGGCCTGAAAAGTGACTTGAAGGGTCGAAATTTGCAAAGGAAGCAATTGGTAAAAGACAACTTTGACTGCTTCGTGTCATGTAAAACAACTATAGATGGTATGTCCTATTGCACTAATTGGATTATTTGTGTTTTTCTTCTATCATGTTGATTTCTAGACTATTGATTTTCTTTATAGATATTGAGTCAAAACTGAAGCGGATTGAAGATGACCCAGAAGGCTCAGGAACTACTCATTTGTTCAATTGTATGAAAAGTGTAACATCAAGGGCAAATCTTGCATTTGAGCCTCTTTTTGAGAGACAGGTTGGTGTGGTCTGATTTTGGATTTTTGCTGTTACTCTCTTTCAATTTGTTGATGCTTCCTTTTTCACAATCATTTGTAGGCTCAAGCTGAGAAAATCAGGTCTGTACAAGGAATGCTGCAGAGGTTCCGAACACTCTTCAACTTACCCAGTATCATTCGTACTAGTATTAGCAAGGGTGAATATGATTTGGCTGTTCGAGAATACAAGAAGGCGAAATCTATTGCTCTCCCTTCTCATGTATGCCTTCTCTTGAGAGAGATGCTATCCAAGTTCCATAAGAACTGAATCCTTTTTAAGTATAATTACGGTTTTATTTACTTACATAACAAGGTCTTGACAACAGAAAAACAAGCTGCTTTCAGGTAAATATACTCAAGCGTGTACTCGAGGAGGTTGAAAAGGTTATGCTGGAATTTAAAGCCACTCTTTACAAGTCTATGGAAGATCCAAAAATAGACTTCACAAGTGTACGTCAGTTATTATTATTCATTTAATTCTAATGTGAACGAGTAATTGAACTGAACAATCCTTCTTTCAAATGCATAATACTGCTATCAAGTCAATAATTCTGTCTCTTGTTCATCATATCTGCTGTCATCAATCTTAACTTCCATTAAAGATATTTCTGCATGTTCCACTTTTTTGTACCTAAAATTGACTAATTTTTTTACTTGGTTATAGATCCATTTACTTGATTTCTGCATAATTGTACAACTACTTTGAAATCTTTTAGCTTGAAAACACTGTGAGGCTTTTGCTGGAGCTGGAACCCGATTCTGATCCTGTGTGGCATTATCTAAATGTTCAGGTTGGTATATTCGAGGATGTCACTCTCTTACTTCTCTCTTGCTATGTTTTGCGCAGTATCTGGTTTTCCTAATAGATTTGCTAAGAGTACCAGAGTGACGTTTAACTTATAAAATTATTCATTTGTTTCCTTTATGATTGCTGTCTTCACTTTCAACTTAGCACATGTATAGAATTGGGAAACACACACATACAGTATCTAACTTGTGTGTGCGTGTGGCTCCCACACTTTTTGTTGCAATCATTGTGTTATCTCCATAACGTCATCTTGTTTGGCTCTAAATTTACCAGAATCATAGAATCCATGGCTTGCTTGAGAAGTGTACATATGATCATGAAGCAAGGGTGGAAATTTTGCGCAATGAGACCCATGAGAAAGCCATCTCGGATGCGAAGTGGCAACAAATTCAACAAAACGTCGTTCCGTATGTGAGTCCAACATTAAGAATAGCTATACACCATTAGAAGACGTTTCAGGATTTAGTTCAATAGATGATAACATGCGTTTTCTTCAATCCGTTAGTCAGATGCTGCCTCTTCTATTGAAAATAATGAAGTTCAAGTTGACCTACAATCAGTGGAGTTTCCCAGCGAAGAGATTGATGCTTTGAAGGGAAGATACATTAAAAGATTGACTGCTGTGCTTGTGCATCATATCCCTGTGTTTTGGAAAACAGCTATATCGATTTTCAGTGGAAAATTTGCTAAGGTAACTAACAGCTATCCTTTCTGCTTATGTACCTATGTTCCCCCAAGAGTAGATTAATTCTGTTGTTATTGGTCCTTATACTGTGGCGTACCTACTTATTTCTATTATTGAGTTGGAGATAGTTCTTCATTTGGAATTGAATATAAATGCTTATCTGTCCAGTCCTCACAGGTTAGTGATACTTCAGCCAATAAAGCTGAGGAGAAGGTCAGTGAGGCAAGGTATTCAACTCACTCTTTGGAAGAAGTTGCTGGGATGATACGAAAGACTATTTCTGTCTATGAAGGAAAGGTGAAATCTTTTTTCTTTGTTTCTGTTAAATGGCTTTTCCATATTGGAACATAAAACCCCGTGGTATATGTGCCATAAAGTGCTTCTGAATATTTTCTTCTCATGACTACTGCTGTTGTAGGTGCACAGCACATTTTGTGATTTTGATGAATCATGCATTCTCCGCCCATTTATGAGTGATGCCATCAACGAAGTATCAAAAGCATGCCAAGATTTTGAAGCCAAAGATTCAGCGCCCCACAGTGCTGGTATTTCAACTTTCTTTTGAAGCTTGATCTTGTTGTGTAATTTTAACGTATACTGAAATGATGTGTATGCTTTTTGGTCATGGCAGTCGTCACACTAAGAAAAGTCCAGGCGGAAATCACTAAGATTTATATCCAAAGGCTTTGCTCTTGGATGAGGTCATCCACAGAAGGAATATCTAAAGAGGAAACGTGGATACCCGTTTCTATTCTTGAAAGGAATAAATCTCCTTATGCCATCTCTTACTTGCCTCTTGCATTCCGTTCAGTTATTGCCTCTGGGATGGAACAAATCAATCTGTAAGTTTCAAGTGTATTTTGGTAAAAAGATATTAAACAGTTGCATTGTCACTACAAATAGAGATAGATGGCATTATTGCTCTTTATTTATATATGTGGAAGTAGACGCAGTTTTTACTTTTTTATTGTGTTCGGAGTTCCAGACATCTATATATCCAGAACACCTTGGGTTTACTCTTCTCCCTGTACATTAAAAAAAAAGCATGTGAACTAAATTGCCTTGTGTATTGCCTTGTGTGCCATGTGGTATGATAGTAAATGGGCGTTTTTATGCTTTTCATTGCTAGTCAGGAAAGTGCATACACAAATGTGCACTTTCAATTCATTGTTGTTGCTTCTTTCCCTAATTGACTTCTGTGTAACCTTTTTCAGGATGATATTGTCTGTCAAAGGTGAAGCTGCCAAATCAGAAGATATGTTTGCCCAGATTGAGGAAATTCTGATATCTGTTAGACTGGCCTTTTTGAACTGCTTTCTGGATTTTGCTGGTACGACTTTTCACCATAATTCCTTGATAAAATCCACGTAAAATGCCTGCATACTCCCATTAACAGACACATGATTGCAGGAAAATGCACACACTATATAATTATTAAGTGATGTTCTAATTTGTTTTTCCCATGTATCAGCCCACCTGGAGCAAATTGGTGCTGATCTTTCCCAAAGCACCTCAACACGAGAGAATTGGAAAAACGGATATTCCGATGATCATCAGGAAGAACAGTCAGTCAACACCTACGGAAGTGTTGTCGATCCTCACAGGCGGTTGTTGATGGTTTTAAGTAATATAGGTTATTGCAAAGATGAACTTGCTTCAGAGCTTTACAACAAGTTCAAATACACCTGGTTGCAGTTTAGGTTGGTCCTTGCTTACTTGACGTCATTAGTGATTTTCTAAACGTCAGTAATTATCTTTCTCTAAGCGGTAGACAAGTTGGGCATACTCGTTTATGGTTAAATGACTCAAACTGGATAATAAGTACCAATGGTTGAATTCGATTTGTTTCATAATAAATAAAAAAATTGCCCCCCATGGGTGATTTTATTTATGGTGTTAACGTTCGCTCGCTAGAGTAAGACTTGATTCATTTTCATTTTTCCAGGGACAAAGATGAAGACAGCAGCGATCTTCAAGATCTAATTATGTCTTACTCTGGTCTTGGAGAGAAGGTCCTCGAGCATTACACTTTTGCTAAGGTATTGTTTTTTCGTCCCGGCAACTCTAAAAATGCTTTCGCTACAGTGTTAAATATAGAAATGAAAACTTTCGAGAATTTTACATGTACTCAGGCAAATTTGATCAGAACAGCTGCCACGAATTATTTGCTGGACTCTGGTATCCAATGGGGATCAGCACCTCAAGTGAAAGTAAGAAATCTCTGCCTAATGATAACTATTACTCTTGATTTCTGTGGAGAAAAGAAATACTTAAAATTTATCCTCCAATCTTTCAGGGCATACGAGACGCTGCTGTTGAGCTCTTGCACACTCTTGTAGCTGTCCATGCAGAGGTATTGCTCTTTATGTTCAGAAATCTTAGTGATCATTTTTGGTTCTTTAAAAGTTTGAACTTTTAAATGTGTGTTCTTAGTGCGAGCCCTAATTAATTTTGGCCTGGAAACTAAAACTGCAGGTCTTTGCGGGTGCAAAACCCCTGCTGGAAAAGATTCTTGGCGTTCTGATCGAAGGTCTAATCGACACTTTTCTGAGTCTTGTGGAAGAAAACAGATCAAATGACCTGAGATCAATCGATGCAAATGGTTTCTGCCAACTGATGTTTGAGGTAACATGTTCTTCTTTTTCACCATAAGAGTTCCTGTCCAAGTATCTTAATTATGATTTGCTGATTCTGTTTTTGACAACAACCTGTTGCAGCTTGAGTATTTTGAGACGGTACTGAATCTATATTTCACAAGCGATGCAACCGCGTCTCTTAAATCTCTTCAAGGAACTTTGTTGGAGATTGCTATAGAGAGCATCAGTGAAGCAGTTGAGACCACTCCGGGGCATAATCGAAGACCGACTCGCGGCAGCGAAGACACTGTTTCAGATGACAAACAAGGATCATCTGTTTCTGCAGATGACCTCCTCGTAAGAATATTTCTTCTCTTTCGAAACAAATTTAATCAAATTTTAAGAACCTCGAATCGTAAATCATTTTTGTTATTTTTGTCGTGAACAAAGGCTTTGACGAAGCAGTATTCAAGCGAACTGCTACAACCAGAAATGGAGAGAACTCGTGTGAACACAGCATGCTTTGCAGAGTCAATCCCTGTAGATCCAACGCCTTCATTACCCAAAGCTGCTGCCTACAGAGGACCAATGGATTCTCCAAGCAGAAACTACAGAGGCTCACAATCATCGGGTTCTCCGATTCAGTCCCGACCCAGACGAAGATAAATAAATACGTAAATGATAATGTTTCTTTGGTTTTGTCTATTAGTGTTTTCCTGTTTGTTGCACTTGTTCAGAAACCCATCTCTCTATTTGTAAACTCAGAAGATACTTTGGGTTGTAATTAAGAAATATCACATGCATTGCGAGGGAAAAATATCCAAAAAGTACACTGGAAACAAGCAACATAGCCTCTTCAAGCTGTTTTGAGTTTAAGAACAACAAGTGACTAGAAATGCACTAACTTAGTCACAAAGCCTCCCATAGAGAAGAAGATCACAAGAGACTTTTCCTTTAAACTTCGGATTCAGGTCTGAGTCCTCAGTGGTGGAGACACCAATATCACTCCATCCCCTCTCACAAATAGATACTGAATATTGCGCTTTGTCGTCTGCAACCACAAATAGTAAAAAAAACCCAAATCATATTACAGGAGAGGCAATAAAACCCACTTAATCCTAAATAGATCAGAAACTAGCACACTAGAAGAGCCTCAACAACTTATGTGTGCCTATGAATCTTAAAGAGACTTCACTACTCAAGGAACAGCCATTTACATGGCAATTCCCTCCTAGTTTTGATCCAACAGCTTATCATTCAGAGAAACAAGATCCGTGTTCGTTGTTCTATAATCAGTTGTCATTTTTGTTACACACACTCATCGAGCTGAAACTTGTACGTAGGCGATATGAATGTGAAAGCTAAAAGACATTTTGTAGAGTTGTTCTCTAACGATATGAAAGCGAAAGCTAAAAGCTAAGAGCACGTACCCGGACAATCTCTTCATACGTCTCGTCATCGATTTCTACTGTTGTGATAACTTCTTCAACATCACCCAGAATCATATTCAAATGCTGATCAAACGCCTGCCAGGAGAAACAAACAAAATCAAACCAACTTAAAAGAAAGTCGAAATCTTTCAAAATTTACCAACTCTATTGAAATTGAGGTTTCCTCCAGCAATAGATTACAACCCAAAATCCCCAATTACAGCTAATCGCCATATAGCTAGAGAAACCTTTCTAAAAAACTGAAACTTCACAAGGAAAACCCTAGACTTTTCCCCAAAAATAAAGTCTCAAATTCGACATGAATCAGTAGAATCGGGCAATATAAGTTACACGATTCAGACGAACTATATGAGGAAGGAGTTTCAAATAGATACAAAAAGCACAATCTAAGGTAACTACTACACTCAAAAACGAGGAGGGCAAAGAGTAAGCGTACATGAAGCTTGCCGCGAAGCTCGCGGTCTGAACGGAGCTTGACATAGATTCTCTCGTCGAGACTCAGACGGATCAGATCTAGTGGTTCCCTGACAGTGGCGTCTTCCTCGCCGGACATTGTGTAGACAGCTGAAAAAAAAACTTCTCGGAGGGTTTTTCTGAACCGACGATTCGTAACCGGACACACAATCTCTGATCGCACGACCGCTATTTCCTGAATTTTAAAACACACTAACTTTAAAGTTTCGTTCCAGGAAAAGGATTTTAAAATTTATATGGGCCAAGGCCCAGTAGGCCCATATACAAACTACGTATTGCCAAATCTTGTACTTATTTTTCTAAAGAGGGTTTTTAGTTATCGCTGATTAGTGATTTACTCACATATAATTACATCTGTTAATGTTGACAATAAAAAAAACATACTGTAGTATTCTGTACTCAAATTTGTGAACTAAATAACAATAACAATATAGAAAATCAACATTTGAATTAAGAAAGAGATTTTAATCTAATATAGGGGGAAAATGGACAGTTGTCATTAATAAAGACAAAATAAAGATAAGATATATTACCTTTTGACATGTACTATTTACAAAAAAATGACATAAATTTCAGCAATTAAAAGCCTCTACTTTTCAAAATTTTCCATTCTCAAATTCATACCAAAAACATATTGGAGTGACTACCAAAAGCAATCACAAAATGAAAGAAATAGCATAAATAAACATTATAGAGAGGTAATAAAATATATGGTGGGTCCAGATATCTTACGATACATTGGACATGAAGAATTTTCAGGTAGCTTTTGTGATTTGTCACAAATATAAACTCAAAAACGCTCAAAAGATAACATGAAATGAATATATACACTCTCTTCCTCAAATCTTTTGTCTCACTCTGTAAAAATCTAAGGGTTTGAATGGTATGCAGCTTTTTCACATTTTCACGTTTTGGAAACTTGATTCTGTTATTTTTTACCATTCATATTATTCATCACGTTTTCACTTTTTCACGTTTTTTTATGTTTTTGAAACGTGATTCCGCTAGTATGTTAAAAATATAACTAAAAAAAAACAAAACGTGATTAATCTACTAAAAGTAGCTTTTCAGCATTTCACAATTATTCAGCTAAAATATTATTCAGTTCAGTTCATTCCACTAGTAATTTTTCAGTTATTTTGTTATTCTGTTATTCATCTGACATACCAGTCAGACCCTGAGTTTCATCATCGTTGCTGTAATCTCAAAACCCTTAGATTCTCTCGTTTTCATTCGCTTGAAGGTCCTTTCAGTTTTTCGCGATGGAATTTCTCTAAAGATAAGTGCTTTTCCTGATTCCATGCCTCTCTGTTCCGTGATTTTGCCTTCTTAGTTTCATCTCTTGCGTTTAATCGGAAGATGACTGCTCGTTTGATCTGATGTTCATGGATCTTTCACTCCAAGTTCCGATGGTTTAGGCTTAGTAAGAGATTCTCTGACAATTCTCCGATTCATCAAAATTTGATTTTGGAGTGGAGAAGAAGACTGTGTGTTGGTTTTCTCTGATCCAGGATTTTACACAGAAATGGAAGAAAATTGTTCGCAAGGAGGCATTGTTCGAGGTGAGACTTCTTACGGAGGATTCGATTTTCGTCATCATCCCAATTCTCGTCACGACTCGGGTCTTCCTTTCACTGTGGTTGCAAGCCAAGTGTGTGCTCATCGTAACAATGGCGAAAGAGGGAAGAACTCTACGAGCGAAGACGATGATGATGATGATGGTCACAATGAGCCAAACAAGTCCAAGAAGAACCCTCCTTGGCAACGAGTGAAATGGATGGATAAGATGGTGAAGCTGATGATAACCGCTCTTTCTTACCTCGGTGAGGACGATAGACATGGGAGAAAGTTCGCAGCTTTGTAGAAGAAAAGTAAGTGGAGATCAGTTTCCAAAGCCATGGACGAAAGAGACTACCGTGTTTTGCCTCAGCAGTGCGAGGATAAGTTCAACGATCTTAACAAGAGGTACAAGAAGCTGAACGAGATGCTTGGTAGAGGAACTTGCTGCGAGGTCGTTGAGGATCCTTCGCTCTTGTATGCGATTGATTATTTGAACGAGAGAGAGAAAGACGAAGTTAGGAGAATCATGAGCTCGAAACATCTTTTCTACGAGGAGATGTGTTCATACCATAACGGGAACAGGTTGCATTTGCCTCATGATCCTGCATTACAGCGATCCCTTCACTTGACGCTCAGAGATGGTGACGATCATGATGATGATGAGCAAGCGAAACAACTTGATGATGATGAGGATACAGATGTGGAAGGTGATGATGACTATGAGTGTAGGGGACTTCATCATGGAGCGCTTGGTGGTTCGTTGAAGAGAATAAGACGAAACCAGAGCCATGAAGATTATGGTCATATGAATTCTCAAGAATGCAGTAAGGGTTATCTCGTGAAACGATGAATGTTAGGAGAAGGTGTGAAAGCTGCTAGCTTACAGAAGAGGCAGTGGATTGAGTCTAAGTCCTTCGAGTTAGAAGAACGCAAGCTTCAGATTCAAGCTGAGTCGATGGAGCTGAAGAGACAACGAATCAAGTGGGAGATGTTTAGTCAGATAAATGACCAGAAGCTTGAAAGAATGAAGATGGAAAATGAAATGATGAAACTTGAGAATGAAAGAATGGCTTTGGAATTGAAACGAATAGTATTGGGTGCTCAATTATGAGGATTAGAGCATTTTAACTTTCTTGATTTTATTATATTATAACTCATTTAATTATCTTTTTTGTTGTCAAAATTGATCAAAGACCAATGTATTTGTATCAAGAAGTGGTAACAATATGTAACAGTTTGCTTAACTTCAAAATTATACAGTAGCTAAGCTTAGTTATGTCCTATACGACTGCTCTAAAACTACAGCTTTCTTCTTTTGGGAATTGATTCTCTCTAAGACGAGGAGGCCATGAGCTTTTACGTGATTGAAGAATCTACTTGAATCTGCATTTTATTTTCAAGGAAAAAAAACAAAACAAAACATAAAAGGTAGGATTGCTTTCACTTTCATAGAACTCTCTCTTTACCGATAAACAAAGAAAAATTCTGAAGTGAAAAAGAATAACTACAAGCTTGGCCCAAAAAACTTGTGGTTTTGGGCTAGTAAGAAAAATATGGCCCATGAGATTAAGCCATATGACAAATTTATCAAAGCCTTATCGTAAATATTTGTACAAAATTGGAAGGGAGGGAAAAGGTAAAAATATGAATCGTGTGATCAAAATTCTCAAAAAGAAAGGCAAAAGAAAGAATGTGAAGTGGCCTTTGTTTTTTTCCTCTCTTTCACCTCTTTTGCCCTTTCCTTATTCACAAGAGCCTCTCCGCTCTCTTTTTATCTTTCGATTTGTTTTTGCCTTTCTTCTTTTCATTTTCTTTTCCCACACATTATCATTACAATAAAAAGGGTTCTTGATTTACAAACCACCTGATAAAAATGACTCTATTGTTATATTGAATTCGAAGGTGGATTTGCTAATTAACATTTTCACAGAGTTTTTCTTAACTTGTAAGCGAAAATATAAATAAAAATCGAGAATTAATTAGAGAAAAAAAAAAAGAGTGAGCTGGAGACAGATAAACTGAGAGGTAAAACCACATGGAAAGATCAAAGTGGCGTAGATAACTCATAACCCACATGCCTCCTCTTCCCATGTGATCTTCGATATTTCCTTTTCTACCCTTTATTTTCCTCTACTTTTTTTCTTTTACCCCCTTCTTTTTTACACTCCCTAGTCTAACCTTTACTGTATTAATCCATCAACAATTCACATTTACAAAATATCATAATTAATAAAGAGACTATACTGTATAATCTACTCTATGATTCAATTTCATCGTGAATTTGAATTTCACTTTATATCTTGCGTCCTATTTTCACGGAGGTTGAAAATAACTAGGATGTTTTTTTATATATATATTCATAGTTTTTTACTATACAGATATATATGGATCTACCAACTTTTAAAAAAAATAATCGCAAGTTTTATTACCCCTTTTGAAGTTATTAATGAATCCTATATGTGGACCCACACTAGTATCAACCCTTTTCTCACTTGTTCAAACTTTAATCGTTTAATATTTAGGCAATCTCTACTCTAAACTTCACTAATTGCTAGCCTTACGCTCGTATAATTTCTAATCTTCTTGCAGCAGAATCTATTTACTTATTTTATTCTTTAAATTATACAAATATATTTTTATTCTCCGGGTGATTTATGGAATCCTTAAGTAATGGTTCCATTTTTTAATTTGTCTTGTCTGTTGTTTTGTACAAATTATTATATACATTTTCCTCCATGATATTTAGGTAGACAATATAATAATTATATATAGACTGATGCAGACATGTTAATCATCCCCATGAGTTAGTCATCAAACAATCCATCCACATTCACATTGTATGTAGGTTTAGTGGTAAATATTCATTAAGGAAATCGAACCACATGAATTTCTATTCCAATTCAACCTAAAATTATGTCGGTTGTCTAAATCGAAAAGAACCGCACCTAAACCGTATGATTCATTATCACACTTGACAAAAAAAAGGGTTAAAAGGGAGAACACAAATTACAACAGCGAAGCAACCTCACATCACATGACTCCAAAATCCGCCGTTATACATCTCATGTGTGTTAAAGGAAAAAATTAAATTAACACTAAATGCTATACACATATGTAGTCTCTATTCGTGCACTTATGTAAATATATGGAATATTTTTGACAAACGGATGAACAAAAAGCAATAGCAAAACAACAATATATAAGTTTTTAAAAACTCTTTTATTTACAGTCACAATTAAATCGAATGGCAAACTTAACTGATAACAAAAACATTATCCGATGTTTAATTTGCATGATAAGAAGTTGATCATTAAAATAGTATAATGATAACAAAATAAAAACACCATAACTTTGCCCAAAAAAAAAACACCATAACTAAATAGAGTTTTGTGTGATAATAATGAAATGGTAAAAAGTGAACTGATTCTAATAGATTTGCTTTTAATAGTTAGCATTATATATTGGTTTTCAAAATCATATAAACGTACAAATTTAATAAACACTATGAGTCTATGAGTGGTAAAAATAACCGAATTTTGAAGACATAAAAGATTTGGTAAAAAAAAAAGCCATATAAAAGACATAAAAGTTTAAGACTTAATATATCCACTTTGCCGTAAAAAAAAAGAGTACATCTTCTAAAATCTTTTAAATTACAATTAGTGTTTATTAACAATGTACCGATTGTCTGTATGGGGTTATTAACATGCAATAAACAAGTGCAGAACTCCGTATCTAAATGCCACGATGGAAAATGAGACAGATGCTTAGAGTAGTTTAATTAGTTCCGAACACACTGACACACATATTCGTGTGTAGGTACTATTATTATATGCTGTGTGTGATTTTCCGTGCACACACATATTTGTGTGTATATGTGTGATTTTCCGTGCGGGTAATGATGTAAATAAAGCAGAGCTTAAAATTGGTTGCTAACATAAAAATGAACCCCAAAACAATTTAGTAGAAGGATGGAAAAAGTTGGAACCCTCACAATACCATCTGTATGGGAGTAAAAAAGTTAATATTATGGAAGTAGAAGGATGGAACTCTCACAATAAAAACAGTAAAAAAAATCAAATCAAACATGTTTTCCGCCTTATTTTTGTTAGTACAATTTGTGCAGTAAAATTCGTCTTTTTAACCGGGTCCATGGCTCCTCGCTCAATCCACTTGCATTTCCTTCTTCTTTGTACCCATCAATAGTTGAATTACTTAATTTGATCGCTTTCCTTTTGTACACTTATGTATCTGTTAATTTTTTTTTCTTCCAAGTTGTAATTAAACTGTCATTTATAACTCTACAGTGCTAAACATGGTCCCAATTTTACTGGTTACCATCAATATATATAAATGGAACTCACTAATATTTTTTGGAAATATTAATCATCATTACTAAATAGATGTTTATTAGTATCATGCATATCCCTCATATGATTTACTAGTTGAGTTTTTGTGGATGTTAGTGTTAAAAAATCACAGTAATTTAGTCCCCATTTGTTAGAGATGAGATTCGTACCGTCTCTAACAAGCCTGATATGAATTCTAGTCGGCCTATCTAATAATTCCCAGGTCGGCAACATAAAAGGAACTTCCATTTATCAAGCGACCCGGAAAAAAAGGAAACTCCTTGCCGACGAGAGTTTCCTATTCCGAACAGGATGAAGACCGACCTGATCGGGTATAAATATAGGAAGTCATCGACTTCTCAAGGGATCCGAAAATCATCAATCCAGACCTAGAGCAAACTAAGCAATCAGATTGTTCTAACTTTTTGGTTAACTTTCCTTAAGAGTTTTAGGTCGGCGTTCTCATTCCGACGACCTAAACACTGTTGTATTCAATCAAGCTCCGGCTTCTTCTAATAAAAGATCTTTTTAAAACCTTCCAAACCCTAGTTCTTTCATAGTTCGAATTTGGGTTTTTACAGTTGGCGCCGTCTGAGGGGACTAAAAGAGCAATCTTTGACTTAGAAGGAAGTTCAAAGATGGTTGAAACACCGGTCAACACTACCGACCTCACCGGAGCCTCCGATCCGACGAGAAACACCCAGGATCTGGTCGTCGACCCAGCCACCGGACTTCCGATGGGCCACCAGACCGATCAGGACAACACAACTACCACGCGGAACGTCGAGACAGATCAGGTCGGTCAGACAGGTGGCTCAAACACGATCAGCCTACCACAGCCACCTCCCATCGATATGGCCACCATCATCAGGTCGGTCGCAGAGCAGCTACAGCAAGGGATGGATGCTCGCTTCGAATCTCTCCGTGCCGAGCAGATAGCCTACAGAGAGGACCTAGATCGGCTTCTCAACTCTAGAGTTCATACTCAAGAGCAGGCCGATCTGATCACCCCTCCCCGCCCTCCAATCCGCAACACAGACACGACCAGGCTGGTGAACAACCTGTTCGGCACGACACCGACAGACGACCTGCGGAGAGCACATGCAGAGGGCTCAAACGCTCGTTCATCGCGCAATACCGCAGGTACCAACCCGACGACAACCTCGGAGCTCGATCTTCTCCACCAACGCCTTGACGATATTCACAGCAAGATCCACAAGGCAACAACCTCAGCACCAGAATTGGACAAGATCCTCCAGGAGACCCAGCAGACCCCGTTCACATCAGCCATCACCAATGCTCCTCTCAAGGACTTAGGGCGGATGAAGCTACCGCCAAGCTACAACGGTACAACAGACCCGAAGCGACATCTGACCGCGTTCAACGCCGTCATGGGACGTGTTCGCTTCACCGATGAGGAACGGGAAGCATGCCTCTGTCAGTACTTCGTGGAGACACTCTCCGGAAGCGCCCTCACCTGGTTCTCACAGCTTCCCAAGAACTCTATCGACAGCTTCAAGGAGCTCACAGCTCGGTTCCTGAAGCATTATTCGATTTACATCGACACGGAGTCCACAGCGCTCGATCTATGGGCATCCGTCCAGGGCGATACGGAACCGCTGCGCAATTTTATCGATCGATTCCGATCGATCGTCTCCCAGTGCAGTCTGTCGGATGAACTATGTTTTAACATTCTTATCAAGAATTTGAAGGACGATTCATCGTTTTGTGAACGATTGAAGACAGGAAAAACTAAAACCCTCGAAGATGCTTTACACAAGGCATCCGGATACATCAGAGTCAAGGAGGATCGGGCAGCCAAGGCCAAGGCCAAGTTGGCCGATGAGAAATCCTTGCGCGATAAGAAAGGCAGATCGTCGAGTCAGGAAGATTACAAAGAGCCCCGTCAGCACTACGACAAGAACGACAAGAATCGCAAGAGCATCAACGCAGTTGGACGACCAAAAAAGCCATGGAACGTGTGGGACCGTTCGAGCGATAGAGACCCTGACAGTAGGAAGCCGTGGTGCAAATACCATAGGGCACACGGTCATCATACCGATGATTGCCGCACCCTCCCAGCGCTCTTGAGGAAGAGGTGGGAGGATGGCGAGATCACCCTTCCAGAACCCCAGAGTTCACGACGATCTAACGATGAGGACAGGCGATCGATGACGATCGCAATAGAGAAGATACCACCGACCGCTCTTCTAAACGCGAGGGCAAGGAAGCAAAGCGTGACCGTGAAGACGATCACACACCTCCAAGCTCACCACGTCGGCGGATTAACATGATCATGAGAGGGCTCCTCTCATGCACAGACTCGATAAATTCAATTAAACGGCACGAACAGAGGGCAGCCAATCCCCCGAAGGACGCACCACTACTATTCAAGGACGACCTACCAATCACATTCACGGAGCAGGACGCGCAGGACATCGACCGACCTCACAACGATCCACTCGTCATCTCACTACGACTCGGAGAGGACGACGTCTCTAAAGTGTTGATCGACACTGGTAGCTCGGTCGACCTCATCTTCATGGATACTCTGCGCAAGATGAGTATTCCCGAGCGGGACATAAAAGTCGCACCATCACCACTCACAGGATTCGCTGGCGACTCAATTTCGACAATAGGAACTATAACGATGCCTGTCACCATCCGTGGAAAGTCCATTTCGGTTAAATTTGAGGTTATTGACCGACCTGCGATCTGCAATGCTATCCTCGGAACACCATGGCTGAACGCCATGCGAGCCGTCCCTTCTCCTTACCACCAATGCATCAAGATGCCGATCAGGGGCTGTGGCATCACCATCTGTGGCGATCAGACAGTGTTCCGACATTGTTACATCGACAACAAACGGACCCGAAAGGCATCAACGTTCGTGATCGGCAACAGTAGCGACTTCGACCCACGGATCGTTCATCACGACGAGCAGCCGAAGAGCGATCTTATCACCCAAGTCAACATCGATCCTGCCCACCCGGAACGTTGCGTCGATATCGGCACGGAACTATTGCCTAGCATGCAGGACGAGCTGATCAATTTCCTCCAAGAGAACGTTGCAACGTTTGCGTGGTCTATGGCCGACATGAAGGGTATTAGCCCCCGAATAACGAGCCACGAATTGAACGTCCACCGAACCTTCAAGCCGATCAAACAAAAGCGACGAAAGTTGGGACCTGAGCGAGCACAAGCTGTCCACGACGAAGTAGATAAACTCCTGAAGGCCGGATCAATCGCCGAAGTAAAATATCCGGATTGGCTCGCAAATCCGGTGGTCGTCAAGAAGAAAAACGGCAAGTGGCGGGTCTGCGTAGATTTCACCGACCTTAACAAAGCTTGCCCGAAGGACAGTTTCCCCCTTCCTCGTATCGACCAGCTCGTCGAGGTTACAGCAGGCAACGAGCTTCTCTCCTTTATGGATGCATTCTCCGGATATAATCAGATTCTCATGAATCCGGACGACAGCGAGAAGACCGCATTCATCACAGATCGGGGCACCTACTGCTACAAGGTCATGCCGTTCGGTTTGAAAAACACTGGAGCCACTTACCAACGCCTGGTCAACAAAATGTTCGCCGACCAGCTTGGGAAGACAATGGAAGTATACATTGACGATATGCTCGTCAAATCAGCCAAAGCAGCCGATCATATAGTCCATCTGCGAGAATGCTTTCTGATACTGAACCAGTATGGCATGAAACTCAACCCCGCAAAATGCACCTTCGCAGTCACATCAGGCGAATTTCTAGGTTACTTGGTCACTCAGCGTGGCATCGAAGCCAATCCTAAGCAGATCTCCGCGATCTTGGAACTACTCTCGCCAACTAACACTCGCGAAGTTCAGCGCCTAACAGGAAGAATAGCCGCCCTTAACAGATTCATATCCCGATCTACAGACAAGTGTCTCCCTTTCTATCAGTTCCTACGAGGGAACAAGCGATTCGAATGGGACGAGAAGTGTGAAGACGCATTCGAACAGCTCAAAACCTACCTCTCGACTCCATCGATCCTGGCTAAACCAGAGTACGGCGACACCCTGATACTCTACGTTGCGGTCTCTAGCGCGGCAATCAGTGGAGTCTTAGTTCGAGAGGATCGTGGGGAGCAGAAGCCGATCTTCTACTTCAGCAAAACCTTGGCTTTTGCTGAAGCTCGCTACCCGACCTTAGAAAAACTCGCTCTTGCTGTGGTCGTCGCTTCAAGGAAACTTCGACCTTATTTTCAATCTCATTCCATTGCCGTCATGACCAGCCAACCTCTTCGTTCGATCCTGCACAGCTCGACGCAGTTCGGCCGTATGGCCAAGTGGGCAATCGAACTTTCCAAGTTCGATATCGAGTATCGAACCCGGACTTCCGCGAAATCACAAGTTTTGCGGATTTTTTGATCGAACTATCACCAGAGCTTTTAGGCGCCGATCCAGCAAATTCAGAAATATGGACGCTACACGCCGACGGAGCATCATCACGCTTTGGAGCTGGCATCGGCATTCTGTTGGAATCTCCCACCGGAGAACTTCTCGAGCAGTGCTTCTGTCTGGAGTTTAATGCATCCAACAACGAAGCCGAATACGAAGCGCTGATCGGCGGTCTCCGACTAGCCCGAGGAATGAACATTCAACACATCCGGGCATTTAGCGATTCGCAGCTCGTCGCTAAACAGTTCAGCGGAGAATACGACGCGAAGGACGATCGAATGGACGCCTACCTGAAACTGGTAAAGCAGTTAGCAGCGGAGTTCACGACCTTTGAACTACATCAGATTGACCGATCTGCCAACACCAGTGCTGATGCTCTAGCTGCAATTGCATCAAAAAGAGATTCAACTCTTCGAAAAACTATTCCCGTTCAAGGAGTATCCCAGCCCAGCATAGTCCCGCCCCAGGAAGTTTTTCAAATCACAGCCGACGAAGACGAAATCGTTCCTGCAGCAACCACTGACGACCAGCCAGCAGCAGACTGGCGAGTTGAGATACGACGCTTCTTGGAAACCGGCGAGCTACCACCAGAAAAATGGGCAGCTCGGCGAATTCGTGCTCGAAGCGCCAAGTACACAATCATCGAGGGTGTCTTATGCCGATGGACTGAATCAGGCATCCTTCTTACTTGCCTCCATGACAACAAAGTTCAGCGATGCATTAAGGACGTTCATGATGGTGCAGGCGGTAATCATTCCAGTGGACGAGCTTTGGCCTTAAAGATTAAGCGACAAGGGTTTTTCTGGCCGACCATGCAGGAGGACTGCATTCAATACGCTCGGAAATGCGAGTACTGTCAGCGACACGCCCCGATGATTCATCAACCAACGGAGTTTCTGACGTCGGCAGTCCCTCCTTACCCATTCATGTGATGGGCAATGGACATAGTCGGACCGATGATCTCCTCTCGGCAACGCAAGTACGTGCTCATCATGACTGACTACTTCACCAAATGGGTCGAAGCCAAGGCATTCGCCGACATTACAGCCACCGATGTACAAAACTTCATCTGGAGATATATCATATGCCGACATGGCCTTCCTTACGAGATCGTCACTGATAACGGCCCTCTGTTCCGATAAAAAAAAATTCAAGCTTTCTGCGATAAGTGGAAAATTCGCCTCAACAAATCAACACCACGTCATCCGCTAGGCAACGGACAAGCCGAAGCAACCAACAAGACAATCTTAGACGGCATTAAGAAGCGTCTCAATGCCAAGAAAGGTTTTTGGGCTGATGAACTAGACGGCGTGCTTTGGTCTCAACGCACTACCCTGAGAACTGCAACCGGGAAGACTCTCTTTTCTCTCGCTTACGGATGCGAAGCTATGATTCCTGCAGAAATCAACGTCGGCAGTTTACGACGCAGAGTACTCCCGAGTATTCCCGGAGTAAACGCAACGATGCTGATCGATAACATCGACACTATGGAAGAAACACGCAACCAGGCCTTGCTGAGAATGCAGAACTACCAGAATCAAGCGGCTCGGTACTACAATAAGAAAGTACACAATCGACATTTTGATAAAGGCGACCTGGTCCTTCGAAAAGTCTACGAGAACACCAAAGAAGAGAATGCAGGGAAGCTCGGCGCAAACTAGGAAGGTCCTTACCTCATCACTAACGTAGTGAAACCAGGAGTTTACCGGCTCGAAGCCTTAGATGGCGAGTTGATTCCACGAGCTTGGAACTCACTCAACCTCAAAAGATACTACAGTTAGATCGACACCTCCTTGAGGTCGGCATCGTCAAAAAAAAAAGAAGGAATAGTCCCTATGAACTACGAAGCGGTTTGATCCCCGAAAGGGGTACGTAGGCAACCTATCCTCGGATGGTGCAACTGCTCCCCCTCCCAAAACAGGGCGGAACTCAAATTTTCTTTTAAGTCTTCAAATCATCTTCGTTTTGTAAGTTAAATTCAATAAAATCTTTTTCTAAGAATATCGTGTTCATTATCATATCGGCATCGTGGCCAGATGCTCGATCCGCCTAAAACTAAAGTCTGATCCACTTTAGCTCGGCAACTTAAAAGCCAAGTCCGCCTTGCATTCTACAGTTTTACCTGTTTTCATATACCCGAGCCATGCGTTGTTATCAGCCAAGTCAGTCTTGCATCCGCATTCGACTCGGGTACTTCTAAGTGGTACCGATGATCAACGCCGACCTGAATCGCACATCGGGTATTCACACTTGGAAGCGAAGTGGTACGAACAATCATAAGACAGGCCTCCCGCACGTTCGTATTCACACTTCAGTATTCAAGCCAGAATCTGTACTGCAATTCTTAAGTCATGCGGAATATGTAAGCCGACCTGATCGCAGTTTGTATTCGACTTAAGAAATTTTTCTAAGTATCGAATTCATGCCTACCTAATTCATTTGTTCGTTTAATACTTAGGAATTTAAATCGCACAAACTTAAGCCGATATCACATCGCCGTTGTGTTCAGATTTTTAAACTCAAAAATGTTAAGTTTTTCAAATCGAAAACCTTCATAAAAAGGTACATGATTACATAATACGAAAATTACAAAAATATTTAAGAAAAAAGCCTAGTCTTCGGCCTCCTGACTGCCAACGTTGTCGGCATCGGCCTCTTGACTGCCAACATGGTCGGCATCGATAACACCGTCTTGATCGACTTCAAGCTCTATTCCCTGGTCGGCCCCTTCCGAAGCCTTGGCCGCATCAAGCTGAGCATCACTGGAAACTTCAAGGAAGACTTCCGTTTCTTGAACTTGGAGTTCGTCCGACGTGAAGCTGATTTCTTCGAAGGCCTCCAGTTGTGCCTTACTCTCGTTAAGAAGATTTTCAATATTCTCCTCCACCAGGGCCGGAAAGCTGTAACCTTGCCGACGAACGATCTCAAGCGCCCTTTTTGCTCCGACCCACTGAGCAGCCGTCGAAATCAACTCGTGGGCTTTCGCCTTCCGCACGAGCGATTCTTTCACCTTTGCGACTAAACCCGCATAATGATTGTTCACCGCAATCGTCGCGCGCTTTGCCACTTCTTGCCCGAAGGCAAGTTTCTCTTCTGTCGCAGCCTTCTGTTCGGCCTCCAGCTTCTTCCGAGAATCAGCCCTCTCTTTCTGGATCTTCTTCGCCATTCGATTGAGAAGTTTGCTTTTCTCAGTATCATCGGCGCGAATCTTCTCGAGTTCCTCGGAAGATTTATGAAGCGTGTTTTCCAGCTCGGCCCTTCTTCCCCGTTCAGCTTCGAGAGCTTTCTTAAGACTCTCCACTTCGGCTTCCACGGCCAGGAACTTCTTCGCGTCCCGGTCGTACTCATTCACGGCAGTCAATACCGTACTCAGAGCCTATATTCACCAAAAAAAAAATCAATCAATCAATCATTCAGAAATTTCAAAGGGCCTGCAAAAACAAAGGCATTCGGGACATTTTTTACCTTGGCTTGTTCATGCGCAAAGCGTGCAATCGCATCGCTGCGAATGTACCTGCGAGGGTCAGTAGATGGGCTTGCCGGGTTATCTCTTAGCTTGAGGAAATAATCCAGGCAGGATACCGAATCATGCACTATTGGGCTATCCCCGCGGTACTCGTAGGAAAACCCGAACGGGCGAAGTTGTCTCTCAGCACGAGACTTCTTTGACGTCCGCGGTTCGGAATTTTCTGCCGAACTCCTTTTCCTCGGGTTCATGGGGCTTCCATCGCCGCCTTCAGCTCCGCCTACAACGACATGACACTGATCGTCATCCTTCCTCGGCCCTTGCTCGGTCTCTTTGCGAGCTTTTTCAATCTTCTTAGCAGTCTTCCTATCGGCCGATTTCTTAGCCTTGGCTGCTTCCCTCTCGGCTTTGCTCAGAGCCTCCTGCTCGGCTTCCTTAGCCACGGGATTCTCTAGATTCTGAATTGGAGACACTAGGGCAGTTTCCAGATCGGCAGATAAATCTTTGAAAGCAACAGACTTCATCTTCTCTCGTCGTTGGGAGCGTCGTTCAAGCGCAACTGAGAAATGAATTTAAAATGAGGTCGGATGGAAAGCCCCCAGATCAAAGCAGGTTTAAAAGTCAGATCGAACAAACCTCTCGTCCTCGCAATCTTTTCTTCCGTGATCTCGGGCCAAGTGATCGCGCTAATCGCAGCGAACCGGTTGGAGATATCATCGATATCGAGAGGATCGTCAACAAATGGAAGAGGCCTGTTTCCTGTAATATAAAAGACTCGATCAGAAAAAAAAAAATATATATATATATATAGCGTTAAACTATATTGCATATCGGTCATGTCTCTACCCATGACCTCCGCCCATTTCGTTCTGATCGGGATATCTCTATCTGTTTCGGCGATGGAAAACTCGTTGATTAGCACGAAGAAATAGCGATCTCTCCAGTCCGCCACCTTGGTCTTATGACCACCAGTCACAATGTTGTATCGAGTCTTCATACTCGTATAATACGAACCCCGGTTCCTCAAATTGGCCTTCGTGCGATGGGTGTTCGTCATGGCATCTAACGCTGCTCGACTCAGTGGGATATCGTGCCTGGTCGACATCACTAGCATGCTGACAATCAGCCGTATTGTCGCATGAGTGAACTGGCTGATCGGCATTTCTTTGTGGGCAGCAAATTCCAGAAGAAGCTTTGGGAGCGGGAACCACAGATGGAAGTCCGTGAAAAAACACTCGTGTAGACATAGCCATCCTGTAGGAGCATCCCACGGTCGCTCCGACGGGCTCGGAACCATGAAGATCACCTCAGGACCGATGTCACATTCTTCCTTCAAGGTGACCAGTGATTCCATTGTTGATTTGGTCGGCATCACCCCGAGAGCATTGTCGCAGATCGGCCTAACTGCCGGCTCCCCTTTTCGCCTCTTGATGCTCTCCACTGGCGGATTCATATCGATGATTCCGAACTGGTTTACTTCGTCTTCGACAATAATGGCGTTCAGCTCGTCCGAGATATCCATCTCGTTCGACCCACCTCTCACATCGTCTTCATCACGTAATTCTGGAATCTCGAATTCGACCCTGGACGATGTCTCCCCTGACCTTTGGGCGATTCCAACTTGATCGGCATTGAACCGATCAGCCGCAGCTTGCTGGTTCATCTCTCGAACGCGTTCCTGGAAAGCACGATCCAACGCCGACAACTCGCTCGCATCCGAAGACCGATCCGACTCTGGTTCCTCAACGATGACCCTTTTTCCCTTCGATCGTCTTTTGTCGACCTGATCATCAGCCCTCTTTGGTGCCGATCTGGTTTCCTCTGACCCTGGTCGCCTCTCTCTGATCTGAATACTTTTACCCATGTTTGATCGGCGTTCAGAACGAAACACGGCGGAGGTCTAGTCGGCAGATCTAAAAAAAAAACTAATTAAGAGGGGAGAGAGCAAACCTGATTTTGACAAAGTTTCGCTAGAAATGCAGAAGTGAGGAAATTGAAGCCGAACCCTCTTATTTATAGAAATATCTGGACGGTTATCAAGAATCATCATGAGCACGGCGACTCCCCGCATTTCTTCTTATTAAAGTTTAATCGGCCTCTTCGACTTCTCCTGCTAGGGTTTGACACGTGTCAACTCTAGTTCTGCATACGTGGGCCTAGGCCTAACCTACCTCGTTTTTGGGCGGGAACTTTTCGCGCCCAAAATCACAATCTGGCCCTCATCACCGTGCCGATCAGAAATCCAGGTAACATTTTGCAGCCGACCAGAATTTATATCGAACAGCATTTCTTTGAATTCGACAAGCAATGCACCCTCACTTGTCGAACTGGGGGGGGGGGGGGGGGGGGGGTTTACTGTTAGAGATGAGATTCGTACCGTCTCTAACAAGCCCGATATGAATTCTAGTCGGCCCATCTAACAATTTCCAGGTCGGCAACATAAAATGAACTTCCATTTATCAAGCGACCAAGAGAAAAAGGAAACTCCTTGCCGACAAGAGTTTCCTATTCCGAACAGGATGAAGACCGACCTGATTGGGTATAAATATAGAAAGTCCTCGACTTCTCAAGGGATCCGAAAATCATCAATCCAGACCTAGAGCAAACTAAGCAATTAGATTGTTCTAACTTTTTGGTTAACTTTCCTTAAGAGTTTTAGGTCGGCGTTTTCATTCCGACGACCTAAACATCATTGTATTCAATCAAGTTCCGGTTTCTTCTAATAAAAGATCTCTTTAAAACCTTCCAAACCCTAGTTCTTTCATAGCTCGAATTTGGGTTTTTACACCATTTTATTGGTGTTTACTTTTACGCACAATTTGCTTGAATTTTATGACAGTTTTACCTTATCTAAATCCAAAACTCAACTTTTATTTAGCAAACACCCTTCGCAATATTATCCTTTGAGACTCGTTATTGTAATGGTCGCTTTCAACTCCGAAGTGCACCTACGAAAAAGACCCACGACAGATAAACTTACTTTCTTTTTATTTATTAAGTTGAATAAGATAAAAATCGTAACGTTAAAGGGTCAAGCCATGCGAGAATCGAGTGGCTATTATATGGTTTCGTAGAAAAATCATATTCAATGCTGTTAGGAGCTAACAAAAGGATGGTCCTGATGATATCACACCTTTCAATACATTTTCGTGTAATTTCAGTGAAGATACTAAGTTAACAGTATTAAAAATACATGTACTAAATGTTCAAAAAAAAAAAAAATACATTTATTGTCTAATCATGATGTAAAGTTTTTCCAATCCGCAATGCTGAATAGGCTGACCTAATCTGTACATATAAATTTTACTGCCGTTGACAATTTACATTTTACTATAAAACTTCAAAATTATCGTCGTGTTATAAAATATACACTAGTAGGCTGAGTTTGTTTTCAAGAACAAGATATACATTTTGTAGGCTTAAACGGAATGTTGGAGAAACTAAATTTCTTAACTATTTAAATTATTGATTTAACTTAATTACGTTAAATAACAGCCGTCAAATCGGTTCACTACTTCACTATGATACATAAATCAATAACAAATAGTATTAAAAATGAGAATAATAACGGAGGCTTTGTATGGCCTCAACGGGAAATGGTCACCATTTACTTCAATCCTGAAAATGACTCACATCTAACCACTTCCTTCTAACATCCCTTCGTCCTTCACATTTATTATTTTATTGCTTTAATTTGGGTTATAGCACTAATAATTTATCAAAAAATTATATATACGGATTGATTTTCTTATCAACCGCGTGTTTGTAGAGTGTGGGCGATCAATACTTATTCAGATTATAATAATTTGTATATGTGAATGAGAGGGGGGACAAATCCAGATCAGTAATCAGGATGGATTAAATTATAAGTTTATTAATGATTAATTTTAAATGTTGAGCTTAATAAATTTTAATAGCTAAAAAACCCTTCAATGATTAAAGGTCAATGGGATCCACGTTAGGGGTCAATATAGTAATTTCGAATTATACGTAAGCCACCCGCCACTGATCTCCAAAATATACGTTCCAAAAAGCAGAGTTGATCCCCGTGGAGTCATTTTCACCAAACTTTTTTACGGTTCTTCTCTCAATCATGTTAAACAACAAGAACAAAAATATCTGAAAACATCTCAAAGTGTAAAATAATTACAGTTTCGTTATTTTCCATTAACATATTTTTATTTTTTATATCATTTAAAATTTCCAATTGCCACTCACTAAACACTTCTGTTTGTTTTACCTAAAAACGAATGATTAAACCTATTCTGTTTAGTTGCATCCGTCTTTCGAAAGCCTATGACATTTTGTCAGAAGGTTATATAACTTCTTTGATCTATCTTTCTAAGTTCATAAGCCTCCGTAGCTTAAATATTTATAAAAAATTTCTAATTTTCAGTTTTTAATCATATAGATGGTGTTCCTTTTATATTTGAATGTCCAAAAACCTTGTCTAGAAATTAGAATAGCCATTTTTTCGTCATATTTAAAACTATCTAGTCTATCTTGACCATATGACCATGTTATTGTTTCGTGATCCGATATTCATTTCCAAAAGCCAGTAAAAATGTATATACTGTATATGTAACTAAGTGAGAAGTAATTTAATTTTAGTTCATGCTCATTAATATTAGTTGTTGAACCATTTATCCGTGCTAACCAAACTTGTAGCAACATGTATATTACCGGATAAAAAAGTTCAATAAATTAACCGTCTAATAGATTTTAAAATCGGTTCTGAAGATAAATTTATGTGTAAAATATGCTTGTCAATTTATACTTAAATGCCTTTCTTGTTTTTAGTCCTCAATTATAGACTTGAATAGTTTCTCATCGTTTTAAGTTTAAATTAAACTTTATTTTGAAACTCATATGTTTGAAAGTAAGCTAAATAAACAAAATGCTTAAGATTAAAAAGCCGGCTTTTTAAGACAAATTTTGCTGGACGGACAAAAACCAAGTAATAATCACCACCGTCTTTAAGCGCAGCTGTCAAGAAATCTCTGTAATAACTTTTTTTTCACCAAATTTTTTTTTTTTTGCAAAACCAAATAACTTTCTTTAAAAAAACAAAATAAATGGTTAAAAACTAATCCTTCAGTTTCTCTCGTATATATCTTTTTGTGCCCACTTTTTTCATCATTACACATACAACCCATGATGATAAACTCTTTGTTCTAAACATCACACACCATTTCCCCATTTGCTCTCTCTTTACTTTATCTTACTATTACATCAGAAACACTAAATTGTTTTCACTCCTTCTTCATTTTAAAACAAAAATTAAATACAATTCTCTCCATTTTAGCTTAAGTGTCATTTTGAGTTTTTTTAATCAAAAATTTGTTGTTTTCAAATTTCAATTTAACCTTTATAATATAATTTCAATTAAACTAACACAATATATAATAATTAAAATAACTAAATATAATTTGTAAGGATAAAATAATCTATTTATAAAAATACTTAATTTATGTGTAATCAAGCAAAACAACATTTAAATAAAAACAGAGAATATAGTAATTAATTTATTCATTTATATGTTTTATTAATTAGATTCAAATTTAATTTATGACACGATAAGAACAATACAAATCACTATACTACAAACTACAGCAATGTTACTTATTATGTAACGCTTTCGAATCTATATATATTAAATATAATATATTAAGTTTTTGAAAAATAATTGATTATTTAAAAAATATTATATAATAAATATATTGGTTTCATCATATTGATTGATGTGAGAAAAATATTTATTATATCAGTTTGCATTTTGTAATATTGATTCAACTTAAATATCATTACAGAAAAATCTAAATCTAAATTAAAATCTATATATTAAAAAAACAGTATCTATTTTAGAATAATAGTGATTAGTTTTTACATAGAATTATAATCCTTTAGGATCATTTTGATGATAGTTAAGCGTGTAAGTTAACTTATCAATCTAAATTTAAATTACAGTATACAATAGAAAAGGATCGTAAATGAAATAATATTTACCCAAAAGCTGGAATATAAAGGAGAGAGAAATTATGAAGATTCCATTTTGGCTCAAACAAAGGAAAAGTATCAATAAAAGGCGATAAATTTAAATAAAATAGGCAAAGAGAAAGAAAACAATATAATAGTAGTATAAATATTTTTAGAATGGCTCCTTGAGATTGACAAGCAGATCCATCACCAGAAAAATATAGAAAATAAGAAAATAAAAAATTAACTTTAGGTATTTACAAACTCTAACTCCATAAAACCCTGCGCCTGGAGATTTCACTCTTCTTCCTCATGTAAACTCTCTCTCTCTCTCTTTATCTCTCCCATTATTTTTCCTTTCTTCTATGAATTTTTATTTTTCCCTTTTTAATTTTTATTTTTCATTTCTGTAACTTCTCAGTCAAAGACAGAGAGAGGGGAAAAAAAAAGAAGGGATTAAATCGAAACCCTCACAATGATGCAGCTGGGTGGTATTACAACCACAGCCGCTTCCTCCGCCGCAACCGCAGCGGCGGCGCCACAGTCGAACGATTCCGCCGCTACAGATGCTGCGGCAGCTGCAGCAGCGGTCGGGGCGTTTGAGGTGTCGGAAGAGATGAGCGACCGCGGTTTTGGAGTAAATCGGTGGCCGCGGCAGGAAACGCTTGCGCTGCTGAAAATACGATCTGACATGGGAATAGCGTTTCGAGACGCTAGCGTTAAAGGACCCTTATGGGAAGAGGTTTCCAGGTGCGTTTCCAATTCCTCCTTTATTCCCTTTTTCCTTTTTTTGGTAATTTTTATTATTCGACTCTTTATTTTTTTTTGAAAATTTTCCATTGGCGAATTTGATCTAATTGGATATGATGATTAAGCTTGTTTTACACTGACAGAGTAAAAAAGATCTGGACTTTGTAGCGTTTTATTGTCACAGATTCGGTTTAGACACTTTTAATCTTTCTTTTGGGTTTTTTGTTCGGCGAAATAATTTCCCCGAATTTCGTAAAATGTCTTTTTTCCAATAGTTCAATGAAATTTCCGAAATTCATCGTCGCGAGATTCAGATTCGGACAGTTCTTGAAGTGGTTTTAATTAATTTAAACTTTACTTTAATAATTAACTGTTAATTTAGATAAAATAAGTTGGGTCATGTTTTATTCATGAGACTGAAGAAGGCGAGTCTCTTACAAACTCATGCTGATTGATCCACACTTCTCAACTATATATCCTCATTTCACTAATTTATTTTTCTCAACAAACATAATTCGTGTTTTTTTTTTTAAATTTTCATACGAACTTTGAAATTATTAATATATATATATAGAGGCAGCAAGATGTTGAAATTGTGAGGTCTTTCTTTAATTTCTGTTTCTTCTCAGGAAAATGGCGGAGCTTGGTTACA
The DNA here is from genome assembly GCA_911865555.2 of Thlaspi arvense. Taxonomy (NCBI): domain Eukaryota; kingdom Viridiplantae; phylum Streptophyta; class Magnoliopsida; order Brassicales; family Brassicaceae; genus Thlaspi; species Thlaspi arvense. The sequence continues at coordinate 53,592,625 of OU466861.1, forward strand.
TAAGAAACGCCAAGAAATGCAAAGAGAAATTCGAAAACGTTTACAAATACCACAAACGAACCAAAGAAGGCCGTACCGGAAAATCCGAAGGCAAAACTTATCGGTTCTTTGATCAATTAGAAGCTCTCGAGACTCAATCCACTTCCTCGCTCCATCATCAGCAACAACAACAACAACCGCCTCAACCGCAACCGCTTCAAACGCAATCGCCTCTTCGACCGCATAACAACCACAACAGCTCATTATTCTCCACTCCTCCTCCGGTAACGACTATTATGCCGCCGATCGCAAACATCAGCCTTCCGTCGTCGTCAATTCCTCCCTATACTCAGCCTGTGAACATACCTTCGTTTCCAAACATCTCCGGCGATTTTCTGTCGGATAATTCGATGTCGTCTTCATCTTCGTATTCGACTTCCTCTGACGTTGACATTGGAGGAACCACCACGACGAAGAAGAAGAGGAAGAGGAAATGGAAAGAGTTCTTCGAGCGGTTGATGAAACAGGTTGTTGATAAGCAAGAGGAGCTTCAACGCAAGTTCTTGGAAGCTGTTGAGAAGCGAGAGCACGAGAGAATGGCCAGAGAGGAGTCTTGGAGAGTGCAAGAGGTCGCTCGGATCAACCGAGAACACGAGATCTTGGCTCAAGAACGCTCAATGTCCGCCGCAAAAGACGCCGCGGTTATGGCGTTTCTTCAGAAGCTATCAGAGAAACCAAACCCTCAAGGTCAATCAGTCGCACCGCCGCAACCGCAACAGGCTCGGTCTCAAATGCAGCAGCTTAATAATAACAATAATCAGCAGACGACACAGCAGCAAACGCCTCAAACGCCTCAACCGCCACCTCCGGTTCCTCAGCCGGTGATACCAACCTTAGACGCTACGAAAACGGACAACGGCGATCAGAACATGACTCCGGCGTCGGCAGGAGCGGCGAGCTCGTCGCGGTGGCCGAAAGTGGAGATAGAGGCATTGATAAAGCTGAGGACGAATCTTGATTCCAAGTATCAGGAGAACGGACCAAAGGGACCGTTGTGGGAAGAGATATCGGCGGGTATGAGAAGGTTAGGATTCAACAGGAACTCAAAGAGGTGCAAGGAGAAGTGGGAGAACATAAACAAATACTTCAAGAAAGTCAAAGAGAGCAACAAGAAACGCCCCGAAGATTCCAAGACTTGCCCTTACTTTCACCAGCTCGACGCTTTATATAAAGAGAGGAACAAATTCCACACCAACAACATCGCGTCTTCTTCCTCCACTTCCGGTTTAATCAAACCGGATAATTCAGTTCCTTTGATGGTTCAACCGGAGCAGCAATGGCCTCCCGCGACGGCAACTACGACGAGTACTACTACCGTGGCGGCGGCGGCTCAAACCGATCAACCTCATCCTCATCCTCCTCCTCCTCAGCCGTCGGATCAGAACTTTGATGATGAGGAAGGCACAGACGACGAAGAATACGACGACGAGGAAGAAGACGAAGAGAACGAAGAAGAGGAAGGAGGTGAGTTTGAGCTTGTGCCGAACAGTAACAACAAGACGACGAATAATCAGTGAGGATGATGATTCGGGCTCGACTCGGGTTTGATGTTGTGGTGAGAGATTAGTAAGTTTTTTTTCTAAGTTTTGAATACAGAAGAAGAGAATTTAAATATTGGAGGGGGTTATGTTTTTTTTTTTCTTCTTTTTCATCTTTGATTTTTAAGTTATACTGAAGAAAAATTAATATGTTGGAACAAAATTAAAATAAATGTGATTTAATTATTTTTTTGGAGGATATATAAATAAATAAATCTTAATTAGAGAGGGGAGGGGGGACAATGTGGGGGTTTTCATAAGCAAATAATAAAAACTGTAACTTGTAATGTTTTGTTTTTTTTTAAACCTTTAAATGAATGGTTCTTGTTGTTGGTGACGATGTGTATTTGTTTTGTTACATATTATTGTTATTGTTTTGTCTACATTATAAGAAAATATTTAATTGTAAGGTGGGACTGGGAGACGAGAGTTACTCATCCTTTTCAGTAACAGTTTCCTTGGTAGGATAAATTAAAAAAATAAAAGAAAATAAAAACGTTATATCAAAAAAAGAAGAAAGATGCCAAGTTCACATGCACACAATGAGAGAGAGAGAGAGAGAGAGCGTGGGGTTTTGGATCCACGTGGAAAAAGGAATCTTCACTCTTTCATCTCCTCTCTCTGTCTTCTTCTCTGCGTTGCCCTAAAACGCAAGACTCTCTTTTTATGTAAGGGTTATTTCGTAAATTCCACTTTCGAACGCACGTGACAGATCCAACGATGTAAAACTCTTATTTGTGAGAACGATGATGATTCGTTTGTTTCATAATTTGATTTCGAAGTGCTATCGACACATGTTTGGTCGCATTTGCAGATCTGTAATAACCATAGATTGATGTATCTATACCCATGATCCTGACTCCTAACGTTTTAACTTTTACGTATGATTGACACATCATACAAAATGTGATTTAAATTGAGATAATTAAGTAGACGTTTAAACCATTTTTTTTATTTACTCAGACCAAACTCAAATCATGATTGAGTTTGTTCGGTTCGTGAATATTCAAGACTGTTATAAGGTATATATATTTGATGCACATGTTAACAATGAAGAGTATCATATATCCCAACTTGGGTTGTACGTTAAGTAATATATATATATATATATATGTAAATATACTTGTACATCATAAAATTAAGATGCTGTTAATCATGATGCATGGGTTAGTACAGTTCATGTCATAAATGTAGCTGAAGATTAATTTGTTTTATTATTATATATGTTTGCAAACAGTATACTACTTGTTTTTTCATATATAATCAGAGAAACTTTACACCGTCGTTAGGATAATTATCATTTAAAAACTCGGTTATCGTTATTAAAGATGTCTAGTTGCCGTGACAAATCATAACTGAAATCAAAGTTGGAGAGCTCAAACTGTAAACATTAAACTAACATAATAAACTCTTTAAACATTGAACACCATAAGTTGTTTCTTCTTTTCTTTGTCACTATCTTTACTCTCAATATGGGGTTCGAAACCAGGCAAGCTGAGAATGACATGAAGAATTTGAGTCATTAGGCCATCGACTCATGTCAACCATGTGTTGGTTAATTTTCTTTATGTTTCATAATAAATATCGTTTTATAATTTTCATACAAATTAAAACATATAAAAAATTGTCTTATATCCCTATTAGACTATTTGTATGTATATTATATATATATATATTTTTTTTTTGGTTTGAGACTAAATTATATATATTTTTAATCAAATTATATTTAATTCTAAAAATGATATTTATGTATTTTGAAACTGAAAAATAAAAATAAAATGACACTTTTAAATAAAAAAGAATACTAGATTGTATATTTTAAAACATCAAATTTAAAAATTCTAATATTACGTAAATGAAAACTTAAAATTGCATAGTACGTTTTACTTTATGTAGAGATCCATTTTTGTGTTCTATTGTGTAAGAGCTGTTTTTAAAAGAAAATGAATATCTATTTATATGTTTATGACTCCTTAAAACCTGGACACGAACCTACAGGCTCTTGCCCAACCTTTGAAGAAAGGAACACTCCCGTTTCCCTGTAGCTGTAATTTTATGCTCGTATCTTAATAATAACATTATAATATAAATGTGAGACTAATGTGAGCCCACTTTAATTTGTTTGGTGTGTGTTATTGTTTATTTGGATCGGATCAATCGCTAACTATTTTGTTTACGTTTTCTTCTTCTATGAAAGTATCTTCTCGTGAATAAGCAAGTCTCAGTTTGTACCGTTGAAATTAAGAAAAAATATCTCATTAAACTAATTCGAAATTGCGAGTTCAAAATGATTAAACAAGGGAATAAGTAGACTTTAAAGTACACGAAAAGGACCTGTTGAATATATGCATGTCCTTATTTAATAGTATTGAAATTGAAATTGCCAGTCTATGGATGTAGAAAGTTGATGTATGATATATTTGCACGTCCATAAATTTCTCTACGTTTTTATTGGATGTTACTTTGTAACTATAGAAGATATTCGGTTTTTATTTTCATTGTGTGGGTACGTACGTAATATATAATCTCTCACCAACTCACCAAGTGACCTACTTAGTATCAAATTGATTATATGATGTCTACATGACTAAATATATAGAGTTGAAATGAGGTTTGATGTTATTTTAGGTGAATGATTAGAGCAGGAGTTATCAAGATTCAAACTCGCTTTTTATATAAAAAAAAAAGAAAGATTCGAACTCGCGACCTAGAGCTCCAGAGTCCAGACTCGGGTGAGGATTAAAAATTTGTACGATATGAAATTATTCTTATAGAGAAAATCCTATATAGCATCATCTAATTTTATATACAAATATATATTTGTTCTGATGAGTCGTACATTATTATGACAAGAATATACCAGGAAATTTTTGAATGCGTATAACATAATTTTAGACCATAGATCGGTAATAAATTCGAACAATTTGTGACACCGAGTACATACCGCTATGAAAAGCAATTTACAAGTGGGCAGCATTTGATCGCTATGTCTCAAAATAATGTTCTCCAGTCATTTTTCACACCCTAATTTTTGTTTCATATGACCATAAATTAACTGTTATATTCAATCAATAAGATTCTTTTGCATTAGAAACAAATAAATGACATAATTTAGATAGTTTGATGCTTTGATGTAGCAGTCAAACGTTTCTAGTTTCTATACGATCTAACTATAAATTTTACAGTTTTTACAGGTTTTAATTTACTCCCGTGTATGAATAATTGATTTTGGCTTTGAATTTAGGTCGAATGATTTAGAAAGTAAACTGTCAAAAAATTATAACCGACAAATTTTTTGTTTTTGAAAAACATGAAAAATTCGAAGTGCAGAGAAGTGGGCATGGAAAAGGGAAAACGAGATGTGAGAAAGAATGGTGGCTACTTATTAGGAACGGAATCTTCTTCTTTTTCTTTTCCATAAATGTTTTATAATTTCTATTTGCATCTCTTTTCTTTTGAGGAGCTAAAACAATGATGACGACCCAAATACTAAATATGTATATTCATATATAAAAGCGCATTTACAGTAATATATATATATATATATACAAACTTTGACGATCGTTTCGTAGAAAAAAAGACTAGATAGTATGCATAAATTACTTCGTTTTTTTGTGTGTGTGCAAATGAGGCCTTCTTTAGCATTACGGGAATATACATACAATTATCTTGTAACCCCAAATTCAATTCAAGACATTATTGAAAAAAATTCTTTAATTAACCAAAAGGAAGTGATATATCCAAAAAGAAAGTGGTTCTTTTTGCTATAAATGGTTTTTTGAAAAATGAGTTTGTGATATCAAAGTTATAGCTTTTACTTTTGTTTTGACACGACAAAGGTCAACATTTCGTGGGGGACATAAAGAAGTTTTAGGCAGATGATTTCTCATGGCGTTGAGGAGCTAGCAAAGTTCTATTATATACGCTACGGAACATCTTTAACCTTTGGTTTTCGCAGTTACAAAATTTACATCTATAGTTTATTTTCAATTTTATTTCAAATCAAAGGTCTACCTTCAAAGTTCAAATGGTGACTTGATAGTTCATTTAAGAAAAATTAAGACATATCAACCCCACAAAATTAGTATATTTGGTGAAACTTTGTTTTTATTTAAATATCATCATTTTATTTTTTATTTAATTATTTTTACAAAAATCATTTGTATTTCCTTCTTCATTTTAGTCAACATATTTCCTTTTAAAATTATGATTTTTGTTGTAGAATCTTATATGTGAATAATTGAATACGCTCGTCTACCGTCTACGTGAAATGTTACAAAATAATGTAGCCATTTTGTTTTTGTTGGAGAAAAAATAATATAGTCTTTTCATTAAAAAAATTACAGTACTAATTCGAATATAGTGTGTGTTTGGTTGGGTCCACCTCGTGGTATGTAGGCACATATTACAGAAAGAAACGCACCAACGCCATCTACCACACGGGCGATACTTTTGATTACATGATTTAAGGTAAATTGATATATTAGACATTTAACATGGGGATAAGAAATACCAAGTTTAAATTCAAGATAATATTCAAAAGAAAGAAAAAATGATGAAAACGACGACCCAATTTTAATTCGTAGGTCCAAAAATTTTATTACTTGTGTCGGGTACCCATGGATATAGATGGATGCTTGATTACCTTTGGCTTCTCCCAACCAATTGAGCCAATTTTTATTCAAAATTCATCTTGATACCATTGAACTTTGTGGTTCTATTTCTAGCTATACAAATTGGATACACGTGATAATATGTTTCGATAAATGTAATTATTTTATTCAATACCATGAAAAGGAAATACTATATAACAAAAAGAATCAAGCCATTTACTTACATTTGTTGTATATGTTTTTTTTTACACCATTGTGTAGTTTAACAGAGAGTGTATATTATATATAAAAAGATTATAAAACCACTTTAGGTGAAAAGATTATTGTTAATATCCATCGGTGACGATGATTTGTTCAACACAATCTCGAATTCACTTGTCTCATTGTCTCCTTCTCCCTCTTCTCCTTCTTCTTCTTCGTAATCATCTTCCTCACTCTCTCCTTCTTCCTCACCTTCTTTATTACCAATTTTGTCCCTCAGATCAGTCTCAAACTCAGTCTGCGTTTCTTGTGGGGGAAGCAACTGTCTTTGTGGAGTTACCATTAGAGGCAATGGCAATGGCAATGCCCCACTTTTACTCCTCTCGTTGTACAAAGCTTCTAGCTGGTGAAAATAAGGGCAAGTTTTGGAATCAAGGGGTCGTTTCTTGTTGCTTTCTTTGACTTTCTTGAAGTACTTGTTTATGTTTTCCCACTTCTCTTTGCATCGTTTCGCGCTCCGATTGTATCCCAATCTTCTCATCCCTGCCGAGATTTCTTCCCATAATGGCCCTTTAGTACCGTTTTCTTGATAGTTAGCTTCAAGATTCTTCCTTATCCTTATCAAGGCCTCGACCTCGGTTTTAGGCCATCTGGAAGAACTAGGAGATACCGAATGGTTGGTATCATAATTCCCCATCTTCATTGTTGTATCAAGCAGAACCGGTCTTGCAGGCTCTTTGCTCTCAAATGTTATCGAATGATCGCTTTGATATTGTTTCCTTTGTGATACTTTATGATTCTGAGGTGCATGCTGTTGTGGTTGTTGTTGTCCTCCTGAGATTTTGTGTAAGAAAGATATGATTGCAGCGTCTTTAGCCGCGGCATTGGACCTCTCATGGACTAGTGTTTCGTGTTCTCTGTTAATTCTCGCTACTTCTTGGACCCTCCAAGCTTCTTCTCTTGAGATTCTCTCTCTCTCGCGATTCTCCAAAGTTTCCAAGAACCTCTTTTGCATCTTCTCTTGTTTCTCCATCAATTCTTTTGTCAACTTCGTGAACAGTCCTTTCCAATACTTCCTCCTCTTTCTCGATCTCTTTTCTTGATGATGGTCTTCTTCCTCGTCAGATGCAGTAGACGAAGAAGTTGAGCTCGAGAAAAGATTCAACGACGAAACATTGTTCATCAAGTCATTCGAAGTTGGTTTAAAACCAGTATCAATGGTAATCGCTTGGTTGTTGCTATAAAAGGGGAAAGGCGTCGTAGAAGACGGTTGCTTGGCGAGGAAGGTAGGGCTTGTTGTGGTGATGGGTTTCACACTAACCTGGTGATGATGTTTCAACGGTAAGGAACTCTTTTCTGCTGATGGATTGTTAGAGCTAATCCACGGTATCAAAGAAGTGGTTACTGTCGCGGTCGCGGTCGTGGTCGTGGTCGCTGCAGGAGATTTTGCGGGTTGCGACTCAGGTTCAGGTGGATAGGAATTGAGAGTCTCGAAAGCTTCTAACTCTTCGAAAAACCGGTAAGTTTTGCCTTCGGATTTTCCGGTACGACCTTCTTTGGTACGTTTGTGGTACTTGTACACGTTCTCGAATTTCTCCTTGCATTTCTTTGCACTTCTCTTGTAACCAAGCTCCATCATTTTCCTAATTATTTATCAATCAAGAAACCCATGATTACAAAACCAAAATATATATAAACTTTTTCTTAGCTTGTAATTAATGAGAATTGTATACACCTATAAACATATAAATAGGAAAATTCAAATGAATTACCTAAAAATATGATTACATATACATATCGATAAATGTGTAAAACTTATATACAAGATCATAAAATTTCTTTATTATTTTGAATATCTAAATATGCATGTAAAATTGTTAAATAGGTAATATAACAAACCTGGAGATTTCTTCCCACAAGGGAGCTTTAAGAGTAGAGTCACGAAAGGCTTTACCCATCTCCGAACGTATTCTCAAGAGAGCTAAAGTCTCCGGTCTTGGCCACCGGTTTCCTCCGCTACTGCCTCCTTCGGCGGTTTCCTCCATCTTCATATCTTTATACTCCTCGCCGGAACCGCCCACACCGCCTCCGCCAGAGCTATCTAATAGTCCTGAAGAGTTTCCAGACATACTCGAATTTGGATTTTCCTGAAAGAGAGATTAGGAGAGCTTGAAGAGAAGAAGAACGAAGGTTGAAGTTGAATTTTCTCCTTTTTTTTTCTTTTCTTTTTTCTCTATTGTGATTTTATCTTATGGGTATTTAATTGGGTGGGATGGACCATTTATCTAGATCTTATAAATATAATACATTTTTGTACGTGATATTTTTTTGTATCTTTTTTTTTTCTATTTCACAAAAAGAGGAGTGGGACTTAAAAGGGGAACTTTTTTCGCTTTCCTTCTGTCTTTTTAATTTGGGAATCTTCTCATTGCTTATAAGAAAATTTTGGTACCAAAAATAATTTCATATAAAATAAAATTTATGTATATTTTATTTCATTGGCTTTGGAAAACTAGGTGTCTGGTTCACCGTAACATCTGATTAATGATTGGTTGATCAGATTTTTCGGCAATGAATTTTTCACACACTGCACATCGGATATAGTTAGAAATGAGTTATTATCATTAGAGATCTTATTATTACTATTTTGTCGTCGAAATAAATTACTTATAAACTGTTAGAATTGAATTTTGTAAACTCTGACCCGATACTAGAAACAATTACATCAACGGAATATTTTACGTGGATATATAATTGGAGGGTCTTTTAACTGACCCACTTTGCCACTTGTGACCTGTGAATTACTCTGGAAATTTTCTCTATTACACGTCCTTTTTAATTATTGGAAAGAATTTTATAATTGGTTACTATGCAAGTGTGTATATTCACAGTAAATAATTAGTAATAAACAATCAAAATGATGATGATTCGAGTTGAAATAATAACTGTAGTATAAGATTGTGAGCTGTGGAGAGAAGCCTAAGAATATTATTACATTAGTGTTTAAAATGATTGACATCATAATGGATGCTTTTCGTTGATATTATTATATAAATGGAAAAAAATAATCAAAGGTAATCAGCAAGAACAGCTGCAGATAGAGACGATAGGGATAATATTCGGGTAGTGCGGCCCCACGTGGGGCCAGATTAGCTTCTCACCGCCGCTGGATCAAACCGCAAATTGGTCACGACACCGACTTTGAATTTACCTTTTTACCCCCTATGTTGACCTCTCTAATCTAACTAATCATGCAACTAGTTTATCGACCAATAAAACACACGTCATTGTTCACCGTCTATATATTTATTTATTTATGATTTTTTTTTTCAGTGTAATATATAAATGGTGAAACATTACATTTTTATCATTCTTATTTTGACGATTTGAGATAGAAAGCGGTGTGGGTGTAATTAATACATATATGTGGAAGTTTTGATGTAACATCAAATTACGGTATTAAATTAGACGAGGAGTTAGATAAATGTCTAAGTTATATATGGTTATTAGGCGGGTATCAACGCATTTATGAGAAAAAGCAATAAGTAGAGACATGATTTAGTTAGCTTATGACCTACCTTATTTAATGACATTGAAATATTCCGGTGCCTAATAAGTAATAATGTATCTATATTTTACGTAGCTATGTTCATATTTTGTTGTTTCTTCGACAACCACTGATTATAAATTCGCTTTTTTTTTTATGTATCGATCGTTTTCCATTTTTCTTCTTGAAAAGCTTACCGGTACGTATTTTCTGACCATATCATGTCAGTAAAGATCAACGTGTTTTCCGTTTATACGTTGTAGACACATTTGTATTAGACAAATAAGATAGAATAACGTAAACATGCATCTTAATTGGTCACATATAACACGTCAGATTAAAACTAAATTGAATTTTGTTTTGCTAAAGAACTAAATTAATTTTTTGTTTTGCTAAATAACTGAATTGATCTTCACTGGTCAAATTGTAGACTATACGAGCTTACGACTACGAACTTATTAATAACTATAATAAATTGTTGTTATTTTTTTTTTTGAACTAGATTTTATAAATTGTTGTTATTGACGGGGTTCAAGATAGTTTATGAATTTAGTTCTATAGTTACATTTATATATAAAATATTAATAACCATGGAAAAAAAAAGAGAGGCAAAACTGTATAAACGATTAGGAAAGCAATCACATTTTAGTTATGGAGATGTTTTGTTTAAGTATAACAAAACATTAATAGGAAAATGGACAATCTTACTGGCAGTTTGTTTTTTGTCTGAAACACCAAACTCATCTCCCACTTTTTTCGCATCTCTCTTTTTTTTTTTTTTTTTTCGTATTTGGTTAAGCTCTGTTCATTTTATTTATTGCTACTACTTATTCATTTATGAAAATTATATTTTTATATCCGAATTATTCATTTCTTTTTTAATCTACAAGGCGGATAAATAAAATAAAAAGAGGAAATAAAAGCAGTGGTTACAATGAGCTGGATTCAGATGTATTTCCACTACGTATGGCTCTGTAAAGTGACCCCAACTTGATCTCTTTCTACGTATGTCTATACATACGCTGTTTATGTTTATATTATTATATATACACAGATAAATTATTTAGGCATACGTATTATATACATATATAAGTATAACAGTAAAAGCTCATAATAGGGTTCACTTTATACGATAGAATATTAAACGACTCAATATGTTCACCGGAATGGCCGATGGATAAGACAAAATTGTTTTCAATAAATGCGATTTGTCACCGTATCGACTCCTATTTTGCGAGGATGGTACCAATGATTCCAACTCCATAAAGATTACCTGTACTCTCCTTTTGCACAATCGACTTGACCCAACAAATTAAATTTTGTTATAATTTTTATTTACTGCGACCAGAGTATATTCGTATAACAATTTATTAACGTGTGTATGTACATTTTATTTATAAATAAGACCAACCAAAAATCGACAGATGCTTTGAGCTGTTTTAAGAACTGGACACATTTGAGCGCAAGGCGTAAATCACGAACCGTTAAAATACTGTCACGTGTCAGGTTAAGGACTGTTCGATCTGTCAAAGTCGTACGATGGTTCATTTGGGAGGCACGTGTACAAGTTTGATCGCGGCTCCGATGTGTTTTTGCCACGTAGGATATAAATTTCACCGCTTACGTGGACTTCTCAAGCCTTTTTCTTGTGTACGAAAATAAGTTGCTTTATTTTCCAACAAACCATGTGAGAGCAATAATAAGAAAAATAAAATATAAACTCCTTAAAATAGCGAAACCACTTTATTCCATTTGACAATAATATCACGTCCAGAAATAATCGTGGACATTTAAATTATATATATATATATATATTTCTGTGTATCCTTCTTATCTGTATTTTTAAAAGTTAAAACAGTGGGTGTACAGAAAAATAACTACAGTAGTGATTAGTTGATTTCCTTTTCTTTTGTATATAAAATTGGTAAGAAAATACGTCTTTTAATTATAACTATTCAAGTTATTAAGCTTGTAAAAAGAACTGGATAATATTTGTATATTTCGATGGTCAACCTCATTTGTCATGCCAAGTTCGTTACCGTCCATCGTTATCACACATGTCAATGTCAGCTACAATAATTGGAATAATTGACACATTTTGATCTTACCGTAACCTACTAACCTTTGCTTGGCTTGACCCAAATAAAAAACGTAAACTACAATATAAAATGAATACTAATAAAAAAATAAAAAAATTGATTTTTGTATGGATAGCATTTAAATTTTACTATGGCTTCTTTTTCTTAGTGTGAAACTATCCTGTACATCGGGCACATATCTTACAGATACACGCTTGCTGGGTAATAACAATGTTCCATCGAACAAGATGTTAAGTTTTGGGCCTTACCATATTTAAAAGGCATTGGGTCTAGGCCCAACTCGTTACTTTCAAATCCACTTATAATCATTTCAAATAAACCAATATCACAAAAGTTATTGTGAGGTGACGGCCTTGTACGTGCACAATGGCCGATCCAGTTTTCAATTTTATTTTGTAGTTTGAAATTTGTTTGCATCAATGGGCCAAGTGTTGTGTGATGATTGTAAATTTTGAAATTTTATTATTAAGATCTTTCTACTCGATATATATTATCAAATTGATAACATTTGTGTTTTTATTTTATTTTACGGTGCTCGGAAGTCTTTACTTTGTGCTCGTCAATCACAACGACAATAATTTGTAACCAAGATATCTCAATCAATTCGCTAACCGTAGCTATACAAGTTTCAGACAACTTTACAAATTGTTTCAACTGTATTTTCTTCGTACTCTCTTTTCCGACAAACAACTTTATAGTTTCTTTTGTGTTGTCTTGAAGGAGACGAAAAATTTGGTTAACTATAGTCGTTCAACGTCTCTTTCGTAATTTCGTGAACAATAAAATGAATAATCATGGCCAATTATCAAGCTCATAATCATTAGAGATTCTGTAGGAAATGGGAATAAGGCACTACTAGGACTAAAATTATACATGTATTTAAAAGAAATGCAATGCGTCATCTTTATACAACCATAATAGACTATTATAGTCTGATATTTTAGTCCGTAATTCACCATTTATATACATCATAGAGAGAAAAAAAAAGACAGCATCGAAGACCTTCATACGGAATACGAATTTTTTTAAAATGAAAATTGACAAAGCTGTTAGGGTATATGTTCATGAGCATTTGCGAAAATATGTTTCGTATAAGCAACACGCTTGCATTATTATTATTATTATGCTCTAGTCATCTAATCGCACAGATATATTATTTGTGCATGCTGATTTAAATGAGCTTACTGAAAAAAGAAATATAGTACCCACTTGGTTTTATTATTTTCTCTTGCCGTTTGACATTTTGAAGCCCCATTATAGTCTTAGACTAAGGTGACTAGGTCTCACTGATCACAATTACGCTACAATATACGTTTTGGTTTGTTTTAAAATTAGTTAACAGTAATCATTAAACTTGTTTTGTAAACTATTGGTTCGGTGGATACTTTTGCTTTTGGGTTGGTTTTCATACATTATTTTTTTTATGCCAACTTTCATTTAAAATATTTTTAAACAGTATGATATTTTGAGGCTTTGAGCTGCTTTATCTGACTTTGTTTTCTTCGTCCTTACACTACCCACACACACACTATACGGTATTCTTTATAGCCCGGTTCCATTATAAATATATCAATAAGTATTTTACATTATCAAATTTTATAATATTTATGGAACCAAGCTAATCGAAAATATATAGTCAATATATTCATAGTTTTGCTTACAAAACTGCCACGATATTTGCCATTTCCTAGGATTTTCAATTTAGTATCTTAGTAGATCATTAAACCATGATTTTCCTTAAATTTTCTTATGAAATTAAAGCCTCTACCCCAGCCTGAGGCTTTTGAGGTCAAAGTCAGCCTCTTCTTTGATGCGCCTTACCTGCCACGACGTATCGCTTTCCAAAATAATCATAATTCTACAAAATTTATTCTTTTTTGTCGTCTTCTTATAGCTCGATTCTGAATTAGTTGTTTCTAGCTTGCAAATCGTTTCACAGCATTGATTCCAAATAAATAAACAATATGTAATAAAACAGCATGATAGATTGATAACATCTCTTTCTCCACCTATGCGTATCCATGATCTTTTTCTCGTATATGCTTCTTGGTTGATTACAATTAACAATTCATGTAATAAAGTTGACAAAACAAATTCAGATAATGTATTGCGTAGGTTTCTTATTTATATGTATCTCAAATTCTCCATGGCTGTTACAGAAAAATACTCCACTAATTATAGATATTTTATACGCTATGGTTGGATATAGAGAAATAGTCTCATTTCTCATTCATATGCCCCATCTTTATGACGAGAGAGTGTCGCTCAACTAATCTCCTCACGGAATATCAATCTCAGCCGTCCAAATTTAAAGCCTTTTACCTTATCCATATCTATATCATTCTGTACGTAATCAATCTTTTTAATTGACAGTAATATAAACTTCAATTTTGAATTAAGTTGATAAATAGGGATGAAAGACAGAAATTAGCACTTTTTGTGTTAATGGAAATTGAATAATGTTGGCATATATAATTAGAAGGTCGAAAAGAAATCGACTATAACCAATGATAGTGGAATTTCAATATAAAGTGAAGTCCAATCAAAGGGATATCATTTTTGCTACAAAAGGATAAAATGCTTTTTTATTTAGTCTGAAACTTGTCGTTTCGGCAGAGATTTCCACTTATGAATTTATTGCTCACAACCAAACACAACACTCTGAGTTGCAGTATTAAAAGTTTGAATAGTTGTTGTAATAAAAAAGAAACGTTACAGATTAATTAATTAATTAAATTATGAACTAGTCTCTTCTTTTTGGACAGATGACAATCATGTACCCTTTCCGTTTCATTTCGTTGTATTTTGTTTTTTGTTTTTTTAGCTTCAAATAAAATAAAAAAATAAAAAATCAACTTTATATGATTTATACTTTTTATCAACTATCTTTACTGAAAGTAATTCTTGTTCATTGAATTTAAGTATATTAATTTTTAATCAACATTTAAACAGCGTTTTGTGAAAAATACAAATGTTGAATGATCTCATGAAAGAACGGTAGGTAAGCTACTAAACTCAACCCTTAAATTGATCATATTTTTTCTTTCAGTTCAACAATATAATGTTTGAGATTGTATGTTATCTATTTTTTGACATAGGAGATCACCGTCTAAATGATACGGTCTTATAACTTAAGCAATTATGATAACACGATTACGATGTTTGTTTATGGTCAACATTAGTGACTTACTACAAGTTACAGGAATATTACCTTTTACAATGTGATAATCTCTGAAATTTGTTTTCCGGATATTTTCAAGAGATGAGAAGTGGGCGAGGAGGTCAACGGCTAAAAACAACTTGCTGAATATGTATATTTTCTTGGTCAGTGGATATATTTTTTATACCTGTTGTTTTTACATTAATATTTTATTCTTTCAGTCTATTTATTAAACTAGTTAATTTCTAGCACAAGCTGAGAGCTATTAGTCAGAGTAAAAAACAGTTTCCTAAATATTTTAGTATTATATATATAAAATGATGAAAAAAATTAGATGTGTTCGTGTTCGTGTAGCGGAGATAACGTAGTTGGTTTCCGCGTGCTGGACGAAGACAGATAACTTCTACAGAGAGAAAGCAAGAGAGAGAGAGAGAGAGAGAGAGAGAGAGAGAGAGAGAGCTAAGGATTTGAACGGAGAAGACGAGGAAAGCATAAAAGAAAGACAGAAGTTTGTAAGTATCCTTGTTTTTTTTTTTTGGTTCTGACCCATCTGTGAAATTGATTGGTTTCTGTTTGTTTCTCTGGAAAGTTTCCTGCTTTGGTTTTTCTATTTGTTTCTCTGAAGTGTGGAGTGTCGTCTGATAATTTCGGTTAATGGTTACAGATCTATGCTCTACGCTATGTAAATTTGGTCAATTTTCGAATCAGTGATTTTGAAATTCTAGATCTATCATCCAATTTTAATAACTAAACGGTTAGCTATAGCCATGTTCATTCAATAAATTTGTCAGGTAAGATAAGAAAACCCAAAATTGTGATCTACAATATGATCCGGAATCACTAGTCTTTGTTTCAACTTGCTATTTATGTAAATCTCCAAAGTTTCCTCTTTTTTTTTTGGTTCGACCCTCGAAGTAGTAAAGACTCATCTTTTTTGCTCAATTGAATCCAAAGAATACTTAAGAGCGTTTATACTTGGAATCAGATCTCTATTATTTGGGACCATTGATCAGGCTTTGTTTGTTCTTGGGAGCAGAGACTGCTGTTTCTCCTTTTGCTTCTTTTTTTACTTGTTTCGAAGATTCTTCATTTGAACGAGGTTTTAATCCGAAGCATCTTTTTCCCAAGTTAAAATTTTTGAAATTAGCAGTGTCTTTTCTTTCAATTTGAAGTTGTTTATGCTCTCTTTATCTGTCTTTATTATAAAATGGGAATCAAAAGAATGTTTCTGAATTTTTTTTTTTTTGAAAAAGCCTGTGGTGTTTCCTGCTTTTGGTCCATTGATGAGAGAATCTTCTTTTCTTCTCCCAATGGTTCCTTTATTTCTCTCATCTCTTGTCATTGCTTTGTTATTAAGTATCGTTCAGAATTTTGAATCAAACTCTGCTTTTGTGTTTCAGAACCTTAAGAGAGAGAAGAAGTAAAAATGTCGTTCCGTAGCATAGTTCGTGATGTGAGAGACAGTATAGGAAGTCTATCAAGGCGTAGTTTCGACTTTAAGTTAAGCAGCCAGGTCAAAGAAGGCGGGAAATCTCGTGGTTCGGTGCAAGACTGTCACGAGGAGCAGCCTCCTCTAGTACTGATCCAAGAAACACCGTGGGCGAATCTTCCTCCGGAGCTGTTGCGCGATGTGATCAAAAGGCTCGAAGAGAGCGAAAGCGTGTGGCCTGCTCGTAAACACGTGGTCGCTTGTGCTTCTGTTTGCAGGTCATGGAGAGATATGTGCAAAGAGATTGTTCAAAGCCCCGAGCTTTCGGGCAAAATCACGTTTCCTGTTTCACTAAAACAGGTTAGATTCTTCCCTTTGCTTTGTAATGTCACATATGTTGATTTCGAGTAATTAATTTTCTTTGGTTTGAATTGAATTAGCCTGGACCAAGAGATGCAACAATGCAATGCTTTATCAAAAGGGATAAATCTAACCTCACTTACCATTTATACCTTTGTCTCAGTCCTGGTAAAGTTTAATTGTCTCTGTTTGTTTTTTCCTTTCTTTCTTTCTTTGGCTTCAGCATTACGATAATCCGTTTGGTATTTCTACTATTTTTATAGCTTTGTTGGTTGAGAATGGAAAGTTTCTTCTTTCGGCGAAACGCATTAGAAGAACTACATACACCGAGTATGTCATCTCTATGCACGCCGACACCATTTCCAGATCAAGCGACACGTACATTGGCAAGATTAGGTAAAAGAGTTGTCTAATTATAAAATAAAAGCGAAAGTTTCTTGCTTAAGCGTGATCATGATCTTGATCTCCTTCTTGTTTTCTTTGCAGGTCTAATTTTCTTGGGACGAAGTTCATAATATACGACACGCAACCTCCGTACAACAACAAAACCTCTCAGGTGGCCCAACCGATAGGCCTTAGCCGGAGATTCTACTCGAAGAGAGTATCTCCCAAAGTCCCGAGCGGTAGCTACAAGATCGCACAGGTGTCGTACGAGCTAAACGTTCTTGGGACGCGTGGTCCAAGGAGAATGCACTGCGCGATGCAATCGATTCCGGCTTCTTCTCTCGCGGAAGGCGGAACAGTGCCTGGACAACCCGAGAGTATTGTCCCGCGCTCTATTCTCGACGAATCGTTCCGCAGCATTACATCAACCTCGTCGAGAAAGTTCACCAGCGATTACTCGACCGAGTTCAGCAGCGCTCGGTTTTCCGACATTCTCGGGCCGTTAGGAGAGGACGGAGAAGCTGTGTTCGAGGAAGGGAAAGAGCGGGTTTCGCCGCCGCTTGTGCTCAAGAACAAGCCGCCTAGGTGGCACGAGCAGCTTCAGTGCTGGTGTTTAAACTTCAGGGGACGTGTAACCGTCGCCTCGGTTAAGAACTTTCAGCTGATTGCAGCGAACCAACCTCAGGCTCAGGCTCAGGCTCAGGCGTCAGGACAGACTACTGATGGTCCAGACAAGATCATATTGCAGTTTGGGAAAGTGGGGAAAGACATGTTCACGATGGACTTTCGGTATCCGCTCTCTGCGTTTCAGGCTTTCGCTATCTGTTTGAGCAGTTTCGATACGAAACTCGCCTGCGAATGATATTGGGAGAGACAGCTTTGTATGTAATGGTTTTCGTTTCAGGAGATTCTTTGTCTTCAGTGGTGTTTTATTTTCACCGGAGAATCTCAGAATTAGGGTTTGTTTCAAGGTTTCCATCTGATCATTTATTCTGATCTGTGCTTATGTTGTTTGTTAATGAATCAGAAAAAAAAAAGTTTGTCCGAGTTCGGTTTTAAATTTGTAATTTGATGTATTCGTAACGGTCAAAACGCAAAACGAGGATAGCCTAGAAATCATAAACATGCATTTGGTTACATTGATTACATGTTTGATGTTTGAAAAGAGTTTTAAAAAGAACAAAAAGTAATGGACAAAGTACTTTCTGTAAAACATCAAAATGTGTGTTAAGGGAGAAAGAGGAGGGCGAGCCAAAGCAAATGACAGACACGGAGAAGTGAGCACACTGCTTGCCGACTTGACATCAGAGCAGATTGGAAAACGGTAAGTAATCCTTGTCGGAAAAAGCTACATGGCAGAACATTTGCTCTTGAGTTCCCACGGTGGTCTGTACGGACCGACGCGACATCTTGTTACAAGAAACATCGAATGATAAAAAAAAACGTCTTTCTCTCTATCTCTCTCCGGTGAAAGACAAGACAGAGATTTCAATGGTTGTCTTCTCCGGTACAAGATTTATAGTTTCTTTGTCGGTTTTTGTTTTTGTTTTTGTTTTGGAGAGTTAAGTTATTCGAGGTCATATGATAATATAATACTCTACTATTATATAGTATTATATTCTTCTTCAATTCCAACATCTTAAGGACCAATCGTGTGTGAATAATGGTGTGAAGAGTCCATCAAGTAGAGAAACCCCCCACGATTACGCATCATTCTAAATTTACGTTCTCTCTAACATTCCGGTTCACTAAACCGATCTGTTATTTTTGTTCTTTAATGTTTAAAGCCCAAAAGCCCGTTAAGCCTATTAGGTTATAAAATTCCTAACCTTAGATTTCCCCTCTTCCCTATACTATATAAAGAGAGTTAGAGAGTCAGAATTGCTATCACAATTCCCAGAGCACTCAGAGATAGAAACCCTAAACCCTAACCTTCAGCCAACACCGTCCACTGTCGAGGGAGAGAGGATCCGCCGTCGCCGTTCGTTTGCTCCGTCTTGTTGAGTTTTGTGCTTCTTGTCGTTAGATCCCTAAACCTTAACCTCTTTTGTTTTAGCTGTTCATTCAATCCGTCAAAGGTGAGGATGTATCCATGCCTTCCCTTCCGTATTATCTTCCGCGCTTGTCTCTGGTTAAGGATAAGCGGATTTCCTTCCCCTGCAGATTGCGCTTATGGCGTAACTTGTAGTTTCTTGTTGTGTGTTGTGATTTACTTTTACTTGTTTCTGAACATAGATCTAGGACCACGGTTAATATCGTTGATTGTTGTTTGATGTTTGATTGCTTGTGAGAATTGTGGGTTGCATTGCATATAGAGTGTTAATAGCACAATTGCATTAGGAGCCGAAAATGATGCAGTTCTACTTATCGGATTGTTGATATTGCGGTAGATGTAGTTCCTACCTAGATATAAGCGCCGTGAGTGATGCAGTTCCACTTATCGGATTGTTTGGGTTTACAGTAGATGCAGTTCCTACCTATACCGATAGTTGAAAGTGATGCAGTTCCACTTGTAGGGTTGTTGAGGTTATGGTAGATGCAGTTCCTACTTATACCTAATATGATTGCTTGTTGAGGTTATGGTAGATGCAGTTCCTACTTAGACCTAATGTGATTGCTTGTTGTGTTTATGGTAGATGTAGTTCCTACCTAGACCTATTATGATTGTTTGTTGATTGTTGATTATTGAATAGTTGTGAATACTTGTTCGTTTAGCTGATGGCTAGCGACATGTTTAGGTTGTGATATGTGTGGTGGACCACATGTATGCATTCTCCTAGGTAATCTAAATTACTCATCTCCTCCCTGTCCCTTTTCTCCCTTGCGCAGGTGAGCAGGAGCAGCATCAGTGATTGGCGTGTGATGGTGGTGACTGGTTCTCTAGTTCGGTCTTCGGGGTCCTTAAGATACTTAGGTTTTTATTTCAAATGGTTTTCAGTTGGTTTTGAGACTTGATTATGATTTACTTGAGTTTAAGTTGATTATTTACAAGATTATTTGGATTTATATTTATGAAATGAGTATTGATTTGGAGTTAATACTGTGGTAACTTGGTTGGGAAGTTAAATGTTTAACACGTCATCTCATATGAGGAGAGGTGGTGTTACATTCTCAATGAACATTTTTTGTTTTTTTTAACTCTCTCAGTGAACAATTTGTTGATGCTCTTTATTGAAAACGGGTGATCTTATTTTTGGGTGTGGAACAATCAAACAACAAATCAACAACCATGAGTGAATTTTTGCGATGGAAGTAAAAAAGATTGGAAAATTAAAATAAGAATTGACCTAACGACGATAGATATAGTTTCATCAACCAAGTTATGTGATGATGTAATCAATCTTCTTAAATATATTAAATCCATCTGATTGTTGGTGATCAAAGTTTACTCGAAGGGCCATAATAAAACGAAAAGGGTCAATATGGCTCATTTCTAGTTGCCACCTTTGATTTGTAAAGATTCGTTTGGGTTTTAATACCATTTTCTTATAAAGATATCTGTAATCAGCTAAATCACAAGATTAATTGTTCCATAAAATTGCACTACTATCTTCCTTGTTCATGTATTGGATACCAACATTAGGATAAAGATCATTCTTTTATTCTTCACCAATCTCAATCAAGAAATCAAATTCACTTTATTGAACCTCAAATTAATTACAGTATGAGGTTGTCTTCGTGATTAAAAACTTCAAAATATTGCCAATTGCAAGAGAGTGGTGAAGCACCAAATGAGCCTCATTGACCCTTCTAAAGGCCTAAAGCGACAATTGGACATCAAACACAACATGGGCTTTTATTTGAACCTTCAGAGCCCACGAACCTAGTAATTAACTAAATTACACAGGCTTAAACTGTAAGGGTATAATCGTCATTTTCCCCGATATGCTGAAGCCCTAGTTCCATCTCTTTTATCTCACCTTCAAACGGCCCGCCCCAGATCTGTATATGACTTTTGCACACCTTCTTCCCGTCGATTAGAATAGCGGTTTTCGTTTTTTTTTTGTTTTTGTTTTTAGTTTGATATTTCTGAAGAATGTTTTCTAAGATTTTGTTGTTTAATTGCCCAATGATGGAAAAAATATGCAATAGAGCGGTTGTATCTGGATAATCTCCGGCATGTGGTTGTCCTTTAAGACTTGAACATCGCTTTTTCGTCGCCGACGACATTCACACGCGCACATCTCACTTTCACCATTTAATTTATATCACACACACGTGCGTCGGAGGCGAATTAGTGGTGTTCGGGTCTTCTAGGTTTGCTGGGTTTTACTCATTTACTTGCTATGATCAGATATATAGCTATGAGATCTGAGGGCTTTTCTTCGTTTTTTAAGAATTTTTTTTTTTGAATGTGTCTCATCATCTGATTCTGATTTTGGCCCATTGATGTAAACATTAATTTCTGAGTGGTGCCCTGGTTTTTCAATGTTTTGATCTCGTAGTTACCTTTGCGATTCTTCATCATCATCATCATCATTGTTAACACAACCTCTTCTTCTTCTTCTTCTTCTTCCTCTATCGCTGCTTCTAGCTTATTGCATTGGTAACTATGGGTCATTTTGAAAACCGGAGTTTGATGCGCCACAAATGACAGATTTATATGATCACTGAGGGCGTTTTCTATGTTGACGAAGCTTAGAAGTTTTGATTGATATGTTTTTGGATGTTAATTTCCATATGGGATTGTGGTATGCACACGCCGATAGATATGAGATTGAAATGGTCCGCCTTGTTGGCCAAAGATGTTGAAAATAATAGTTATATGAGATTGAAATTAAAGCTTATAATACATGATTAATTAAATTTGAACAGATCATGTAAAAATGTATATATTCATCAAAAATATATACATGATTAATTCAATTGGAAAAGGTCATTTTCAGTAAACGTAGCACAGCTCATTTTATAATTCGCACCTTTTTGCCCTTTTCAAATTGATGTAAATTGGATTTAGCTCCTCCTTACTTTTGACTATTACAGTTATTGGCCTCATTTTCAGTTTTATTGGGCTCAGTTTCATCGGCCCATAAAGAAACTGAATAGCGAAAATGGCAAATTAAGGAAACATTGGCGTTCATGTAATAATGTATTTGGGCCCAGAGAGAGTTATTGGGGCCAAATATAATCAGCCCATAAAGAAACTAAATAACGGTAATGGCAAATCAAGGAAGCATTGGGTGTTAATGTAATATTGATTTTGGGCACAGAAAGAGTTATTAGTGGTTTTGGTTAAAGTCCAAACTGGGTCGCGGTTAAACCGATTCGGTTTTGGATCAGTGATCTTAATTTGCAAATCATCCACGTACATCTCTCCCCCTCTTTCTTTTTTTTTTTTTCAAATCTGTACGGGACTACAGGTGTGTATAATGTTGCATGTTCTCGAATTTTAACCAAATTTTATGTTTATATGTATGGTTCAGTTTGCACGAATTGTTTGACTTCAATCTAAAAAAGCAAGTAGAAATCAAACTAAATGAATTATATTCCAAATTTAAAATTATTTCAACTATGCGCCAAAATTTTTTTGGAACTTTTGACTTCAGTATTTCTGGTTACTGATAAATTCAGTTGAAAAGGTTTGTGGACACTTGGCTTTATTCTGCTTCTGAGTGTAATAATAGATCAACTTTAAGTATCTTGGATTTATTCTTCTGATGTCACACAACACATTCGATCTTGTCACTTGTGGCTGCTGAATGATGACGTTGCACCCTGTGAGACCTCATGCATGAGCTCCACCCTTTTTTTTCTGTTTGTTTGAGCTTTGTGCTTTCCAAATTAAGTTTGATTATATTCTCTTTAAAAGTTTTCATCTTTTTTCCCTCTGAATGTTATAATCTTATAAATATAATTAGATTTTTCTAACTGATATATCATATATGTACATGGATCTCTTACTTGATATCTTGCCCTCAACTGAATATAAAAATGGGCATTTTTTAGTTAAAGAAGCCTAATTTTGGTGTCTCTACTTCTATCAAATGTAATCTTGATCAAACATGTATAGTTTGTCCCTATTATTAGCACATGGAACTTGATAATCATGTAGGTTGTGTTTGTTAAAGATTAGTATCTAATTTAATATCATCTCACAGCCTTCTTATATACAGAAAAAGTCCCTTTCCCATTTTGTAGAAGTGTATATGATATTATCATTATGAACTCAAAAGTAAAAAACCAAAAGTAGATTCCAATGCCATAACTAGCTTCACTAGCTAGTCATTTTCATTATGAACTCAAAAGAAAAAAACCAAAAGTAGATTCCAATGCCATAACTAGCTTCACTAGCTAGTCCTTCTTTTCTAATTGGTGACAAGTATTAAGAAACGGTCCATGTATAAAAAGATCAAATGAAAACATACGCAGGATTTTTATAGACTGCTTTATATTAATGACATAAAATGTCGCATCATACAACATTCGAGTGAGAACACTCTCTCATTTCTTTCGTCGTCCCACTCAATTATTAAACATAAAGTATAACTACTTTATATAAGATGTCAGGAAGCATCCCCTTCTCTTTAGTCAAATCATTGAACTGTTATTACAAACAACGTAGATGCTTAAATGTCTATTTAGGGTATACAAAACACGAATGGATAAGTTATAGAGGAAAGAGGCATCTACGTTCTTCTTCCTCCGCAGCCATTCTCCTTCTGACAGTTGAAGAAAACGGCAGCCACAGGGAGACCAAGATTGTAGTTCTCAGCGAACTCACGAGTGTTGAACCGTTGGCGCCACTCTGGTGCATAAACCGTTTGTCTTCCGAGTTGTCGGAACAATATCAGCACGACTCGGTGAATTCCTGAGGTGGGACGTGGATTCTCATAGCACACCATCTCGTTGCCTAAAAATTATAAACATCAAACATATATTCGACCAAAGCGGACAAAAATAGACTATGAAAACATATGAAATCGACTAATATTTTAACTCGGAATATTTGTTTACAAGAAATCTTTCATGGCAACACTTGAATAATTGCAAATTTAAATTTGCATGAATGTTTTTATCTATCTTTTTACTTGGTTGAATTTATAGAGTTAATTAAGCTCACCAAAGGCCGTTCCAGTTGTGGCGGGTATATCAGTCACCAACCTGTAATGAGATTTGTATCCACTTAGATTTAAACCGCATAATTAACAAAATGCTGCTTGGAATGTATATATGCATCAAGGTCTTTGGAAATTCTCCAATCATGCATATGCACGATAAGTAACTCGCCATCTAATTTATTTTCATAGTTGAAAAAAACCATATATTATTATATATAGGTGGGACCACGGGACTAAAGAAAAACATATGTTGTTCTGTACTTGTATTGAATGTAGTAGCATGCACAACTAAAGTGACTAGTTGCTTTTAACAAAGTTCATTCTGTATGTCCTCTTCTAGTACAAGTAAAATATCAAATTTTGTGTGTTAGTTAAGAAATGCGTAGGCTTCTGAATTTCGAATTAGACTATATGTTAGATACAAAAAATTAAAGAATATTAATTTCGATCAATTAAAAAGTGGGAGACTGTGTATCTAATTAATCTCTTTCTTTTTGTTTGTTTGTTAAAGGAGTGTATATCAAATATCTCTTGAGTAAAGTTAGATAAAATGATTAGAGAGATGGTACTAACCAATGGAGATATTCTCGGAGGTGAGGGTTGCTTGGACTTGGCACATCAGGATCCACCATAACCTTCATTACACTCGTTAATACACCATATAAGAAGATCTACGATGAAAGCGATCAAGATAATACTGGCTCTCTAATTTAGATATAAATGGTTGTCTGAAATGTAACTTAATTACGTGCTCTTTTGGCAAATCAATGTTTCTTCAAAACACATTATATATAAAGGAAAAAAAAACTGACAGTAAAAAAAAAAACCACAACAATAACTTATTAAATGTGGATATGCCCGGCTATACGTATAAAAAAATGGGAAAGGAGTATTGAAGATATCGGATAGAAGACGAACCAAAGTGTAGAAATTTCTGAGGTCATCTCCTCCGATCTCGACCGTTGGTTTGTTCAGAACTTGGGAAGACCTTAGATCCAATCCATTAGTAACCTGTCTTTGGCAATAAGTAACCCTAAGAGATATCGATCTCGTGAAATGATCAACAACATCTCCTACAACTCTTCCTAGCACAAGAGGGTCTCTCGGACTCAGAGACATATATACTTATATTTTCGATCTCAAGTCTCAACAAGATGTTTGTTTTTTTCTTTCTTATATAAGCCATATGCTTCTGTTTCTATATTTATAATGTTTAGGGAGCGACATTAATGCTCGAACTGCTGAATGTAATTCATGAACATTGTCTTTTTCGTGTCTTAGTCATTTACAAAAATCTAAAACAGCTGGTTCGACGTAAGTACATCACTTATCATGTTCTTATTCATACTGTATCTTCTTTCCTTTTTTTTTTATCTTTCTTTCTTTCTGTTCACTGTATTCCCAATCCACACCTTTAAAGAGAAATCACAATATTCCAAATTATATCTCACCCACTTGAGCTACTCGATCGCTAGCCAATAATATTTGATTCGTTTCCTCCAATCAAATACCTCTCTCAATCATCCTACATGCATATTATGTATAAACCCCTCTTTTCATATACATATATTTACCAAGTTACACTAATTACGACTGAAAAGTTGACAAAAGGAAAATAACTTGGCAATTACCATCTCCTGTCCCATGATTTTTGTTTTTTTTTTTTGTCAACATAAACTATTATTTTGGTCAACATGATTTTTTTTTTGGTCAACATTTTTTTTTTAGATGACATTTAATCATCATGAACTAGTAAACCATATATATATATATATATCATGGTCAGCGATATAGTGTCCTGTGATTTATTCACGTTTTTTTTATTTTTGAAAACGTAAAGAACTGTTACCCGGCCGAATACATATTGGGAAGTAAATAAATCCCGGATTATTCGCATTTTATGTTAAAATAAATCGTGCTTTTATATAGAATGGATTCGTTGCTGTCAAAAAAAAAAAATATATATATATAGAATGATTTTGGCAGCCCGGAGAAAAAATAATTATAGTTAAATTACAGCCCATTGGGTTTGTATGAGTCCCTTCCACTTTTAGAGGCCACATGAGCCATCACTCGTACGGCATGCTCTCATTCACTATGATGGGGAAACCCAAGCCCAGCCCAATGAAACCGGTTTAAGTTACCACCAAATTGCCTTCTCTTATAAACATTATCGTCGATTTTGATTTTAACTTTTAACAACGTGGGAGTGGAGCACAAATCCTACTTTGATCAAACCATAGCCTCGATCAAATTAGGTTTTATAATATAGAGAAAATCACATATCCGATGAAAAACGAATATAACTAGCGTTTCAGTTTATTAATCTTTTCCTATATGCACTAGTTATTTTGTTTTCTTATGACTTTTAAATCTTAATTGTGAATTACTGTTAACGAATTCCGAATTCAGAAATTTGACTTTTGGGTTGATACAAAACTCAATTTGGAAACGGGGTAACCTAAAGAAGCCGACCATTGTTTTGGACCGACCTGATTAGCCAACGAGGTCGACAATAGCAACTTGTGTCTTTTCAGACAATTTTATTCGCACAATTAAAAAAAAATTAACCTTGAAACTAGAATTTCAATACTTATACAGAATTTGATTACATTCCTTGAAAATTATTGTTTTGTAAAATAAGAATTGTGAAGGTATTAAGGTATTAATAACGAAATAAAATAATAAAGGTCTATGAAAATTTTCAATGATAACCAGACAAGTAGGTGAGTCAGCCCATTAAGCGAGGGACAAAATAGGAACTATAAAAAATTATTCCATTTTCTTCACTACTCCCATTCCGATACCGAAAACCGCAACCAATGACAACGCAGAGGACGCGATTTCGCTGACAATTCCCATTTTACCCTTTCGCCTTTCGAGGAATCACGATTCCGTCCTCCGCCGCCGCCGCAAACTAACGGAGGAGGCCAATCATGGAGTCGTCGCCGATCAACCGTCTCCCGCCGGATTCGCTTCACCAGATCTTCTCGTCTCTTTCCCTCCGTCAGATTATGATCTGCAGATCTGTTTGCAAGTTCTTCAACCAGCTCCTGACCTCTCAGTGCTTCACGGAGATCATTTCTACTCGTCCGCCGCTGAATCTACTCGCTCTCCGGCCTCCTCATCACCACAGCCACCGTCACGCCTCGGCGAACATCCGGCCTTACATCCATGTATACGACCCGGAGGAGAATCAGTGGTTCAGATTCAATCTCGATTTCCTCCCTTTCCGATTGCCGCAGCCTGTAGCGTCTTCGAGCGGGTTGATCTACCTCTGGGGAGACTCGATTGACTCGGCCGAGTCTAGCAAATCCCTCGTCGCCTGCAACCCGCTGACTCGTCAGTTCAAGGTGTTGCCTCAGCTAGGCTCGGCTTGGTCACGGCACGGCACTGTTCTGGTCGACTCGGTTAACCGAGTCATGGTGCTCACCGAGCTGGCCGCTCTGTATTACTCAGGTACGGTGATTGCTAACCAGTGGCTCAAATTCTCGTCGAATTTACCGTCGAAACCTAGAAGCCCTGTGTTGATGTCGAGCTCTGTTTTCGCCTTGTGCGACGTTGGATCTCCGTGGAGAAGCCAGTGGAAGCTTTTCTCTTGTAAATTGACGAACCTCACAATCACTCACACCAATTGGATTTGCCTTGAGAAACACGAATGGGGAGATATCTTCGACATCATCAAACGGCCGCGCCTGTTGCGAGGAAACGGCGACTCTAAGCTTCTGATGATCGGTGGCCTGAAGTCGACCTTCTCGTTGAACCCGGCTTGTTCGACGATTCTGATACTTAGGCTTGACTTAGAGAGCTTGGAGTGGGAAGAAGCAGGGAGGATGCCGATAGATATGTACAGAGGTTTTCAAGAATCGAGCAAGTTCAAAGTCTTTGGAGGTGGAGATAGGGTTTACTTCTCTGCTAAAAGGATGGGGAAGCTTGCGATGTGGGATTGTTTTGAAGGATGGAGATGGATCGATGGTGTTCCTGGTTATGCAGATGGACTGTGTCGAGGGTTTGTGTTCGATGC
This sequence comes from Thlaspi arvense, assembly GCA_911865555.2. Lineage (NCBI taxonomy): Eukaryota > Viridiplantae > Streptophyta > Magnoliopsida > Brassicales > Brassicaceae > Thlaspi > Thlaspi arvense. The sequence goes on from OU466861.1 coordinate 53,621,077, forward strand.
TAAGCTTACGATGATGCCGTGAAGCAAAAAGGTCCGTTTGTTGTTCTTTCCAAACTCATAATAGGAAACTCTGTTTACCAAAAATTGTTTTTTGCTGATTTCTATGATTGTTTGTGCTTTTGTTTATCAATGTTGGTGTTTCTGTTTCTATGTTGTCATTGTGCCTTTGTGTTGCCCTAAAAATCCAGACTTTGTTTAATGGAATGTAGTTAATAGAGGTTATATATATCTCTCTTTCAAACGGTCTTGAGAAATACATCATACGATCATCTTTACATAAAGTTTAAGTTGCCTTAGGCTTCAAGCTTACTCATATAGTTGCTATGGTTTCTTAATTGTGATTTATCACAGTAAAGTAATCTATGAAATGTCTGTGTCAATTTTTTTAAAACAACAATAAAGTAAGTGGTGTTTCTGACCATATACCATATGGAGAGAATCATTAAGGAAACTAATCTCGTTCTTTAGTCAACTATAACACTAATCATATGTATGCTTGATTTCAAAGTTTATACTTCTTCATACGTTTTTTACGCATATGATGATGATATCATTAGCTTGAAACCGAAGGAACGTGCTTGATGATGCAGTTTTTTTGCTATTAAATTACTAAAAATTATTTTATGCCATATTGAGCATTTTGCAAAGTAAAAATGGGGCCATAGCCCATGCATATGTCATGAACCATTATGTTTGGTCTGTAGAGAATGGAACAAAATCATCACCATCATCAAATTGAGAAAGATTTATTGGACTCTGGTAAGACTTATTGGGCTTATACTAGGAATGGCGATATTGGTTTTCGGTTTGCAGGTTTTGATTTTTAAATAATTTTTTAAAAATGTAACTAGGATAATGGTTTTGATTTTTAAATAAATTATTAAAAATATAGTTATTCAGGTTTTGATTTTGTTAAGTTTGGTTCGATTTCCATTGAAGAAAAACATCAAACGAATAATAGTGAGAACCACTGTTTCGTCCACTTTTTTGTTTTCCCGCCGTCCTACTGTTTTTATACTTCGTACTGTTTCACTGTTTCCTATCTCAAGAATTTAGCAACTGAGACCAATGATTAAACTTTTCATTTCCAGAGATTATAAGCAACTTAAACATCGTTCTAGTGATCAAACCAACCATTTTTTTTCTTTTTCTGTTCTGCCAAACTTTCTGGCTTAATTCGTCTCTACATAAAATTATTTATTTCAGTGTGTAATGTAAATCTCCGTTGTGAACAGTCAGAAAGCTGATGGAGTTACGTTGAGAAATCAGATAGGGTAGTGTCAACTGTCAAGAACAGCGGCAGGAAGAATCCCACGTAAAAAATATAGTTGACTTATTATTGTCAATGTGTACGGAAAGAGTGAAAAAATATATAAAAGGACACTTAGTCTACACTTAAATTCAGGAGGAAACATATGATTTGGGATATAATAAAGAGTTATTACAATAATAAGACATAATAAACGCAAAAACATGTTAACCTGTATATAAATTATGTCTTCTTAACTAAAAATAAATAAAAAATCAATAACCAACACTTTTTTTTTTAAGTACCAAAAACAAATTATGTCTTCTAATGTAAGCTTATTGATTTTGCAATAGCCAGCCAAGTAAGTACTCCGTATTCTTAATTTTCTTTCTAACAACGTAAATAATTGCAAGACAAGAAAAAAAAAGCATGAAGAGGTTATGCTTACTTTTTCCAAATAGCGAGGTAATTAATTTTGCAAGAAATATACTACCACTCGTTTCGTATTAATAATTGAATGAAACTATTACACTTCCGTATGTTTAATGCGAAATTGATATAAAATCTTCCACGGATTTAAGTAAATGTAAACTACATGTTATCCAGAATACGAAATTACTGAAAAAGAAGCATTTAAAAAGAAAACCGATAATTCTACCTACTTTTTTGTCAAAATGGCATAAGTCAACGGCAATCCTGTAATATTTATTTACCGGCGGTTAATGTTATAGCCGTTGAAGTCAGGGCATTAACGTCTTTTACCGCCAACAAACTCGGTTTTGTCTTCTCCGTTCAAATTTAGGGTTGAGAAGTTGTGTACTTGTACAACACTTAGAAGTACGACGACTGTTGACCAGTTCAACCAAATTGTCTGATTTATTTCTACATAGATTGTAATTGGATAACAGAATTCCTGTATAATAACTAATTAAAATTAATATAATAATCATTTAGAGGGGGGACTTTGCATAAATGGTTCATTTGAGGATTTCATAGCAGCCAGTTAATTAAAATGAGTAATGAGACTTTGTGGATCAGAGAGATGAAAAGAAAATTATACTTTTATTTAACCAAACTTTGAAATTGAAGAATTATGAGAAAACAGGACTTGAACTTACAAACATATGACTAATTTGCATGCATGAATGGACCACTGATCAACATGTTTGAAGTTTACAACAACTTATTTATGGGGGAAACAAACACTTAAATGGGAAACTTTCTCTTTAGAACATATATCCGTTTCGATTCTCTCTTAATGATCTTGTCTTTTATTATGTCACCAAAAGATTCTTTGTTTTTTTGTATACTGTCGTCAACTCCTGCAAGAATATATGCAAACGTGTGAGATAAGCAAATTGGATTGATGTGTACCATGCATATTGTAAGTATGAGAAATCTGAGTCGACGATAAGTTTACCTAGTAGTGGTATGGAGGAGGTGGAGATGTGTACATGTAGTGTGGAGGAGGAGAATGGACGGGAGGAGGAGGAGATTTGTATTCGTAGTGCTTCTTTGGTGGTGGGGGAGAGTGGTAAACCGGAGGGGGAGGAGAGTGGTAAACTGGAGGAGGGGGAGACTGGTAAACCGGTGGTGGAGGAGATTTGTACTCGTAATGCTTCTTAGGTGGTGGAGGAGAGTGGTAGACCGGAGGAGGGGGAGACTTGTAAACTGGTGGTGGGGGAGAATGGTAAACCGGAGGAGGGGGAGACTTGTAAACTGGTGGTGGGGGAGAATGGTAAACCGGAGGAGACTGGTAAACCGGTGGAGGGGGAGATTTGTACTCGTAGTGCTTCTTAGGTGGTGGAGGAGAGTGGTAAACTGGAGGAGGAGGAGACTTGTAAACCGGGGGAGGAGGTGATTTGTACTCGTAGTGTTTCTTGGGTGGAGGAGGAGACTTGTAAACCGGAGGAGGAGAGTAATGCTTAACCGGTGGTGGAGGGGATTTGTACTCGTAGTCCTTCTTTGGTGGAGGTGGAGACTTGTAAACTGGAGGGGGTGAGTAGTGCATAACCGGTGGTGGGGGAGATTTGTAAACCGGAGGAGGGGAGTAATGCTTAACCGGTGGTGGTGGAGATTTGTAAACCGGAGGAGGGGAGTAATGCTTAACCGGTGGTGGGGGAGACTTGTAAACTGGAGGGGGTGAGTAATGCTTAACCGGTGGTGGGGGTGATTTGTAAACCGGAGGAGGCGAGTAATGCTTAACCGGTGGTGGGGGAGACTTGTAAACCGGAGGAGGGGAGTAGTGCATAACCGGTGGTGGTGGAGATTTGTAAACCGGAGGAGGGGAGTAATGCATAACCGGTGGTGGGGGAGATTTGTAAACCGGAGGAGGGGAGTAATGCATAACCGGTGGTGGTGGAGATTTGTAAACCGGAGGAGGGGAGTAATGGTTAACCGGTGGTGGTGGAGATTTGTAAACCGGAGGAGTGTAGTGTTTGACCGGTGGAGGAGGAGAAGAGTAGTAGTAATTTGCGGTGGTTTCAGATACAAAACCGAGAGAGAATGTTAAGACAAGCAAAGTTGCTGCCAAAGAGGCCATTGGTGACCTCATTTTTCTATGTGTTTCTCTTTGTGTTTGATGCTCTTACTCTCTCCCCTTCTCACCCTTTATATAGCTTTTTCAGTTTCATTTTTTTTATCTCTCGCGGTAAATGGTATTTTTGTCATACGTAAGAAAAACAACAATGATTGATGAATATATAATACAAAGAAAGAAAATGAGGTTGGTCTCTCTCGGGATTCAATATTATTTTTCGTTTTCCCCTTCTATTATTTTGGTCGTCGTTGATCGATATGTTTCTGTATGTTCCGAACATACCAAATATAATATAGAGAACATTGAATCTAAAGCTAACAGTATTTTATCATAAGATAACTAGAGGAACTAAAAGAACCAAAAAATGACCGATACTATACTAGAAAATGGTAAAAAGATAAGTGAAAGATGAAAAATACGAGAGAGAATTACACATTCTGAATCTGGTAAAATGTTAATATGAGTCCATTTACCAGGAAAATACTAAATTTCATTTTTCTTCTATCAGAAAGTTTTTTTTCTTTTTCCACAAATACAATATAAGGGTTTGGAATTTTGGATCTTAGCTAGTAAACTAATAATGATGACATATGGGATTATCAAAAAATAAACTTGGAGAATCAAAACCATGTAATATGATCAATATCAAATAAACCACTATATTTTAAATATTAAGAACGTTTTTTTTTTGTAATAACTTAAAATGCATGTTTTTAGCATGATGTACAACATATATAGTCTTACGGATATTTATCCTGCCAATGAATTAAACTATTTTGTGTTTCAAGTTTTTCCGTTTCTTCAACTCTCTCTTTTTATTAATAAAATTAAGTAAATAAAGTACTGCATGTTGGTAGTTTCATAGAGTACCCAAAATCATGTATTTAAGGAGTATCACAAGTATTTTATCAGCTACATGTTCATCACAAACTTAGGTTTTTTTATATCGAGATTTCTATCTTTTGTTCTCTCGTAACTTGTAACTATATAAAATAAGTACATTGATAAATAAAAAAAAACATAGAGGAAAAAAACAAATTTCTCGTTTTTATTTTGATTTGGACGTAAAAAAAGAATGCAAACGCGTTAAAGTCTTAAAGATAGGCGGCCGAGTTGAATGAGAAAGGAACACTGAAGGAGAAAGTGGTCCGTCATGTACTGGATTTCATTTCGTGCCGGTGACAGTCAATCTTTGATTGATTTGCTTCACACGTTCTTATTATTCTCAGATTAATTTTAAATCTCTTTACTTTTTTGTTGTTGTTGCTAAAATGAAAAAGATCATGCCAAAGAGGAATGTGACAAGAATAACCAAAACTCGCAGTCCATAAAAGAAAAGGAAAACAAGCATTAATATCTGTCTCCGATAATGGCTAATTATTATTTAGTCAACATTAAATCTAATATAAATACATATTATTAAGATATCTAACAATGATGTTAAGGTCAAAAGTTTTAACAGAATTTGAAAGAAAAAAATAAGAGGTATTTTTACTTTTGAAATGATGTAAACAACTCAGCGAGAAAGATATAATGTATAAAAGGTTCAAAAAAGAAAAGATCTAGATACAGTTTATATATAATGTTGTCAAATTGGGAAAAATAACATTATCACGAACCGGTGATTATAAAATATATACACTAGATGGAGGATAATCCAATTGAAAGCCACTTTTCTTCTTGAAAATAAGTGAATAAGCTATAACCGAAGCTTGGTCAACATTAGGCAATAAAACATTTTGGATAATAGATTAAAAAGGGGGTGGGGGTGTTTGGGGTGAATTTTATTAAATGGGTAAGTTACCAGCTGGATTAGGATTTAGACAAATCAACAACTTAACACTATATAATTTTTTTTCTTTCTCGAAAGTTGACTATTTGGTTAAGCGTCAAAAGTTATATAACTAATCTTGACAATTTTGATGCTGAAGAAATTGACGTCAAACAAACTTAGTATACTCACCGTCATTAATAATTTGGTTTAAGAAAACTTAATTATGCTTTGTTATTCAAACATGGTACTAGTTTTCCCTTGGTTAGAAAAGCATATGAAAAAACACAATATCAAAAACTGTAAACTGTGGAAGCTGCGAAAGATTTTGCCTTGCTAATTTCGGTTTTTCTTACTCAATTTGTTTTTTTTGATTTTTTAGTTGAAATATATATATATATATATATATGTTTACTAGATTTGTAGAATAAAAAAAGTATACTTAACAATCAAAAGGTTGCATTTAGTGGCAATATATGTGTGAATATTCCAAAATGTTTAAAAATGGGTTTTAGTAGCGTGTGTGTGAGTCTCTTACGTTCAAAATTGTTTTGTTAAAAAAAAAGTCACTAATTAGGTAAATGTGAAACATCGTTTGATGATTCAAAGTCCAAGCCAGCCACGAAAAACAAAAATAAACAGAAAGGGTACGTATTTGATTGTAAATATGTAAATATCATCCGACGACAAAAAAAAATGTAATATCATCCGACGTGGGTCGTAGCTGCATAAGCTAGCTGGTTTTTTTCTCTCCTCTTTGGAGATAATATATCCATATCAATAATGATAATCTCATTATATGTATATTCAAATTGAAATGTATGAAAAAGAAAGAACACACGTCGATTCAACCATATATTAATTGTTACTATTCACTGGTAAACACCTATGGAGTTTGTTTTCGTCGTAATGCACACTTTGTCCGACCTTAATGTATTATTCCAAATACACGAAGAAGAAAAATGTGTACAAATGAATCGTCCACAATTGGATTATCTTTATTTGATACCCTTATATATTTTTCTTCACAAGGAATATTTAATATACAGTCGACCAAAAAAAAAAAAGAATGTTTATCACTGTTATCATTGATGTTCTTTCTTTTGTTCCAGTAATGTTTGGTTTTAACTTTTTCATGCATTTCTAATTTTCTTAGTATATTAATGACATACTCTAAGTTTTTCTTATGTGTGTGTTTTAACAAAACATCACTACTAAATAAATTCATATATATATATAAATATATTTTATCTTTCATGTTATTATATATCTCTCTTTTTATCATGATTTCATCAATAATATAAACAAAAAATCTTATTTTCAAATGTTTTTTTTGTTATTATAAAAAAATATATTTTCTTATGAAAGCATTATCAATAAATTACGAACAATTGGTTTACAGTTTTTTGAAACCGGACGGAAACGGCTCTCATTCGTTCAAGAAAACTTAAATTCAAAATATAAACGTAATTTTCTCTTTTGGTGACTTTGTTTGATTTCCCCATTAGACTCATAAGTCATAACCATAGTAAAAAAAAAGGAAAAAAAGAAAAAAAGAAGACGTGCTTGGATTTTCATGATCTACCAAACAAATCAATGACTTTAGCAAACCCCATGCAAAAGTATAAGTAAATATTATTTTTTTTCTATTGATTGATTTTCGTATAAAAAATGGAATAGACTCGTTAAAGCTAGTGAAAAGGCTCCCTCCTCCATTATGGGAATATTCACCTGAACAATTTTTCTTTTCTTTTTTTTTGGTAGTAAATCATGACATACATACACAGTGCTGATGGTAGTAACCGGTCCAAGCTAAAGAAACCATACTGAACGTATTTACTGCACTTAATTTTTGTATCTAGCTACCTTTCACATCATATATATTATATTGCATTCGTTTAGAACCTTTTTTTTTGTTGGTCAACTCATAGAGATTTTTGTTTAAACTAATTGTATCGAGAAGATTAAGTAATATATGTTTTTCATTGTAATATATTAGTACCAAATAAAATTTCCATGTGAAAGCATTGGAAGGGGTTCGTGGACTTCATTGCTTCGTGGGGGCCAGGCGGCTTCTATACGTCTTTCTGAACAATTTTGTTATTCATCCTTTTATGGATTTTGTCTTCTCTCAAGAAAAATTCGTCTCTCTTGTTCTCTTATCTATTTGCCAAGATGTATGACTGCTAGTAATGTGAAATTTATATAAATCAGAATTTCTTAGTTGCCAATAACTGTGCATTGTACTTAGCATAATTGAAGTATACAAACTTACACATATTTTTTTACCTTTTTGTTGTAGTGTAGCAACGGTCAATCATGACCCATGAGAGAAGTTGTGATTGATTTTCTCAGAGTTAGGTAATAAGTAGATTGAGGAAAGACTCAACGAAAGTGAAAGGCACTACACGCACACATTTAGTAGGTACTGACTACTGAATATTAGAGCAAGACCTAATTAACGAAGTTTCTTTTGGTTAAGGAAAATTAAGTTTTGATAAATTGACAAAAGACTCGACGATAGTGAAATGCACTACTACATGTACATATTTGGTAGCTACGGACTACTGAATATAAAGACAAAAGACCCAACCAGTTTCTATTGATTTATGGAAATGAATTGTTTTGCTATACATATTAATGTAGACATAGATAAACTTTGCTTGATTTTTGATCCCATTGGCTTCCAGCTTCCAAGGTTACAAAATACTATAAAATTCAAAGTCGTCTATATAGGGTTGAATGCTAAGGCTACAAACAAAAGGTTAAAAAGATATTTTGCATCTTGGAACTATGCTAAAGTATAATAATTTTTTTTTAATTAGGGCTATAATATATTATGACTATAATAATTATGTTGACTCGGTAGAACACATATAGATCTACTAGCTCCACTTGAATCAATATTTAAAAAAATTCACAAAGACAAGTTTTTCTTCATCAAAATGCATCTCTTTTTCTTCTTTTATGTTAATAATATTCTCTAAAAATTAAAGTCTTTCGTCTAGCCACACAAAAAAAAAAAATAGCTCAAGAATAATTATTGGACACCATTAAAGAACACGTTAATCACCGACGAGGAATAGTATGCATAGCAAATATAATCTACGAAGTTGTTAATTAGCTGATTCGAACATTTGTAGGTTATTTATAAACATTATCGTATTATATTAACAAGTACTTTGGTTTCAGTAGTAAAAAACTAAAACAACCTCGCTTAGGGTTTAATTCTAATGACATCCAAACTTAACAATACATTTTAGTGAACATGTTTAAATAAGTAAAAACAGAATGAAATTTCAAATATTTGAATAACTGTTTAAAAGAAAAAAAAATGGATTGATGTAATGTTAACAGGTTAAAAATCGTGAAAGGGGACAGACAACAAACATAAACATGACAGATTTTTGATACGTAAAACGAAAAGAGACGCAGAGAGGAGTATCTGCTTCGACAAAGAGATCAGTAAGAGCATTTCCAACTTACTTCTATTTTTAACATAAAAACACTAGCAATATGTTACACTGATGATAATGATTATAATTGATATCCATCATCTATTTTATGAGTCACAAATGAGAGATATGTGTTTGATGGTAGAATTCTAGACGGTAAAAATTATATAATGAGTAATATCCAGTTTCAAAAAAAAAAAAAAAGTTATATAATGAGTAAAAAATGTAGCTATTTGTTGGGTGGTAAATTGAGGCAGTAATTTTTTAGAAGACGGGTTCAGACAATGAGTTTACTACACATTCAGACAATGAATGTAACAAGATAACATTACATAATTCGGACCACAAAGTGATTTAAATAAATAATATGTCATAAACTTATCTCAAATATCACAAAGTCTTCCCCGACTACAGCACCCCCAAACACGTCTTCATAGGGATTATTGAAAGACCCTCAAAAAGCCAAAAAAAAAATAATTCACCAACGAATGAAATTAAAACTTATGGAGAAAGCAGTGCAGATAATGTTTAATTGATATTCGACAATAATAAAATCCTCTCCATATAAAATTCCATCAAACCAAGGATCGATCCATCCATATAAGCTTTTTGTAATGAACATTTGATATCAACAACATAGCTTTATAACAGGACATGAGTTTATAATCTAGGAAGAGAACAAACAATATATATATGTGTGTAAAAATAAACTTTTAAAGGTTCTTTCACCTTAGTTTCTACAATCTCCACGCTTCTTTGTCTCTCTCGATTCAGGTTGCTTCAACGATACAACAAGTGATGTAAGGTTCGGTTTCATTGAGATTCTACTTGAAGGAGGATGACTCTTTCCATTAAAACTAGCAGACGAGAAACAACAATTTACCATTTGGTAGATGTAATGCAATGTCCCCGAGTCATTCACCTTCTTCCTCGTTGTCCCGGTCTCGAACCTGGTTTTCTTGAAAACTGAAGCCGTAAGAACTTGGAATCAGGCTCGCTTTCATCCATTCGATAGCCTGTGAAATGAATTGGTTTTTAAAAAGAACATGAGATTTAGAGCATAGCTACATAAGGGATAGAGTAAGGTTCCCGCTTTTGGAAACCGAACCCAAATGTATCACAATATGTACTAATCGAAAGATGTTCCAACAGAAAAAAAGATTAAAAGATGAAAACGGACTTAAAATAAATATGATTAACAAGCCAGGAAAACGAAAAAATGAAGTTGAAAGAGATTTCGTAAGCTTATTACTCACCTTGTAAGGTGCTCAGAGCCGTCGCTGCACAAGCAGGGTTTGTAAAATCAACAAAGCAAAGAACAATAGGATCTCCGTTCCGCTGCAGTGCCCACAAAGTTGAACTCTTTAGTAAGTTTATCAAAGTGATAAAATCTGTGGGACAAGAACTCTGAAGCAAGGAATCTTACATGTTTGGAGTCTTTGGTCACAAGTCTCACTTCTCTATATCCTACAAAAGGTCGAAATATATCTAGACCTCGGTTAAGGAAACTGGAGAGAAGGAAGTCCTTCAACATATATATAAAAAAAAAAAACATGTCATGTGTCATGAAAGAGGATACGAGCTACTTCCCTCCTTGAGCAATTAGAAGGAAGTCCTTCAACATATAGCGTGTTGGATGCATCTGGAGGTAGAGGAAGTGGTTCACGGTTACGCCTATCAACAGATTCTTGTGGATCAAAACCCATACCACGACCATCTAGACCGTGTTCTTGAGGGACAACTCCACCACGTCTCATCATAAACTCGCCCATGGATTGCCCGTTACCTCCTGGTCTCCCCATGGCTACACCATTACGAGGACCTGCTTCTCCCGAAGGTGTTTGCTTTACAAAAAAAAAAAAAAAAAAAATTTCATCAGGTCAACAAAGAAAGAAGAATGGATCGGGGAAATTCTCAAAACGAATCAAGAAGAATGGTACCACGCTTTGGAGGTATCGATCATAAGCAGACCCAATAGTTCTTGTATCGGGAACATCGAGATCCTCGTCCCGCGGAAAATAACCACCGTGCATCTCACGCCCTGAAGCCATTGCAGATGGTGGAGCTTCTACAAGAACAATGACAAGTGAATTACCTAAGGATTGGTACACTAAAAACCGAAACAGAGAAACTACATGAAAACAAAAAAATGCAGAATCTGGAGCTATAAGAACAATGAATGATTACGGGCGGGCATTATCTATCTCAAGCAAACTATCATATGTTGATGATCAAGCTGCTTAACTATGGCCTCATCAATCAAGGAGTTGTTGAAACTGCGTATTGTGTGCTTCTTCTTCTAGCTATCGAGAACTAAGAGAAAGGAGCTTACCGAAATCGGAACGGTGACGTTTCAGAGGACCACTTGGAGGATGCTGCTGTCGCTGCTGGTTCCAGTACCCATCCGCCATGGAAGTCGACAGAAACAGGAGGATATCGAGGGATCGCACAAGCTACTAGAAGGAAATTAAGAGGCCAACAAAAAAAAAAAGAAGCCCTAATTTCAATGAACAGCTTCGATTCTATCTGGTTTCAAATACAACGAAACCCTAAGCTCGTTCGTCTCTTCTGCGTCGAATCGCTCTCGAATCCAGAATTCTCTCAATCACTACTTGATTTCAATTTCTTGTGTCCAATCTCGAATTTTCTGATTTCATTCTTCGCTCTCGAACGCTTGAGTTAAGGATCCGAGTCTCGACGACCCGGCCCGGCTCTTGTACCCGATCCGTACCGGGAAAATAACGGGCCGTTAAATCATCGAGTTCGCAGGCCTGTTTAACAAAAATTGCTGCTCGTGGGCCGTATGACCCGATTTCGCTTGTGTTTGTATCTAGGACCAGGTTTCAATCCAAATTATGATCTCAAGAACCCTATCCAACAACATATTGTCGTCTAATTTCGCATAATTACTATCGAATGTGTGTAGTTAAAGTGAATCACGTATTGTTTGTCGCATGTGTATTAGTGTATAGGTGCTTTCTTAGGAGTAACAAGGAAAAATACTTTGATGTTGTCTTGGAGTATTTATGTGATTCTGTCACTTGTGGTCACATGCAGAATCACAATAAATGAGAATTTCCGTATAAGCGAATTAATAGTTGACAAAATTATATTGAATAAGCTTTATTTTATTTTATTTTATTTTATTATATTACAAGTGTGTAAAAGTAGGAAATGAGAGAGGGGCCCATAGACAACAACAACCAACAAAGTAAGTAGATTTCCATGTTTCCTTGGAGCTTTTCTTTTTGTTCACCAAAACTTTCGTTTGTTCTCAAGCCTTTGCCTTAATCTCATCATCATTATTTATTTTATTTCTCTAAAGTTTAATCATACAATCTATCATCGCATTCCCTCTTCTTACATTAGTAAATCAAAATTTTCCTCCAAAAACCTTACTAATGATACATTCTCAGGATCTTATTAGTTTTTCTCATTTGTGATATGGAATATAATATTTACTTCTAGTAACCTAATTAAACCCTCAGTTTTTCAAAACACCACTAAATAATTAACTAGACTGATATATATATTTCAAGTGGTATTATAACGAGGTCTCACGACGTTTCAATAAACTTCAACATGTGCAATTTCTGATATGATATATATTTTCAAAAAAGGATTTATGGACCAAAATGTTCTTCGTCTTGTATTAATATCATGACGTTTCAATAAACTTCAACATGTGCAATTTCTGATATGATATTTTATTTTTAAAAAAGGATTTATGAACCAAAATGTTCTTCGTATTGTATTAATGTCATGTCACTCTCGTCACAAAGATTCTAAAAGACACAATTACGTACAATATATAAGAGGTACTCTTTTCCCTCAATCTAAGAGGTATTGAGATGTTGATTTTCTAAGTCTAAATGACAATTACAATTAAAACAGCCATGATAAGATATTATTTATATATTTTGTATGGAAAATTGAACTGCAACTTTGTGTCTTGATCCTTGGGCATGCATCACAAATCCAAGGTTTCGATTTGCTTTTACAATGTCGAGACGAGCTAGATCCTATGTAATTATGCATTGCTACCAAACAAATCACACTCATATTCCTATTATAACCACACAACTATTTTCTTTGTCGGTGAATTTAAAGGAGGTTACACACAAATAAGAAATTCATATTAACAATAATATCAATTGGTTAATGAGGAAGAAAACGAGTAGAGAGAAATGGAGATGCACTATTATTATTGTTTTCACCAAAAAGTGATGATGATACATTCTCCTCGACTAACTCCCCGAAATGTGGAGGGAAAGCACCAGACCAAACGGGCCCACTTAGCCCCTCTTAGGGGTGTTTCTGTCTTTTCAGGGCAACCGGCAACCAACATTCAACGTGACTGCGGCGAAGAGTAAACCACTTTTCTCTTTGAAAATTACCACTATAGGCCCCAATCTCCGCACGTGAGTTTTAAGACCGGACTAAATGAACCGGCCTAATTTAATCCGCGCTATGAAGTAAACCGGAATTGCCTTTTGAAAAATAAAAACCTGTTTTAGACGATGGTATTAGAAAAAGACAATTTTTCCATAGCTAAATTAAAAGTGGTGTTAAAAAACTCAAACCAGTTTTAGTCGGTTTAGTTGACCTTGTGGATTGTCTATCTAGCTCTAAAATAGATACGAAAAAAAAATAATTAATAATTGTTGAAACTAAAACAAAATCAATTATGATGGTTCAGATCATAGTAGACTCTGGTTTGTTTGCGTGCATCACTTTTTCTGGACAGGTTTCAATTCTAGCTTTTCTCGTTCACCTTGATTTCAAACCAAAATGTGCTTTTTGTAATCAAAACATGCTTATTATAAGTTTAATAACTAGGAAAAAGATTATAATTTGATTTACTCGAATGTACTATTGCATGGGGAACGCCTCTTTTACTTTTCTTTTGTTTCACTAGTCTCATAGGGATGCCTCCTCTATATAGAATATTTTATTTAAAAGTATATAAATTATTTTAAGAAGATTTTATACCAAAAAAAAAAAACAGAATAAAGTAATTAGTAATTCCAAGAAAGAAACAGTTTCCTTTATTTATTTATTTATTTTTCGTATTTTACCGTCTCTGACTCCGTCTCTCACACCGTCGTCGTCACTTTCATTTCTTCTTTTCTCTCTCTCTCTCTCTCTCTTCCTTCTGTCATCGCTGTCTCTGACTTCCCTGTCTTCCTCCTTCTTCCTTTTTGCTTTCCCGTCGTTTTTCTCCGCCGGATTTATCTCTCCCCACCACTATATTCTCCGGTAGGACATCCTCTGTTTCTCCGGAGAGGCGAATTGTTTCCCACAGTATACTAAAGCAGCACTTGCGAATCAAATTTGGCTCCTGGGGGAAAATTCTGAAGATCGTGTAGCTTTTTATATCAAAGTTTCTGAATTTTCCATCTTAGAGAAGCCTCGTTAGATCTGGGAGGTCAATTAAGCGGAAAGGGCTGTGCCATCTTGAAAGTTTTAAGCTTTTCGTTTACGTTTCTCTCTCTCTCTCTCTCTCTCTCTCTCTTGTAACTGGTTCACCGGCTGGTTACGGTTTTTATTGATGGTTTCCACGGCGGCTAGGACCTCCGGGGCTTTTGTTTGTAGATGATGAACGGCCCGTCGGGTAAGGATCGACGAGGGTGGTGGTGTTCTGGTGAATATCTCACATGGAATGGCAGATCTTGCGACCTACAGTAATGCTGACCACAACGTCGAGCAGGTTCGTCTCTCTACCTCTCTTCCTCTCTATGCTTTCGATTTGCAAAGTTTAAAGATCACTTGGGAAGTCTTTTTCTGTTCTAAGCAGCAGAAAGCTCAAATCTTGTTACCACAAAGTGATTATTAAGCTCTTAGCGATGGAAGTGGTATGAAGTCCAAATTCGAAAGTTTGGAGCTTTGTATGTTCAAATTTTAAAATATTGCAGTAAACATCAAGTCTCTGTTAATTGTTCTTCGTAACAATGATTTCTCCCCAAGAAGTCTATCACCGGATTTGAAATCTTAATTCGGAGTTATAGAATTGAAGAGTCTGGTTCTCTAGTGAACTCTTTAGGCTTGTGGAAAAGACAGGACCTTGACATTGTAAGCTATGGGGTTATATATATAGTCAATTGCTGTTTTTGAAACTTCCATGTAACAAAACGACCATTGAAAACTAAGTACTTAGGGGATACGCAGCCGTAAAACGATGTTAACTTGTAGCTAGTTGTCGTTTACTTACGCGGATCTTGTACATTTGGCCAGGCATTGATTACATTGAAGAAGGGCACACAACTTTTGAAATATGGTCGGAAAGGAAAGCCGAAGTTTTATCCTTTCAGACTGTCTAGTGTGAGTTGCTGTCTGCTCAACCACTTTCTCTTTTACTATTGTTTCTTTGGACAATCGCTTCATCTCATGCTTGTTGGTGTCGGATTTGCAGGATGAAAAATCTTTGATCTGGATTTCGAGTAGCGGTGAAAAGCGACTGAAGTTAGCTTCTGTATCTAAAATCGTACCTGGGCAAAGAACTGTAAGATATCTTCATTTCTTCTATGTGAAAAATTCCTCTCCAAGGCTTTGTGAAGCATATCTAATAAAACCATCCCTAATCTTTTTTTGCAATAGGCTGTTTTCCAGCGTTATCTTCGCCCGGAGAAAGATTACTTATCCTTCTCTCTCTTATACAACGGGAAAAAGAAGTCTCTTGACTTGGTTAGTCATCGTGAAACTGGCATTTGCCGACAGCACTTGATAATTAACTCCAAGCATAACTGTTTGCTTGTTCATAGATTTGTAAGGACAAGGTCGAGGCTGAGATTTGGATTGGAGGCCTTAAAACACTAATATCGGGTGGGCAAGGCGGTCGTTCAAAAATTGATGGCTGGAGTGGCGGAAACCTCTCAGTCGATGTAAGTACTCACTCTGTGTATGTTGGAACTCTTTGTGGTTGATATCAAATATTCAATGCATTTGTTTGTTTTCCAGGCCAGCAGAGACTTGACGTCGAGCAGTCCAAGCAGCAGTTCTGCGAGCGCTTCACGAGGTCACAGCTCTCCAGGGACTCCTTTTAATAGCGATCCGATTGTTTCTCCCAAGAGTTCTGAGCCTGAGGTTCCTTTAACCGAGTCAGAGAAATCACATGTGGCATTGGAAACCAAAAACATGCAAACAAAGGTATCCGGTGGTTCAGATGGTTTCCGGGTTAGTGTCTCGAGTGCCCAAAGCAGCTCTAGTCACGGCTCTGCAGCAGATGACTCTGATGCTCTAGGTGACGTTTATATTTGGGGTGAGGTTATATGTGACAATGTCGTCAAGGTAGGGGTTGATAAGAACGCAAGTTATCTGACCACAAGAACCGACGTCCTTGTGCCGAAGCCATTGGAGTCGAATATCGTCTTGGATGTTCATCAGATCGCGTGCGGTGTCAGGCATGCTGCGTTTGTGACAAGGCAAGGTGAGATTTTCACTTGGGGTGAAGAATCTGGAGGAAGGTTGGGTCATGGTATTGGCAAGGATGTTTTCCATCCCCGTCTCGTCGAGTCTCTCACAGCTACTTCATCTGTTGACTTGGTTGCTTGTGGGGAGTTCCACACTTGCGCTGTTACTCTAGCTGGAGAGCTCTACACTTGGGGTGACGGTACACACAACGTTGGGCTTTTAGGTCATGGCTCTGATATCAGTCACTGGATACCAAAGAGAATCGCTGGTTCCCTCGAAGGGCTCCATGTGGCTTCTGTGAGCTGTGGACCGTGGCACACCGCTCTGATAACATCGTACGGGAGGCTTTTCACATTTGGAGATGGAACGTTTGGTGTCTTAGGGCACGGTGACAGGGAGACAGTTCAGTATCCGAGGGAAGTTGAATCTTTATCAGGACTGAGAACCATCGCGGTTTCTTGCGGGGTTTGGCACACCGCTGCTGTTGTCGAGATCATTGTCACACAGTCAAACTCTAGCTCCGTGTCGTCTGGAAAACTGTTCACGTGGGGAGATGGAGACAAGAACCGTCTCGGACACGGGGACAAGGACCCTCGGCTTAAACCGACTTGTGTGCCTGCGCTGATCGATTACAATTTCCACAAGATTGCATGTGGACACAGCTTGACAGTAGGTTTGACCACATCTGGACAAGTCTTCACGATGGGGAGTACGGTTTATGGTCAGCTCGGGAACGTACAGACCGACGGGAAGTTGCCGTGTCTGGTGGAGGACAAGCTCGGGAGCGAGTTTGTCGAGGAGATCTCTTGTGGGGCGTACCACGTGGCGGCCTTAACTTCTAGAAACGAAGTCTACACATGGGGTAAAGGAGCCAACGGGAGATTAGGCCATGGTGATGTTGAGGATCGTAAAGTACCAACTCTTGTTGAGGCTTTGAAGGACAGACACGTGAAGTACATTGCCTGTGGATCGAATTACACCGCAGCGATATGTCTGCATAAATGGGTCTCCGGTGCTGAGCAGTCTCAGTGTTCAACCTGTAGGCTTGCCTTTGGGTTCACACGGAAGAGGCACAACTGCTACAACTGTGGGCTTGTGCACTGCCACTCGTGCAGTTCCAAGAAGGCGTTCCGCGCTGCGTTGGCCCCTAGCGCCGGGAGGCTGTACCGGGTCTGCGACTCTTGTTATGTGAAGCTCAGCAAAGTCTCTGAGATAAGCGATGCTAACAGGAGGAACAACGCCGTGCCTCGTCTCTCAGGGGAGAACAAAGACAGGCTTGATAAATCTGAGATAAGGTTAGCCAAGTTTGGTACATCCAATATGGACTTGATCAAGCAACTGGATAGCAAAGCTGCAAAGCAAGGAAAGAAGGCTGACAATTTCTCTCTCGGCCGCAACTCTCAGCTGCCTTCTCTGCTGCAGCTGAAAGATGCCGTGCAGTCTAATATAGGCGACATGCGGAGGTCTGCTCCGAAGCTAGCTCCGGCTCCTTCAGCTATTAGCTCCAGGTCGGTGTCGCCTTTCTCCAGGAGATGTAGCCCTCCCCGCTCCGCCACTCCTATGCCTTCAACTTCCGGAATCTATTTCCCGGTGGGTATAGCAGACAATATGAGGAAAACCAATGAGATCTTGAATCAGGAGATCAATAAGTTACGAACACAGGTAATGACATCAGGCACTCGTGCTTCTTCTTCTTCTTCTTGTGTCATTCCTTCGAGTTTTAATGTTAAAACCTTGGATTTTGGTTTTAGGTTGACACTCTGACTCAAAAGTGTGAACTACAAGAAGTAGAGCTCCAGAATTCGGTAAAGAAGACTCAGGAGGCCTTAGCATTGGCAGAGGAGGAATCTGCTAAATCAAGAGCCGCGAAAGAGGCTATAAAGTCGCTCATAGCGCAGGTAATGTTATATGTTTGGATTTACTCTCACAATGGACTCTGTTGACTCGTGAGCTAATCTTTTGGTTTGTGTACAGCTCAAGGATGTAGCAGAGAAGTTGCCTCCTGGTGAGAGCATTAAACTCGAGCACAACGGTTTCCATTTCCCTGAAGAAAATGGTTTCCATCCTTCAAGGTCGGAATCGATGACCTCTTCTATATCTTCAGTTGCTCCTTTTGACTTTGCCTTTGCAAATGCGTCTTGGTCCAATCTCCAATCACCAAAGCACACGCCTAGAGCCAGCGACAGAAACAACAACAACAACGCTTATCCAGCTGATCCACGGCTAAGCAGCAGCGGGTCAGTGATCAGTGAGAGACACGAGCCTTTCCAGTTCCAGAACAACAGCGACAATGGTTCGAGCCATGTTAACAACAATACTAGTCAGGTAGAGGCAGAGTGGATCGAACAGTATGAGCCAGGCGTGTATATAACCCTTGTCGCCCTCCACGATGGAACTAGAGATCTAAGAAGAGTCCGCTTCAGGTTATCTATCATTTGCTTCGTGTTCTTGAATTACATTCCAAATTTTATCACAGTGTACTACCAAGTGTGGTGATGCTAAAGGTTATATGGTTTCTTTTTTCGTGCAGCCGAAGAAGATTCGGAGAACACCAAGCAGAGACATGGTGGTCGGAGAATCGGGAAAAAGTGTATGAGAAATATAATGTGAGAGTGTCGGAGAAATCAACAGCTTCTCAAACGCATAGAGACAGAGACGAAGAAGAAGACGTTCCTCAATAGTAGTCGTAAAAAACATTTGTATGATTTTGCCCCCATAATTTTTAGTTTCTCTACGTTTTGCCCGGAAACTCTTCATAGTTCCTTCACCTTAACTCTTCTTCCTTTTTTTCTTTTCTTTTGTTCTTTCTCTATCTCGATTCGATATGTGCGAGATTAATTTGCATGTATGTTGTGTATATATATATAAAGACTATCCCGTTCTCAGATCACGTTTAAGAACAAAAAAAAAAACATATAGTAAGAACAAATCGTTGGAGTATTATTAAGTTTGCCTAATTCTTGCTTTTGATATTCTTGTTACATTGAAATCAATCTCGATTTGTGTGATTAAAAGACTGACGACAACCCATTTGTCATTACCTAATTGTGTGACAAATGTGTTACCAAAATATTAGTCAACCCCACAAGGAATTTTTAGCAACTAAAATCCATCAATTTCTAGGCTTTACATTTTTTTTCCTCTAATTCTCATTCTTCATATTCTTTTTGTTCTACCATTTTAGAACTTTACAATAATTTGGGTCATGCATCATCAATCATTATATTTATATATCTATTTATCTTAGATTTTATTTAATACATCATTTTGCGTAGTATATGATAAACTCTGATTAATTAATATGTTCACCGACGCCCTTTTCAACTTGTCATTGCCTTAAAAAGCAGTAACTAAAAAAGTTCACTTATATGATACCTACAAATAATATCTCATAACAACTCTTGACCTTATTATTCATCGACCTATATATATATATATATATATATATATCTTTTTTGTGGTAACATCATCGACCTATTTTTTCCTTGACTTTTCTATGCTTTGGAATCAACCTAAATGCATTTTCAAGTAAATCTCATTTAGTTCGATCATACAATATAATCAAGAAACTTCTTGCTCGATAGATTTTATCGTTGCAAGACTTGTATGTACTCCTTTGTTTCAAACGCGCGCGACTCGTAATAAACTTTTGCATTTGCATGTAACGTTTACGTTTAGAATGAACTATTACTGAAAATGATTAAGACCGTGTGTTCGTTTGTTAAAAATTGTAGTCGAACGCAGAAGTAGACACAAACAACAGAAACCTCAATACATTGATTACAATGGTCAACAAAACTCGATTTGGAATGATTGGCTGCAATAAGGTCACTGATTTATGGTTGGTTGGTTGGTGTTAATAAATGTGTTGCTTCCCCCTCAATACACATTTTCAAAGTCTCTGTTGGATAATCAAATCCAAACTTCAAAACAAACTTACGTCAGCTCCAAGATTTATGATGGTAGTACATACAATCACTTGTATGAAATAATAAGTTCGATAGTTATATATGCGAAGAATATATATATATATTGTAGTAGTAGTATCATTTATGGTGACTTCATTTAATTTAATTTTCTTCATTAAATCGGTGACTTCATTTATGAAAAAATAGCGTCTACATGTCCCACATGTAATATGTCTGTATGTACGTAGTCCGAAGAAAAAATGTAGTTGGCGGCCATTATGACATATTTCTTTCTTTCTTCGAGATTTATAATAAAAAAAAACATTTACGGTACTGGAACATACTACTATTTAGCTTTTTGTTTTGTTTTTGTTCAAATATTGGTACATTTTTGGTTTGTTAAAATATGCTAGTACATATTTGTTGGTAATTAATACTACTAGGAGAGAAATGATTACCGCTGATCAAGGATTAAATGCATCTGGACTTTGAAATAAAATAAAAACAAAAAAGTATAGAACATATATGCAGGTGTTTACTGATGGAACAAGGTACATTAGCATGATGCATTACAATGATTCAATCATGAGTTCGCATATATGATATATAATTCTCCAAACTATATAATACAAGACTACAAGTAGGGTTCAAATAAGTAGGCGTGCATCCAAAAATAGCTCGACCTCAATTTGGTTATTGAATACAATAATTCCTTCCTATAGAACTTTCTTGAAGAAAAAAACACAAAGTGGAGAAAGAAGATAGACATGACTAGATCTCTATGTTATATAAATATGCATCATGCATAGTTATGTATATATATGTAATATGTGTAAGTATCTTGGTGATAAAAATCATGGATATGTTTGGGAGTTAGTACTCTGTAACCCATAGACGTTGTGTTTCTTGGAAGGAGCAGAAGGTGGAATTGGCATTGTCTTGGGCAAAAATCCTGAGAAACTTTCTGGAGGATAATCATCATCAATGAAACCACGGTTATGATGATGTTGTAGTGGATTTGGTCTTCTCACCTTAAAAAATCTTTGTGGTCTTGATGATGATGATGATGATGTGTGTCTTCTCAAGCTCTCCGCTTCACAAATCTTCCATGAGAACATCATCATGATTACCACTAGAACAGTCATTGCTTCTATGCGTTTATTTCCCATTATTGTAAAAGCTTTTACGAAACAGGTGAGATGGAAGATGAGGAAGAAATGCAGAAACTATAAGTGTTTTGTCTTTTAAGGTGAGTATTCAATATATTTATATATAAAGGGAGACTGGTTTATATTATATGAAAAATAATTGTACTAGCTATTATGACATGGATAGAGGGGAGTTGATTATGACATTTTTTACATAGATAAAAAATTATTCAGGTAAACTGAAATCTCTTTTGAAGTTTTGCGATATCTTTAAATAAAATTTATTAGCTTTGGATAAGGATAAATTATTATATACAATTCTTTGCGAAACAAAATAAATCGACACTTAAGAAAAATATTAAATTTGGTTTTTATAGGCTACTTTTCATTTTGTTGTTTTATTGAAAACTATAAAAGCTTGGGGTTCTACAACACCATTTATCATAAACTCTCCAGCAAAACAGTTTTTCCTTTTTATAGGAGAATAAAAGAAGAAGATCCATAAACCATAACTTTTCAAATAGTTGTATGAATTGAGACTTGATTATTAGCATTTTATAAGCATCCACATTGCGACTTTAATGTTTTATAGTATAAGTTATTGCTATTGAATTAATTAATTCTAGTAAAGATTGGTGTACTTTAGAAAGAAGAATTGCTTGATTAAAGGCATGAAAGATTGTGTTGTCTAGAGGTGGGAGTGGGTAGGATGTTTTATACTTTTGAGGGGGTATCTAGGGTATTCATATAGTATATGTTAATTTGCAAAATATTATATATGGCTTTCACGGTTACGACCAATAATATTTTTTATTGTTTATTTTGCGGTTGCTAATAACCATACAACCAATGAAAGCAATCTAATTTAGTGTTAGTTCAGTGGTAAGGATCTTTGTTTTACAAAAAGTTCAGGACCGAATTAAATGAGCACTTTCCCATTTTTTCCATCATATATAAACGATGAACTTCCATAAGAGTGAATGTGAATGATATATTGGTATATAGTAAGAAGAATGACAAAAAAAATGAGTAAGAATAAAGAAAATGTATTTGTCAATTTGAAATGGCAGTTGTGAGGAGTAGGGCTAGTGAGGAAGATGGAAATAAAGTAAAATTAAAAGGAGAAACACAAAACAAAAAGGAGAAAAACGAATAAAGAAGGAGAAAATGGATTGAAACATTAATACTATAATAGGAAAGATAGATGATCGGGGACCACACTAACTTTGAAAATTTTAACTTACAAAACAAAATACTACGTGAGTCCCACTGCCTCGGTCCTGTCTTGAATGGGTTAACTTGACTAAATTACAACTGTCTATATATTATGACTTAGTTAAAAAAAATTATGTTTTAAAATTGTCAGCTTACGGGTATTTTTGTTTCGTTTAATGCTTTTGATTTTGTATGTTTCAGTTATTTGACTATTCTCTAATATGCCAGTCAAACATATATATAACAAATCAAATCGTAAAGCAATGGAAAAAGAAAACGTCTAAACTATCCTAATATAAAAATATATAACCCCCGATGCATGTTAGTTCTAAATGCATCATCATGTTTAGATGAAAATCATTAGCCTAAATAAGTAAAAAGTCAAATCAGACATTTATTCAGCGATCTGAGTATCTGACATCTCTTCGTCTTACGGTCACATGTAATAAATCACAATTACTACCCAACATACGATTTGGATTAAAGATAGAAAATAACTATGCAGTTTTGAAGTATTACAATTTACACATCGTACTTGATGATTCATTCAATCTTTTCGTCTAACGCAAAGCTCGGCTAATAAATAAGCCCCCAACATTTACGCTCAATTTCGCCGACAAAAACACTTACACACTAACACATACATATCTACTTGCCTTACATTATCGGAATATATTATAGTATATACATATATATTATAAACGGAAATACAAAAATTGAAAAAAAGTTGCAAGTAAAATAATCGAGCTGAGCTCCTTTATATAATATGTAAACTATATAATAAGGTCATACTATGGAGCTCACTAAACAAAAGGAGAAATGCAAAAAGAAAAATAAAGATCAAAGTGGACCTTAGTTTGCCGACAGAGCTGATGACATATGCAAAAATGAAAAGACATGTAATTTAAAATATTATTAGATAGATTCAGGTAGTCCTACTTTTATTTATTGTGTCACGCATTTAAGTCCTTCGGAAAATTCCAAATCCACAGGAAAAAAACATTTAATTACGAAAAGCCCGACGGTATTTTATTATCATGATCAAAAACAAGTTGATAACTTATGTATATAATTTTTTTACATCATGGATTTTTTTTTGTTTCTTTTGTTTTTCAAAATTCCTTTTCTGTTACGGGAAATTTTCGAGGCTAATTAGTCTCTACAAGAAAAACTGAATCCAAGAAGGAATACAACTTCTAGTTGTAATGGCATTGATCAAAGGAAGTAAATGAAAAGGAATGTCACTCTACTTTGTTCCCCATTTGATTTGCTTGCCTGTGATAGAATGAGAGGGACAATTGCTCGGCTTCCTTTTGAGGCTCTTGGATTAAACATATTACATCTTTCATTTTCACATCGCTCAATTTTTTTTTTTTTTGATGAACCATGATGGGCCCTGACATTGGACGTTATTATGGGCTTTCATGGCTAAGTTAACGTCTAGCGTCTTAAACTAATGCATCATTGTTTAACAACTGCATCAGCAACGACATCAATACAGTAATATACAATTAACTAGACTACATATCTTGATATGTTTTTTCTTTTCTTTTCAATTTAAATCTTCGTACATGAGAGATCTCATATACATTATAAACTGCAGTTTAGATAGATAACCTTATGCAAATCAATAAGAAAGCACGGGAAACATCATCGAGCAAACTTTTTATTCTATAGCAAATAGTGAAGCCTTATTCTATTTGATATGTATTAAATCAATATCCTTATTTATTTGATGTGTGATAATGTAACCAAATTGGAACTCTCATGGGCCGCAATAATTTGGATTAACAAGGCGCTGGTGGAGGAGCAGAAACGTACGGTGAAGGAGCATACGATGGCGGAGACGATGGTGGGAGATTCGGAGTAGGATAGTAGGCCGGAGGAAGGTCCGTAGTAGGCTTGTACGGCGGAAGGAGCTCCGGAGTTGGAGTGTACGACGGAGGGAGCTCCGGAGTTGGACTGTACGACGGAGGGAGCTCCGGAGTAGGAGAGTACGCCGGTGGGAGCTCCGGAGAGTACGCCGGTGGGTACTGGAATAGTTTCCGACCTGCAAATATAAGTCGCGTATGTGTTTATTGTTTTATGAATGTAATTGATAATACTGTTACTATCTTATTATATAAAGCTGTAATAATAATATAACTATACAATAATCGCTGATATATTTCACATGTGTTTCAAATTTATATTTAACGTTATATATACCAAAAAAAAGAGAGTTAATATTTAACGTACCTGGAGAAAAGGATTCAGCATGGGGTATGATGAATAGTGCCATGAATGAGAAAAGCTTAATCACAAGTAGCTTCGATAAAGCCATTTTTCTCTCTTATTTTGGTTGTAAAAGAATTGAAAAGTGATGATTCATGTGAACTTTGGCAATTAGTATTTATAGACCTTAATTTGCTACTCCTACTTATAATATGGGTCGAAAATAGATTTTTATAACCAGAGAAAAATTATAGTGGTGTATAATTAAACACCTTCCAAATAATTTTCTTGTGAAACTTTCAAATGCCAATATATATTTTTTAGTTGTGTTTGAATGAGAAAAAAAAAAGATTTCTCGTTCTGTTTTGTTTCCTATAATAATTATAGGTCAGTTATATTTGAAATTTCTATCCCACAGATGACGCTAGTGGAATAATCGCAGCAGGGAAAACATCTTAGACTTAGATTTATCTTTGTGCTTGTGTTCTCTCGAATGACTTATTTTTGCCCCGTCTTGTGGTGTCAAGAAGACTTTGAGAAAACAAAAGTCTTTTCTTTAAAAATAGTTTTATTTTATTTTATTTTTTAGTTTATCAAATAATATTCCACACTATTTTCTCTTTAACGTTGTCAAGAGGCGTCAATTTCTCATCATTCTGAAACGTTTCTAATAGACTTCGGATAATGCCTAAGTTTGAGACTTTAGTCATTTTTCTGTGGAACATTACCAAAGTTCGAGACTTTCAAATGTTTTTGGTGCCGTGCATCGTAATTAATCATACTGTTTTCTTTATTATTGTGTGGTTATATAAATGTATTGCGTTACACGTTAAAAGAAGATGCAAAGGATCTAAGGAAAAAAAAAACCATGTAACTTGTGGAGGAAGAAATGGAATTGAAGTAGAGAAAATGGCTCACACACTTGCCAATGCAACTCTACGTTCACACCTACTACACGCACGTCTATATATAGGTTTCTCTTGGAGAGGCCATCATCACATGAACAATGTTTCCGTCGTCGGGAGAGATCAAACTTTGTTACGGACACGAAATTGCTCCGTCGTGTCCTCGCTGTGAATCATCAAACACAAAGTTTTGTTATTACAACAACTACAGCTTGTCTCAGCCTAGGTACTACTGCAAAAACTGTCGCCGTTACTGGACAAAAGGCGGATCTCTCCGCAACATTCCGGCCGGTGGAGGCTGCGGAAAGAGAAGCCGAAGAAGAAGACAGAGCAGTAGGTTTTGTCGGAACGAGAATCAATCGGATCATGATGACCGGGATAACAGTCCTTGTCCGGAGATTGATCTGGCTGCGGTTTTTGCGAATTTCTTTAACGGTCAGATCCCTAATTCCAGCACCGACAATACTTCTAGGTCCGATAACCACGAAGATTGAAGATGGAAGAAGTATTGGTCAGTTTCTTGAAGAAGATACGTTGGAGTTCCAAGGTTTGCTCAACGATAAAGAGATTCAAGAAATCCTAAATTTCTCATTCTCGGATCACTGGAGCTGAAATCTCAACACTAGCTAGAGAAATACTCATTGATCATTTATTTTATTTGATAAGAAACTATACATAATATTATTTTTATTTGACCATATAAAAAAACCAACCATTTGGTACATTATTTTGCAATAAATATTGTTAAGTATATACTTTTATAATTTACATAGATAATTTTAATTGAAATAATCTCTAGGTATTTGCGGGTCTACGAAAACGGCAACCTCGAAGTAGAGCATTACCAGCTTCGCTTAGCTTAGGATCCGGGGAGGTAAGGAATCTAACGACACAATCTTTGGCGTTTTTGAATTTCGTGCAACAAGCCCCTCCGCGCTTAGGCTGCCCGCCGTATCCGTAGAGATGCGTATTGACGCAATGTCTAACCTCCGGTCTGCATGTCGCCGGCATCGCCATGTTTATACAAATGGGTTTGCGATAATGGCATCCACGGAGTATAACATCCGCTGCTTTTCTTACCAGAGGATCCTTGGACGTAATGAACCTACAAACACATGGTATTGAGTTTTTGATTTTCGTACAACATTCCCCATTGCGTGGAGGCGCCCCACCGCCTCCGTATATATACTTATCGATGCATTTGTGAACTTCCGCTTTGCATTCTGGTGGCAGTGTCCCTCCCGCAGGGCGCTTGGGAAGTATCACAATGGCCACACCCACGTTGCCGCCATTATCAGGCTTGCCGGGTAGATTCTCATTACCCCTATAGCTCGTTGCACCCCTTTGCTTAGGATATTGACTAGGATCCACCTGCTTAGCGCCGCCGGTATTATCCCCACCCCTATAGCCGGTGCCAGACCCGCTAAAGCCGCCATTAAAGCGGGCGCCACCTCCGACTCCAACTCCACCTCCACCTCCACCACCACTAGCCGCGGGGGGTGCTATGATCGGAGCCGGAAATGATGTCAAGGGTATGATGACGGCAATGAGCAGCGATGCAATGATCTTCATGTCTAATGATTTAGTACCTGGTCAAGATGAAGTTTGCTAATTAATTTATACAAATGATCTCTGCTTAATTTATTTAGTTTTTTTTTTTCGGTCTTTAAATAGGAAATTCTAATCAATGGTTCATGCAAAACATGGAAATAGGAAACGTGGGAAATCGATTCCTATAACGAACGGAGGATAGTAGGTAATCCTCTCTATTTTAATTATTTTTGTAAATAAAAGAGAATAAACAAAACAATATATTGAGTCGTTCAAATTGCTTTTCTCGTCCTATTGTTAGTTCTCTTTAATTATGTGGAGATTTGAGTTCTTAATTTTAGGAGGTTGCCACGTGCTATCAGCTGCTCGGTCTGCATCACTTTGTTATTTGTTGCAAAATGTATGAGACTTAAGTTGGTTCGTTACGCTACATGAATATGTGATTGATGAACACAGAACTTGAAACAACATACATCATGTATTCAGTTGACGTCTAGTTTACGGTATAATTTTACAAAACTATTATTATGTAAAGATTGTTTTTTTTTTCTTTTTCAAAAAAGAATATATCTATGTATCTAGTTTTGATATTGATAATTTTCTATGATATTCGTATCGTATACCAATTATAAAAGTCTAAAAATATTAATCAATTTTCAATCATTTCTTCCCCTGAATCAGCTAAAATTGCAAATCTTTGTCAATATTATGGCTTTCTAAGCCACTGTTTGGGAGGTTTCGTTAGATACTTTTTTTTGGAACATTTTTTACGTTAGATTTTTTTACTTGATAGACCACTCCGTGGTTCTCTGCATTCACCACCCTCTGCTCCATAACGTCACTCAACCGGTTCTCTCTCAGAGCAGATTCCAAGTGACTCACAGGTGGCCGGTTAAAGCACAAGGACTTTTCTCCCGAAACCAGCTCCATGAGGACGACGCCATAGCTGTAGACGTCACTTTTGTCGCTGAATGTGCTTGTCTGCAGGTACTCTGGATCCAAGTAACCTAGGGTGCCCTGGACCAATGTTGTAAGCTGCTCAGTGTTTGCAGGGACAAGCCTAGACGCTCCAAAATCAGCTAGTTTTGCAGATAACATTTCATCCAAAAGTATGTTCGCAGGCTTTACGTCACGGTGCACAATTGGAACAGGAGCAGAGAAATGCAGGTACGATAGAGTCTCGGCGATCTCCACGGCAATCCTCAAGCGATCAGACCAAGACAGACAAGAACCGAGCAAGTTGTCATAAAGAGTTCCACCAGAGACAAACTCATAGACCAAAAGGGGAACTTGTGTTTCTAGGCAGCAACCCAAAAGGCTCACCACGTGTGGATGGTTGATTCGAGAAAGGAGGAGTAGCTCATTGATGAACTGTGCAACTTGGTCACGGTCCAAATCTCGAGATTTTTTGACGGCAACTTGAACGCCGTCTGAGAGTATCCCTTTGTATACTACCCCTTGGCCTCCTCTACCAAGGATTTTGGTCTTGTGATAGCCTTTAGTCGCTGTCTTGATGTCTTTCTCTGTGAAGATCTTGATAGAAGCATTCGATGACTGTGGGCCCTCGTCTAAGAGTCTCTGTACTAGCAAAATCCCACCGTTTTCTTCAAAACGCCTTTCTTTAAGCTTGGCCCGTTTCCAGAGCTTGAGTTTTAGAATGAGGCAGCAGATTCCGATCAAAAAGAGCAAGAATCCAATGACGCTTACTGGTCAAAAAGATTTAAATGTTGGATCTGGATCAGTTAATGCGAGATAGTTTTGTATACTAGAAGGGGAAAAACCACAAGAAGTTACCAAGAAGGATTGTTTTCCACTCTGTGCTCTTCTTGCACCGAAAAGATCCAACAAGGTTCTTACAGGTTTCATGCTTCCCACAGGAATGAGTATTCATTTTGCACTCCTCAATGTCTTGTAAGAAGAAGAAGAAGAAGAAAACAGAGCGATTAGAGCAAATATAACATTAGAAGAGAGTATAAGGAACAAGAAGGAGAGTATACCTTTGCAGCCATGTTGAAGATAGGGGTTCCCCTCAAACCCCTTTAAACATTTGCAGGAATGCTCATCTCCCCTTATAGAAATATTATTGTAGCAATTGCTCTTCTCTCCACAGAAGCTTGTGTCGCAAGTTCCTTTCATGGCCCAGTCAAGTATGACCGGAAACCTTGTAACGTTGCGGAGGTTTTGAAGGTCGAAGATGAAATATCCAGCCTTGACGAGAAATACGTAGATGCAGGGATTTAACTTCCCCATGTGTTCTGACCCATCACGGTAGCTCGATACAGGCTCTACATCTAAATGGTAGGCTCCGCTTGGGATTGGTACTTTGCAGCAGCCATAACCAGAACATGAATCATCCATCTGCTGCGAGGATCTGCACTCTGTGGAGCATGTACCACTTGTCTCTCTAACTTTCGTAAAATATAGCCAAACGACTTCAGTACTACAACCAACTACTGTGACATCGTTCTTGCTGGAAAAAGCGAAGCCACCATCTTCTATGTGTTCGTAGCTTCCTGTGCTTGTGATATCACGTTCTCACGTTAGAGCAGGCCCGGATGACACCCAATAGCACTTCCAGTTCTCCTTGCAGCGAAATGCTCTTGACTTCAAGATTACTGCTATTCGTAAACAGCTTCTGCTCCTTCTCGTCACATCTTAAGAGAAACCTCTCGTCGTACGCACAATCCAAGGATATTCCAAAGGGGAACTCGATTGTGAGATTTCCACAAGTGCTTCGGCAGTTGGACTTCGTCGTTGAGACAGAACACGCGTCAAGTAAGCAAAGCAATAACAACGCCCACGCATACTTCTCTCTCAAAACCTTCATTTTTGCTTCCAGTTTGATTTCCATGGGAAAACTCTTTTATGTTTAACCCATGTGATGTGTGTGTTTTATTATACGCAATTTATTGACCATGCCTTGCTTTTGCTTTTGTTACACAAAGTTACGTACTAATAAATCGGTTATGGGCGGGGCAATGGCTATTTAATGAACTTTCGCTTTTTACATTGATTCCGTGGTTACACAGAACAAAGGAGCAAAACGCTGACATTCAACAATATATATTAATTTTCTAAGTTTTTTTTTTAAAAAAATTGGTTATACATTCAACAATATGTATTAATTTCTGAAAGAAAGATATACATTGTACTACAAACGCTGCTGACATACACGAAGCAAACTAATTATTCATTCAACCATATAAAACCAACATGTATTTACACGTTGTTTCAAAACATGTTTGGCATATTGTTATAATTTCTAGTAAGATGTGTATTAATATCTAGGTCCTCTTCGGACAAAAGGGTTAGGAACATTACAACTCTCAAAAATGGAATAAGCAGCTAGGTTTAGCTTAGGATCCTTGGATCTCATGAGTGTAGTCCAACATGAGTTCGAACTCGGCAATGTATACTTTCCACAACAACCTCCTGGCCCTGGGGCTCCGTTTATGGCGGCACGAATGCAAGGTTCAATCTCCCCTTTGCATTCAGATGGCACAGGCACACTCGCAGCACCGGCGACTTTCATGGGAACCAGAAATGATGTCAAGAGCATGATGATGGCAATGAGCGTTAATGGAATGATCATCTTCATTATCGTATCTGGTCAAGACTCCATCAATATATATTATGACTTTCTTTATTTTGTAGGAATAGTCTCTGCTTTTTTTTTTTCATTTTGTTTTAAGTCATTTATATAAGCAAATAAATTAGAATCATTGGTTCCAACAAAACATGAAAAATATGGAACGTGGGAATCGTTTCCTCCTACGAAGAGGGGGAGGATGCTAATTCTATTTTTTGTTTACAGAATAAACAATAGACTTGTTCAATACCTTGATTAGCAAAAACGAAGGGGAGGATGCTAATTATTTTCAATTTTTTTACGTCAATTCTATTTTTATTTACAAAACAAACAAATTGACTTGTTTGATACCTTCACCCTATTTTTATAATTTACAAAACAAATAGTGATCTTTGTTGCATAATGATGCAACGTTAACATGATTTGCAAAACCGTACCTTGTTGCCAATCTCGGATACTGACTCCCCAAATTTCGCTCATCATTTAACAATTACAAATCAATATATAAGAATTATAAAAAATGTCCGTATGTAGAGTTATCAGCTAGTAAAATATACTACTTGTTACTTAATTATTAAGATCAAACACGTCTGGATTATAAAAACATTTAACCGTTTGCTGACGGCTGTTAGCATTTGATTATGATGTCTGCATTGGGGTTTGATTTTATATTTTCTAACTTAAACTGTTTGGGGTTTAGAATTAATGATTTAAGAGTATGTTAATTTTTACGATTTGGCGTATTTTCGGTTAGGTTAGTTTGTGCCTAGAAATTGAGCGTTTTCTCGGATAAGCTGATAACACCTCATTAAGTAGTTATGGCAATGTCTTTGGGTTTTCTATTACAACTTAGGATTTTAGATTTCTTCCCCTACATGTCCCTTGTAAACAATCTAGTGTACATTAATCTGTTAAATTCCCTTTTTTTTTTATTGGGGCTTGATGTAAATATATCCTTGTTTAAATGGTAATTATATGTATACGCTAAATAGTGCGATTAAAGGCACCGTACATGCTAAGTGCCGTTACCAATCATAAATAAGAGCAATAAAACAATAATAACAATTTATTAGTAAAAGTAAATGCTAGTCCAAATAAAAAAAGATTTGCAAAAAATTGATGCTTTTCTTGTCATTGCATATACAGTACTGTTCATGTCGGAAAGATAAAGGGGATCACTCTCCTTTAAACACACAAAAAAGTTAGATACTAATAAATTGGTTATGGCAATGTGCTACTACGTACTACTGCCTGTGCTAGTTTCCTGCTAGATAGTTAATGAAGTCGCTCGCTCTATTGAAACACTACGAAAGAAACAGAAGAAAGGCATTAAAGATGATTCATCAAAAAATTAATGAGATAACTGATGTGATCAACATCATTCAATGTTTAGCAAAAACGATTCCTACTATGAAGAAGGGGAGGATGCTAATTCATTTTTTTTCTTACATGAATCCTATATCTTTTTTACAAGACAAACAATTGACTTGTTTAATACCTTCACCCTATCTTTATAAATTACAAAACAAATAGTGATCTTTGTTGTGTTACTTGCATAGTGATGAAACGTTAACATGATTTGCAAAAACGTATCTTGCTGCTAATCTCGGATACAAGTGACTCCGATTTGGTAACATTACATAATCGCGAAATGACGGAAAAAAATTATTTTGCAGTAACAGAATGAAAAACTGCGGAATAAATTTTTGCAGAATGGCAGAATTTAAAAGTTTGAAATAAAATTTTATTATTTAAATAGATATTAGTTGATATAACATAAAAAAAATCAAACATATGAATTTAAATAAAACAATTAAAATTATATTTTAAATATTTTTTAAAAATGGATGACATTTTTAAAATTTTAATAAAATATGAATAGTATTTTTCACTAGTTATTATACTCTACATACAAGAATAAGTACTGGTAACAATTAAATAAGAGTTAATTATGCAACATGCATAATTGACTATTGGACAATTAACTGGTACGGTGGTTGAATTAGTGAGAGTTTTCAAAATAAGTTAACGTTATAGTATGGAGAATTAAAAACAATTAATTTGCAACTGTTTCCATGAAAAAGTTAGTACAACCTCGTTTATTTTCTTAATGATGTTTTATACTTTCTTCGTTTCATAAAGAGTGTTATTTTAGAATATTATTTTTATTTCATAAAAAATGTCGTTTTAGGTTTCCAATGCAAATCTATAATCAAATTAGTATTATCTTCCGTGTTAAGCACGAAAATTTAATTTTACCTATAAATAAAACTAAATTTCAGTTATATACAATTAATAAATTACATATATAAAATAGTTTTGATTTATCTGAAGAAGGAGATGAACATTGAAACATTTATTTACCAAACTTGTTTTAGGTACACACTGAACTACTGCAAGTTATTCATGTAGATCGATATCTTACCAATTAAAATATTTAGTTAGTAGGAGGCTATTGAGGAGGACCTTGGCTGAAAGGTTTTTGTGGGAAACATAAAAGTTCAACTTCTTTCGACATTTCCTGTTTTAGAAGCTTCTTCATCGATGTTCCATTGACTCTTACAACCACTCCTCGCATCCTACAGTCACAAGATGAACACTTTGTTATTACATAATATAAACAATCATAAAAAGTGATTGTCTTTACAGGTTTTTAAACTCACAACTTCATTTTCTACTTGATCAAATTGGTTCTTCTTTACGAACCCTGCGAAACCATCATTATCATTAAGAGAGAAGAAACGTGATCATTATCAAAAGGAGATTTTCTAATAAAATAATTTCTTTTTACTATTAACTATCTAAAAATTAAATAGATTTAAATATCATATGACTCAAATACCATGAATTCTGTCTTTCAATGTGGTGAGGCTGATGAACGTTACTGCGATTCATATTTAACGCCTGAAACATCACAATTAAGCTAACAAAATGTTTAAAAACAAAATTAGAAAACTTCTTAAGCAAGTTTAAGTATAAAAGAGAAATCAATAATTAAGAGGAGAACACTTCGGCTTTAGGAAGAAGAGAAAAGTTGATGAACACGGTCATAAACTCTCCATGTGGAGAAGTTATTCCAACGATCTGAACATGATGATGATAACATTAACTAAAAAAGTATATCTATAACTTCTGTTGTCTCTACCATTTTGATAAGAAATTAGAAAGCAATGTTTATTTGAGTGGTTAAAGAGATGATCATGTAGTTTAACTGTTTAAATAGATAATGATAAAAACAATTTTTATTAATTTTCTTAATTTGTGTGAAAAATGTCAAAATGATATTTATTTTGAAACAGAGGAAGTATGTATTCTTTTTTTATGAAAACACAACTCTTGCGTTTTTGAATTTTTTTAGACATTTTGTATATTAATTCTTCTGATTGGTCTAAAAGTTGCAGAATTATGTTTTTAGACACGATTCCGCAATTCCACAGGTTACCAAGTCACTGGCTCCACCAAAATTTCGCTCATCATTTGACAATTACAAATCAATACATAAGATTTACAAAAAATGTCCATAGAGTTATCAGCTAGTAAAAATATACTACTTGTTAATTGAATATTAAGACCAAACACGTGTGGATTAATAGAAAAACATTAAAACGTTTGCTGACGTGTGTTAGCATTTAATTATGATGTCTGGATTGGGGTTAGATTTCATACAATGTTCTCTCATTTAAAATGTTTGGGGTTTATAGAGTTCATGATTTATTAAGCGTATTTTCGGTTAGGTTAGTATTATTAATTTGTGACTAGAAATTGAGCGTTTTCTCAGATAAGCTGATATCATCTCATTAAGTAGTTATGGCAATGTCCAGAGAAACACTCTCGGATAAGCTGATATCATCTCATTTCTAGACAGGTCCAGAGAAACACTCTACGCAAGAAACAGAAGAAAAGCATTAATAATAATAATAATAATAATTTATTTAATCATATAAAAGCAAACCATAATTAGTACATATGTTTGCTATCTTGTTACTTGTTTTAATTACAATATGAATAGTAGTAGTAATCTATCTAGTTCCGCGGGTCACGAACACAATCCCGAACAACACACCGAAGAAAGAAACGTTCAGCAACATGGTTTAGCCTTCGATCCTGGGACGATGTAAAAAGTTTACGCAAGCATGGTTTCGAATTTTTCGACCTAAATCTGTCACAACAACTTGGCTCTCCATGTTTTCTTGACATAGTCCCCTCTGGATTTAGATAAAAGTTGACGCAAACGGAAACCTCTAAATCTCTGCATTCCGGTGGCAGTGGCGTATACGGTGGCCTATACGCGGCACGCGCGACTTTAATCGGAGATGTCAAGAGGGCAACGAGCACCATCAAAAGCACCATCTTCATTGTAGTAGCTTGCTTGTCGAGGAGGAGACGAAGGAGGTTAATTCCTAATAAAGTTTTTTTTTTCCTTAAAATAAGAAACTTGAAACTAGAATCAATGGTTCCTACAAACACATGAAAATTTGGCAAAGTGGGGAATCAATGGTTCCTACAAAGAAGGGGTTGCTCATTCTATTTTTGTTTACAAAAGCAATTTGACCTGTTCCTATTGTTACTTCCTGCTTTGGTACAACTTTGAATCTCTTCCAAGCATGTATATAAAAAGACAAAAACTCAAATTATACTGTCACCATCGGTGGTAGATAATATTCTTTACACCTCGTTTTTTAAACGCTAAGAAAAATTTACGCCTTGGGGGTACACTTTTGACGGTTTATGTTAGCAAAAGCTGGAGTATCTATCTATACATTACATAGGCTTACAAAAGAAAACTCAATTAAAGGAGAACTAGAAGAAGAAGAAATAAAAGTGATACAATCTTTGATTGTACAGTGAAGAAGATGTTCATGTCCTCTGCTTTCATCTTCACCATTCCTGGATTCATTCGCCCATGGATTTTTTTTACAGAAGGCACTAAATCCGGCTGGAGCTGTATGAATCGGTCTAAACCAAAGAAGTGTATAGACCAATGAAGAACTTTTGGTTTTAATCTCGTAGATGTACACTCCAGAGGAAAGATAAGCATCCGCTATTTTCATCCCTGTATCCAAAAACCCCACAATTCGAAAACATTTAAAAAACCCAAAAGTTGCAGAGAGATTGTGTTGCAGAACTAAGAAACAGAGAGAGTTAGGCAAGAATCTAGTTTCTTTTGTAATCATTCTGCAGTGTCACATGATTAGCATCTTCAGTCAAAAAGTCCAAAACTTGCAAGTCAAAATCTCGTGCAACCAAAGCATCTACAAAGATCAACAAGACCAAAGCTCGACCTAGATGCAAGAGATACGTCTATCGTGTTTCAGCTTTCATTAGGCATCAGTTCCTCATTCCCAGAGTTTATGCGCATACCTTAGACTTGGATCGCCGTTGCTTCTGCTGCTACTGCCACCACTGCTCTTTGAGCTCCCACTGTTGATCCTCGAGACGCCTCTCTGACTCCTACGCGATTCTGACAACCCATTCTTCCACCAATCTTTATCCTCTGGTTTCACCGACAAAGAAGGTCTGGGGGAAATCCAAGAGCCTTTGCTTGTCACAGAAGAAGCATCCCCATCTTTCTTCGTCGTCTTTTTCTTACCACCCAAGCTAACAGGAAACACCAGTTTCAGAAGAAACCCACTGTTGCTCCGAACCGGACCGACCCATTTCGTCTTCCTCACGGCTCTGCTCCGCTTGGTCCTTCTCTGAGGAGATTCATCGAACACCTTGTCTTCGTCTGCCTTCACCTCGACGAGATCCTTCAAGGAAAGCTCGTAGCACGACTCGGGCATCTTGCTAACCATCTCCATAAGCTCTCGCTGACCACGAGCGATGACCTGAGCTTTCGAGACAGGGGAGAGGCTCTGGTAGCTATTGCGCCGCTGAGAAGGAGGACTCTTCGGTGGACTGGTTCTCCACAGAGGAGGTGAACACACGCCGGAATCCGGATGATCACCGAAAGTTGTCGGGAAAATCAAATGGGTGTTGAACGATTTCGACGAAGGATCAAACATTGCGATGGTTGGTCGTTGATCTTCGGGATTTTGATTTCAAGTGAACAATCCGAGAAAAAAAATGCGATTTTTAGAGTCTTCTTGTTCACAAAAGCCCCGTTATACACGCCCTTGTCATCTGCAACACTCTATTTATTATTTTATATATGTCGACAATATATAGACTTGAAAATTAAATGTAAATAATTATTTTTGGGTTGAGGGTATTGTTGTCATTTGGGTTTGAAATGATGATTGATATAGGCAAAGAAAGCGTGCGACGGAGATAATCTAAGCCATCAAATACTTGAAAATTAATAAAGATCATCTACGTCTCTATTACATTATATGATGATACTGTACTTAGTATTTTTATATCTTTCAACAGCAATATCATTGGGGCTTAAATGACTCGTCCCTCCTTGTTTACCACTAACACGTTACCTTAGAGCGTTTTAATGCTCTCGCCGTCTCGAAACCCTACCTAGCTAGTGGAACTTAACGAAATGTTTTTTTCTTCTTCTAGAAGTATTATTATCATTTTGGGGTTTATAACCTTTTTTTTTTATGATGGGAAATATGAACCCTTGGTACATCCCCGTAATGGGATATAAGAAAATATAGTAGGGATGATTGCTCATTAATATTTAATAATTGGTTTAGTAGGTTTTTTTTAGTTTCTTTTTGTAAAAGGATGCTTCTTGTTGCACAGAGGGTCTGAATCATTTATTAGTAATGGTAATGCGATGATGAAAAAGAAAAAATACACTGAAGTTTTGTATTGCAACATTCTTTTGTTTCTACTAGTAGTTAGAAACAATCGAATTGTTTAACCTACCATACTTTTGACTAATTATGAATGGCAGAATAATGCCGTTTGGGATACGCAAAATTCATTTTTAAGTCTTTGTAATGTGTCAACTAAACAAGATTCCTTTTCAAAAAAAAAAAAAAAAAAAAAAAAACTAAACAAGATTCAAGACGACGAAGAACGTTCTTTCTCGTTGTCCTGATTCTCCAACGTACGTACTACTCTACTCTTCTATCAAGATTCAAGACGACGAAGAACGTTGTTATCATGTCATGTGGTTGTCATCGTGACTTGAAGGAGAGGGACCCATCCCTTTTATGTAAAATGTAAATTGTAACATTTAATTTTTTTCAGTCACACTACACTTTGTGTCCTCTACCGATCATATTATAACATTTTTTAATTATTGTTTAATTTTTAATTAATATAATGATAAAACAAGTTACTTATTGTGTATATTTATATGAAAATATCATTTTTTTCAAAAAAAAAAAAAAAAAAAGAGGAGTTACTACTTTGCCTAAATTAACAATGACCAAAAAAATAAAACATGGACTGTGTTAATTATTCTTTAGTTCTTCCTTCTAGAATTGAACTCTTGATATCTTATAGTTCAAAGGCTTAAAGCTAGGAAACGAAACGAAATCGAGGTGTTCGATATCCTTTTCACCTTTTGTTACTTTGTTTTTCTCCAGCCATGGAAGGAGATTATCGGCGTCATTACGTCAGTCTTCTTCAGTCCTGCAGCAACGGAAATCGCGAGACTTTATGGAGACAAACCCATGGATTGTTCCTCAAGAAGGGTTTCCTTGGATCAATTGTTATCGTCGCTAATCATCTCCTTCTGATTCACTCTCGGTGCGGCAGAATGGGAAACGCGCGGAACTTGTTCGACGAAATGCCCGAGAGAAACTGTTTCTCCTGGAACACTATGATCGAAGGGTACATGAATTCTGGGGATAAAGGAAGCTCTTTGAAGCTGTTTGATATGATGCCGGAGAGAGATGGATACTCTTGGAACGTGGTTGTTTCCGGGCTCGCTAAGCGCGGTGAGCTTGGTGCTGCAAGGAGGCTGTTCGACGCCATGCCGGGTAAAGATGCTGTGACGTTGAACTCTCTGCTTCATGGATATACTCTAAACGGTTATCCCCAGGAAGCTCTGAGGCTGTTTAAAGACTCGCAGCTAACCGCTGATGTGATCACAATGACGACTGTTCTTGGGGCTTGCGCAAAGTTGGAAGCTTTGAAATGCGGGAAGCAAGTACATGCTCGGATTCTCATCGGCGGTGCTGAATATGACTCGGTAATGAATAGTTCCTTGGTTAATTTGTATGCAAAGTGCGGCGATTTGAGAATGGCTAGCAGTTTGGTGGATCAGATTGGGGAACCTGACGACCATTCTCTGTCTGCCTTAATTTCAGGTTACGCAAGCTGTGGGAATGTGAGTGAGTCTAGAAGACTTTTCGATAGGAAGAGTAACAGGTGCGTCTTTGTATGGAACTCTATGATCTCGGGTTATGTCGCCAACAACATGGAAATGCAGGCGTTGCTTCTTTACAGTGAGATGAGGAATGAAGCTCGGGAAGACTCTCGTACCCTAGCACCCCTAATAAATGCTTGCGGCGTTTTGCGTATCCTTGAGACTGGTAAACAGATGCACGGCCATGCTCATAAACTCGGGTTAATCGATGACATTGTTGTAGCTAGCACGTTGCTTGACATGTACTCAATGTGTGGAAGCCCCATGGAAGCTTGCAAACTTTTCGGCGAGGTCAAAACATACGACACTATCTTACTGAACTGTATGATCAAGGTGCATTTCAGCTGCGGAAGAGTTGAAGATGCGAAACGGGTGTTTGAGAGAATTGAAAATAAGAGCTTGATTTCTTGGAACTCGATGACTGTAGGGTTCAGTCAGAATGGTTGTCCAGTTGAAACTTTAGACTACTTCCGCCAAATGCACAGGCTGGATTTGCCTACAGATAAGTTTAGCCTCTCCAGTGTCATTAGTGCGTGTGCAAGCATCTCGTCTCTCGAACTTGGGGAGCAGGTTTTTGCGAGGGCTACGATTGTTGGTCTTGACTCTGATCAAGTAGTATCATCCTCTCTCATTGATCTCTACTGCAAGTGTGGATCCGTGGAGCATGGCAGGAGAGTATTTGACACAATGGTAAAATCAGATGAGATACCATGGAACTCAATGATATCAGGGTATGCTACGAACGGTCATGGATCTGAAGCGGTTGATCTGTTCAAGAAAATGAATGTTGCTGGTGTAAGACCCACTCAGAGCACCTTTATGGGTGTTTTAACAGCGTGTAATTACTGCGGTTTAGTGGAAGAGGGAAGGCAGTTGTTTGAGGCAATGAAGTTGGATAATGGTTTTGTGCCAGACAGAGAACACTTTTCATGTATGGTCGACCTTCTGGCTCGTGCTGGTTATTTAGAAGAAGCCATAGCTCTCGTAGAAGAGATGCCTTTCGATGCGGATGCAAGCATGTGGTCATCTGTTCTAAGAGGATGTGTAGCAAATGGATATAAAGCCATGGGAAAGAAAGTTGCTGAGAAGATTATAGAGCTCGAACCTGAGAACTCAGTTGCTTATGTGCAGCTGTCCGCCATATTTGCAACATCTGGAGATTGGGAAAGCTCTGCTCTTGTAAGAAAACTGATGAGAGAGAAGCACGTGAAGAAGAATCCAGGTTCCAGTTGGGCTGATTGTTGAATACTCAATTGGAATGTGAATTAACACTAGTTGAAGCACAGCAACAAGCCAAGTTCGAGTCAGTGGAAATGCTGCACATGGAGTGGGAAAATTCCTATTTTGAAACTCTCTGGTTGATTCACATGTCTTTTATGCAATAAGAAGTTGTTTTTTTTGGAAGACATGTGAATCAATTGAGGGAAATTCAAAACATTACTAGAAAGTACTTCCTCTTACCTCTAGGCAAAGTAGGTAAAAGAATCTGCAACTAGACGGTTCTTCAGGCAAACTATATTATTGAATACTCAATTTGAGTGTGGATAACACTAGTAGAACATTGATAGCTTTGTTACCTACACTATATGTCACCCATCAAATAATTTTGTGATGTTCTCCTTGAGGAATCTCAGGAATTTAGCCTGAGAGACAGCTTCAAGATCCATTATCCTCTTTGGTTCTTCTTGTTCAAGTAAAAATAGTAGCCGTTGACTTTTAGACTCAAATCCATCATGTGACAATAGGCTATATCAACAGAAACAACCCAGTTTTTTTTATGAGTGGACCAAAGTGGTAAGCATTAAGAAACAAGTCTATTTGTATTTTATATTTTGTCTTTAGGAGAGTTGAGAGCATAAGGGTTGTTTTAAAAACAGTGTTTTTGAAGATATCTTTTGTTGTTCAACATTTAAGGTGGGAGAGGTTGAAGCCATCACATGCTCCACTACGCAATGTTCTTTGTAGGAAAAGCACTTTGGTATATATAACTTTGTACGAAAATAGAGGATAATGCAAGAATTAACAACAAACACAAAATGTGGAATGCATTATTGAGAGCCTTTTGTGTACCTCTCCACATTCACATCAAATTATATCTCTACTCGTTTTTTTTTTAAAGGTTACTCTTTTTCAAGAAATCTCTAGGCTTCTATCGTCATCAAAACTTTATTGCAATAATCTTCGTGACACGATTCAAACTTAGGTATCTAAATAAAGCATTATGGAGTTTATCAGCCACCCAAATATGAGGAGAAGCAATATTTCACATCTCTAATACAAAAATTTGATTTTTCTTCTTGCTATCTTCTTTGTTCCAGAATTTTTGCAATATGGTATTAATATATTTAAACTTTATTTATCTGAGAAGATAAGTGACATTTAGCACTCGATGCTTTCAGACTCACAACACACAAGCCTTGGACTTCTTGTTACTTATAATAACAAGAAGTAAGATTCAAAGATCCATTTCTCTAATTTATTTACAAGAATCTTGGTAGAGGGTATGAATTATTGCAAATTTGGCTGGTTATATGTGTACTGTTTGTGGTTGACAACAGAAATAAGTGAACTGTTTGTGATGTATATACATCATCGATATATAAGACAAAACGATGGTGTAATTTAGCAAAATAAAGAAATTTAATGGACCATTGTCTGGGATAATTTTGGATAAATGAAATACAGAGAGAAAGAGAGTGACGTCGTTAGGATGTGGGGAGTGGAGGGCAAATATACCGAATCTTCTCTTAGCTTTGTGACTTTGCCTTTTTTTCATTTATTTATCACACCAAAACTAAAATGCATAAATTCCCCAATCTATATATACAGGATTCAATCTGAATTTATTGACTACAAAAAAGGTTATAAGATAAATGAATAAAGATTCTTTTTGACGGAAAAAGATAGGTTAAACCGTTATTCTGTATTTGTTATCGTTAGTTCGTTTACCTTTACTTTAATCGTTTTTAACTCTTATACTAGTTTAGAACGTTTTACAGCAACAACAGAAAAAAAAAAAAGACAAAAACAGAAAGTAGAGAGAACTTAAAAAAAAAAAGAAATCGTTCGTGGACGTGGAATGTGGTCCGTGGATACTTCCCACTGTGGTAAGAGAGTTGTATGTAATTTATGAAGCTTTCCATGTCTTTAAATCAAGCAGCTAAGCGACAAAAACAACCGCCCGTACTATTCCAATGTCCTAAATCAGTGCTTCCCCATTTTTCACGCGCTCTTTGGCATTATTCGCTAAATTAATCGTCTAGATTAGTGAAGTATATTACCATTAACCCCCTTAACACACTCTTAAGATATTTTGGGTGTAACTGTTAAAATTTGGAATCCTTTCGATCTACTAGTTGACCAATGATTTAGTGCTTTCATATTAATTATCTTAATGGATTATATTGCTATCTGGAGACTACATATAAATTCAACTTCTAACTTCTCTTTACAGTGTTTTTTAATATATGCCAGATAAAAAAAAAAAAAAAAACTCTACGGTAACAGAGTTTTTGTTTTTAGTGCAAATTTGAAGAAATTTAACAAAAAACATTGCTATAGAGTTTAATAGGTTTAATGAAATGAATAACGAAATATAACCATAATGCTAACCAAATCGGTATGGTATGCTGCAAATCATAAAGGTAAACCAACCTTAAACCAACAGACAATGCCAAATCGTAATGGAGAGTGTAGAACACGCGCTGTAGGGTGTGTGTGTGGGAGTAAAGGAATAGTTCGTATTAACACCACCATCCACCACTAATTATAATGTTCGCTTCGTCATGTCTGACTAATACTCGTTTAATTAAAAGGTATTTTTTTAAGAAAAAAAAAAAATTTCAGTTAAATTAAAAAAGCTGTCGTACTATATATTTCGCTAGATTCCTATTAAAGCCTCTGACGGAGAAAGAAGGGTTTCAATCTCATTAAAAGAGGAGAGAGCGTTTTGAGAGAGAGAAGAGGCAGCAGCAGACAGAGACATTTTTTTTTTTTTTTTTTTTTTTGTGGACACTTGCTTCTGTCTCTGTCTCTGTCTTCTGTATCTTTTGTTTTCGAAGATGTAAGATTTGAATTTCCTTAGAATAATCGGTCCCTTTATAATCTCCATAGATTTCTCTGTCTCTCCTCTCGCCGACTCCAAAAATTTGAGCTTTTTTCTTTTAACTTCTCATACTAAGGTAACTATTCCCACTCCCTCTTATCATTTCTTTGTTTGATTTTTGATTATTTGATTCTTGTTTCGGTTTTACTCCTCGCAATTTCGGGTTTTGTTGTTTTTTCTTTGACCTTTTCAAGTTGTGATTCTGTCACAAATGGGTTTTCGTTAATCTTAAATTTTGTGTGGAGAAAACCCAGAAGCTTCTTATAAGATTTAGCTGAATTGAGGCAAACACACACGAGCTCAATTAAAATTCGCACATGGCTGATTCAACAGAGTTTGAGAACGATGTTTTTAGCTAAATCTGATGTCGACAAACCATAAGTTTATATATGAATATATTACACTTTGAGAATTAGATTTTGTGTATTTCAAGGAATCGACTAACAAAGTTTGTCTCATCTTCATATTGTTGGTGGCTGTGTGTTAGTGTTGCAAGTTGGCATATTGTCTAATCCGTATTTTTATTTAATTCTTTTTTATACAGTGTTTCGATGTGTAACATTTTAGATTCCATATTTGACCAATAAAATCTTCTTCCTTCTTTTGGTTTATTTACTATTTATCTTCAAGTTTTTTTTTCACTTTGACAGCTACTTGTAAGTTCGTTTTATTTGAAGCATCGATTCCTTTATGCAAATAGAGAGAATCTCATGTCAAGTCTTAGAATTTGTTTTTGTTTAAGACAGTTGCTGAGAGAAAAAAGATCTTTTTAGTTTTGATTTTCATAGTAAGAGATCTTTTAGGAATCTATTCTTGTGTTTTTCTTTGGTTGAGAAGGACCAGAGAAGGAGCAGAGAGGTTCTTGTTTTTTTTCAGAGAATCTCAGTTTGTGGTCTCTCTTTATGAAATCTTTTTATCTCTATCTTCTCTAGATTCCGCTTCTTCTGTCGAGTTACTTAGTGGCCAAGATTCACTTATTTGACTCGGCAGGCAAAACCTCCGAATATCTTATCTTCTTGCAACTTGTTGCGAGACTTAAAGCCTGCTTCTTCTTATCCCTTGTCTTGTTCTGTGTCTTGCTGATATATATAATAACTTCTTTTCTTTAGCCGCAGAACGTGTGAAGAGCTCAAAATCCAGAACATCTTTGTTTCTTTTTTTCATGGCTAAAGTTTATTGGCCGTATTTCGATCCTGAATATGAGAACTTGAGCACCAGAATCAATCCTCCAAGGTAATAACAAATAACACACTGAGTCCATTTCGTCTGTTTCATTTAAGAATACTCACTAATGTTGCTGTTGTTGCAGTGTTTCCATTGACAACACTAGCTGCAAAGAATGTACTCTTGTCAAGGTAAGCTCTTCTTTCTCGGATTAGTCAATTTTGGTGACTTGTTAACTGATATTTGATGCCTCTGAGACTGTTACTTATTAGGTTGACAGTATGAACAAACCTGGAATACTACTGGAAGTTGTGCAAGTCCTGACCGATCTTGATCTCACGATCAGCAAAGCATATATTTCTTCTGA
Source organism: Thlaspi arvense (assembly GCA_911865555.2). Taxonomy (NCBI): domain Eukaryota; kingdom Viridiplantae; phylum Streptophyta; class Magnoliopsida; order Brassicales; family Brassicaceae; genus Thlaspi; species Thlaspi arvense. Next base: position 53,665,942 of record OU466861.1, read on the forward strand.
TGGTGGATGGTTCATGGACGGTAATAATTGCACACTTTGTTCCATTCACTACATATTCTTTCAGTGTCAACAAAACATCTCGCATTGATTCCATGTTTCACATCTTTATAGTATTCCATGTCACTGACCAACAAGGAAACAAGGTTACTGATAGCAAGACCATTGATTACATCGAAAAGGTATATCACTAAAAAGCTGTTTTTTTTTTAATTATATATACTGTAGTGTATGGTTTGTATAATGTATGCAATTGGAAATCACAGTCTGATTCTTATTTTTTTTTGCAAAAGGTGTTAGGACCAAAGAGTCATGCTTCGGCTTCACAAAACACATGGCCAGGTAAAAGAGTCGGTGTCCATTCGTTAGGGGAACACACATCGATCGAGATTATTGCGCGTGATCGTCCTGGTCTCTTGTCTGAGATCTCAGCCGTATTAGCAGACCTCCACTTCAATGTGGTGGCAGCTGAAGCATGGACTCATAACCGTAGGATCGCATGTGTTCTCTATGTGAATGACAACGAAACGTCTAGAGCCGTGGATGACCCAGAAAGATTGTCTGCCATGGAAGAACAGCTCAACCTTGTGCTGCGTGGTTGTGAACAGGAAGATGAGAAAGTTGCTCGGACGAGTCTCTCCATTGGGTCGACTCACGTTGACCGTAGGCTGCATCAGATGCTTTTCGCTGATAGAGACTACGAAGCAGTGACTAAGCTTGATGGTTCTGCTTCTCTTGGACTCGGGCCCAAGATCACGGTTGAGCATTGCGAAGAGAAAGGTTACTCCGTGATAAGCGTGAGCTGCGAGGACAGGGCTAAGCTCATGTTCGACATTGTATGCACGCTTACGGATATGCAGTACATTGTGTTTCACGCCACGATTTCATCCAACGGTCCTCATGCCTCTCAGGAGTATTTCATCAGACACAAAGACGGTTGCACACTTGACTCCGAAGGAGAGAAAGAGAGAGTTATCAAATGTCTAGAAGCCGCAATCCATAGAAGAGTCAGCGAGGTAAGTCAACCCCACGCATATTTATTTGGTGTTTCTTGCACTAGAAGCAACGAATGGTTTAGGTTATGTTCTGAAATTCAATTGTAGGGTTGGAGTTTGGAGCTCTGCGCAAAGGACAGAGTTGGATTACTGTCGGAAGTAACTAGGATTCTGAGAGAGCACGGGCTTTCAGTGACAAGAGCTGGTGTGACAACAGTAGGAGAACAAGCGGTAAACGTTTTCTATGTGAGGGATGCTTCAGGGAACCCAGTGGACGTGAAGACAATCGAGGCGTTACGCGGAGAGATCGGACACAGTATGATGATTAACTTCAAGAACAAGGTTCCAAGCAGAAGATGGAAAGAAGAAGGTCAAGCCGGTACAGGAGGAGGATGGGCCAAAACCAGTTTCTTCTTTGGGAATTTGCTGGAGAAGTTTTTGCCTTGAGAGAAAAGGTAACTTATCAATCAGTTTCATTGTGTGGATAAAAAAATGTACTGTAAAATGTGTATTATGTGATCTAGAAGGTCTAGAGGGTGTTTTGACTTTGGTCAGGGATTTTGGTGGTAACCCGAAATCAAACCGAACCAAAACCGGGTTTCCAGTTATAGTCATAGTATGGCCGTGAAATGCCACCGTTTGAACATGTCTATAATAGAATAATATGCAACTTTTCCTATTGAAAAGGTTTTACTTTTGTGTATGAAACTCAATCCTTCTTGTGATCTTATCATCTTTGGGCAAATGTATAATCTCCATGTTTCTTTTTTTTAAGATTTAAAAGTTGTATATTATATTATATATGTGGATTATTTTTAGGGAACCTAACCTATGTTGAAAATAAATAGTAAGCGTAATTTTTTCAATTTATGAAATTGATAAAAGAAGGCTGAATTTGGCTTAAAATAGGCCCTTGAGTTGAGGAAAGGCTAATGGGAGAGTAGAGATGTGAGAAAGTCGTAAAGCAATAAAAGAAAACGGCATGGAGTGCGGCCTCGGATAAGGCTAACAGCTAGGCTAGCTCTCTCTACACATGCACGAAACCGGGAAAAAGTAAACGACTTGCTGTTTCCATGTCCTTTCTTATAATATTATTACTTCCTCCATAATTTGTCCATGTTTTTTTAAATTTTAAAACTCGTTGCGTGACCCTCCTAAACATGAACTCGTTCCCGCGGAAACAATCAAACTATACAATGTTATGTTTTTCTTCTTTTCTCTCAACCATACATTTTATTATTAACATCCAGGTTAATAATAATAATGCTAGTAGTGCCTTTTAAATATATCTGTTCTTGAAGAAAATTTTATATATTATGTGAGCAGTGCCGTGCCTAGGTTCAATAGGGGGTGAGGCAAATTTAAAAATTAATTGTTAATATAAACTTTTATAGTAAATATAATCTAGTTTTAATTTTTAATATAAACTCAAATATAATCTAAGTTTATTATTATTATTTTAAATATTATCTAAGCATTACTATAAATAAATAAATATGTTATTGTCGATAGCTAATAAAAATTTTGAAACTATTGAATCATGTTTGTTTCTTTAAATAAATAAAAAATAAAAGAAATATGTGCAAAATAATAGAAAAAATAAACTAATTAGCGAAAGAAATATATTTAGGATTCAGATTTTTTTTTCCTGATTTGGAACTTGGAAGTTAGATTTTTTCTTTTCAAAAACTATATTAAAAAATAAAATCTTAACATGCATGTGGAGCTTGAATTTCTATAAGAGATATTCCAACAATAAAACCATTTTGGTAGATGGTATTTTTAAAAGTTGGCAGCTTCTAAATTATATATATGTTCAAACATGAAGCAAATGCCTTTTTAATTACATATAAGGCACGGCTCTGTATGTGAGCATACAAACAAAACAAACCGGCGAATTCTTAAAGATATGACAATACATATTTTCATTATCTTTCGGTTGACATGTCGAAAGATGATGTATTCATTAAAACCTCTTTCGAACGGTCAGATAACTTTCATAATAGTAAAAATAATATCCAAGAAAGGTTTATTTTTAATTTCGATTAATCAACTAGAATATGTAACACAGTGATTATCATTGATGTATCACCGTCGACTAATTAAAATAATTCGAACTTACGGTAACTTGGTTAGTAGCAAAACGTGTAACTAATTATAGAACCAATCATGTGTCGTTATAACAAAAAAAAAAAAAAAAAAAAACGTGCCCACCAACCCAAAGGCCTCGTGAGCCCCAAGGAGCATTTTTGTAGTTCTTACGAGTTGCATTTTATTTTTTCCTTCGGTTTTTATACGAATCTCATTTTTCTGTTTTTAGTTATATGGATCTTATCTTTCTTAAGGTTACTTTTTTTTATGGTAATTAACTTTTAGATGGATGTATGAACAATTTTATATAGGAGAGGAGAAGTGATGTATGAAAACAGTAAATAACAAAAGACGAAAAATTTCATTTTGCGACTCGGCTCCTCCGATTTTAATCGTATACAAAGTTCTCTACTTTTCCCTTAACTATTTTCTAATCATTATTAATTAGATTTATATCTTATGTTGTGTGTTTTCCGAAATTTTCGTGTAACTATATAATATTATTACAACAACTATTATCATTTATCATACTACAACTGTGTTTATGGAATTGAAGAAGAGAATTCGTTTTTTTGGGATATTATAATCAGAGTAATGTATTACCGGTCGATTGGCGTACCACGTGTCATATTACATAACCCGTACGTTTGCTCTTGCCTCTTTCCCTTTGATATACAAACTCCTTTCTTTTTAACTTTCTCTCTCCCTCTCGTTATCAAACCTCACGAGTGTCCACGGTTTTTTAATTACTTCAAAGAGCTAAAAAGGTCAAGGAAAATTACAGATTTTTAATAATTCGAAAGAAGAGAAAACCCAGAAAGAGAGGCACGAAGAACACTAATTCAGAGGTATGATCGGAATGTCCAAAAGTTTCAATCTTTTATTTTCTCAAGTGAGAAGATTTATGTTTTTGCTGCACAGAAAACGAAGTGAGTAAAAAAAATCATCTGGTCCTACGCTTAGTCAATCGAAATTCTCTTTAATTTTTGTCCTTTTTATTGCAATTATAGATAATTCACGTTAATTCATCCACTTTCTGGAAAAATCTAGCCAGCTAAAGAAAAAAATTTGAACTTTTGTTATTTATGTCAAAAAGAGTTACGCAGAGACATCAATGTTTTACTGCGTTGTTTAGTTTCCTACATTTTGTCGTCTTTCGAGGTTCTAATTGAGAAAGATATTTACTCATTTTTCTTTCTCTCTCTCTAATCTTTCAGTTTTCTCTAATCTTCAATTTTCTTTGTGGTGGTAGAATCAAGAAACCGCATAAAGCACTTTGAAAGATGGTGAGTGAAGGAGGAGCAACAACAATGGAAATTGACCGATGCTTCGAGAAGATGAAGGAGATGAAAATGGAAGGAGTCGTGATCACTGAGTGGAAAGATATTCCCGTGGAGCTTCTGATGAGGATCCTTAACCTTGTAGATGATCGGACGGTGATCACTGCCTCTGGTGTCTGCAGTGGCTGGAGAGATGCTACTTCCTTTGGCCTCACTCGTCTCTCTCTCTCTTGGTATGCATAGCCTCTTCTTCTTTTGTCTCTGGTTCGTTGTTTGTGTGTCTTATGTGATTGATTGTATATGATGTTTGAATTAGTAGATACTGATATGTGAAAAAAGAGAGAGTTATGTTGGTTATTAGACTGGATTTTGAATAAAATTGATAGGATCAAGTAAATGAAGGAATCTACATATATTTTTGTGTGTGATGGTGGATCAGATTCTGTTGTGTGGACAGTTTCTTGATGATGGTTACAGTTTCAAGATCCCAATTTGTATATGATTGATCAGATTCTGTTGTTTGCTTTTATGTTTGACGTGTTTGTTCTTTCAGGTGCAAGAAGAACATGAACAGTTTGCTTCTGTCTCTTGCTCCCAAAATCGTAAAGCTTCAGACTTTAGTACTGCGACAGGACAATCCGCAACTTGAGGACAACGCAGTGGAAGCCGTCGCAAACCACTGCCGAGAGCTACAAGATCTTGACCTAAGCAAAAGCTTGAAACTCACTGACCGTTCCCTCTACTCTCTGGCTCGCGGTTGCACTAACCTCACTAAACTCAACCTTAGCGGCTGCACTTCGTTCAGCGACACTGCTCTCGCGTACCTGACAAGGTTTTGCCGGAAACTCAAGATTCTGAATCTCTGTGGCTGTGTGGGAGCTGTATCTGACAATGCATTGCAGGTGCCTTTTGAACATTCAACTCTCTCTCTCCATATCATCAGCCTTCTGTTTTCTCTGTGTCGATAACCGAAACAACGATCGGAAAACTTATGCAGGCTATTGGAGAAAACTGCAACCAGATGCAGTCACTGAACTTGGGATGGTGTGAGAGCATAAGTGATGATGGAGTCCTGAGTTTAGCCAATGGCTGTCCTGATCTAAGAAGCCTTGATCTCTGTGGCTGTGTTCTAATTACAGGTAAACCTCATTAAGTTTAAGACTTTACAGAACCTGGAGTCAGAGCTTTCTTTAACATTTGTTGTTGTTGCAGATGAGAGTGTGGTGGCTTTGGCGAACCGGTGTGTACATTTGAGGTCATTGGGTTTGTACTACTGCAGGAACATCACGGACAGAGCCATGTACTCGCTGGCTCAGAGCGGAGTGAAGAACAAGCACGAGAGGTGGCGAACGGTCAAGAAAGGCAAATTCGATGAAGAAGGACTGAGAAACCTCAACATTAGCCAATGCACTTACCTCACACCTTCGGCGGTTCAAGCGGTCTGCGATACGTTCCCTGCGCTCCACACTTGTTCAGGCAGGCATTCGCTAGTCATGAGCGGTTGTCTGAATTTAACATCGGTTCACTGTGCCTGCATCCTCCAGCCTCACCGCACCCACACCCACACGGCTTTCCCTCACCCGGCTCATTGAACCAGTGACAGTGTGAGCCAGAGGGACGTCTCTCCATGGTATGTGTACATATAAGGCTTAGGGTTCATAAAGCTTGTCTGCTTTGAGTTTTTCTTCCCGCCTTTGATCATGCAATCTCAAGATTTTTACATCATTATAGCAACCTTGAAATGACTGCAAAAATACAATTTGTTAAGTTTGATCCATCAGTCATCATCATCACATAACGAAATAACTCAGAAATAAGAAGAGACTGCATCACATTCACATGTCTTATTGACTTTGTATACAACAACTCTATCACTGAATGCTGGATTGCAGAGAATCTTGTGTAAATGTTCAATCAAGAATATATATATACATATCTTTTTTTTTTTTGCATAAACGAACTTGAGATCACCCACAGAAAGAGACATTCGTGTACACTAATTTACAAAGATCAGTGACAAGGCAAGCGAACTGCCTCTACTTCTGCTTCCATTGGTGTTTGAATTGGCTTTGAAATTGCAGGTTCTGTAATAGTTTTCCTCCCATTCTTATTGTGCAAAGACCAACCAAAGATTTACTCTTTCTGTGGACTTCTTGTTGAGACTAGATAAAGTTGTCTCTTTTTTTGTTTGTTTCTTGGTCTCTTTCTTTTCCACACCTCATTTTCTCCAAAAATCAAAAATTTATGAGCCGTTAAAGTTTGGTACTTTTCTCCAGCCATGGAAGGAGATTATCGGCGTCATTACGTCAGTCTTCTTCAGTCCTGCAGCAACAGAAATCGCGAGACTCTATGGAGACAAACCCATGGATTGTTCCTCAAGAAGGGTTTCATTAGTTCAATTGTTATTGTCGCTAATCATCTCCTTCTCATTCACTCTCGGTGCGGCAGAGTGGGAAACGCGCGGAACTTGTTCGACGAAATGCCTGAGAGAAACTGTTTCTCCTGGAACACGATGATCGAAGGGTACATGAATTCAGGGGATAAAGGGAGCTCTTTGAAGCTGTTTGATATGATGCCGGAGAGAGATGGATACTCTTGGAACGTGGTTGTTTCCGGGTTCGCTAAGGCCGGTGAGCTTGGTGTTGCCAGGAGGTTGTTCGATGCCATGCCGGAAAAAGATGGTGTGACGTTGAACTCTCTGCTTCATGGATACATCCGAAACGGTTATGCCCAGGAAGCTGTGAAGCTGTTTGAAGACTTGCAACTAAGCGCTGATGTGATCTTAATGACGACACTTCTCAAGGCTTGTGCTTAGTTGGGAGCTTTGAAATGCGGGAAGCAGATACATGCTCGGATTCTTATCGACGGTGTTGAGTATGAATCGAAAATGTATTGTTCTTTGGTTACAATGTATGCAACTTGTGGGAAAGTGAGTGAGTCTAGAAGACTTTTCGATAGGAGAAGTAACAGATGCGTCTTTCTGTGGGACTCTATGATTACGGGGTATGTCGCCAACAATATGGAAATGCAGGCATTGCTTCTTTTCAGTGAGATGAGGAATGAAGCTCGGGAAGATTCTTCTACGATGATATCTGTTATAAAAGCTTGCCGCAATTTAGGGCTCCTTGAGACTGGTAAACAAATGCACGGCCATGGTTGTAAACTGGGGTTGATCGACGACATTGTTGTAGCTAGCACATTGCTTGACATGTACTCAACGTGTGGAAGCCCCATGGAAGCTTGCAAACCTTTCGGCGAGGTCAAAACCTATGACACTGCCTTGCTGAACTGTATGATCAAGGTGCATTTCAGCTGTGGAAGAGTTGAAGATGCGAAAAGGGTATTTGAGAGAATTGAAAATAAGAGCTTGAGATCTTGGAACTCGATGACCAACAAGTTCAGTCAGAATGGTTCTCCCGTTGAATGTTTCGAGTACTTCCGCCAAATGCAACAGCTGGATTTGCCGACGGATGAGGTTAGCCTCTCCAGTGTCATTAGTGCGTGTGCAAGCATTTCGTTTCTTGAACTCGGTGAGCAGGCTTTTGCGAGGGCTACGATTGTTGGTCTCGACTCTGATCAAGTAGTATCATCCTCTCTCATTGATCTCTACTGCAAGTGTGGATCCGTGGAGCATGGCAGGAGAGTATTTGACACAATGGTCAAATCAGATGAAGTACCATGGAACTCGATGATATCAGGATATGCTAGGAATGGTCATGGATTTGAAGCGATTGACTTGTTCAAGAAAATGAATGTTGCTGGTATAAGACCCACTCAGAGAACCTTTACGAGTGTTCTAGCAGCGTGTAATCACTGTGGTTTAGTGGAAGAGGGAAAGAAATTGTTTGAGGCAATGAAGTTGGATAATGGTTTTGTGCCAGACAGAGAACACTTTTCATGTATGGTCGATCTTTTGGCTCGTGCTGGTTATCTTGAAGAAGCCATAGCTCTTGTGGAAGAGATGCCTTTTGATGCGGATACGAGCATGTGGTCATCTGTTCTAAGAGGATGTGTAGCAAATGGATATAAAGCCATGGGAAAGAAAGCTGCTGAGAAGATTATAGAGCTCGAACCTGAGAACCCAGTTGCTTATGTGCAGCTGTCTGCCATATTTGCATCCTCTGGAGATTGGGAAAGCTCTGCTCTTGTAAGAAACCTGATGAGAGAGAAGCATGTGAAGAAGAATCCAGGTTCTAGTTGGGCTGATTGTTGAATACTCTCTCAGTTTTGAGTGTTTACACCAATACACAATGAACATACGTAATTCCATTTTAACACCCATTTATTTATTCTTTGGCCCTTATGGTGGTTGATGATTGTTGACAACACATAATAGCAATCTTGTAATGATTACAAATAGTGGATATTCTTTTCTTTACTTTTGGAATTATTTCAACAATTTGTTAAAGTTTGATCCATCAAATCATCATCATTACAAAATATACTATATATAAAAAGAATAAAGTAACTTAGTGGCTGCATCACACATTCACATGTGAGAGTGAGACCATCGATTGCAATGAGAATGTGTGGTGTTTGGATCATTTGCCTTTGTATACAATTTCATCATCGTCTACATCAAATGCTGGATTGCAGAGACATCTGAAGAGTCTACCAATCCCCTGTTGAAAAGTGCAGTCAAGAATCTAAATCTCTGTTTATTCTATCTACAGTATCATTTTAGAATTGACTTGAAAGACAGAACTCACCTGAGTGAGCAGTGGAGTTCTGTACGAAAGTGGTTGTGAAGAATCGTCATCGCTGCTACTGTCATCGTCGTCACTGCTGTCTTCATCTGCTCTTCTTGATGTAGTACCGTTCCTCGATTGCTTTTCTTGCTGCAGAAACCACAACAATCTTGAATCAGCACGAGAACACAATAAAACAGATCCAGATCATGTGATATATGATTATGTTATTGAAAAAACCTGGAAAATCTTGCCAAGAATCTTGAGAGCCATTGCTCGAGATTTAAGCTCCTCTTTTCTCAAATTGTTCTCGCGCAATACCTAAACCAGTTTGTTTTATTGTGTCTTGAGATCCAACAAATATAAGCAAACAGAAGATCCAAAAGATCACTCACCATCTGACACACATGCAACAGAGTTACTTCAATGTCAACCACGTTTAGTTTCCACAGAGATCCCATCAGAGTTTCTTTGTTTGTCTGAATATGAGACTCCAGGTCATTCGCCGGACCAGTCCCGTCTTTCTTGAATCTCCGGTTACTCTCTTCTTGCAGCTGAAGTAACTGAAAAGCACCTTTGGCTGCACTGATCTGTGATTTCCAAGAATGCCCTTTGTTCCTAACCCATTCAGCTACAAAAGGAACTCCCAAGTAAAGAGCTCTCTTCCCAAGTTCTTGAGCTGCTTGTCTTGTGTATACATATCCAATTGTATGCAGCATATCCGCTCCAAAAGCTTTTTTTTTTTAAAAACAAAATTCATTCATTACATCTCTAATCAGAATGCGAATGTGAAATGAACAAGTGAATCACACTAAAGGAAGAAGACAATGCCTGCATCTGAGAGTCTCTTGGCTTCAGATTCAGCACGGTGTATGAAACCTTCTTTGTCTCCATGAACGTATTGGTTTAGGAAATCTTTGAGAAACCTCGCAAGGTTTTCTTCTCTTTCTCTCTGAACAGCCTGCCAAAAAAATAAATTAAATGATCTTTCTTTTATGTAAGATTTACATGAGAAGATGGATATAGTTTATAACATATGATTTAGATTTGCCTTTAGTTTGTCATGAATCTGATCAGGGTTTTCGATTTCAGAGGCCATTTGAGTGGAAGCCATTGATGCAACAGCCAAGTGACCAATATAATCCTCAAATAGCTCACTTCCAAAGAGAAGAGCGAAAACAGCCGTTGGATCAACCATTGTCTCTCTGAGTAATCAAAACCATTAATGATTCTCAGAGAAGGAAGAGAGAAACACATTTTTATTACTCAAAAAGGAGAAAAAAAAAGAAAGAAAACATTACTTGGGAGCTGAGAATTTTCCTGTCCGATCATACGCTTCACGATGAACAGGATCACTCAGGACCTGGTAAGCTTCACCTAAAACCTGTCCCCAAAGAGAAAGCTTTTGTTTTGACAGAACGAAAGGTGAAAACAAGAAAATGGATGACATTTTGAAAAAAAAAAAGAACTTGCCTGAAACTTCTCAGCAGCCAGAGGATCGCCTGGATTCTTATCAGGATGAACTTGTCTTGCCTAGAGATTTAAGAATCAGTCCTCCGAAAACAGAGACAATTCAAACAGATCTATGACAACTCTAGAAGATATGTTAGAAGAAAAAACCAAACCTTGATGTAGTAAGCCTTGCGAATATCTTCCTCAGAAGCAGAGGGAGTGACACCAAGAACATCATAGTAGACTGTTTCCTTCACCATGATCGGATCAAAGCAAGTTATACAAAACAAAAGATGTAATTTTGGTGGTAGATAAGAAAAGAAAGGTTTGGTTTGGTCCTGTGTGTGAAGAAACTTTTAGGAGATGTGGGGAAGAAGAAGTTGACACAAGAGAAGAGAAGGTGTGATCTGCTTGAAGAAGCAAAAAAAAGAGATGTCTTTACAGTTATGCAACTTTTTGATTGCGCCGCTTTTTAGCGGGAGATTCACTTTCACTCTCTCTTTTTAACTGTCCACTTAGTGCTTTATATCATTCATTCATCTCATGCCTCCTTTTTGATTATTCCATTTCCTTATAATATGATTGTTGACATTATTATTATTAATCAAGCAACCATTTCTTTTCTGGATTTTTAAAGATTGAAAGAAAAAGAACGTGATGATTCATCCGATACCACCTAGCTATAGGGAAAATATAACCAAAAAGAAGCAATAGGTCCTACCGGGAGTCGAACCCAGGTCGCTGGATTCAAAGTCCAGAGTGCTAACCACTACACCATAGAACCTTGTTGTCTTACTTCTAACTATATACTTATTTACTCACATGTCTTACAGCTTAATTTTTAAGCTGCGAAGACATTTGTCAATTAGCGTCAGTAGGATAGTGAACAAATGGATGTATTCATCTTGTTCTGGTTTAATAAATAGAATAGACGCAAAAAATAATTTGAGAAAATCAAAAAACAAGAACATAAAGTGTCAAAACATTTGGGTGACAAAACATTTTAACAATAAATAGTTGCCTAAGCTCAAAAGTTTTGACGACTCTACTTAATTCGTCAATAGAGTCTTCACGGCTATCTTGCTCCTCCTCTTCCACCACGGCCTCTACTGCTTCCACCACGCCCTCTACTGCTTCCACCGCCTCTACTGCTTCCACCGCGGCCTCTGCTGCTTCCACCACCGCCTCTACTGCTTCCACCACGGCCTCTACTGCTTCCACCACCGCCTCTACTGCTTCTACCGGCAAAGTCCCTCCCGCTTCCACTACCAAATTCCCTACTACCACCACCAAAATCTCTACCGCCACCACCAGAATCTCTACTGCCACCACCTCTTCCCCGACCTCCCTTGGTCCCACCACTTCTTCCCCGACCTCCACGACCTCCCCTGGTCCCACCACCTCTCTTGCTCGCCTTTTCCTGCCTCTCCTTACGCACCTGCTCCAGATCTTTGATCTCTGAACGCACATGCGCGTTAGGCACTGAACCTTGCCCTCTTTTCCCATTTCTGCCGCCTCGGCCATTTCTACCTGCCAAGTTCCTCTTTAGACCTATTGACGAATCGAGCTGTCAAAACGACGAACTTGGATGGGAATATTTTTTAACCATATGTACCTGACATGCTTGTCGTATCGTCTGCATCGCCATCTTCTCGCCCGAATACTTTCTGGTGAGTGTTCTCTTTCCATTTCTTGTATATCCCTGTCTTGTTTGCTCTCACTTTAGCTCCACTTTCTGTTTTTATCTATTTAGTTACAAGAGACTTAAGTCAGCTCAAAGCATTTCTCAGAATCATCTCACACATTCTTTAACCATAAGTGTAATTACGGTACTACTTGTACCTTTCCACTGGCTGTAACGCGATCTCCATTGTTCAACTTGATGTACTTCTTACTTTTCTGTCACCAAAGACAAATCCACTTTAGAAAAAAATAAGATTACGGTTTTGGGCCATTGTTATGATGTAATCTTTAAATCTTTTTACCTTGTCCCAGTGATAATTTGTTTTTTGCTGCTTCATGCCCTGGCCATCATCTGCAACTAGATCTAGAACAGCAGCGTCCAACCTACAATCCGAAATAAGGACATAAGGCATGTCAATATCAGACAGAAAGAAGAATTACAAGATTTGAATGCAACAAAAAGTCCCATGAAAATCTTTTTATACCTATTTGATCCAAATCCTTCATTACCCCTCACAGATAGCCCTGCCTCTGAATGCTGCGTGTATAAGAGCAACAAATTGTCAAACTCTGCGTCATCTCAATATCAGTAGAATAAACAAAACGATCATCAGCATTGTAGCTTTGATAGCTAATGCGTATGACAAAGAAAAATGTTCTACTTCACGGAAAAAAACATACATGATTTACAGGTATAGAGCTGATATAGAAGTCTTCGTCCTTGAAGCTTTGTTGTGCCGTCCTTTTCTTACTGCCAACTGAAATCAACGGAGAGTTTATTTGAAGCTAGCCAACCAAAGAAGTGAAAGACCGACCAAGCACCACAGATAAAACTATTTAAAAGATCAACCAAGAAAAGGCTTTTTACACCGAACTAAAGGAACAAGCAGGCATGTATACCTTTGCTTCCTATTATCTTGTCCTCAATAAAACTGGTAGTAGGTTCAGCTTCCTAGATATTCAAACACTTATGTGAGTGAAACTTATGGAAGATAAATGAGTAAGTCAAAACTTGATATTAGAAATTGTACAAGATTACCATCTCCAAATGATTATTAGAACTCTTCTGACTTTGCTGATGTCTCGTATTAATGATCTCCTCATGAATGGCCCTTTTCTTCTTCATCACATCGACCCATAGCTGACCCTGCACAAGAACCAACACATTATGGCTTCGGCTACAAGTGAAACACAAGCCAGGTAGAGGTTTTCGAAAGCGATGATATGATCATATAAATAGTATACAGTCAAAAGAAAACATGGCTAGAAAAGTAACAATCACCTTCACGTTTTTGGATTTGGCAGCTTCACCTTCTGCTTCAAGTATGGTCTGCTTCGGTCTATCACAGATCAACCATCATTATAATTTAATAATAATGGTGTTAAAATTACACACGGAGAGACCATCTTCAAGTCTGGTTTGTTGAACAATAATTATATACTACTCACCTGAAGTTTTTAATTTTCTGAAAAAACGCCATTGCCTCTAATTCCCCGCCTTCGATTATGCTTTTGAAGATGGGATGCAAGCCTTCTCGGGGTAAATCCTTTGCTCTCCTAATGGACTCTTTTGACGGTGAAGGTTTCGTTTTTGTATACAAGCGAAAAGCTTTTGTGGATGTTCTCTCAAGGGAATCCAACTCTGCAGACGAATCAATCATCTCTTGGAGTTTATTAAAAACAAGATCGATGGTTTTCTGAGGGAAACGTCCGTAAACAGTGACTCCACTATCAATCGCTTGACTAGTTCTGTTCATTACTTCTTCCATGTTCTTCAACACCTCGTCCTCAGTGGGTGCAGGCCTGATCGGTTTCGAGAGGAACAGATGAAGATCCAACATATACGGCATATCCTCAGGCGTAACAAAGGAATAAGCACAACCCGTACGACCAGCCCTAGCGGCTCTTCCGACACGATGGACAAAGATCTTCGGTCTCGGAGGGAAATCAAAGTTTATAACATTATCAAGCAACGGTATGTCGATACCTCTAGCAGCAATATCCGTCACAATCAACAACATCGTCTTCCTCGCTCTGAACCTCGACACATGAATCTTGCGCGCGTCTTGGTCCATATCACCATAACACACAGACGGCTCGATGTTCTCCAGCTTGAACAGCGAGTTGACGAACTCCACGTGATGCTTCGTCGAGACAAAGATCAACGTCTGTTCATCCGAGCGTATATGCTCCCTCACCAAGTATATCAACGCAGCGTACTTCTCTTCGGGTCGTAAGGTCAGAAACGAGAGCGTCAAGTCAGGGCTTATCTTGTTCTCAACGTCTAACCTAACAAGCTGAGGCTCACGCAAACCAGCCTTTGCAAACTCTGCAAGGGCACTTGGTAAAGTGGCACTGAAGAGCAGAGTCTGCCTGTTCTCGCTTAGCTTTGCAAGAATCTGATGCAGCTGCTCGGCGAAACCCATACCAAAGAGACTGTCTGCTTCATCGAAGACCACATACTCTACAGTCCTAAGCGACATGTCGTCAACCTCATCGAGAAGATGCATAAGCCTCCCAGGCGTCGCGATGATGACATCGGGGCTCTTTGTTAACTCCTCGAACTGGAGTTGCATGCTATCACCACCAACGAGTAAGGCAACACGAAGATCTGATACAACAAACGAATCAAAAGGTGTTTATAAGGCAATTGAAACCAAATGTTAATTGAATTGCTCAGATGAATGAATCAATCAAACCTGTAAACTTTCCGAGTTCCTTAGCGAACTTCATAGTCTGCTCGGCCAAGTCGCGAGTAGGCGATAGGATAAGCGCCCTAACGCCTCCCTGAGGCACGTGTTGTTTGAGCTTCTCCAGCATAGGGATGAGGAAAGCGGCGGTTTTACCGGAACCGGTTCGCGCCATGGCGACGACGTCGACGCCGGAGAGAATGAGAGGCATCGTCTTCCGCTGGATAGGTGTAGGGACTTTGTAACCTTTCTTCTTGATTGCATTGAAGACATTGGGGCCGAGGTTTAGAGACTCGAATCCTCCGGATTTGCCTTTCTTCTTCTGTTTCTCTTTGCGGTGGAGCTCAGTAACTGAGCTCACAAGGAACCCGTTTTCTGCAACCATGGTGAAACTGGGTTACCGGAGATCACAGCCGATTCTGAGGAATTGCAGATTATGCGACGACTGCAAAGGATCCCAAAAATTAGGGTTTAACTAGTTTAGGGTTTAACGAACAGAGACGACACACACAAAACCCTTTCCTGGGCTTCACTTACCTTTGGGCCTAAGCCCAACAACCCGATTTATGATTTTACAATATGGAAGACCACTTTTGTTTTTCTCGGCTCAGGGCGTTGTTCATTTTGGAATTGGAAAATACGGTTTTTTCTTCACGACGCCAAAAGTTAAATAAAAGTAAGTTTCTATCGTCTTTTCAAAATAGATACGAGTGTTTCAATCGTGTTTCCAAACTGCAATTTTTAGGAAACACGGTTTTTTTGTATTTCCAACAAATTTTTGAGAATTTTGGTTTTTAAAATATTTCTGAAACACAAAATACACCTCGGACAAAGTTTCCAATGTAGGCTAGATATCTGTTCTACTTTTTATGTTTTTTGTAATTTTTAAAAATTAATTTCCTAATATTTTCTTACATAATACTATATAGCTCGTTTACCTTTCATTTGACAGCTATGTTTTATCTTATCTTAATTATGTTTCATGGTTGTACTCTACCTTATTTTGTATTTGTTCAATGTATTATATAATTTTACGTTCATTCAGATAGAACTTAATTAACTCCATGATTTTGACGTTCCATCTGTTACTAGAACTGAGAAGAGAGTATAAATATAAATTTATAGAAAATTTTTAACTAAACAGGAAAAGTTTCAGCGCATTAAGTTGACAGCCCTACTGTTCTGATTGCAGTTCCATGACTGCTTTGTCAAGGTTAGTCGTCGTAATTCCATTTTTTCAAGGTAATTTAAAAACCAGAGTAATCTCTGTTCTGACATCTTTGATAATTTAGGGATGTGATGCATCAATCCTTCTACAGCAAATTGATACCCCGAAACGTTGATGTGGCCTAAAATATTTAATCTACAAAGCCATGTTTGCCTTATCAACTATTATATATCTCCATGATATCTCCATCAACTCATCATAGATTTATGATTCAACATGTGTATGATATTTTTTTGGTTTTGGGTCTGCTGGGCTTATCATTATATAATACATTTTCCTATAATCAATTTTGTTTTCTAATGATGATTAGTTTCTCTAAGGTATTATTAGTCTTTTAGTCTACAGTAGTTGGTTTTCTAATATATAATATTTATTTTTATCAAAATATTTTACATATATTTACCTATCTTTTTCTTATTTTTACCTTATATTTTCTTCTGATTTCTCATTTGTTTTGGTTTTTTTTTTTTTTTACTTCTTAAAAAAACTAAACTTATTATGTTTGAGTTGGATTTTATACTTAATGTTTTACATTTAGATGTTTTATATCCTACGATAAATCCGGAATTCTTTAAAGTGTTAAACATTGAGCTATTATAAATAAAGTCTTTGGCTCCATACTTTTGAATCTAAAAATATCAGCGAAAAGAAAAGAGGCTCCATACTTAGTTTACTGCTTGTCTGCTTGTATTTGGTTTACTGTAAAATTTTCAGGATTCTCAACGTTATATAGAGTAACTAATACAATTATATTTTTTTTTTTTTAAAAAAAAAACTAATACAATTATACATTATGTACGATTGATCATCCATAAATTCCCGAGTCACTTGTAGAAGAACCGATGAGTCAAAACAAAAAAAAAGTTTTGGCAAATGCCTTAAACAACACGGAACGAAGTAGCTATCCTCTTGAGATCCTCGTAGTATCTCTTCCATTGAAGCCCTGTAATACCAACACATTAAGCAACCTAATTGTGTGCAAAACAACCAATAACGTTCACAGTGTCAGCAAAAGTTACATTTATTCATGAGACAATTGCTCAAATAATCGTCTCAAAAAAAATAGCTAACAAAAAGAGGTTGAGAGATTTGAAAAAAAAAAAACTTGTCTCTGTAGTAGCCACCTCTTCATGGTTTGGTTGTCCCAAGAGCGTTCCTAAGGTTTGAGTATCTAGCTTCAAGCTCAAACCATGACTCTAAATCCACCAAACTATTGAATTCCTCAAAAGTAGCCATCTTTTGCAAGTGATCCCGAGTGCTTCCGTTTTCTTTAAGGGTCCTGAGAACATCGACCAGAGCTCGAGCCGATGCATAGAGCGCGGTTAACGGGTGAACAATCAAGTGAAAGCCCATTTCTTTAAGCTCCTCAGGGGTGTGCAATGGCGTGACCCCTCCTTCAATCATGTTGCAAACTCTGTAACCCTTTGTGCGTTTTCCGATTTCTTTAAGCTCCTCATCGTCTCTCGGTGCCTCCACAAAGGAAGCATCAGCTCCCGCCTTCACGATTGCAAACAAGTTCTTGTTTATTATAATTTGACACCATTTCTGTTTTTTCATTTTCTTGATAATGATTTGGTGGTACCTCCATGTAGAGATTTACACGCGCGATGGCGTCTTCAAGCCCTGATTTTGCAGAAGTAGCACGTGCGTCTGTTCTTGCGACAAGGAAGAAGTCAGAATCTCCAATAGCGTCTCTCGCTGATGCTATCTTGGCAGCATGTTCTTCTGCAGATATAACCTGTTTGCCTCGCATATGACCTAACACAAAAAAAAACATTCAGATCATAAACAATGTGTTGTCGTCTATTGAGAGTGACTATTAAAAATTACTTAGAAGATGTCACACTTACCGCATTTCTTTGGCCATGCTTGGTCCTACGGAGAAAACCCGACAGAAATGTTATATGAACTACGGCTTTATCTGATCAATTCTGAGATTAGAGAGATTCATCAAAAGAACCAGAGGCAATATACCTCAAGGAAGCAACCAGCAGCACCTGCTGCGATCAAATCCTTTACCGTTCTTTGAACGTTAAGCGCATTTCCTCCACCAGTGTCTGAAACAGATCAAAAAGATATATAATCTCATTAGATAAAGAGCTAAACCAAGCAATCCCCTTTCTCAAAAGAGCTATGAAACTATAAACCGATAAAGATTTGGAATTTCATTTCTCATTCAAATCAAACAAGATTCAAACTTTTCCTATGTTTCTTGCTTTTTTCTGGTAACTTCTTTTATCAAATTAGAAACTTTACCAGCATCTGCAATGATGGGTATATTTGGAGCTGACGCACACACCGACCTTGCCGTCGCAGCCATCTCCGGCGGCCTAAACGACAAAACAGACACAAACCAAATAAAACGACAGCATAGAAACAAAACGAATTATTCTCAGAGGAAAGAAAGGAAATAGAATGTGAGAGAGAGACGGCGCACGTTAGCAAACCGAAATCGGGTTTTCCCAATAGAGAAGCGGAGAGGGCATAACCGGAAATGAAACCGGCGGAGAATCCGGTCTTCTCTACGATGGCGGCCGATAAGGCGTCGTAGCATCCAGGCATGAGGACAATGCCTTGTTCCTCAATCAGACGATGGATACGTGTCTGGATTCTCGCCGTCGGATTCACTATTTTGGCCCCACGAGGGTTCTGTCGGAATCTGGGTGAACCCGTGAGGTTTAAGCTGCTGCAGAGGGGGGTGGTTTTGACCGCCATTAGCATCGACATTCTTGGAAGCTCGATAAAAGTCTTTCCTTTCTCTGTAATCGAGCCGTTAATTGGAGAGTGGAGAGACGACAAAACCGAGGCTGATCAACGAAGGATAATGAGGTTTGCGTAGACAGAGCCCACGCGCTTTGGATTTTATCAGACAGCGCGTGGTTATCTCGGTCTTATCTTGAATCATAGTAAACCGGGGTCTAAATTGAACCAAGGATTGGTGGTTAGAGCTGATTTAGATCCAAAACTGGGACCGATCACAACATCTAATTCCATATATCAACTTGTCTTTGCTTTTCTTGGCATCAAAAGTAATCTTTACATATTGCAGCAATTATCAGACTTGTTCCCTATGCCTTATCAGTTGCAAGAAACAAATATAAAGCTCAGTACAAAAGCTTTGCTTCCATCCCAAGTAAGTCACAAAAATGGAACTATTACTTACTGCAACAAAATGGATCCCACCCAATGAGGTTTCTACAGAGAAACACGCAGAGGAACAAGAAGAGGCATGTGCACTCAACGCATGTGAAAATGCCAAAGATTTTAGCTTTCTCCTTCTCAGGAGCAATTAAACACAAGGAAGAACAAAATAGTCTACTGTTTCGATTACTGCTCCTGTTCCACTACTGTCTAAACTGATTAAACATCCTGCATTCATAGTAAAGACATGATTTTTAAGGTTTATGAAAAAAGGTTAAAGGTTATTTTATCAGGCGGGTTAGGAGACAGTTGAGAAGAGTCATTGGGAAGGGGATGCCGCAGAATTTCTCTGTCGACTTGTTGTTCTTGATGATTCTCGTAGATGATATGAATAAATAAAAAAAGCTTGGTTTTTTCTTTAGCTTAGATGGAGACTGAATATTACCTTTGTTGAGAAACTTCAAGAACGGAGCAGCTAAGTACACAAAAACCAGAAGGAGATACTTAGAAAAGAGAAAAAAAAAACAGAGGAAAAAACTCTCTCTTTTATTGGAAGCGGTCTCTGTTTATATACAGAGCAGTGACTGCAAACCGCTTCACTCATACATTTATTTATTTTGATTTTTCTAAACGGATTGAAAAAAAAAGAAGGAAAATATTTAGTTTCATCTTCAGATCACACGGTGGTGCCACGTGTGAGGCTAGAAAATGATGCATATCTATCACGAACGAAGTCGAGCGGTATGAGCCACCACCTGGTTGATCAAACGCCATTTCTCGAATTCGCTGGTTCGGAATCAGAGGGAAAGATGGAGACAGCTCTGCTCCGGTACTGCGTCAGCTTTTCCGGCCATCCCCACCACAAGAAAATCGCAGCTCTTCACAGAATCGACGGTGAGGCTCCGAGACCGAAATCGATCCCGCGAAAATACGAAGAAGACGAGTGGTGTGCTAGGGTTTTGAGTAGAAGATCGGTACTGGCGACGGCTGCTGGGTTCTCGTTGGTCCCTTCGACGGCTTTAGGGTTTCCAGGGGAAGTATTGGCCGTCGTGAAACAGGGTCTTCTCGCCGGGAGAGTTCCTGGTCTTTCAGAACCCGATGATGAAGGTTCGTTTCTCTCTTCGTATTCCTTCTTGGTTTGCTTGAAAAATTGCAGATTAGCATTTTCTGTATGTTGAGAGATAGTCATAGGAGTTTGGACGTTGTAGCTAGTACAAGTGGTTGGTGAAATGTAATTGTAATGTCTCTCAGACAGGTTGGAGAACATACCGTAGACCAGACGAGAAGTCAGGAGGGCATGGCGTTGGCTGGAGTCCTATTATCCCTTACGCCTTCTCTGTTCCTCAAGATTGGAATGAGGTTCTTGTGACTAGGTTCCTGTCTCTTTTGTTTCTTGCAATGCTTTAAATCATCTTTTGAGACTCTTTTTCTTTTCTTTTCCAATTTTTATGATCAATAGGTACCTGTATCGATCGCTGATCTTGGTGGCACCGAGATTGACCTGAGATTTGCTAGTCCTAAAGAAGGCCGCTTGTCTGTTATTGTCGCTCCCGTTCTAAGATTCGCAGATAGTAAGTGGTATCTGCAGTCTGGTCTAGTTGTGTTAGTAGATGGATTAGTTTTGTGTGTTCCACTTACATAATATGTGTTCGAACAGATCTTGGGGATGACGTTAAGATTGAAAATATTGGACCACCAGCGAAGGTGATCAACGCGTTTGGACCAGAAGTTATTGGAGAAAACGTTGAAGGGAAAGTGTTGAGTTCAAATGTAGCAGAACACGAGGGTAGGCTCTATTACCAGTTCGAGCTAGAGCCGCCTCATGTACTGATCACCGCAACAGCTGCCGGAAACCGCCTTTACTTGTTCAGTGTCACCGGAAACGGTCAGTCAAAATCTCTCTTCTATGACACAGCTGAACATTATTGGGTTTGCTTTTCACACAACTAGATTGCTTTAATGTGTTGGTACTACAGGGCTTCAATGGAAGAGATACTACAAGGATCTCAAGAGGATAGCCACTTCGTTCCGTGTTGTTTAAGGCATTTTGCCAAAACTTTTTTTTGTTTTGACTCATCGGTTATTCTACAAGTGACTCAAAGAGTTTATGGATGATCAACCGTACATCATGTATATTTGTATTACTGTGTAAGGTTGAGAATCCTGTAATTTTAAGTTTGGCATAGGATACTTAATAGATAATATCGTTTATCGAAACTAATTTGTAGCATTGCATATGCGTCTGATCTCTCCTTCAGTACCAATCTTCACCCCAATGGCACCCATCTTCACCATGGCTTTACCAAAATCCGCAGCGAAGTTAGTCTTCGAACTCCGGTTACTTGCCACATACGAATCAATTATGTTCTTCATATTATTGTCTTGATACAAAACAGAGTCCGATAGAATGACTCCTTTGCCATTTTTGATGTTCCGAAAGATTTGGTCGTCAAACACAAACTGGCTTCCCCAATCTAATGGAATCCTGACATTAACATCGCCACCTTTAGGACACTTTGACCTCAACACTTTGAAGAATTCTTTATCTATGGTGTGATCTTGAGCATCTAAGCGTGGTATGACAAAGAAACACGCTGTTGTACCAATAGTATGTGCACCTATAAACAAAAACAAATTTCAATCAACAATAATTTATGTATATTTTTTAAAAACAAGAATGTATTTAATCAAGAAGTTGTCGAGATTATGATAAGTACCAGCACTAAGAAGTACAAGATCTTGGTCCGAAAGCCCTTTTTCTCTGAATTTGGATTTCAAAATGCTTAAAGAATCTTCAACATCTGGCAAGTTCGCAGCGTTACTCTTTTCTGCACGCTGACCATCTCTTCGACCGGTTGGTACCTCGTAAAAAGGTCCTTTTGCCTATCAAATAAAATATTCAATATCAGAATTTTATAACTTTAATCCAAAATATATAATATGAAATCACTTTTTATTGGTACAGTATAGGATACGAAAGTTTGAATGATATGAGCTTTTTCACGTTTTTACGTTTTGGAAATTTGGTTTTGTAATTTTTTACTATTTATGTTATTTATCATATTTTCACGTTTTTAATGTTTTTAAAACATGATTTCACTAATATGTTAAAAACATAATTTAAAAAAAACAAAATGTGATTAATCTATTAAAAGTAATTTTTCAATATTTTACAATTATTCAGTTGAAATATTATTCAATTAAATTCATTTCGCTAGTAATTTTTCAGTTATTCCGTTATTTTATTATTCATCTGATATACCTGACCTAAAATTTTATATACTTAAATCCAAAATCTATTTTATAATATTCAATATCAAATTTGTCCTTTCTGTTTCAATCCTCTTTGGCATAAACTTTTGAGAAATATTTACCAACAAATTAATAAAGTATTAAATTTGTTGAAACTGTATATATTTGAAGTGTTTACCTCAGCAACAGCATCTCTAGCAGCAAGTGCAACGATGTCAGCGCAAGACACAACGCCCGGACAAAGACGTTCAAGCTGTGATTTGGCTTCGTCTATCACATCGAAACCGCCCACACCAGCGTTACCCACAGCAAACCTCTCGTCATCATTTCCGACGTGTTTTATTAGAATCGACCCATCACAACCCTACAACATGTAACCAAACCAAACTTTATGTCAGCTATAAACTCGGAACACAAACATCATGATGTAGTGTTACAAAAACATGATAAGAAATAATCATTTTTGCGTTAGATTTTCGAATGGACCTCGACAAAGCAATCGTGGAAATGGAGACGGAGCAAGACAGCAGCATTCCCGGGATCGCGGGTCATTGCATGTTGAACAACGTTACGCACGATCAGTTCTGCTGGTGGACATGTTTTTGAGTAGAACCCAAATTGGAGTCGTGCCTCTGAAAAACTCAACTGATCATGAAGAGAAAACAGAACTACGAATATTGCAACAGTGATTATTTTCGGACTAGAGAAATGATTCGATATATTCTTTCGCACCATACGGTTCATTTTTTTGATGATGATTATTTAAGGTAAGTTGCAAAGTTTTATATTTGTTTGGTCGATATTTATATGCATAGAGGAGGATCAAAATAATAAATATTTATCTCTCATATTTTTGTCTCCATGTTATTCATTGCACATAGCTGTTACCGCGTAAAAAGCTTCTGAAAGGTGACAAAACTTTTATTCAATTTTGTTAAAAGTATTCTAGTAACATTCAAACAAAATGTACTACAATATTCAATAAAGTAAATTTATTCCATTTGTTTTTCCAAATTATTGAGTTCTTGCTCCACCACAAGCCAGAATAATTATTATAATTATAAAAAAAAATTGTGTTCTTGTTCCACCAGAAACCATAATAATAATATATACAATCTAAGAAGTAATAGGAAAAAAAGAAAAAAAAAAGATCACTTTATTATATACTCTACTCCAAATTTGGCTTTCTTTTTTCTTTTTTGTTTAAAATAGATAAAATATGGAAAAGCTATTCATAAAATAAAGATAACAATAGTATTTAAAAGAAGAACAAAACTTAATATACGGCTACGTCAAAAGGTTTACGTGGATAATCTATAATAACGTGGCGAGTATTAAAGTTAGAATACTGCATGTGGCATAATTTAAAGAGATATATACTGAAATCCATCGTAACGTCTTTTGTTTTCTCTGCAAATTATGTGATGAATATTACAAAACCTCAACCAAATGACCGCACATGGCAACAAATTTGAGAAAGTGTGACTAAGTGATCGATGAATATTTTACGGATGGATTTTGGGGAATCGGCTAGTAGAATAACTAAAGAGTCTGCTGAGTTTTGGAAAATCCTCATTTTTATTTTAAAAAAAAGAAAAAAAATTCTATGGATGTGGACGACTCTCGCTGAAGCAGAAGGTTTTCATCTAAACAAGAGGTTAGCTCTTTGTCACGTGAGGAGCACGTGCAAGTCGGTTTAATTGCTATAACAGCCAATGATATTTCTTAAATTTGCTTTCTCTGTATCCTCTTCTTTCGTTGAGTTGGGAGACTGTAAAAGAGAGAGAAAGTTAATTCTTTGATAGAATCATAGATTTTCTACTAGTGAAAATGTTAGTAGTGAGAAACAAAAGAGGAGACCCAAAACAGAAAGAAAAATGAGAAAAACAATTATAGAACTTCTCCAAATTTATCAGGGGAATGTAAATTTACTTAGGTAGTAATCTAGTGTTTCACGAAGCTAGTCTAACGAAATATATAAGACAGTTGAAAATATTAATATACTAAATCAATTACAATCGTTGACCAAGAAAAAAAAGGGTACTAAATCAATATTTGTTAAGATAATATGAGAAAGATAGAGATGTTAGGGTACAAGATATATATATATATATATCACATTCTAAAAAAAATAATTCTTGAAATTATTCGCATTATTTTGTATGATTCATATATCACAAGACTGGTGGAGCTCTTGGAAACATTAGTTTGGGAGATTGCATATTTTCCCTTGAAAGTTGCTCATCATTTTTCAATCAGCATCAGCTGTTTCAGAGTGGTTACATTTTTAAGTAACATTTTATTATATAAATAACGAAAAGGTTATAGTTTACTGTTTACACATGTAAGTAGTCACAAAACAACGGATGAAGATATTATGAAATTGGGCCCAGCATATATATATATATTTCATTGCCAGAGGCTCAAGACCAAACTTGACTGTAGGAACTGGATTTAGAATAATCCTCCGTTTGTGTTTAGAAAAAAATGATTATGCTTTTAAGCACAAATAAGCGTTATTTATGCAAAAAAACTATTACTTTACATTTTATAAATATATATTTTCTGAAAGTTTTTACACATAATGACATAAAGACTGTTTAAATATAACGATCGTATAGTACATATATATAATAAACGTAGAAAGCGTCTTTCATGCAAATTTGATGTATAAGCTTCTTACTATGAACTTAGAGATTCTTTAACAAATTGTATTGCAACAACAAACGACCTGGTATTTGTACGTATCTAAATATCTATCATAATCATATATATACATAATACAAGTGTGTACGTATGTTAATGTAGATATGCATAGTAATACATTGACAAGACGGAATAATGTAACTGCGTTTGTAACGAAAAATACAGAAGTTGGTGGAAAATGAGCCAATGAAACAAAAATAGGAAATGAACAAAATGATGAATTGATGGCACGCGAAGAGAAGAGAGTTATAAAGATGCAAAACTTATGTTATGTCACTTTCCCTTTGATATTCACACTCCCAACCTCTCTCTCTCTCTCCAATGACTAGACCAGACACATTTTAGTTCTTGCCTCCTTTTCACAGACCATTTTTTCACTCACTTTTTTCCATTTTTTCTTAATTTTTATTACTCAAAATAATAGAGTATGTAGTTTAGAATCTCGAAATGAACCCATCATTTTTCGCACTTGAAGTTGATTTGATTTTATAACCTACCCATAATCCCACTTTCTATTCGTTTCTTCTCCTTTCCTCGATCCCATGCGCTTCCTCTTAGTCTTCTTTCTCATCATCATCTACCTTCTTTTTATTACTATATCTTTCTCATGTGTTTTATATTTCAATATATAATTTTATACATTAATGAAGACCTAATGAATTTTTATTCCACGGTTTATACATATGTTTTGTGTGTAACGTAAAGAGACGAGGTGATACTATAATACAGTATAGAATGAGATGGACAACTTCACACGAGAAAGAAAAAACTATTTGTCAGATTTATGAGTGTACTTATTATATATACAGACAGTATAAGGTTGCATAACTTAGAAGAGGCTTTAATGCCATTACTCTTTAGGAAGATATAATCATAACCAAACATTGTTTTATATAATATCCTACAGAGCTCTTGTCTAGATGTTTATTAATAGTAGGATTAATTAAGATTTAGGTTAGACATATAGGACGGAATCAATAATCCCAAACTTTTGTGAAGCCTTTCGTTGACAAAATAATTTATTTCTTTAACAAGAAAAAAGGTTAGTGTTTGCAATCGCCAAAAGGCTAAAGGCTAAAGGCTTTTAAGCTTTAAAGCAAAAGGCTAACACTGTAAGTCTCCACCCATTGCGCGAATATCATTGAACTTAGATTTTTTGAGGATCTCCTTCCCTTTCTTTAAGCACACCCACATTTATATATATATATATATATATATATATATGTATGTGATAATGTGAATATACTAAGAAGATCAATAATCATCTTTACGCATACCATTTGCATATAATCCAAATTGACATATACATGTAGTGGTAGTAGAAAAAGTTTACATTCACTTTGGTCAAAAGTTCCCAACATTTTTAAGTTTCAAAGATGTTGGCTTTCCATATTTCGATAAGATGAGTAAAACTAACTATACTTCATTGTATTTCATTTTGTTTCTTGAATTAATTACTAATATCTTCAATTTAATTTCTTTTACTTAAAAGACGGAGCTCATGATATTGTTTTTTGAATCATAAGCATAGCAAGATAAAATGGTACGACGATACATATAAAACAAGCCTTTGTTAATGTTTTTAGGGTGTAAACTACATCAAACAATTGCATGAGAGTTATGGGACAGATAGAGGAAAGCCTGATTTATGAGTGACTCATCAAGTTAGGTGGTTTTGATTAAAAACTTTAAATTTGAATGATTTTAATCTTGATTTAGCCATGTATTTATGGTCGATTTTGGGCTTAAATAGAAACTTAGTTTTCCATTATATAATACATTACTAGAAACAAGTTTAATCGTAAGCAAGAGAAGAAAACAAAAGAGTTAGGGAGGTAATTTGGGCGAAAGCCTATTACGATACAACACAAAGTGTGAGGGAGTTTTGGATAAACGCATGCTTTCGATTTATATTATTTTGTCCAAGTTTGCTGCAAATTGGTGTATTTCTTAAGAAACTGGCAAATGAATATTTTCATCTCTATTTTTATAACTTTCATAATATGTTTTTGTGTCGATGTTAATTATAATAAACTAACTCTATAGCAACGAAACTGTTTATCATCGTCCTTTATTTCCTATTTAGTGTCAGAGTCATTACTTTTAGTAAAACGATTCGGTATGTGGATTTGAATAAAATTTTATATTATTTTTGGTACATTATTCTACTCCTCATCACGGTAATTAGCTATAAACATCCCTTTAGCTTCTCATTGTTAAATACACCAAATGCAACAAACTTAGTCATAAGCAAGAGAAAAAAACAACATCGTTAGGTAAGATAATAAGGGTGAAAAGCTTAGTTAGACAAAACAATGGATACCACCAGTACTTGGGTATACAAAATAGCGTTATAGTAAATCTATTTTTAAAGTTATTCTAAAATATTTTAAAAAAGTTTGAACAACATGAAAACTAGGATATGTCATTACATTAATGTGTACGCAAATAATGAAATAAACGAGGGGTAATCTCGTCAACAAGGCCCTATATAACCCAATACACACACATATGCACATAACTTCTTAACCTACTACACACCTTAACTAACCAAAAAGAAAAAGAAGAAGAAGATGATAACGGGAGGCGAATTCTACAAAGTAATGTGTGCAATGGCACCACTCTACTTCGCCATGTTCGTAGCCTATGGATCGGTAAAATGGTGGAAGATATTCACGGCGGAGCAATGCTCCGGAATCAACCGTTTTGTCTCCGTATTCGCCGTCCCGATCCTCTCTTTCCACTTCATCTCACAAAACAACCCTTACAAAATGGACACTATGTTCATCATCGCCGACACTTTGTCCAAACTCATGGTCTTCGTTTTGCTCTCTCTATGGGCCGTTCTCTTCAAGTCCGGTGGTCTTGACTGGCTCATCACTCTCTTCTCAATCGCCACTCTCCCTAACACTCTCGTTATGGGCATCCCTTTGCTTCAAGCCATGTATGGAGATTACACTCAAAACCTCATGGTCCAACTAGTTGTGCTTCAATGCATCATTTGGTACGTTTTTCAATTTTTTCTATACCTTATTTATTTTACTTTTTGACTTATTGGTACGTATCCTCGTAGAATGGTAGAACAAAAGTAATGAAAACGGGTGGTTACTGGTTGGTAAAATTATGGGAAAAATCACAATCAAAAATCAAATGAAATTAGTTAGTTGAATTATTTTATAACCTATGATATTAAAATGTGTGTAGGTATACTTTACTACTCTTCCTCTTCGAACTCCGAGCAGCGAGGTTGCTTATCCGAACAGAGTTTCCGGGTCAGGCCGCCGGGTCAATCGCCAAGATCCAAGTCGACGATGACGTCATCTCCTTAGACGGCATGGATGCGCTCCGTACGGAAACTGAAACCGATATCAACGGTCGGATCAGGCTGAGGATCCGGCGGTCCATATCATCCGTACCTGATTCCGTTCTCTCCTCCTCCTTGTGCTTAACTCCTCGAGCCTCTAATCTTTCCAACGCCGAGATTTTCTCCGTCAACACTCCTAACCGTTTCTTTAACGGCGGTGGAAGCGGTACGCTTCAGTTTTATAACGGTAGTAACGAGATCGTGTTTTGTAACGGAGATTTAGGTGGGTTCGGGTTTACCCGACCCGGATGTGGTGTAAGCCCGAGGAGGCTATCGGGTTATGCTTCTTCCGATGCTTACTCGTTGCAGCCGACGCCACGTGCCTCAAACTTCAACGAGCTTGACCTTAACGGAACCGGTACGCCGGTTTGGATGAAATCTCCTGTCGCCGGGAGAATATTCCGGCATACTTCGTCGCCGAAGATGATGTGGGAGTCTGGGCAGAGGCATGTAGCCAAGGATACTATGAATGGTACGTTTTTTTTTTTTTTTGAAAAAGATGTGTCGTTTTCTTGTTTTCGTAACGCTGACACGACGACGCTTGGTCATTTTCATTCTCTTTCGTGTTGATTAATTTATTTTCAAACTATTTTTTATTGGCTCGTCTCCTTTTTAGTTTGATGAATAGAAAAACATTGATAAACTAAAAAAATGCAGCTTTTTCAGATAATACTTTAGCTTTTCTCTTGTATTTACCACAAATCCCAAGGAATAGTCTAATTAAAAACTTTAATCTAATTTCACAAAAAAAAAAATTATATAACCAATAATCACTATTATTTTATTGATTTTATATTTTGTGTGGATACTTTAAAACTTTGTTAGCTTGATCTTTTTATTTCGTATTTTTGAGCTTAAGATTCTAATGAAACAACATGATTAAGCATGTAAATAAAGCGGACCCCTCATACCACCCGCAAAGTTAATAAAATCATAAAATTACAAAAATTGTCAAGCAGATGTTGACATTTTGTGCCCATGATATTTTTGGTCTCACAAGTCAATCCTTTACATATATATATATATATATATATATATATTTTTTTTTTTTTAAAACTGGTTTTCATATTTATAGCACTTTATACTTGAGAGATGCTATCATTTTCGTCCACCACGTGTGTAATCATCAGCGAGACCGACGCATGATTTTAATTTACTTTTTCGTTTAATTATATGTTTCCGTTAGTAAATTCCACAATCACTATTAACAAGACGACTTATGATTAGTTTCTTCAAAAAAAAAAAGAATTCAAGATTGTCCTATAAATCATACGGTAGTGTCTGTATTAGCTGACGTGAAAAAATATGACTATGTATCAGTACCAGAAAAGGAGATCAGCTTCAGAGACGCACTTAAAATGGCACCACCGTCTACGGCCGCCGGTGGTGATGCTTCCATGGAAGAAGGAGCTGCCGGAAAAGACACAGCTCCGGTGGCTGCTATTGGCAGGCAAGAAATGCCAAGTGCCGCTGTGATGGTACGGCTCATACTAACTGTCGTGGGACGCAAGCTTTCTCGAAACCCTAACACCTATTCTAGCGTCTTAGGTCTTATCTGGTCACTTATATCCTTCAGGTAAGTGAAAAATTACTTAAATTCGTCTGGTCTGTACTCATTGATCCGATTGTTAACTTATTATAATTTTTTGTTTTTTTATATAAATAATAAGCAGATGGCATATAGCTCTGCCAAGTATAGTGGCGCTTTCAATAAAGATAATATCAGACGCAGGTCTTGGAATGGCCATGTTTAGTTTAGGTAATGATAATCATGATCCTTATTTCAACCTACATGATAGCGAGATAAAACATTTTTGTTTTTAAGTATACAAAAACTCAAAACAAATTTTAATTTTCAGGTCTATTCATGGCGTTGCAGCCAAAGATGATCGCTTGTGGGGCGAAGAAAGCAACAATGGGGATGTTGATTAGGTTCATCTCAGGTCCCCTTTTCATGGCTGCTGCTTCGATTCTTGTGGGATTGAAAGGCTCTAGGTTACATGCTGCCATCGTGCAGGTACACATTGGTTCCATATCTAATATTTCAGACTTTGCTTCGATTTAGTATTATAGTATATACTATATACCATATGGCTATAATTTTTTAAAAAACATATTTGATTAATTAATGGAATATAAACTTGACGAGACCGATGTGTTTTTGTGTTCATGCATAGGCGGCTCTACCGCAAGGAATAGTACCGTTTGTGTTTGCGAGGGAATATGGTTTGCATCCAGACTTACTCAGTACATTGTGAGTTTCTTGCATGCTCATTTTGAATTTTTTTTTTATTAATCATTTCTACATTAATGGCTTGAATGTTTAAAAACGAGTGGTATGTTGATTAATGTGAAATTTTATGGTTTATTGATGTTTTTGTTTTCAGGGTTATCTTTGGTATGATAGTATCTTTACCAGTAACTATTCTCTACTACGTGCTTTTGGGACTATGATTCTCAACACAACGAAAGAAAGAATTCACACATGATCGATGAATAAAGAAGCGTGGAGATATAGCTAGATTCGTGAGCTCTTAAAAGAGTTTTAGTTTTTCCTGATGAAGAGCTTGTGAGAAAGATTAACGGTTACATACTTAATTACATTGATGAACTGAAATTACCGCATAAATGGTTAGAGGAGTAACTTAAACGATGTTCTTAGATATTCAACATTGATCATATGGAAGGTACGCAGTGACTAAAGGTTTAGGTTATGATATAATCGTGAATATTATTTCCACGTTGATTCCTTCGAGCTGTAGTGAAGTCATGATTCATATAGGAATCATAATGAATATTCTTGTTATGATATAACGAACAATATCAAACCAAATTATGGATAACGAGTTGATTAATTTATACAAGATATAATTGCAATTTTTGATCATCGTATTTTCTGTCCTGTGACTCATGATTAATCGGTTTGAATAGAATTCAAAATTCGAAAGAAACAAAAAAGGACGAGCCGATGAGGGAAAATAACAATTAGTAATCGTATCGCTGAGACTTGAGAGTGAGGGGGAAGAATATAATTTAAGAGCCAATTTAAGATCGGATTCATATTTTAAAATTTATAAGAAAATAAATAAAATGTTCAACTTGATGACCAAGAATAATAATATTAAGTGCTAATTAAAGATGAAAACCGCCCAAAACAAAAGACATTCGGTGGGGTGGTTTTCTCCTTTTGGAAATACCACGGCGTGAGCATCAAGACTAAAGAATTAAGAACCCGATTGTGATATTACGACTAAATTCGTAACTAAAATGAAAAAATTCCACGTGGACGAATACTGGTAACGACAAGTGGAAAGACCATTCAAGAGAAGTCAAAACCAAAGCCAAAACACGCCCCTAGTAATGCGAAAGCCCGAAACTATCGACACACGTCGACAGTATTAAATATCCAGTGGTATTTCTGTAAATATGTCCTCTTTCCATTACCAACTATAAAAAGCTCCATTTGTTAGTTTCTTTTTATCTCACACAATCACACAAACAAATCCAAAAGATCAAGTTTTAATCACTATTTGATAATGTCTACTACAGGACAGATTATTCGATGCAAAGGTTTTGCTTTTTTTTCGTCTTCTTCATTCGTTAATCCATCGGTTTAGTCTCTATTTGTAATTAGTTTTTATAAGATTCTACCATTTTGAGGTTTTTTATATGAATTTTTTTAGTAACTTTATATTTTGAAATTACAAAACGGCGTCGTTGCTTTGTTGTGGTTGCAGCGGCTGTGGCATGGGAAGCCGGAAAGCCACTGGTGATGGAGGAAGTAGAGGTTGCTCCGCCGCAAAAACACGAAGTTCGTATCAAGATCCTCTTCACTTCCCTCTGTCACACCGATGTTTACTTCTGGGAAGCTAAGGTAAAAATTAATTAAAAACCCATAATTTATCATATAAACAAATCTCTGATCTTGAGTTTAAGTGACAAATTTCGGAATTTTGATTCCGCAGGGACAAACGCCGTTGTTTCCCCGTATCTTCGGCCATGAAGCTGGAGGGTAAAGAATTGCCATAATCTTTCTTTCATTTTTGTGTGTTTTTACTGTTCCGAGATTGAGATTTGTTTTTTTGGGTTTGTGTAGGATTGTTGAGAGTGTTGGAGAAGGAGTGACTGATCTTCAACCAGGTGACCATGTCTTGCCCATCTTCACCGGAGAGTGTGGAGATTGCCGTCACTGCCACTCGGAGGAATCAAACATGTGTGATCTCCTCAGGATCAACACCGAGAGAGGCGGCATGATTCACGACGGCGAATCGAGATTCTCCATCAACGGCAAACCGATTTACCATTTCCTTGGGACATCCACGTTCAGTGAGTACACTGTGGTTCACTCCGGTCAAGTCGCTAAGATCAACCCGGAGGCTCCTCTTGACAAAGTCTGCATCGTGAGCTGTGGTTTATCCACTGGGCTAGGAGCCACTTTGAATGTGGCTAAACCCAAGAAAGGCCAAAGTGTTGCCATCTTCGGTCTCGGTGCCGTTGGTTTAGCCGCTGCGGAAGGTGCTAGAATCGCTGGTGCTGGTAGGGTCATTGGTGTTGATCTCAACCCAAAGAGATTCGAGGAAGGTAAGTTGAAAAAATGATTAGTCTTTTGACCCTGTTCTTCCCTAAAATCTAATCTCCTCAACTTACATTGAGTTTGATATGTTGTTCCAATGGCAGCTAAGAAATTCGGTGTGACCGAGTTTGTGAACCCTAGAGAGCATGACAAACCGGTTCAGCAAGTCATCGCTGAGATGACAGACGGTGGTGTGGACCGGAGTGTGGAGTGCACTGGAAGCATTCAGGCCATGATTCAAGCTTTCGAATGTGTTCATGATGTAATGTTTCCCTTCACATCGATTTCCGACCGAACCGTCCATAACTTACATTGTGCGTATCTGAAGTTAATACATGTGATGTTGCTGTTTCAGGGTTGGGGTGTTGCGGTTCTGGTCGGTGTGCCGAGCAAAGACGATGCCTTCAAGACCCATCCGATGAATTTGCTGAATGAGAGGACACTCAAAGGTACTTTCTTTGGGAACTACAAACCCAAAACTGATATTCCCGGGGTCGTCGAGAAGTACATGAACAAGGTAATGAGAATCCTTCCTATTCAACGTCCTTGAAAAAGTCTTGATCTTTAGAGATTATATATCAATGTTGTGGTGATTTCTTTCTATCAACAGGAGCTGGAGCTTGAGAAGTTCATCACTCACACAGTGCCCTTCTCGGAGATCAACAAGGCCTTTGATTACATGCTGAAGGGAGAGAGTATCCGCTGCATCATCACCATGGGTGCTTAAATCCATTCTCGCACCAATGATGTGTTTTAGTTGCTCTTATGCATTCACAGCAATAAATGAAAAGACATGTCCAATTGATTTTGGTTTTATGCTCTGTTTTTAAGTTAGTTGTTTTCGTGTCTTTTATCTATTATCTTATCGTTGTACTGAGCTGTTAATGTTAATAATATAAACTAGAGATATTCCATTTGCCTATATTGTGCTTTTAACATTCAGAATGCAAACGGACTAACCGTAGTGACTCGAAAGCCGTTTCGAGTCGCCATTCTCGTTGCTTCTTGCTCAAAGGTCTGCCTTTGCCTGCCTTTTCTCGGTTCACTCTAATATCTGCTATCCCCCAAACGCAGCTTTTGGCTTCCACATCGAACGAAACCAGCCTGAAAATGCCATCACCTTCGGTCTCAGCTTCCTCGTTAGCGTACCGCACGTACATCGGTCTGTCCTTATACCGGTCAAGATCCTGCGGAATCCTTACGACCCTTTCAACGCCAGGAGATGAAACCTGTGCACAAGGTTCAAGCTTTTGTTGATGAGCCTATGGAAACAAAATCTATGAGAGAAGTGATTCGAAAGGAAGCAAAGGCTAACCTCTAGAGAGATATTCTCCGGTATGGACTTGGCGAGTTCAGCTTCAGCCAGTTTTGCTCTGTAGATTGTTGAATATGCTTCAATGTCTTCCATTGTAGGGGAACCGAACTTGTTTGTGAGCCTCTCGATCCGAACTTGTATGGTGGAATTGGGTAGAGTCTTGAAAGCATATATGCCTAAATCACCATTAAAGGACTCACAGACTTTCTCAGCTAATGCCAATGCTTCTTTGTCCCACAATGTTCCAGCAAGCTTAAATCCTCCTCCACCACCTCCATCTCCCGCCTTACAACAGTTCTCAGATTACATAGTCATATATGATGCAAAAGTTGCCATCTTTCTTACTCTCACAAATTTAGACATAACTAGAGACTACTTACATAGAGTTCTTCCTCGCTCTCATTGAATTCATCATCCTCGAGATAAAATCCATCATCTTCGTCTTCAGCATCCGTTAGTAGCTCTGCAGAATCAAAAAACATCAATGAAAGGATTGTATATGATTGAAACCGGACTCAAGCTACATAGAACAGACCACAAAAAAGGGAGTGAAAAACAGAGCGAGAGGACTAGGAAATGATTATTACGCACCGTCTAGAACATCTTCGAGAAGAACTTGCTCTTCTCCTTCTTCTTCATCTTCTTCTTCAAAGAGTAATTCTTTGAGTTTATTCGGTTTCGGTTCAACGGTACTCGTTCGCTTCTTAGTCTTCTTTGCGTGTGTCTCGAAGGAAAATTTCGAAACCCGACGAAACTGCGTCGCCGGAAATCCAAAACGTAGATTCGGCGGCGAACGAAAACGATTGACGGCGGAAAGACGTATGTCAAGAGCAGGGCATTTTAAAATCCCGCCGCGACAGGACTGATGCGGTCGGAAACAACAAATCAAATCCATCTTCTCCTGCCAGTTATTCTCGAAGAAGAAGAAGAGACTGGCCTCTGGATTTCAACTAAGATCAATTTATCGGTTCGGTTCATCAGGTCCGGTTTAAAGAGGGTAAATTAAACTGGTTTACTTTTTATGTGAAATAAATTAAACAACATTTTGTGGGAGCGTGAATTTGAGTTCGTAACCCGATTGAACTCTAACCGGAGTTACAATGACCATAAAAAATCACAGGAAAGGTTTGGCGGCGGCTTTACGCGGCGGCGATGAAGCGGTGGTGGAAGAATTACCAGTCGTGTTCGTCTCACCCCAATGCCGAAGCATACTCTCCCAGAAACAGAACTTTTCGAAGCAAGTCTTCAGTCTCTTATCTCTGATCTTAATCTCCCAGTGCCCATCTCTGTAATTCCCTTTCTCCGCTTGTCTCCGATCCCACTCAAGCTGCGCCTTCTGCTTCGATCTCAGTAGACAGAACCTCTGCAATTTCTCAGGCATCGCGTCGTGCACTCTCCACCACGTTCCGTGAGCTGCGTCGCTCGCGAATTGCTGGTAACTTTCGACATTCCAGTTGCAATCGTAGTCCCTGAAGCATAACCACGGCTTGTTATAACCCAAGTAATGAAGAACGTAGAGAATCGGAGGATCAGAACCAAACAGACTCGTCTTCAGTTTCCTAACCTCTGTCTTGTCTCCTTCCCAGAAATGCTTCAAGAAATTCATGTGTTTCGGAATCCGATGCCACCATGTGAATATCTCGTTGAGGTAACCTTGGTCTCCTCCGTTGTAAGACACAACTTCGTCGATGTGGTCCATTAGCAACTGGAACGTGGAATCAGATGGCTCGACCACCATTAGACCGGAGTTGAAGAGCGTGGCGTCGTTTCCGGTTGCGGATATCTCAGGGAACTCGAAGAGGAAGTCGATGTTTCGAAGGATGAGCATGTCTGCGTCAACGAAGATGATCTTGCTGTACTCTGTCAATTGCCAAAGACGGAACTTGCTGTAGTTCCACTCGTTGTATGCGTTTGGTTTAGCCTTAGGGTTTCTGATTCTTTGAAACGCGAGGATCTTCCATCCTGCAGATTCCAAGCCGCTTCTATGGTGCTCGCTTATCGAATCATCGACGAGTATGACCATGTCGCGAGTCGACCCTGACATTCGAATGCTCTGCGCTGCTGCGATGGCTCCACAGACATAATCTTGAGCAGAGTGCAAGATTGTCGCGTAAGCTTCTTTCTTGGCGTTTGATGAGTAGAAGATATCTGCAATTTTGTAAAGTGGCTGAGATAGAGAACGTAGAAACTTGCGACTGAAGTACTTACTACTGACCTTTAGCTTGAAGAGGAACAGAGAGTTCACAGGAACCAACAGGAAGCTGTGACTTTTGTCTTAAATGGTTAAGGTTCGGCTTATACAGCCATGTGTTTCCTTGACGGGTTACAAGTTCTCGACCGGTGAAAAGATTTGGTATTGGAAAGCAGTCAGATACGAAGATCACATGAACATCACGAAGACCTTTAGAAGAAGAAGCCACTCGAGCTGCTGCAAGCTGTAGATGCAACCGAGCCACATCTCTTGACCACTCTCCTGATCTGTTACACGGAAGCTTGGCGACAACAAGACTGAGCCGAGGCTTGCCAGGGACTTGAATCCAAGGAAGAGAAGGACAAATGGGGACTTGAGATTCTTCTTCTTCGTCGATCCATTCCGGGTACAGAGACTCCCAAGTTACGTTACTTGCTGCGTGGTCTAGATGCAAAGCTATATGTTGACAGTCAGGTTTCATTACCTCTTTCCATCGAACAATCTCGTGGTCGTTGAGATTCAGAAAGCCGATTCCTTGGTACTCGCTTCTATCAGATAAGTAGTTGTCAACGATATGTGAGATATGGTTCCAGTTTATCTCAGCTGTAGATACATAGCGAGGATCAGTGGTAACGGAGGGTTCTTGTATCCATTTGGATCGGTTTTCAGCAATTAGTAGCGGTGGAGAACGGTAGAGCGTGAACACAGCAATTGTAAGAATGATCAGCACAAGTTTCAGTGTAGAGGAGATTCGGTTCCAATATCTATAGCCATGAACAACCTTTTCACTCTGGAATCTCCTCTTGCTTGTCTTGTTGTCACTACATGGAAAAACGCAGTAGCAACTTATGTATATGTCAAATACCAACAGATCTCTCAAGACACAATGCTAAAGTTTGACGTTGGGGAACAAAAACAAAAACACAATCGAGAAACCAATTAATGAAGAAGAAGAAGAGAAAAGACTAACGTGGAAATGGACATTGCGTGTCTGGACTCCACGGGACTTGAGGTAGAGACCCTCATCTATTCGTTTAGAGTAGTAGCTGATGCTGCAGCACAAACCTCAGCAGAGAGAGAGAGAGAGAGAAAATGGTTTGTGGCATGGACATGGAGAATTATTGATTTTTACACGTTTTAGACACTACCCTATTTCACACGTTTAACGGTTAGTTCTTTAGTTGTTAAAAAAAAGTCACTACTATGAATGATAATTCTCTGGTCTTTGCAGGATTCCCGGTGATGCCGTCCCATGAGACATGTGATCTGATTTCGTAAACGACGTCGGGGAATTTAAGTGAAGTCTTGTAATTTGGGAGTAGTACTTATCTATTTGCAATTAAAAACTAGTTCAGGTATTTGGGCAATTTATTTTTTATAAAAAACATTATTATGGTAACATTAGTGGCCAAATCAAAAGTAACTATAATCAGTTTCGTTTGTTTGAATAGTATGCTATGACATTCACAACTTTAGAGAAAAGCTACTATTGTTTCTGATGTTGAATAAAGTTTTTTGCATGAGAAGCCATCTCTCTGCTCAAGCAGCTCTTGTTTATAAAAAGGAAACTAAAAAGTTGGTGTCGATAAAAAGGAAAGCCCAATAGTATAGGGTTTGTTTTGCAAAAAAACAAAACTCATTTCTTCGTTTGAGTTTGGTTAAGGAAGATCTGAAAGACTGAAAAACGAATTCACCAGCCTTCGTCGTCAACAGTAATCGACGAGATCACTCGCCGTAGATCTGATCGAACGAGGGTAATAGTAGCGAAACTTTGCGGTGAAACGATGGTGCTGGTTACGTCTGTGCGCGATTACATCAACCGGATGCTTCAGGATATCTCCGGCATGAAGGTTCTCATACTCGACTCCGAAACGGTATATCCGATCTCGTCCTTTTCTCCATCTTCGATTAGTAATCTTCTCTGATTTGTGATTGATAAAAATTAGGCACATCTTCGTCATTCATAACATGGTTTTGATTTCTTGTTGAAATTGCAGGTTAGCAATGTAAGCATTGTGTATTCACAGTCAGAGCTGCTTCAGAAGGAAGTTTTTCTTGTGGAGATGATAGATTCAATCGCCGTATCGAAAGAGTCGATGTCGCATCTGAAAGCTGTTTATTTCATCCGCCCAACTTCAGAGAATATTCAGAAACTACGGTACCAGCTTGCGAATCCTAGATTTGGAGAATACCATTTATGTACGCTCCTTCATCGTCTCTTAAGAAATTTCGAATCTATCATTTTGTTCACTGACAGTTATACATATCTTTGATTTTTATTGTTTTCTCTAATGAATATTTCAGTTTTCTCCAATCTGTTAAAAGATACTCAGATTCATATTTTGGCCGATTCGGATGAGCAAGAGGTTGTACAACAAGTCCAGGTGAGTTCTTAGAATCCTGCTTTTGGCTTGCTCCTTCCTTTCATAGTGTTATGAACATGAGACCGATGCTAAAAGAATGTTTCGTAGCAAAATTTTGGATCAGTATTAAGTAAAGATTTTTAGCTGTCTCTAAGAAGTTGCTTGCTTTGTGATGAAACCGCCATAATTGTGGAGCTTATTATTTCCCCGGCCTGTCTCAAGTTTTCTGATTCAAGCCTGTCTTGCTTGGTAAGCTCGACGTTTGTTTTACATAGTCCTTTTGGTTTTTATGTTGCAGGAGTTTTATGCAGACTTTGTTGCTGGTGATCCATATCATTTCACATTGAATATGGCATCAAACCACCTGTATATGCTCCCAGCAGTTGTCGATCCCTCTGGTTTGCAACGCTACTCCGATCGCGTTGTTGATGGAATCGCGGCAGTGTTTCTGGCGTTGAAACGTAGACCTGTCATCAGATACCAGAGGACCTCTGATACTGCGAAAAGGATTGCACAGGAAACAGCTGTAAGTGAAATTGTGGGACAAGCTCTCCAAAAGTTAATTTCTTCCCGCTACTCACATTTTGCATGCATTTGATGGAAACTAATCTCCAGCTTGCTTAGTCTGTAAATTTTCGTGTATCCTGTATTCATTTTGAAATGACACTTTTGTGTTTCAGAAATTGATGTATCAGCATGAAAGCGGTCTTTTCGACTTTAGAAGGACTGAAAGCTCTCCGCTGCTGCTTGTAATTGACAGAAGAGATGACCCAGTTACCCCATTGCTGAATCAGTGGACATATCAGGTTAACTTGACTAAACAAAAATTATAAGATGTGCCTCCAGATGTTTTGCTTTTTCGTAAAAGTAAGGGTTGCTCATTAACGAGATTTTTTTCTGTAGGCAATGGTGCACGAACTCATAGGACTTCAAGATAATAAGGTGGACTTGAGAGCAATTGGAAGTCTTCCGAAAGATCAGCAAGTTGTGAGTCTTCTCCAATACCATATCTCTTATTAGTTGCGAACCTTACGGCTAATAAGTCTCTTCCCTGAGCAGGAAGTGGTTTTATCATCAGAACAAGATGCATTCTTCAAATCTAACATGTATGAAAATTTTGGGGATATCGGAATGAACATCAAGCGAATGGTAGATGACTTTCAGCAGGTGGCAAAGAGTAACCAAAATATCCAGACAGTAGGTACAAATATGGCTAGTCTTAAAGTATGCTCCTGAAAAGACTTTAATTATATGGTCCTTGTGATAATCTATGAATGCGTTGGTTTTACAGAGGACATGGCCAGATTTGTTGACAACTATCCCGAGTACAAAAAGATGCAAGGCAACGTCTCTAAGCATGTAACACTGGTTACTGAAATGAGCAAGCTAGTTGAAGCAAGGAAACTGATGCTGGTTTCACAAACAGAGCAGGACTTGGCTTGCAATGGTGGCCAAGGAGCTGCATATGAGGTAGTGAATAAATGATCATCATAACTGGATATGCGAAGTCGTGTTGACTCTGTTGTAAGCACGGAGCTAACTCTCTTTTGATGCCTATTTGCAGGCAGTTACAGATCTCTTGAATAATGAAAGTGTGTCCGATATCGACCGGCTACGTTTAGTAATGCTGTATGCTTTGCGCTATGAGAAAGAAAATCCTGTTCAATTGATGCAACTGTTCAATAAATTGGCTTCGCGGTCTCCCAAGTATAAACCAGGGGTACAGTCTCAAACTATCACCTGATTCCGTTTAATTTAAATTGCATCTCTTGATTGTTAAGGTAGATAATGATCTGTAGATGTGCTCCTACTATACTTGTTTCTGTTTTTGTAATTGATCAATTGATACTTGGGTTGCATGTTTTTCGTATCATAACTTTCTGGATGTCACACAACTGCAGCTAGTTCAATTTCTCTTAAAGCAAGCCGGGGTGGAGAAGCGTACTGGTGATCTATTTGGAAACAGAGATCTTTTGAATATAGCACGCAACATGGCTCGTGGACTTAAGGTCTGTTTCTGAGATTACATCTCTCCAGGAACGTTGTAAATCTCCCTATATATTAGATATTGTGTTGCTGACTTTTGAAAAAACACAGGGGGTTGAAAATGTTTACACTCAACATCAGCCTCTTTTGTTTCAAACAATGGAGAGCATAACCAGAGGGAGATTACGAGATGTGGACTACCCATTTGTTGGAGACCATTTTCAACAGGGACGGTATGTGCCACTTAAACCTAGTCATCATGTGTTTGACAGTTAAACTTTACATCAACTAATAAAAAAAATTTGCATAATATCTGGTTAAACAGGCCACAAGAGGTGGTTATTTTCATGGTTGGTGGAACAACGTACGAGGAATCACGTTCCGTTGCTCTACAAAACGCCACCAACGCCGGGATTCGATTTATTCTCGGCGGCACCGCAGTGCTTAATTCCAAGAGGTACGTCATCAAAGCATTTCCACTAAACCGGGTATTTGTCTGCCTCGTTGGGTTTGAGTTCTAAGTAAAAACAGCACTGACCAAAATTAATCATTGCTAGAAAACAACATTGGTTAGTTAAGTCCGAGAACACACAAACCCCAAATTAGTCTTCAGTAAAATATTATCAGGAATCCAAATTAGTTTCCACTGTTCGTATTCGAGACTGTATCATAAGATTGATTATGCTTTGTCTCAGGTTTCTGAAAGATTTGGAAGAAGCACAGAGGATATCAAGATCAGGTAGCCATATGGTGTGAAGGACCCCATAGGATTGCAAATTATGTGTGTATATCTTCATCTTTCTTTTCACACCCAAATCAACTTTAAATTTACATTGAAATTAAGCTTATCAACACATGAATACTAATGAAAATAAAGAAACGAGGACTAAAAGAAGCCTCTAGTACTAAGACACAAACCTGGAGGAACACAAGGAGTCGGAGATGACGTAATCAGTGCCGGAACAAGTGAAGATACTGGTCGGATCATCGTAAGGGTAACTGTAAGCAGTAGGACAAGCTTGTTTGAATATTTTGGAGTAAAAAGTTGGCTGACACACCACAGCCCTTAAACTCCTCTGCAACAATATTCATCTCTATCGAACACATCACAAGCACTCCTAAACGATATCACTTTTCCGTTTGATCTCACGGCCGCATGCACCGGTTTTGCATGTTCCGGTTCCGGTTTTGTCGAAATTGGAACCGGTTCGAGACCCTATATTCGCCCTGACCAGCCCAGTGAGCCCACTGGTGCGTTGAAGACGATGGTTTGGCCCGGTTTGAGCTTGTGGAGATGATAGATTCAATCGCCGTGTCGAAAGAATCGATGTCGCATCTGAAAGCTCTTTATTTCAGCTTAGTCTGAAAATTTCGTGTATCTTGTACTCATTTGAAAGACGCTTTTGTGTTTCAGAAATTGATGTATCAGCACGAAGGCGGTCTTTTCGATTTTTATATATGGGCTTTCAATGGTCCAAAATTTGACAATGCCCAATAAAGACCAAGTCCAGATGGACATGCCCATGGACAGCCCAATTGTATCTATCTATATATTTTTGTAAAATTCAAGCTTTTCTAATTAAAACTTTATGTTGCAAAACCCATATTTTTTTGGCCCATGATTGACCCGTAAATCTACTCTAACCTGCCCAGAAATGAACGCGGGTCAGGTGGTCGAAGCCCAGTTGGACACTTTTAGTATTGGGCTTGTCCATGGACAAACCATCATTTTGTGAATTGGGCTTCACCCATGGTCGGCCCAACGCACTGGTCAGGTTCGTTGAATCTTGTTCTGGTTTCGTACATGATGACTAGCCAAAATCCAAAGATCGAATTTTTGGTATGTGTGTGTATTCATCGCGGTACAGTTTAATTGGGATTGTTTTTCGAACAAAATAATGGCTAACCAGGAGGTGTAACTTGAGTAAATTTTTCTCTTACTCATAATTACGCAAAACAGATTATAAATACATTTTTTTTAGTAAAAACTATAGACCCTTAGATAGAGTTTCAATATCACTTCTACAGAATTTTTGGAAGTATTTATTTATCAGATGTAATAACAATAATAGGAAAGTTCACCAAAAGCCAGAGAACAGATTTTGTTTGTGGTATTTTGGAATATTACTCTCCCACGAGACAATAACAAAAAAAATCTATTTTTATTTAATGAATAGAAAAATATTAGAAACTGACGTCAAAGGTATTAAGGCAATGCCAATTTTGGTATCAGAAATAAGAAAAGAGAAAACATTAAAATAGACCTAATTGAGTAAAGGAACAAACAAAAAAAAGATCTTTGTAGCTCGGCTGCTGCCATATGATGTAAGTGTGA
Organism: Thlaspi arvense; assembly: GCA_911865555.2. Classification (NCBI taxonomy): domain Eukaryota; kingdom Viridiplantae; phylum Streptophyta; class Magnoliopsida; order Brassicales; family Brassicaceae; genus Thlaspi; species Thlaspi arvense. The sequence goes on from OU466861.1 coordinate 53,709,272, forward strand.
AACTGACACATCTCTCTCTCTTCTTGTCTCATCCCTGGAAGCATTCTTACTTCTCGTGTTTTCAATTACTTCTCGAAATCGCATAAAACCCCCCTTCTTAATATATATTTATAAAACATTCCACAGTTTCTTTAAATAAACCTTCTTACATCCAAATTTAACTACATCTTACTTCCGACTAATTTCGAACTAATTTAACTACTCAACTAAATTAAGATATGTGTATTTTGGTTTAACGTTTTTGCACGGAAATGTGTTACGATTAAGTTGGATTAAAATTTTGAGGGTTTTTTTTAAGTCAACGAACACGTTTTCTTCTATCTTTGAGAAATATTCTTCTTGTGGTAATTTCGCTATATCTTACTAAAAAGTCATATCAGTAATAAAACCAGTTAAATAATTGTGGAGCTCGAGACGATTTCTCCATACTTCTCTTTCTTTTTGCTTGGCTCATACAAGCCAGTTTCTGACTATCCATTTCAAATCGATTTTTTTATTTAATTACTAGATCCTCCTCTGTCTCTTCTATCCATTCATCTAAATTGTCTGCCCTATTTAATCATTACTTAATTCAATGACGTATCTAGTTATAATCATAGATCAATGCATTATATTTCTTAGTTAATTAGTTATCTGACTTTTGAATTTTGATAACTGTGTGCTTAGTCGAAGTTTCTGTCAAAATCTAGAGGATTAACTCGAAAGAATAAAGCGTGACGAAATAGATAAGACAAAAACAAAGTGAGATTACTTATCAACATATGGTTGAGAGTGATGGATGGTTATTAATTAATTACAGTTTCGATTCAATATTTTTTTTATGTGTTTCTTCTATACACCTCATCGTTCTTATCATATGATTCTGCTTCGATACAGTTTCGATATATCTAAATACAACTGACTGTAATTTTTGAACAGTAAACGCAGTGCATGCAAAAAGGAACATTTACCATCCGAACTTCATGAAAAGCCAGTGAGTATTTAAATCAATGGTATTGATTTGATTATCTGATTAGAAAGTTTAGCTAACAAAATTTTGACAGCGAATAACTCAGTTTTGACATCACATCACGGTGATAATGATACACCATTTCTGTACGTACCTTTTCACGTTTTTGAATAAATTGTATTACTTTGACAAACCAAAAAAAGAGAGAATAAATTGTATTACTTCGTGAAAACATTTTATAAAAATTGGTGTTTTTGAATATTAGTTTAACCGTTTCAAGAAAATGTAGGCCAATCGTCTTATCAAGATTATCCAACATATTCAAATATCTTAAACCAAAAAAAAACTACATTAGATACAAAAATGAACATTTACATGACGAGAAAAAACATATTATATTATATTATACATCGGCCATCGAAGTAGAACATACAATATAGCATCAGAAAAAGACCTGGTACAACAAAGCCACCCACTTCCTCTTTTGATTTTGTATACGAACAAACAAAAAAACAACTAACGTTATATTCTTTTCTTTTTTTTTTGTCGAAAAAACAACTAATGTTCAAAATTCGATTAACTCTTTCTTTTTAATTGATAAGCAAAACAAAAAAAAAAAACACGAAGCGCATCCCTCTCAGAAAATAGGAAAGCAACACGTAGTTTTCGAACTAGTAGCACCACTCGTTGTCCCAACAGCATCAACTGCTTCTGCATCATCATCGAACAAAGACCAAGATCCTCTCTTAGAGACAGAGGTTCTTCGACGATTCTCTGGTAACCACTTGGCTTGCATGTATCTCGTAGTCCTCCATGGCGGTCTAGGCATTCCTTCTTCCTTCATCGACTTTTTCATCTCACCACAAACCAACGAAACAACTCTTTTGAGTTTCTCTTCTGTCGCAACGAATATTGTCGGAAGCATCTGAGTCATGTTTTTGTAAGCTTCTGTCTGTTTCGCCAGCTCAAACTGAGATTTGAAATCAAGATCTATTATCACACGCTTCATCATCATCATCCCATTGCTTACGTCATCACCGTCGCGATCACTCGTCATAATGACGTTAATGTACTCGTACTTCCTCGTGCACCTAAACACTCTACACCCTGTGCCATTTTCACAAAACCCATAAAATTAAAAATCAAAAACTTGACTTTCTCTATTTTTCGAACATTAAAGGAGAAAAAAGTCTTCAACTTTACAAAGATTGATCACATGAATATTTCTAAATTTTTCATTTCCAAGATATTGAGTGTTAACGTATTATATACCTTCACGGCGATCAAAAGAAGAGTCCCATGAGGTTTTAGCGATAGAACAATCGTAGCCGTCAGATCTAAGCTTAGTGACAATCTTTTTCATCATATCTCTCTTCTCATCGTCTCCTTCGTATGATAATCTTTTTTTCTTGATTAATGCATTTACCTTCTCTCCCATTTCTTTCTCCTCCTCTCCTTTTGTCCCAATAACCTCCTGTAAATATATATTAAAGATTTAACTTTTCTAAAGAAAAAAGGAAGAAAAGAAATGCATTGAAGAGAAAATAGATATTGACCTGAAGAGTGATAAGAGCTCTTGAAGACTTCTCTTTATGATCGGAGACGGAGATCGGAGATTCAATATAATCGATCACAAGCTTCTCTAAATCTTCTTCTCCCCAACTCCCCATCTCAAAATATTCTCGCCTTTCTCTACTGATTTTTCTTGTTTTTTTTCGTTCTTTTTGATATTTTTGCCTGATTCTGATATTTTTTTGGGGGAAAGTTGAGAGAGAGAATGAGTCTTTTTTTTTTTTTTTTGAAGTGAGCAAGAGCAAGAATGATTTTTGAAGGTTGAACATATATGTATACAAGTGCGACACAATCTTATCCAGTTTTGTTTTTGCATAATATATAAATTATTTGATATTCGTTCCCTTTATAAAAAAAAAGTTTGTTGTTAATTAATGCTTTATCTTATTTTTGAACGTGAGTACTTTGATAAATTGGGATTTTCCCTATTTGCACCAAATTTTTCTCTTTTCTTTGAATATAATAATAATTTTGCTTCTCATGTCATACGTGACGGTAGAAAAAGTCGTTTCATGTCACTTTCCACTTGTCGTATTACACATATTCGAAGCTTAATATGATTAATCTGCGTGGATATTTTAAATAAAAGTCATCAGTCAGAAGATAATTTGTTTAAGTTTTGGCTTTCTCTAGGAAATGACAAAGCTTTGGTTTTAATTCAACAAACCAGATTTTCCATTTAGATGTAGTTACTTACATAGACTGTCCATTGTTCGCTAATATGCTTCTGGGAAAAATTAAGAATTGTCACTTAAGGGAATTATTATAAGTTGTTGAAAATAGCATATTCTGTAATTTTAAGATGAATAAATAATTCTATGGGTTTTAGGTATTTTTAGATGATATTTTTTGGTATTGTAATTACGCTGCCTAAGAAAGAAAGTTTTAGAATGTGTTACTTAATTAATATATAAAATATCAATTATTTTAACTAATTTCTTTATTTCTAATCACCACTGGTTTTTTTTCTGAAATAAATGATTACAAGTCAAAGATATCCATCCGTATTACATTATCTAAGTTACAATTAGTGAATCTTTCCTTAATTTGGACCGATCTGCCGATCAGCATGTAGTCATCTGTCTTTGTTAATCACAAATGCCAATAGAAAAGATAATTGCAAGAGCCTCACGTTTTGGCTTAAACGAAAGATGACACATGCATGTGTATATTTATGAGTTAATTGAATGCATATAAGTTTATAATTCGAGTGACGGCAGCTAGTATCCAATGATTTTGACCTTTTTGATTTTACACCTGTAATTTACATATTAAGGACTCGTACAATTCGTACAATTTTTTAAGTTTATTTATTGAAAATCTGAATTTACAAAATAGTCAACTAGTGAATTCTAATTGGACTCAAAGCCCAAAAGCTTGGGAAGTTATAATGGGCTTTCAGCTTTATTCATTCTTCTGAGTTCAAATTTCGGGAAAGTCTCGTTAACCCCGATTAACTAGTAATTGATTTGCTTAGGCATCATAAAAAAAAACCACAAAGAAACACAAAGCTATCAATAAAATCTGAAGAAAAAAAAACAAAATCACATTACAAAGTCATGAGAAGGATTTCGAACTTCAAAAAAAACTATGATTAAATTTATTTTTTGAAAGAAAAACAACAGACTACGTGTGATGTTCGATTTTGTTTGAACATGGGAGAGAAACAGGTTTTGAAAAGCATTGGGGTTTTCAGACAGTGGTCGAAGCATAACTATAGGCAGGGATCTTAGCAAGCTTCTTCTCCTTCATCATCTTCCTAACTCTCTCAACATCTTTCCACATCCCTCTGAACGCATACACATTAGCCAAGACCACATAAACACCATCGTTCCACGGCTCGAGCTCGACCATGTGCTGAGCCACCCACTCGGCCATCTCAACATCCCCAAACTTCTCACACCCACCCATCAAACAACCCCAAACCACCACGCTAGGCCTCATCGGCATACCTTCCACGACTATCTTAGCTTCCTTAAGCCGACCGTCTCGGCTCAGTAGATCAACTATGCATCCGTAGTGCGACAAGCCCGGTTCCAAATCGAACTCCGACTTCATCATTGCGAAATATGCTTTACCTTCCTCCACAAGACCTCCATGGACGCAAGCACTGAGCACTCCCACGAATGTTACACTGTTTGGTCTGACACCGGAGTCTCTCATCTCACGGAAGCATTCCAAGGCCTCTGGTGTTTTCCCGTGACCTGCGTAGCCCATGATCATGGATGTCCACGAGACGACGTTTCTCTGAGGCATTTCGTCGAACACTTGACTAGCTAAATCCATACGCCCGCATTTTCCATACATGTCGATGAGTGAATTCATCATCATGATGTCAGGTTTCTCCTCGTGTTTAGCTTGAAGAACGCATCTGTGAAGCTGAAGAGCCAAGCTCAAATCACCTAAGCTTCCACAAGCTGACGTCACACTCACCATGGTGAAATCGTCCGGCTCAAAACCGCTTCTTTTCATCTCGACGAACATTTCAACAGCCTCGTTGGCTCGCGCGGCCTGGTTAAGCCCTCCAATGACGGCGTTCCAAGACCCTAACTTTCTCTCAGGATTTTCGTCGAACACGTTACGGGCGTCCCTGATTTTCCCTGCCTTGCAGTACAACGTTATGAACCCACTCTCGCAGAACTCATCTCGGACGAGCCCTAGCTTCACGGCGACGGAGTGAAGCTGCTTTCCCATCGGAAGGTCGTGAATCTGAGCGGCGGCTTTGATTACGATCGGAAAAGTATATCGATCAGGCGAAACATTTGATCTCACCATACCCAGGTACACCTGAACAGCATCGAGAGGAGAGTCATGGCGTATGTAGGATCGCATGATGTTGTTCCATAAGAAAGCGATCCGAGCTTGATCGAGGATGCGAGAACGGAATATATCACCATGGATCCGACGGACACGAGCGAGGCTGTTGCAGTTTGATAACAGCGTTGCTAAGAATTTGTTTCGGTCTTCGGGTGACAGAGACGTAGTTAGGGAAGATGAGATTGAGCCAAATGGTTCGTCTATCGCGGTGGCTACAGCGGCCGGAGTAAAAGAGTGATTCGAACGGCGAACGACGGTGACGTAATGTGTTGTCTTAGCACCATTATTAAGCCTAGAGACAAGACCAGAGAAGAAGACCATATGTGTGTATTTGGTTTTTCTCCTGATCAATAATTGCAAACATATAACTACGCAAAACTTTAAACCCAACTTAAAGTACAAAAATTTGTTACATTCAAAAGATGTTTTTTAAGAAAAAAGCTCAAAGATCGAATATAGAAAGTTGAAAGCTGCATATGACAAGTTCAGAGAGACACTACAACATATTACTGAATCGAAAGTAAACTGTTTCCACAGATCCAAATCTGATAAGTTATATTGAATCACACAGAACAGTTGCTGAAGACTTTTAACGATCACCACGTGAGAAATTGATCTTGGTTCGACCAGAACCACCATAATCATCCCTTGACGAGCCACCACCTCCGCCACTTGCCCTCATAGTTCCTCCAGATCCGATTTTGTCCAAAGGTTTCTTACCTTTCTTCAAATCAGTCACAAACTGGTCAAGACCAAAAGGATCATCTTCTTTCTCAAACTCAACAGGTCGTTCTCTCTTGCTTCCCGCCCTCTCGGAAGCACCGGTGAAAGCTTTGTCTGGTTTAAACCTCTCAGTGTTCTTGAGCTTCTCAAGCTGCTCGTCTGCGTTTCCGTACATCTCCTCGTCAGTATCCTTCTTTGGCTTGTACAGGGTCGAAAGAGTGGCTTGTGCAGTGAACAAGCCTTTGTCATAAACATTGTATTGGTCATCCGTGGCGAAACCAGAGTCCATTCCTTTCTCTTGGTTAAACAGACGTTGATCGTACATAACTTCACCGCCTTTTCCTCCCGTAGATGCCATTCCAAGAGCAACTTTCTCACTGATATCACGGTCTCTGTCTCTCGTGATCTTGCTCTTCTTCCCCATTGCAGCATCTTTGGCTTCCAACCTTCTCTCCCTCTCTCTTTCCCTCCGACGCTCTTCTCGGATCTTCTCCCTCTGCATACGCTCTTCCCTCTCTTCTCTACTCTCTTTTGGCCCTTCCCTCTCTCTTTCTCTTTCCCTATCTCTTTCTCTCTCGCGGTCATAGTCGTAATCACCTCTTGGGTCAACACTTTCGCTCCTACCCCTGTCCCGGTCAGATGAGACAGGCATGCTCGCAGCAGCACCAGTCCTTTCAGACCGAGCTTTTTGGGCAAGTGCCCTCAATTCCTGCTCTTTTCTCTCCTTCTCCTTCATCATCATCTCTTTCTGCACCTTTGACCGCATTGAAACAGCCTCTCTAGCTTTCTGCTCAGCTACATAGAGGGCCTCTGATAACTTGGCGAAGTTATCATTGATCTGAACGTCTTGTAGCCCTCTTCCATCAGCAGCAAGACGCTTATCAAGAGGGATGGTATAACCTTTCGGATTTTTCCAGTTGGAGATACAAGGAGGGATTTTCCAGTCTTGCTGGTCCTTGACGGTAACAGGCCTCGGCGGCGAATGCATGACGGGAACAGGAGGAGAGCCAGAAGCCTTTGGCACTCTCTTGTGCTTGAACTTTGGTGGATCAAGTGGATCCACAGGCATCTCCACCATCCTAATGATCCTCTCTTTAGCCCCTGAATTGAACGCTGAAGATTGCTGGGATGGCTTATATTTGATATACTTCGAGTCGCCTGATTGCCTCGGTACGTTGTTAGGCTGCGCTGCACTCAGCCTCACGTTCACAATCTTCTCAATGGCAGCTTTCGTTTCTTCCGCAGTCTCCTGAATCTGCTTCTGCAGCTCATCCTCCTCATCCACCACAGCATCCAAGTCCCCCTCGTTTTTCAGTATCTTGGGGATGATATCCTTATGCTGAGAGTACACAATCTTCTTCGAATTCTCATTCAGCCTCACAATGGCGTCAAAGACCACGTTTCCCTGAGCATCCACAGTAACAGGGAGAGTCTTGGAACCAGGCTTATTGGACTTGTTCTTTCCCATGCCAAGAGGATACTGAGCAACATGAATCTCAGGGAAAGCACCACCATCCCCAAAGTCCTCGGGGTTCCTCGGACGGAAGCCTTGCCGCTTCAGGTAAGCAGGCACCGCTTTGAAGGCCACGGCGGAGGATTTTTCCGTCTCGGATTCGGTGAAACGGTTCTTGAACCATGGATCATTAGAATGGTCGTAAAACGTCGTAGTCGTAGCTTTGGCCGCAGGTAGAAGGTCTTTAAGAGTCTCCATAGCAAGCAGCTCGACGGATGGCTCGCACCCTGAATCGAGATACTTAAACCCTAGTGACCTGCATATAAGAAAAAGGAACAATACTCAATCAGAACTTACCAGATTACGATGGTGAGCAAACTCTACGATTGCACAGATCCACCAAAATTTAGGGTTTCTAGAGATAAACTCGACGCGACTATTAGATCCTGACTAAATCCGATTAAATCCATGGTGAATTATCTACATCGAAAACGAAAGCAAGTAGGGCTTTAACAATCGCTGAACTTTTGAGATAGACGGAAACCTAAAGGAACAGCAGTGTACGAATATGATGGAAGAAGCTAACCTCGGAGGAAATTAATCGACGGGATGAGCGATTTTGAGAGAGAGAGATTAGACGCGGCGCAGAGCGGTGAAGAACAATGAACGGAGGTGAAGCTTGTTTCTAGATAAAAAAAAAAAAAAAAAGTTTCAGGCTTGAAGAAAGCCTTTTAGGGTTGGTGATTAAAAAAACCAAACCAATTTGTTATATACGGAGTGTTGGAAATTAAATTATTTTTTTCCCCGAGTGGAATAAGATGAGTCGGTTAACAAAAAACTATAAAAATTACGTCGCCTGAGAGATTCGAACTCTCGCGGGGAAACCCCATGTACTTAGCAGGCACACGCCTTAACCACTCGGCCAAAGCGACTCGTTGTATCTAAATATAGTAAGTTTAGATTTACTCTTTTCCTTTTCTTGAAGAAAACTCGTTCGTTAAAAATACTACACTCTAATTTCTAGGATAATAATCTAGTAATTTTCATATGTGTTTAGTCATGATGAATGGAATTAACGTGTTTTTGTTAACATAGATCGTTAATAAATATATATATATGGTCTACAAATCGTAAGTCATTGCCTAAATATAAAATAAATATTATATCAAATCCTAATAATGATTTAACGTAGAGATAGTAAGCATTTTATAAAAAAAAACTCCTCGAATTAAAGGTATTGAAATATGATACAAGCGTTCAAAACCCAAAAGCTTATATATGAAGGTCAAGATCTTTGTCTCTCAGCTTCGCGTGCTTGAGTAAAGCTTAATTAGTTTTTTTGCGAAAAGCTTAATTAGTTTAACGACAAAGATTTTTGACTTTAGAGCTGTTAATCGCACTTCCTTGCATTACACAACTCGATGGAGGTTTATATTGTTATAGAAGTTTAACCGCCTTTCTTCATATTTGACCATTGACAATTTGACATGGTCACGTGAATCTATGTGGTATGGCACTTGAGTACCGTATGCAAACAATTTGACCATCGTTTTATCATAAATAGTTGTAGGGCTGAAATAAAATATTTGAGAGTTTTAAACCTTTCGTTAAAGCTATTTTATTTCATATTATTAACGAAAATACGTTAATAGTTATTTTTTAGAAATTATCGGGTTGTGTAGAATATATATGGTGAGAATCGAATAGGGTATTGATTCCTGACCTGGTTTCATATTTTTTTTTAGCTAACTAAATAATAACGTATATAAGCGGATTGAGCAATATTCGTAATCCTTTAATTTGATTTTGTTTGGATCATCATATGTAATCATTTGTTTACCGGGATGGTGTTGGTGTGGCGATACTTTTAAAGAAAGTTCTAGTTTCTGATTTATACGCATAATAATAATTCATATACTATACTTTACCTGGAAAAAATTAGTCTATTTATTATATATACTAGTATATAATAAAATTGGGAGCCCATTAAATAATTAAGAGAACCGTCTACATTTTGAGAAAAAATGATAACTAAATAAAGACTGTGCTCGTGGGTGGAACCTCTCCGTTGACCGCGGATCCCGATGGCAATGGCCTTTTCCTACGGAATAGTTAAATGCATGACTAAATAACGTAACAATTAATTTTAGTTTAAATCAATGTACGATGATTATAATAAATGGGTTAACTTAATCACCTTATGAGGCGCTGTTTTGATTGATGTTTTCGTCGAGAAGACTCACGCAATGCTTAATTGATTTAACATCAACTGAAATTGAAAACAAAACAAAAAACATGTATTTCCCTCATGCCTGGATTTGCGTATGAAAAAATGAACTGTTCAAACTTATAATAAAATAAAGTTCTTCGTCTAGTATTTATAAAATACAATAAACAAAGAATGTATTAATCTCAATCGTTGGATTTGCATGAGTTAGTGCATGTACACGTTAATCTAAGGGTCAAGTCATTAATTATGTCTGACTAATGCGAAAAGGTCAAATAAGAATATATTATAACAAACACTTAACCTACGAAATGGTTTTTGGCAAAATGGAGTCATTTTCTTGAGATTTTTTTTTTTTTAACGTCGTTTGATTAGAGACACTAATTCAAATTTCAGAGTTGGTTATATACTTATATCGATATAACTAGGGGAAATTTGTGAATTAAATTGGGAGGGTTATAATAAATATACCAAGTTGAAAAGATTCCATATCTGCCAACTAACAAACCATCTGAGAACACATTTCTAATTAATCATACAAACAAAAGATTCATAAACTAGAGTGTATATTATCAGCCTATACCTTTAATATAATCATAAATTAATTAACTTTTCAAATATTCACCTAAAAATGAATGCTTTCGCTAAATTACAAAAGAAAAAGAGAAAGGCAGTTATCGTCCAACTTTTTGGCATTTTTCTTACGTATCGCGTGATTTGTTGTAGGTTTCGTTCTAGAAGATCCGATCACAATAAAAAAGAGTATAAACATACTATATGATCAAATCAGGTTTAATTAAGTATATTAAACTCTGCTGTGAATCCAGTAATTAAATGAACTTTAGAGAAATGGGGCTAAAATGAAACCATTTAAAACAAGAGATATTAAATTTTAAAAAAACTAAGGAAAAAGGGGGCCAAAATTGGAAGACTCAAAAGGTTCACCCATCGAAGTGCCATTTTCGTCGCTGTGGTAATAAAAGCTATAACAGTTATTAAAATACCAAGGCGAACTAGGTGGATACGCCGAGTCAACGTACACAAACTCGCTCCAAGACTCATCGTAACTCGTCTCTAAACTCGGTAACTTGACTATCTCGCTCAGTTCTTCTGCCGTCGATGACGCAGCTTCTTCGCTCGACGGTGACAACGAGGAAGACGATGTAGACGTCGAGTAGCTCGACGAAGATAAGTGCGCCTCCGGGACGGCGGTGTTGGGATCGGAGATCACAACGGCAGAGGAGGATGAGGAAGAGGAGAAGTCCATGGAGGCAGCTACGGCGGCGGCGGCTTGAACGTCTCGGGGAGAGGAGGAAGCTGGACGGGGAAGGTAATTGGCGAGCTCCGGGAAGTTAAGGACGGCGGACGTTCCTTTGATGGTGAGAGCAGCAGCGTCATGTGCACGCGCCGCCATCTCCGCCGTGGAGAAAGTGCCGAGCCAGATTCGGCTCTTCTTGCGTGGCTCGCGGATCTCGGAAACCCATTTGCCCCACGTTCGCATCCGGACGCCTCTGTAACCCGGGTCGGGCCTAACCCGTTTCTTGTTGGTTCGATGGGTCTCTCGATCTTGGTGGTGGTGATCCTCCTCCTCCAGTACCGGAGACGATTGTAGGTCGACGGAGGAGATGTATGACTCGGTCATTGACACGTGGTTTTACTCAGTGAGTGAGGAGAGTACGTACTAATAGGGTTTATATAAAGGCTGGAGAGAAGAGAGAGTTGAAGTATTGAAGTAAAAGTGTTGAGGTTAGTTAGAAAAGGACAGTGGATCGCTTACTTATGATGACAGGTGTGTTCACATTACGTCAATATATATATTTGAAAATGACCCATTTAATTTTATTGTTTAATGTTCGTATTTCACATTCGGCGAGTAAATGTTTATTTATCTTTTCGTGATAACCTATGTATGGTCCATGGATGAACTTGAATCTTTCATATGGGCTAAAAATTCCATTTTTTGGAATTGACTAATTAAGAACTTATGCAATATAAAATGGAGAATTGTAAGAATAAAATTGTAATCACGAATATGCGTAAACTAATAGTTAAAACTTGGGTAACATATGTATATGTAAATTACAAAATATAATACTATAAGAATTTAATCATTTACGTGCTGTTGATATACGTACATTAGCTAGATTGTTTCCGATTGAAATAAAAGATTATTTTCGAAATAGTGTATATATATTTATACTTATACCAAAATGGAGAGCTGAAAGTAAATATATAAATATTTTTATTTTGTCTGGCTGCGAAAAAAGAAAAAATGATACTGTTATAGTGGAAATGAATGTCTTTCGGTGGAAATCGAGTTTCTCAACTAAACTCGAGCTCGAATCGATAATTAAAGCTTTCATATATACTAAACTCGAGCATGATATGTTTGAATATTTTCATTCGTCATTGATGCTTAGTTTGCTCGCATATTTCCTAACACCTGATGGCTCTCTGTTTATATGATGTAATTAAGAGTAAGGAAAATGTTTATAGACATTGATCAACGATACATATGGTATATAATATGATTCTCTCGTCTAGAAACTCGTTTTTTTTCGGGGTTTAAATTTGATAAAAATGCAAATAAACAGATCATAGAGTAAAGATAGTACTACAAATTAGAAAGGAAGGGAAGAGGAAAAGAGATAATTAAAGAGACCCACAAGGAGTGAAGGCTCTTTGCCCCATCTCAGCATGGCATTTCTGACAACTGTCAACACCCTTCCCACATGCCTTTATTTTTAATCTTCCTAATTTTTATTTTATTATCATTCTTGCATACATTCGCTATATAATGTTCATTTACCACGCATATATATATAATCATATCAGCATTATTCAACACATTTCACTATTTATATTTTTTTTCTACTACTTCTTTTTTTGGTTAATCGATTTGATTTGATTTGATTTGATCGTGACGTTTTAGCACCTGAGAGTATCCTCTAAATGTATTTTGATATATATATATATCAATGCTAGAACTTAGCCATTCTAATTGTGGTGTATTGATTATTACCAGATAAGAATTAGTGAGAAATACAATCATGCCGTTTTGGTGTTTTCTTACCAGTAGTTACAAATATATCGTATCGTAATTTTGGACAAGTATTTATGAGTCTATTATTATATTTATTGTAGTTTATATTGGTTAAGTGAATAAGAAGGCATCTGTTAAGCTAGTATAGATTTAAATTTAGACGTACTATTTCTAAGTAGTGTTCGCTTCTGTATTCAAGTATGAACACTGATATTCAAAAACTAACTTCCATAGATTTTGTTGACGGTGTTATAATTCAACCCTTGCGCTAATAACTAGTTTATAGTATATTTTACCAAAAAAACTAGTTTATATTGAACTGATCATAAGAAACAGATGGGGGAGGAAGGCTGACCAAAGTTTAGAATATAATAAAAGATCATACCAAGGAAAAGAAAATATATATACCATTTGTGATGGTATTAACTTTTTTAAACATATTAATAAACCAACGAATAGTAGACTCATAATCGTCTCAGACAGATATCAAATAATATAAACTATTCTTCTTCCGCCACTGGTGTTCGAACAAAATTAGTTAGTTTATAAAACTTGATATCTAAATATGCATTTTTCTGATGAGTAAATAGTTTTAAGTTTTAAATAAATATACAAGATGCATTGGTATTATAAATTAATAACATGGCGTGCCTCGTGCATAAGATTAGGGTTTCCATGCTACCATCAATTACGTAATGAATTCTTTTATTTTTGTCCATTATAAAATAAAAACATGTGAACTGCCATTATGAAAATCCAACAGCATCCATTCCTCGCACAGTCGCACTAAATAGCTGTGATATTTTTTTGGAAAAAGACTATACAAACGTGTGTGTTTGTGTATCGCTATCATATATGTCATGCTATTAATCGATCTCTCCGTTCTCTTTATGTTCTAAATCTATTAATTTTTCATGGTTTTGTTTGCATAAGTTTCATGGAAGTATAATATCTTCCATGCCTAATTCTAAATATATAAACATGCATATATAGCTGCATCATTACGTGTGGCCTAGCTAATATCGTCAGCAAATAATGGTCACGAGTAATTAAATAGTGCCTTCAGTATTCAATTATATCATCTTATCAATGCTATTAAAAAACAATTTTATTAATCACACAATTACACAGATTTTACCGGAGAAAAACATTGACCTGTATTGATCTAGCTAGTAGCAACATAACTTAATTCATAACAGCGTCGTGGTCAGGAGCAGGCAACAACAAATGTAATAGCAGTATATTATAAAATCAGTTTAGATTATTCTAGAAAACTTTGTGATATTGGTTAATGAACAAGCAGTACTCCAATTAATTGATTCGAGAAAACTTTGTGATTTGTGTTAGTTGAGAACAATGAATGGGCTGGGACCATTTTGAGCCTACAAGAATAAGAGGTTGGTTAACTGTGGGCTTGAAATAAATGGGGCCCATTTGGACCCCTAAATTTACCAACTTTCGCAAATTTGACCACACAGTTTTCAACAATTCAGTACATAATCTCCCTGTCCTTTTTCGCTTGTCACGGTTGCTATAATTATATGATCGGCACACGCACACACCTAACCAATAACCACTACACAACCCTCTACACTATATATTGTGTACCTTCATAAATAACATTCGTGTTTGCACACTGATTGTATATTTAATTCACTCAACTACTGACTAAATGAGGTGCTTATTTATTTGTGAAGTTATAACTTATAAGTATATAACGAATGCTGATCTATTCAAATTTCTCCAAATGTTTTTTTTTAGATAAATTTCTTCAAATGTTTTAAAGGTCGTACATACACATGTAAATGTCTATTATACAAGACTCACAAGATTTTGTAGTCCGGATATATTATAATATTGGCAAGGAGTTCGACTAAAAAAACCCAAATTATTGGGAAATTGTTATACATATACATAGACATAGACACTGATTGATTTGTAAACGTTAATTTCTTGATTTAGTGAAAACAGTACTGCATTGTTCGGATTAGACTTGTTAATTTTAGGAGTGAATATATATATATATATATATATATATATATATATCTTTTGATTACAAAAAAAACATATTCTGGAAATTATACTGGGTCGAACCCTCAGTCTCAACATCACGAATATGCTTAAAGAAATTCAAATTCATGGAGACTTTTTACAATTGTATAATCAATGTTCGCGCCACAATTATGCATATTCTTTTGGCGCATATCATATTCTCACATAACTACTTGGAATATATAGAATCTGTACGCCATAAACACATAACCATAACTAATTTTGTACTTTTGATGGTACTAAGATTCTTTTTTCTTGGGCACAAATGATACCAATTTTTAAATAATTATCTTTCTAAAACTGTTGTACTAGTGAATTAATGCCGGAGATGTTGATGCATTGGCTACAATAGTATATGATAATATAGTTATGCTTATACATATATAAACCAAAGAACAATATATTTTTTTAACACTATTGTACCAATGATCTTCTAATGCTGGAGATGTTAATGCATTATTGACTACAATATAACTAACTCTATAATCTATATATATAACGCAAGTTAACATATCTCACCACTTTTAACTTCTTTAAGTTTAGTTGTCGCGTTGGTTTTGATAGCATGATGACTTGACAATAGTATCACGCAACAAACCTAAAAACAAAACAAATAGTATGCCATTCAAGAAGAAGCAAAAACAAACAAAAGGTCCTAAAGATCCAAAACATTCCTCAAAAAAATGTTAATTCATTTTTCATCATAATCTTAGACGTATTTCTTCCAAAGCCAATGCTGTCTCCACAGAAGATAAACCTCTTCAATCGGAACCTGCTTGGTCTCCGGCAACAAAAAGTAAACGAAACTTCCCATTCCGAATATAAGTCCGGCGAATAAAAGGAATATTCCGTACTTAAGATGGCACAGTGATACGAGGAAGCACTGCGCAATAAGCGCCGTGAAGAAAAGATTTACGCACACCACAACGCTCTGACCCGCCGATCGAGTCTCTAAAGGGAAAATCTCGCTTGGAACTAACCATCCCATTGGTCCCCATGACCGTCCGTACGCCAATACAAACAAACATATAAGGACCACAAGAACCAAACCGAGCGATTTCGGCAACTCTTTGCCTTCCCCAAACTTCACGGCTAGTGTTACTCCTACTATAACCTGCGAGAAAAATGAACATTTTTGGGTTTTAGTGCTTTCCCGAGAGTTAATTGTGTGGCAAGATACAAGCCCTAGCTTGTGTCGCACGGAGTTATAGTATATTAAAAAAAAAACAGAGGAGTTACCATGTAACAGAACATCTCGACGCTAGCTTCAAGAAGAAGAAACCTTCTTCCGAATTTATCAGCCGAATACATAGACATGATCGCCGCGACAACTAGCGCAGCGTTTGTGATCGTGGACGAGATAAGCGACGCGGACCCACCAAACCCTAAGCTCTGAAACATAACCGGAGCGTAAAACAAAATCGAATTCATACCGGTTAGCTGCTGAAACGCAGGAAGCCCAATCGCTCCAATCACTAACTGCGGCCTATTCCTCCGAGCAAGAAGATTCCGAAACGGGTTCTTCACGGCTCTAGCGGCTTCGCTAGCTTCAACAAGGTCCTGAAACTCAGCTTCGATGTTGTTCGTGCCACGTACTTTGATCAGCACGGCTTTAGCCTCCTCGAGCTTCCCTTGTTCGACGAGACTGTTGGGTGTCTCAGGCAAGGCGAGTCCGCCGAGGAACATGAGTGTAGCTGGCACCACGGCGAGGCCGAGAGAGAGCCTCCACCCCCATGGATGGATTTGCTCTGTTTTGTAGTTTATCAAATTAGCCACTAAAATCCCGATGCAAGTTGTTAGCTGGAAAAGCTGATTCACGGTTCCTCGAATCTTCGCAGGAGCCATCTCGGAGAGGTATAAAGGAACCGCCTATAAACGCAAACGCAGAAATATTAAACCGATCCTGTTAACAGTAAAGGTGCATAATCCGGTTTGGAGTATATAGAGTTTATGTGTGTTTGTGATTTGCCTGGTTTCCGAATCCAATGCCTACGCCGAGGAATATTCGACCAATGATTAACATGAAGATGTTTTTGGCGGCGGCGTTGACGACTCCTCCGAGGAAGAAGCTGATGGAACCGACGAGGATGCTTCCTCTCCTGCCGTAGATTCTGGTGACGTAAGAAGCTCCGAAAGTTGAGATTAAACCGGCGAAATAGAGAGAGGAGGTGAAGAGTGTGAGGATTTGATTGTCGTATTTGCAGTAGTCTGTTTCGTTCAGATGCATTTGTTTTCTCCTGTAGATCTTCGGGAAGAACTCTATCAAGAAATCGTCCATCGATGTAACACCACCTGCATTTTAACAAAGAAGAAAAACAGGAAAATGAGCAACGTTTCTTTCATAATGTTCCTTGAGGTACAAGAAACTATGTTTGAAGCTTAACTTAAGCAAGTGGGCATTTAACAAAACTGATGCTGACCGAGAGGACACAGAATTTCGAACAAACACTTGGATCGAAGGAATCTGAGAAATATCAGAGAGACAGAGACACAATCTATATATTCTTTTGAGAATTGAGGGTTTCGAAATTAGGGTTTTTGATTGATATCAGATAAGTTACTCAGATGGAAAAAAGTGAGAAATAATAGTGGAGATCTAGAGAGAGATCTAACCAGAGACACCGAGATCATAGCCGAAGAGAGATCCTCCCATGGATCCAACGATGCAAGCGAAGATGAAGTAACCAGTGATTCGGTGCTCGTAGAGATGAGCTCTCTTTAGAGCTCCTTCATCGGCGGCTAGAGCTCCACCGGCCATCGTCTTAAACCTTGATATTTCCAAGCAATCTTGTGTGATCAATCTCTTTCTAGTTCTTCTAATCGAGTGTAGTGATTAAGCTTTAGAGATAAAAATTTTATACAAGTAAAAAAAGGTTGGATATATTAGCACATATCTCTTTCCTTATCCCTTTCTTGAAGGATAGATATTTGACTTCATCTTTCTTAATTAGTGCTTGGTCAATCGGCTATATATTTCGTGATTATCAATCAGTATAACCATCTAAAAGAAATTAATAATACTGTATATATGATGTCAAATAGAGTAATATTTCCTTTCATAAATTATTCAGTGTTACACATAAATAGATCCGATTATGTCAAAAAGAAGTATATAGTAGTACATCCGATATAAAATATTTTAAATCTAAGAAAAATGTAGTGAAACTATAGTTTAAATAATTTGAAAAACTATAGTTTAAATAACACATTGTAAATATTATTTTGAATTAACGAGGAAAAAGAAAACAGTAACACGTTTTAGAAAGGGTTTAGCTTGTCACAACCGCCAATGCACAAAACGCAGAGTTTTCCCCTTTTTAGGCTCTTTCTCTTCCACGCGGAAAAGCAGAATTAAAAGACCCAAAACTCGAGACAGAGAGAGAGAGAGAGAGAAAAAAATAATATCTCTGGCTTGATTTTTTTTTTTTTTTTTTTTTTTTGTTGTTGTTGTTGGATTTCGCTTCTTTTTTTTCTTTTTCTCTTCATTGATACGAGCAAGTTCGAAGGCACTGGGACTCTGGGTTTTCTTCTGGATACGAAATTGATTCGCGGATTTTATAGCAATTTCTCTTTGTATCATCTTGTGCAATTGTCTTTATTTGACGGTAGGTGATTTAGGGTTTTGCGAAATCGTTTGTTTGATGGGTCATATTTTTGCTTTGATTTTTTTGTTTTCTTCTTATAATTCATCTAAGACGATCGAGATCAAGGAATTCTTATCGTTGTAATTTAGCTTTAATCTTGATCATAGCATAATCTAATAGTTCTTTTTTTTCTTCGTAATGCAGTTTTTGTTGGGTCTGGTATCAACTTTCTCTCTGAAATTCACAAGGGTCACCACTGCTAAAGGATCAGTGGCGTTTTCGTTTTTTGGTATCTATGAGCCGTGGAACAGTTTTTTTGGGAAAGTTTCCTCTTTCTTGATGTGAAGATATCGATTCGTCCTTTTTTGGCTGTGTTTCTAAATGGAGTGGAGGGGAATCCTCTGCTCTCTCTTCTTTATTATTTCCATGGGAGAGTCATCAAGTAGATTCAGGTTAATGTGGATTCCTAATCTCGGTGTTGATTCCGCTACATCATTCAGCTGGCCAATTCTAAGCGCCAGTGTGTTCGTTGTTGTTGCCATCGTCCTCCCCATGTATCTTATCTTTGAGCACTTGGCTTCTTATAATCAGCCTGAGGTTTGTCATCACTTTATAAAAACTCAGTCTTTCATGTATTGATTCATCTGTATAACTTTTCACTGATAAAAGTTGGGACATTGATATTAGGAAAAGGCATAAACGCTTCCTTTCATTTGTTGCAGGAACAGAAATTTCTTATTGGGCTTATTCTGATGGTCCCTGTTTATGCCCTGGAATCGGTAGGATTGATAAGTTACTATATATATATATATATATATATATGTTAATTCTGTATTTATAGTGCATCTTCCTTAGAGATTCACATACAGATTTTTTTTGTTTTGTTTCCTAATTATGGGTTCTTTATGATTTTCGTGCAGTTTTTGTCTTTGGTGAACTCAGAAGCAGCTTTCAACTGCGAGGTGATTCGGGATTGTTATGAAGCTTTTGCGCTCTACTGCTTTGAGAGATATTTGATAGCTTGCCTAGGTAACGCTTGATATTACCATCCAACTCTGTATCCCTGCCTGCCGAGTTCATGAATATGAAATTCACCAGAAAGGATTAGTTTTACATTCACATGCATGTCGTCATGTTATGGAGTGGTTCGATTTTTAAAGTAATTATGACCGTTACGTAGTAGGTGATTGAGCTGGATTTGTTATTTGGATATATGGTGAATACCATCTAACTTGGGATCCTATATATGTGTGATTCTACATGATAAGAAGAAACAAAAACCATTATAGGATGTCGTTGATTGTTGAAGGCTCAGATGCTCTATTCACTTTTGAAAATATCTTTGGAATCTGTTGGCTCTTGATTAATTACCAGTTAATAATTTGCAACTCTTTGTTATCTCTGTATCCGCAGATGGAGAAGAACGGACAATTGAATTCATGGAACAGCAGACAATTATCACCCAGAGCACTCCTCTTCTTGAAGGCACATGTTCTTATGGAGTTGTAGAGCACCCATTTCCGATGAACTGCTTCCTAAGAGATTGGAATCTTGGTCCTGAGTTTTATCACGCTGTGAAAATTGGCATCGTTCAATATGTATGTGTTTCTCATAAATATTATCTGAACTATGGTTTTGAGATGGATTTATGTGCTTCAAATGACACAAAATGTTCTGCTGCAGATGATACTGAAAATGATTTGTGCTCTGCTAGCAATGATCCTTGAAGCCTTTGGGGTCTATGGAGAAGGGAAGTTTGCATGGAATTATGGGTAATCTATTGTTTCCCCTGGCTTTGTTAACATATGTTTGTTCTTTGCTGTATCTTATCCTAACGAGGTCTTTAACAAAAGCATCTGATATTGTTATGAATATTTGTTTCATTTCAGATATCCATACCTGGCTGTAGTGCTCAATTTCAGTCAAACATGGGCATTGTATTGCCTTGTACAGTTCTATGGTGTCATCAAAGATAAGTTAGCACCCATTAAACCACTGGCCAAGTTCCTAACGTTTAAGTCCATTGTGTTCCTCACCTGGTGGCAAGGCATTATTGTTGCATTCCTCTTCTCGATGGGACTTTTCAAAGGATCTTTGGCCAAGGAACTGAAAACGCGAATACAAGATTACATCATCTGTATTGAGGTAATTTTTTTTATAAAACCAACCTATACCTTTAAGCATCCACAGTTGGATTGGTGTGAGTTTATCAACTTAGAAAATGTTAATGTTTTTTTTACAGATGGGTATTGCTGCTGTGGTTCATCTATATGTGTTTCCAGCAGCGCCTTACAAGCGTGGAGAAAGATGTGTCCGTAATGTAGCAGTAATGTCAGATTATGCCTCCTTAGATACACCTCCTGACCCTGAAGAGGTTAAAGACAGTGAACGAACAACTAGAATGCGATATGGTAGACATGATGAGATGGAGAAACGGTTGAATTTCCCACAGAGTGTGCGTGATGTGGTGATGGGGAGTGGTGAAATCGTAAGCTGGTTTCTTCTATAACGAAATCAATCTAATGCTCAAAACAGGTTTTTGGGTTATTGTCGTTGCTCATGACCACATGTTTCATTTTGTCTTTTGGCTTTATAGATTGTGGATGACATGAGGTTCACGGTATCGCACGTGGTGGAACCGGTGGAAAGAGGAATAGCGAAAATAAACAGAACATTCCATCAGATATCCGAAAACGTGAAAAGGTTTGAGCAGCAGAAGAAAACGACGAAGGATGATTCGTATGTGATCCCACTGAATCCATGGACGAAAGAGTTCTCAGAGGTTGATGAAAGCCTCCATGAAGGAGGGAGCGTGAGCGACAGCGGTTTAGGAAGCACAAAGCGTCATCACCAGTCTAGAGTCTCGGGATTGTGGACTCGAATGCGAAGGTGAAGAACGTAAATGGTGGTGCTGTGCAGGATCCAGCTGCAACAATTCTGTCTGAAGATGCCTTTTTATTTTATTTTTGAAAGTCTCATCTTCGTCACCATCTTAACCAAAGAAGCTGTAGATTTTATGAGAAGACGACGCTAATCTGCTGGATTACACACAGGTAAACAACAACAGATGCTACTAACTAGTTTCTTCCTCTACTCTTTACACAACTTTTATCGACAAGTTATTAGATCTGTATCTCGTAATGACAGATTCTTACACATAAAAAGAAAATAAAAATTTGTCATGATTTAAATCGTATAATCCCTAGAAGTTCTCATTTTGTGTATTTGCTGATTTCTCGAAAGCTCTAGCTTTTTGACGTTCTACTTTTATCAAGTCGAAGTGTGGAACCGAAATCGAACCAAAATTTATGTAAACCGAACTGGAATTAATCGGATATGAACGGAGAAAACCATAAACCGGAATACCCAATCTTAAATTAAACCTGTAAAATCCGATAACCGAGCCTGTTATTTTTCTCCTTAACTGGGCTGATATCCGGCCTGATTTTTATAGGTGTGGCTCGGTAAGACCCAATAAATAAATTGGACTTAAATCAGTTTTCTACCGGCCCATCGGGATTTAGCTGTAATGGTACCTTAGAATTGTGTTTCATCGGGGCGATCCGAACGAAGAACAGAGTGAGGCTGTGTGACGAATACGAATAAGATGAAGCTAACGTGGAACAAGAACCCTAAGAAACGATCTCGCCTAGCTTTATCCAACTTCTCGGATCTTCCTTTCGAGACGGAGGCTCCAGAGACCCAATCTCAGCACCCATTTCGCGAAAATGAAGCTTCCGATCAATTGAAGTCGTCGGAGGACGGAGGTAGTCACTCGGGAAATGATGGGAAATTGGATCCCGAAGCGAAGAATCTCGCAGAGTCCTTTAGAGGACAAGGAGACAAGCTCGCTGAGGTAACCTCGTATATTAAAACGTTCAAATTTGGATACTTCAAATTCATGAAAGTGAATTTGTCAAAGTTTTATTTCTTGAAAGGACATTCCTTTTTGTTTATGGAGCTACTTCTGTGCAAAAATCTGACACTTGATTCGTTTTCTCACTGTGAACTTGCTATTGAAGGAAGGAAAATACGAGGAGGCTCTAGGGAAATGGGAAGCTGCACTTAATCTTGTGCCTGAAAATGCAGTCCTGCATGAACAAAAAGCGCAAGTGTTACTTGAGCTTGGTGATGCATGGAAAGCACTCAAGGCTGCAACACGTAATGCTCCAAGCCTCTATTTATCGTCACTTCTGTTTATGTACAATATAAGGTTTGATGATTATTCGCCAAGAACCCTCATAACAATGCCTATGCTTTTTCATTCTTCACAGGAGCTACTGAGATTGACCCATCGTGGCCTGAGGTATTTAGACTCTATAGTCTATATCATACAATGTTTCCTTTATAAGTAAGAAATTCGCTAAAGCTGAAAACTACTTGTAACTAAACTACCTTCCCGGGCAAGTGGATCTACATATGCCACTTCTACTGGTTCTGTATAGAAATATGGATGTTGAAAGCTTTGTTAGAGGATCATATCCCTTTAAATGTAAGGTTAAACTCTTGTCTAATTTCGCCTAGTTTTTGTAGGCTTGGACTACTCTTGGAAGAGCACAACTAAATTTTGGCGAGCCGGACAGTGCTATCAGGAGTTTTGAAAGTGCATTATCGATCAATGTGAGTTCCTCAAAATCGAATATTATGTTAAAATTATTCACTTCTTTAGTCCCATAGAGATCTTAAGGACGTGTTATTATAACCATTCCACAGTCGGATTACAGAGAGGCGAAAGACGATTTACAAGCTGCAAAACAACTAATAAAGAAGAGAGAACAACTTCAGGCATCAGGACAGGACACTGACACTAAACGTTTCGTGGTCAGCGACAAGAAAACAGAGCCAAGCTAATGAAGCAGAGACTTGTAGTTAGGTTGAGAGAAGAACTTCGTAGCGTACGGTGTAAATAATATAACGACAAATCAAGATTGTTCTTCATCAAGGCAAAGACTTGGCCATTTGTCTTAGAAGATACTTCTGAATCTTCCCAGTAGAAGTCTTTGGAAGCTCCTCCTGGAAAACCACATTTCTTGGAACCATATACTTTGGTAGCTTCGTCTTACAAAACTCCCTTATATCTCTCTCAGTGACAAGTCCATCATCATGATTCTTCAAGCTCACAAACGCACACGGCGTCTCTCCCCACAACTTGTCCGGCTTAGCCACCACGGCTGCTTCCTTAACCGCCGGGT
This sequence comes from Thlaspi arvense, assembly GCA_911865555.2. NCBI lineage: Eukaryota > Viridiplantae > Streptophyta > Magnoliopsida > Brassicales > Brassicaceae > Thlaspi > Thlaspi arvense. The sequence continues at coordinate 53,732,884 of OU466861.1, forward strand.
TTGTGTACAGAACCGTCTCGACTTCCGTGCTGCTGATGTTCTCTCCTCCGCATATGATCACATCCTTTGATCTGTCCTTGACTTCCAAGTAACCGTCCGGGTGCATCACACCAATGTCTCCGGTGTAGAACCATCCGTCTTCTCTCATACTCGCCGCTGTTGCTTCCGGGTCTTTGTAGTAACCCAGCATGACGGAACCGCCTCTGAAGACAATCTCTCCCACGGTTACTCCGTCGTGCTTCACGCTCTTCCCGGTTATCGGGTCTCTCACCTCGGCTTCCGCGAATACCGCGGTTCTAATACCTTGCCTTGATTTCAGTTTTGCTCTCTCGTTTGATCCCAGACGATCCCACTCGGTCTTCCACGCGCATGTGACAACCAGACCACCAGTTTCTGTCAGACCGTAACCGTGGTCCACATCAAAACCGAGGCTCTCGGCGCTGGAAATGACTGTTGCCGGCGGAGGAGCTCCGGCTGTCATAACCTGGACCGGCCGTTGAAGCTGTTTCCGGGCTGGGTGATTGGTCAACATGGTGAGAACCGTAGGCGCGGCGCACATGTGAGTCACGTGATGCTTGTCGATCAGCTCGAAAACAGTGGGCGCGTCGACTCTTCGGACGCAGATGTTTGTGGCCCCCACAGCGGCTGTTCCCCACGTGTATCCCCAACCGTTGGCGTGGAACATCGGTAGGGTCCATAGGTAGACCGGACGGTTAGGCATAGACCAGTAGAGCAAAGAGTTAACCGTGCTCATGAAAACCGCTCTGTGGCTAAGCACCACTCCCTTGGGAGACGACGTAGTTCCGGAGGTATAATTAAGCACCATTGGGGCCCACTCGCTTTCGGGACGGACCCACTTGAACCTCTGGTCTCCTCTCTCAATAAGACCTTCGTACGTGTCGAGAAAGTCCACATCAGCGGATGAAGACAACGATGTGTCGGCATCATCGTGGAGGAGGACGAGACGAGGTTTCTCATTCTTGGGCAAGAACGAAACAGCTTCGAGGACTAGAGATCTCGAGTGATGGTCGACGAAAACGAGCTTGGATTCACTGTGACGGAGAAGAACAGAGAGTGCATGAGCGTCTAAACGCGGGTTGATGTTGTTGAGGACTGCACCGGACATTGGAACCGCGAACTGAAGCTCGTAGACGGAAGGGACGTTGGGACCTATAACGGACACGACTTGGCCACGGTTGATTCCGAGGGAGGAGGAAGAGAGAGACGAAGCGATGCGGAGACATCGAGAGTGGGTTTCAGACCAAGTATGGGCAGTGGTTGTGTGGAGGAGGGAAGGAGAATCGCCGTAAACGGTGGCGGCACGTTCTAGGAATCCGAGAACAGTGAGAGGAGATGAGTTTGAAGGATGTGGGAGTAAAAGTTCCATAGTTGACTAAATGTGTGCTTCGTTTTTCTGGTAACGCACTTTTTTATAAGGCATTAGTGAAATATATATACAGTATATATTATTAGGATGTGGTTAGTATGGATGGGCAGATCTAATTTTTTAAATAGAAATATATATACATTACAAAAACTAAAATTTATATACTTTGGTTTACATTTTTAATAATTATTATTGTTTTAATTATTTGCAGCTAATCCATCCAGATCAAAACTCGAATATCTCTATAAGTATTGGTAGATCTGGATCCAAATAATAATTTTTTTGGATATAATGGATCTAAAACTACAAATAGTTAAAATAGGTGAAACAGAAATCATTATGTTGCAATATTATATTTGGAGGTTAAAACTAAAACTTCAAGTAATGTACCTTAACTTCCACGTCCATCTATTACAAGTAATATCCGTAGTATGAACTGTTCCACGTCGAAAGGAATGTATCACCTTGAGATTTCGTAAACTACAAGTAATAAACAGAAATCACTTTGGATACTACGGCATACCAAGAAAGTACAATTTTCATGCAAAACATCTGTTGAACTTGAAAAGATGTAAGGAAAAAGTAAACATCCATGACAACAATGTTGGACTAATTAAAAAGAGGAAATGATAAGAAAGTTGAGAGAGATCATGAAATGAATGTGATCTAATTGAATATCAGAAAAGATGGCGAAATGTCCCAAAACTTTTCTTTCTAATTTTATATTCCAACACTATTGCGATGATATATCCCTTTTCTTCTTGGTGACTTGAGAGTCTATTTCATTGCCATTATTATAATCATGAGAGGTTAGCTTTGTGCCTTTGTTGCATAACGACAACGACACTTGTGTTATTATAGTTCTTTTCCAACAACCATTGTGTTATTTATGTGATAATCTGACTGTGTCGTTAATTCCAAAATGAACAGTTGCCCGTAGAGTATGGTGAAGCCATATACAATTTCTAGGACTTGTCACAATATTTATTGCTACACCTAATATATTATACATACATATATAAAATAACAGTAATAAAATATTTTTAAATGTTATGATTGATAGTATTCTCGAATTGAAGACTAGACACTAGAGCATGTGAAAATTCTAGCCTCATCCCTCCACTTAAATTTAGTACATGAACATGATCATGATCTATCTGCCCCCAAGTGGTTCTCAACTGGATTCAGCTGATTAAAAGTGTTTGTACTTACTTTTGGTTATCTATTTGTGAATAAAGGGGTGTTCAATCATATGTTGAAGTCTTGTTTCAGTTTTAATTTAATACATTATCGATTTAGTTTAAGAATTTGGTTGACCGTAAAATAGCTTACTTTTATGCACACTATAAGGTAAAAACATAAAGTGAATGAAAATGCAAGTTTTCTTTCAGTTTTACTCCTACGATATTGTAATTTGGATTACATTTTTTTTTAAAAAAGATCTAATGATCAAGAATTAGTTTGTTGTATGTAGAGCAGAGTGCAAAATCAGCAGATCACAAGGCACTGTAGATTTAAAGAATTCAGTGGTAGAAAGGTCAACTTCAGAATCCTGTCTGGCTTTGCAATGTTACAGCAAACTCTTCAAATTTCTAGAGAAGAATCAATATTAAAGTCTGAAAGTTAGGAAGATGAACAAATCAAAAAAAAAATATCTCGAGACAAGAAGCTGTATACGTCTGTCTGGTCCAATCCTTTTCATTTGATAGATTGGAATGTCATCTGTTCTTGATCTTTCAGAGTGTCAGCTGCGTTAAGAAGCATGTCGACTCCTCCTACGCATTTATCCAATTCTCTATTGCCTTTACTTGGCCGTTTGCTCTCGAGGTTCCCAGTTTTACTTCCTTTTTGTTTCTGCAACGTCTCCATCTTCTTCTCAAAAGCCTTCCTCACTTTGCGGACTTTCTGAATTGCAGCTTTACAAGTTTTGCAGAACCATTCTCCATCTGGAATCGACGCACATGGAGGGCTCATGCAATAGATGTGATACGCATCATCACACCCATCACACAGCACAATCTTATCATCATCCTTGTCGGTTAGACAATTTCTGCATAGGCACGACGAGCAATACCAACGAGCACCGTGTAGTTTTATTTGCCTTGAAGTCAGACACCTGATGTGGTAATACTTGTGTGGGCAAAAAGGGTGATCACATGTTATGAACTTTCCGCCGCCGCCATTCTCCACTTTCGTTCCACATGTCCTACAGATTTCGGAGTCTCTCTTCATCTCTACGTGGTCACCTCCATGATTCACGTTACAGCTTGAATTCTCTTCAGATTCGTTCGAATCTTCTCTACATTCTGTACTCGTTTCAACACATCCGTTATCTGTCTTCATCTTACTTTCGGTTTTCATTCTTTCACACACTACGCAACTCTCGTGAGGTGACCCGATTCCATTAGCTGAGCAGTGTTGACAGTACCAACTATTCGTCGACATCCCTTTCCCACCAGGATGTGCACATGAGACATGGTACACATCTTCGCAATGATCACATGCTAAACAGTCTCTCACCGCTGCCTTCTCTCCACACAGCTTGCACATGTCATAAGCACTGTCGTTACTGATGATCTCTAGATTCGGATAAGGCTTTGATTCCTCAGCGTAGAACTGTCTCAACTTCCAGATTTTGAGAAAAAGAAAAATAAGAGATGTTAGGAGATTTATGGATAAAGTTATAACTTGAAGAAAACAATTAATGCCTGACCCTCACCTGTTCGGTACAGGAGGCCCTTGAAATCTCTAGGAGACTATTAGCAAGAACAGCCATATCATTACTAACATCCTGTATTTTCTGCCAGACCTGAAATCAGCAACTAGGTTTAGTTCTATGTCTTGTTTCGATCTAACGCATATACTCTTCAGGAAAACACAACCACATTCCTTCAAGTTGAGAGTTTAAGTACAGCTCCAAACAATGACATCAGAATATATTTTTCACAATGATACGGATAAAAGGGACACGATAATCTGTTATCATGCATAGTTATCTCCAGACTACGCAGAGTTTCCATTAATTACCTCTAGGAGATCCGTTGAAAACAGCACAGGTGAACCTTCATAAGCACCCTCTTTCATCCTGGTGTCTATCAGAGTTCTGCACGTAAGGTCTTCAATCTTGACCCCTTGAAAATTTTCAGAAAGCAACTTACTTAGGGATGCAAACTCCTTTGAAGCTAACACTTGAGACAGAACACTCTGGCAACCGGCTGTTGCAGTCTCATACTTGGGTTCGATTGATGGATTTGGATTGGAAATCTCAAGGAGTTCACCAGTAAGACGAGTTCCTATGCTGAACCTTTGATTGTTTAATTCACAAGCGACAGACTCCTGTGCAAAAGAAATTTAATGAAAAACATTAATCCAGAGCTAACATGTTTTAAGAGCGTATATTACATAGAAAATCATGGCCACAGAAGTTGACAACACAAATATGATGAGACCAATTTCAGGATTGAATGCACAAATCACAATGCAGTAGACACTTCTCAGATTTCTTAACAAGCACAGTGTTAAGAGCCGGCATTAATGGGGACTTCTATGATATGCGAAGATTTCCTGAAACTAGCTATATCATACACAATGCGCCCATGTCGTGTTGAAAACAACAAGAAGAAATAGTTACATAACCGCAAATTCGTTACTTGAATAGCCACACAAAGATAAAAAAAAGGAATGAACCTTATTTTTAGCGTCACACACTGCATAACTGAGGCCAATATTTGCCTATCAACTATCACTAAACTGACATAGATTCTAATATGTGTTCCTTTGCCAGGCTCCTATTTAAAGATCAAACCAAATCTACGAACCGCATAACAATTGAGGTCTGTGGAAGTTGCAGAGTGCTGAAAACTACATACACCAAAGCATTTCAAATCAATCACAATCAGTTGCATCGTAATTGAGAGAATTCAGGGAAAGTACCCGGCTTCCTGAGTGGCTAACACCTTCCGTAGAAACTCTCTCATCTTCTTTACATTTATTCCCAGAAACCGATCTTCCAAGTTTTCTCCGTTTGTAAATTTGTAAGCTCTTGTTATCTCTGGAACTTGCATTGGCAGAATCAGCCATAGCACCACCTCCTCCACCGCAACTATTGAGTGTATCAAATTTCACTAAAAAATTTGGCTGATTACTCTCTGTACCTTCACCATTGCTTGTAGCCTCGTCCACTAACATCTTAAACGCACAGAAGAAACGATTGTTCTGATCCTCAAACTCTGGATCTAGGGTTTCATCCTTCCATCCTAGTAAAGAGCACAGAAAAAAGACGCTCGAATCCTTTATAGTTTACACAGACGCAGAAGAATTCTCATTTGAAAAAGTATTCAATTTTATCATCATTTTCTAAAATGCCTTCGATTTGGCATCCCAAAGAAACCATCGAGATGTAAGGGAAACATGTATGATTCCTCCTCATTGCCAACAAAAAAAAATCAATAAAGATTGTTCTCTACCAGCAATTTCCCAGAAAAATATATCATAAACGACGAATTTACTAGACACAGAACCTTCAATGGAGCTTTATCTAAAGATTAGGAGACGGAACGAAGCGAAAAAATAGCCAAATTCGAAAAATTCAAGCGAAAAGCGAGCAATAGACGACAAGCAAAGAAGAGTAAGAACCGCACCAGAGTGGAGAAATCTGCGTCCAGATACGACGGAGGAGAAAACCCTAGAAATTTGAGAGAGGGGTTGATTTCGCGGTCTCTCGGAAAGTCAGACTCGCCGGTGCCTCTGCAAATCCCGGCTTCTCTTATCTTTGAATCATTTTTAAACCTCCGCGTCACTGAACCGGTGTCTCTAATTGAATTTCAACTTGGATCTGACACCGGTCAAAACCGGTAATCAGTGACGATAAACCGACACGTGGAAGTAACAGAACCGCGACGGATATTGTTCCCTGCGGCTTCAGTAAAAGTCTATAAGATTAATTACGTAGTCTCCACCGTCAGATCTCTCAGTTTGGAAATCCAACGGCTGTAACTGAAGGACACCAAGACAAAGGCCTCCTGAGTTACAGTTTACAGAGCAAGCAAGAAAGAAAGTCATGAGTATTTAAGGGGAAGACATTTTAGTTTCTCACATTCTATAGTTTGTGAGAGTAAGACACAGTGACGATGTTGGACTTTCGCTTATCTTTTTGATCTCAAATTCCGAAAAACAAAATTGGTTAATTTTTGGTCTTAGAGACCTGATCACTTCTTAAGAAATCAATTCTGAAGAACTAAAAGTTTTGGTTTCATCAATAAATAGGATTGCTTGACAAAGCAAAGACAATTCTCTGTTTCTTCTTTGCCTGAGAAACTAAATCTCTTGCTTCTCAGTTTGTGTGTGTGTGTGTTTTATAAAAATGGCTCAAAACGTATTAACAGGTTTCATTCTACAACAATCAAATCAACAAAACAAATTAAACAGCATACAATCATCAATCAATAGTCAATAGTCAATACTACTACTACTACTGAGCAGACTTATCATACGATTAAGAACCTCTTAATCTTTCTGTGTCTCACATCCGTTTATCGCAGATAAGAATCCTAACGCTTGCGTGGGGTCCTTCCCCGGTGTCATGAACGCCAGGTGTCCAACCGATGGCTTTAGCCACTTGTTGAAGCTGGTCCATCAAAGACAGTGAATCCCTTATGTAAACCCGTCCTCCAGGTCTCAACATCCGGTCCATCTCCACCATAATGTTTGTTATGTTGCACCTACATGTAAACCCAACTCAATACTCCAATCAAAGTCTCTCACACTTCATATCTGAATTCAGCACCAAAAGAAAAGTTTTCAAATCATTTTTGTTGTTACCTCTTCTTCTCAACAGAGAAGAGAAATCCAGCATGTATTAAGTCGTATGTTCTTGGGTAGGTGTCAAATGGCTCACACCTAGAGAAAGCAAATGCAAAAAGCTTGTATATGTGATCTTGTGCAAGTTATGTATGTGGGAGTTAAAGCAAACGAGTAGATTTATATATATCAGTCTGTACCAGTCGTGCATAGTCCCTACAAGCCCACGGTCGTAGATAACTGGCAAGGTGTTGAATCCACTTACGGGAACAACATTCATAACCCAACAGTCAAGCCCGAGATCGTTTAATGCTGCTGCAAACCTATCAAAAGATCAAAGATATGCTAGATCAAACAAACAAACTTTCGATACTACAGAAAACAGAAAACGTGTGATTGATGGTTACCCTCCAAAACCAGCTTTCATGTCCAGAACATTCCTCAGCTTGAACTCCTTCCATCGAAAGACCCTCACGTAACTCTCTACTACTTCAAACCAAAACCTTGACTCTGCCTTCATAATTTCATTCCGGGATATATAGGCATCCATTTGAATGCTCTGTAGCCTCTCTGGCGGATTATGAAGACGTGCAGGCCATGTGGACACATTAGCCCCGTAGCCATTTTCAGGTAATCGGGTGATGCACGGCTTCATATCCACATACCTGGAACACGAAAACCATTACCACAAAGTTCAGACTTTTCGAAAGTTTCAGTTTGAAAAGCTGGAAAGTTTGGTAGTTCTATCATAGATTTTCAATGCAAGAAGGCCCAATGCTATTAGAAATGTTCATGTACCAAACATCATCAGGATCATCATCAGTTCTGCACAAAGGAGGTTTTGCTCCAGCTGCACGGCTGATATAGCAGCTGTTGTTTAGAGGCTTCCTCCACACAGCGACATATCCCTCTTTCTTGATAAGCTCCCAACAGATTCGGTTCGTAAGGTCGACCATTTCTGCAAGAAGATGAATTTAAGAGTAGAAACAACAATCATCTTTCAGTTAAGACTCCATAACAGACATATTGTTTTGTCAACTAAATATACGGACCTTTCCATTGCTCTTGCAAGTTATCCTCATGTTTATAAACTGGTTGTGCAGCCCAAACAAAGTACCCTCCTGCTCTGAGCATTCTATTAACTTCAAGAAGAAGTATCCCATCTGCGTAATCCATGCCAATATAAAGCTTTAGTCACATAATACGGCAAAGCTCAAAAACACATCACAGGAGAAGCAAGAAAAACTGAGTAATTAACCATCGCGGGTCCAGTTAATTCTGCATCTGGAACAATGGATCATCTCAAAAGACTGGCTTGGATACATCAACCTCCGTGTGGCAAAGACAGCCACCATTGCAGGCACACCGCGCTCCAATGCAAACTGGATCTGATTCTCGTGGACATCTTTTGGTGCAACCGACAAGGTTGTCGTGTTACGCTGCATCAAAAAGGCACCAAAGCTCGCCACACCGCAGCCAATATCCAAGGCGACACGGGTGCGTGTTCCAAATGCAATGCCAGGAATCATCTGCAAGTTACAATCTTAAGAGAATATAAGATCAACATGAGCCAATAACGAGAACAACTAGAAAAGGCTGGGGGGATTGAGAAAAAAAACAACAACAAACAAACCTGAGAGATCTGATCTAAGTACTGATCAGCTCCATGGATGAATTGAGTTCCACCTCCTGGGAACACAAACTTGTCTTTCTCTATTCTAATCCAATTTTGACCTCCTTTATCTTCCACTAAGCGTGTATGAGGCACATTATTGAACCATACCTGCCACAAGACAATGCATCAGTCGATAAAGTTAGTAACTTTGCACTGAAACTCAAACAGTTGGCTTAGACAAGCTATGGCGGAAGTAAAGGAAGGAACTTGATCACAATATCTCACCTTGTCTCTGCTTTGTGGCCATGGGATTGGTTTCTTGTAGCCATCTGGAGGCGGAATCAAGCAATCCAAGCTCTCCTTAGGGCAATGTCTCTCGTAATTTTCTCCTCGATCGCTACTGTTCAATCTCTTGATCTCTTCCACATTGTCCAAGCAAGGGATGTAATCTGTCATCCTTCTGTCACAAAGTTTGAATTTTTCAATCCGAAATCCCACTTTCGAATCATCATCTCCTGTTGCTTCCTTTTCCCTTTCCGACGAAGAGTTTCCGGTGGCTGCTTTAAGCTCATCGACGGAATCCGGATCGAACCCGCCGATTTCGAACGAATCCGACATCGCGCCATTCTCGTCGACGATTCCCGTACGCACCACCGTCGGTGGAAGCGGTGGAGGCGATATCTTGAGATGCGGACGCGGTGGTGGAGATGGCGCCACCGCCACGGAGGTTGTTAGATTGGTCTGAACAGCTTCGGTTACGTTGGAGGAGGTGACGGGAAAACGAAGAGATGGGTAAGAGAAGGAATCTGAGAAGTGGTTGAAGAGAAAGATGGTCGAGATCGAGAAAAGCGCAAAGGCGATGAATTTGACCAATCTCGGCGTCTTCAGTACGTCTAAACCAACGCCGGAGAGTTTCATGGTGTAACCACGGTGGTTCACACCGGCGATCTGATGATCGCGACAAAGCAGAGCAATTTCACGACAGATCGAGCAAAAACAGAGATTAGTGGCTAGAGAGGTGACAGTTAAAGCGGCGAGGAATTTGATGATCAAACGCCGGCGACGGTGGAGAGACGGAGAAAGGTGGAGGTTGAGACACGTGGATGAGGTGGTGAGGAAATTGATGGGAGAGTGAGTGAAGGGACGAAACTAGACGACTCGCATGAAGACAACGAAAACAAATGAAGAAAGATATAGAATGTTTACAGATTCAGCAAAAAATATAACTAGTATTATAATAAACCTAATTACAACCTGAAATAGAACTTCACTTTTATCTAATTTAAATAGCCCGATGGTCTCTATATTTTTATATTCCTCAAATGGAAAACTACAGATTTTGGTCAAGACACTCAGAACCTAGTCTGTATTTTAATAACAAAACAATATATTTTTCTTAAATTATACTCGAATCTGATTGGGTCTTATAGTTAAAGAATCACTCACATTTTCCCTTTTACATAAAAAGAAAACAATCACTAGTCACATTTAATGTAATGGTTGAGAGAGACTTGAGGATCTAAATTATAAACTACAATTTTCAGTTAGGTTTTCTTTTGACTTGCTGACTTGAGAGAGAGAGAAAGAGAGAGAAAGAGAGAGAGTAATATAAAAGTTATAAACCACTTGCTCACGTGCTTTCACTGGTGGTAAAGAAAAGTACATAGAATCGTAACGTAAATTATGAGGAATAAAATAAAATAAAAGACTATAGTATGTGAGTGGAGTATCTAACAAAAGTGTAAATTGTTTATGATTTTGTTTCCATAAATCGAAAGAGGTGTTAAGAGACTGTTAAAATTAAAAAGCCTTACGACAAAAAAAAATTAAAAATTAAAAAGCCTTATTGAGCCTTGTTTTATGATTTGGAAGTGTGAATTATCTCTACTGGGCCCTTGTTTTCGATTTAAAAAGCCTTTCATTTCGGCCCATCTATAAAATCCTTCCTTATATAAATTAAAATCTTTAATTTTTAACGGAAAAATAGCGCGTAGTGACTGAGGTACAGTTTTTGTGAAGATAAGGTAACGGAACGGGACGGCCTCTGGTTTTTGGAATCATACAATTTATACAGTTTACTACCATCTTACAGTGACTGAGGAATCCCGCAAGGACGAATGAAACCAAATCCTCATACAAATCGTTGATTCGTGAGTGAAGTAAGCTAAATTTTGCCGCTTTTGCTTAGAAACAGTTCTAAGTCACGGACTTTTCCTCCGTTTAGTCTCTCCGGTTCTCTATTAGGTTTTACGTCTAGGGCTTATGGGCTGACTTCTCTTTCCACCATTTGTTCAATTTCAAGCATCATCCATGTTCGTTACACAAAAAGCTTCTTAATTTTGCTGAGAGACCAAAGTTTGCTTCCATAAAGTTACCATTTTTCTGGGGTTTCTTAGAATTAATTTTCCTGGGCTCTTTGTTTCAGCTGTCTACGGTAGAAAAATCGACGACTATTGCTTCGGTGACGTTGGAGGAAGAGAATCACACTGAGGTTTGTGGTGAAATTTCGACCTGCATTTGTGTTATAGCTTTGCTAGAATTACTAAATCTTTGCACTTTTTCATGCTCTTTCCACTTCCGGTATGGTCAATGCTGTATTAGGTTAAGAAATTGGGCGTTGGATGTCGATGAACTCAGTTTTTACATGGTCAAATCTGTCACGATTTCAAGTTCTCTTATGTTGATTCGACGACTCTGAACAATTTTATGTGTTGTTGTTGTTGTCAGGATGAGGAAACCGAATAGCTCTAAGGGCGGTACGGTGATAACTGTGAAGAAGGAAGTAATTGAGATTGAGTCAGACTCAGATACAGACGAAGTTGGCGGTAGGATTCTGGCTCTTTGCGGTGGAGTGGATGCATCATGCAAGCCACTTAATGCTTCAGCTGAAAGAGACGAAACAAGTATGCAGATTGTTTGTGCTGATGACTTGGAATATGATCCGGATTATAAAAAGTATTTCGCAAGCTGTTGGGTGAAGCAACCATATTTGCTTGAGGGGAACACTTCTCCGATGCGTCTTACGCACAACGCTGCTAATGAAGCTACGGGTAGGAGTAAAAGCGGAGCAGTAAAAGTTGAGAAGATTAGAGCAGGGTCTCCTTTGGTTTCCAGTGTTGCAAAGAAGTTAAAGAGTAAGAATGGTGAAGCGGATTATAAGTTGATTTCGAGGTCTGTCTTCAAGAAAAGGGATGCTCGACAGGGAAGGAAGACTGGTCTGACCAAGAATACTATCAGATTAGAAAAGCCTACGAGTAATGTCAAAGAAACTCGACAGGGAAGGAAGGCTGCTCTGACCAAGAACACTATCAGATTAGAAAAGCCTAAAAGCAATGCCAAAGACACCAGACAAAAGAAAGAAGATGCTCGAACGGGAAGGAAGGTTGGTCTGACCAAGACCACTATCAAATTAGAAGAGCCTACAAAAAAGGTCAAAGACACCAAACAAAAGAAAGAAGATGGTCGTCGTGGAAGGAAGATTGGTCTGACCAAGAACACTATCAAATTAGAAAAGCCTGCAAAAAAGGTCAAAGACACCAAACAAAAGAAAGAAGATGGTCGTCGGGGAAGGAAGACTGGTCTGACCAAGAATACTATCAAATTAGAAAAGCCTACAAAAAAGGTCAAAGACACTCAAGAAAAGAAAGAAGATGGTCGGCGTGGAAGGAAGAGGTCTGTGACCAAGAACATTTTCAAAGCCTGCAAGTTGGAGAATGAGGAGAGCAGTGCAAGGAGAAACGCAAAGTCTCAGACGATGTTGAGAGCTTCAAAGAGACTGAAGATTGAGAAGACTATCCCAATGGTTAACACCAAAGAAACCCGACGAAAGAAAGAGGATGCTCGACAAGGAATGAAGCGTTCTGTGACCAAGAACAATTTTAAAGCCTCCAAGAAGGAGAAGGAGGAGGGTATTGCAAGGAGAAAGGAAAATTCTCAGACGACTTTCAGAGCTTCAAAGAGACTGAAGACTGAAAACGGGAGAGTAGATCACAACCTGACTTCAAAGACTATCCCAGTGGTAAACGCCAAAGAAACCAAACGAAAGGAAGGAGAGGCTCCGCAGGAAAAGAAGATCCCTATGACCAAGAACAATGTTAAATCAAAGTCTACAAGTCATGTCAAAGACAACTTACCTAACAGTTTCAAAGCTCACAAGAAGGAGAATGAAGAGAGCAGGTCATCACTAGATAAAAGCTATGGCTATTTCTTAGCGTGTCTGAGAAATTCGATGGTTATCTTTGAACCGGATCGAAAAGCGAAGCCTGAGAAAGAGTTAGTGTCTTTGTCCGATCCTGATATTATTGCAGTCAGCAATTATCCATTTTCTGATGGAGGCAATTCCCCATTCCAGGCAAACAAAGACGGCAAAGTGATAGTATGTGTACCTTAAACTCACTTGTCTTTAAAATTCTGTCTTTTCTGATTCTTTCTAATTTTGATTTATTGACATTTTTCCTTTTGTCGTGATGCTTTCCAAGGACCTTGAAGACGGTACTGAGCCTGAGATTGTATTCAACTCTTCATTTAGCAAGAAGCTGTTGGAAGTTCTGAGAAAGCCCTTTGATAAAGATGAGTTCTTGCAACGCTGTCATGAGGCATCAGTCAAGAAACAGTTAACTCGGTCTAGGCAATTACGAGATGGAAGAGAGATTGAATATAATGTTGATAACCAGTCGACACCTTCATATCTCGACCAGTATCCAGGTAATCGAACTGAAACAGCTTGTTGAATGTGTTCTTGTGGAAGCCTAATGATTTGCGTGCGGCTTGCTGAACTATCTTCTCTTGATAAAACCCGCTAGCTTGAGAATCCTTCATCGAACGTTAACGTTCTAGAGGAAAACTTGTTGAAAAGGCGTTAGAAAGCTTGTTGGTTAAAGGCATTCTCACGTTTATGCATATCATACATCTTTGATTGAATATTCACACGTGTTGGGATCTGCTATCATTATAATATTCTGACTATTGCTAGTAATGATGTATTTTAACTCATGATACTTTCTTTTATATCATCTTCATACTTTCTTTTATATCATACTCATGATTCTTCTGCAGATTTCTACAAGAAGTTTCGTCTTTGTCGTTATGGGAAGGATGATCCTAGAGCCCTGAACCTATTGCGCGGGTTTTTCTTTTATTTCGAGGTACAGTTATCAGTTTCAAGTCGTCCTGTGTGTGCATTACTTCTAATGAAACTCTCGTGGTTACCATAAAAACCTTTGAATGCATTAGTGTTTAATAAATCTAAGCAAAAGAATGTCTTTTATGGTTTGCTTCTTTTGCAGAACATAGTTCTGGACGGTGCGTTTAAACCCTGGCTGTATGAAAAACGTGTGAAGAGAGAATGCGAAGATATTGAGTGCATCGAGGAAGGCCGCACCGCACAAGCCCTTTTAGGTACATCTTAGGTGAAACTCAAGACTCTACAATGATCACTTTGTATTGGATACCTATCATGTTATTGTGATATCTTTAATGTGACAATCTATGTTTTTTTTTTTTTAAGAAGACGTGTATATTCTTTTCTTGTTCTTTTATTTTATTAATAGTCGATACGAAAATTAAGTTTTTTTTTTCTTACCATTTTCACCCTAATATTCAGATTTGGCCCTTACCAATTTGGCCATCTTAACCATTCTAAATGAAGCAGTGAAACCGATTTGAATTTTATAAGTAGTTATCTTTCTCGAGTGTTTCCAAGAGTCAAGATGTAATAATTATTTTGTCCTTATTTGAAAAGAGAAGTTTCATTATTTGTAGTAAAATTACAATAATGCATTTAAAGACATTTGAGACTATTGGGTGAAAAGTAGGAAAAGTGCTTTAATATTTAAAATGTGACAATCTAAGTTGAACTTTGACGAATGAAATGAAATAATATTTAATGTGACAATATTCTCCCTTCACAAACCACTTCAACAATATCAACAATTGCAAGCGGTTCATAACAACTACCTTTTCTATTTTGCAATTTGGAGTATACGAATGGTTAATAAATCGCCCCAAATTCCCCTTGGAACTAGCATCAACTACCTAAATTAAAGCAAAATAAAATTCAAAGAAGCAGCCCTGGACCTGCTATGATTTGGTTTGGAACCCTTTAAAGGGCCAACTGTGCCGCTGAACAACACACCGAAAGAGATAGAATAAATCGTTAATAAGTTAATGTTACATATTTTGTACTACTTTTTCACATATACAATTTGCAACATGTTGGTATTCAAATTTTTAGATAATCCTATAATTTGTATAACTTGCATTTATCTATTATTTGTTTTGTAGATAAATCAGTCAAATAAAAAATTAATCATTAGCATTCATGATTCACTAGGCTAATGATCTAAAAATTTGTTAAGTTTAGATATATGTTAGTTGTGAAGTCTATGTTTCAGCAACTAATTTAGTTTACTGTCATTTGCTTTGTTTGGAAGACTATACTGAAATCAAGTCCTCGCTGACTGATATTCTATTGTATGTGACTGTGATTTTTATTTTCTTACAAAAATGTGGTGGCAAATTGGACAATTTTTTAATGCTCTAAAGTATGACTTTTTGTCTTTAAACTCTGCAATTTATCTCTCTTTATATAATTTTAACTTTCTTTTTTGTCCTTAAACTCTACAATCTATCCCTCTTTATATGATTTTAACTTCCACATTTTCTTAATCAATTGTCTTATTCAGGACATGTACTTTAGTCTCCTGTACATTCCGCATTTTCTATGAGAAGGTGAATTATTATTTTTGGTCACAAGCACCGGTTATGCAGCGAGAGAGCTTATACTTGTTCAGTTCAGATCATACATGTTCAATGAAGATATCATGTGACAAACTACTGAGCTTAATCATTCCTTGTGACTCGTAATATCTTAAGTAATTTGTAGTATCACACACTAAAAGCTTTGAAGCAAACTAAGAAACTGAAGAAATGCCAAAAAAAGTTTTCATTTTCTCTTTCGTTTAATTACCACAACTATAAGAAGTTTTCCCAAAAAAAAGGAAGAAGATGAAAAAAATGGCTGAACACACCGCCCAAGAAATGAAATCTACAATTACAACCCTAAACCGGAGAGGAATGAGAGCTAAAAAAGAACCCCACAAATCCACCACCCGTCCATATATATATACACACACACAAATGACACAATAGTTTCAATAAAAAGAGCGTTTAGTCGAAGCTCGAAGAACGGCTTGTCCTGCCATTAAGATAATCCTCAACAGAGACGCCCTGCTCAATGCTTCCCATGGAGATAGAGTCATCTTCAACATCAAGAAGCGCTACTTTAAGGTGCGACTGCAGGTTTGATCTTTGACATTCCTCATCCTTAAGCATCTCTGATTCATCTGATGAACTACTCACTTGTTGCATTGCCCACTCGAGCGTGTCTTCTTCGCCTTTGAGTAGCTTCAAGACCTGCGTCATTCCCACAATCGTTGAGACAACTGCATAGAGCTGTTATGATTTGAATAGATTAAAGAACAAAAAACCATGACTTACAATGCTCATTTTTGGTCTAGCGTGAGGGCTACGTCGAATACAAAGAGTAGCAGCTAACGCCATCCTCTTCATTTGGTCACCATTGTTCTCATCTCGCAAACTCGGGTCTAGTAACTGAGAATACTTTCCATCGTCTAGAATTGGCTTGGCCTGTACGTGACCATATAACATACACATACTTGTTTCAGCAAGAGCAGAGAATAACAGGTTGGTTTCAATGAGTTAAAAAGGTTATGCAGCAACAACACATACCCACATGACAAGACTCTCTTGTCCTTTCGGACATCCGCTGCTAATCGGTTTTCTTCCAGAAAGTAGCTCGAGTAGAACAACACCGAATGCATATACATCTATCTTATCGTTCACCTTACCATACATGAAATACTCTGGAGCCAAGTAACTGCAACAAGAAAGAGAAGATTAGCACAAGAACATTTTCAAGAACTTCTGTGAAACATCAGCTTGAATTAAAGGTTCCTGCATACCCAAAGGTTCCAGCAACATCCGAGCAGATTATGTGAGTGGTAGATATAGACGCCCACCTCGCAAGCCCAAAATCAGAAAGCTGGGAGCAAAAGATTACAAATCATTTTAGTATTTTTGAATATTCCTATTGTGATATACATGAAAAAAACCGACATGAACTTGTAATTAACCTGTGGCTCAAAATCATCAGATAATAGTATGTTTGATGACTTAACATCTCTGTGGATGACAGGTTGCGAAGCACTGTTATGCAGATAGTCCAAGGCCTCGGCCACTCCCACAGCTACTTTATATCTCTCGCTCCAGCTAAATGCAAACGGATCTTTCCTGTTTCCTGTTTTTGCAACCAAGTATGTGTTTAGATCCATGACCATAATAGAGTTGCTTATAATAAAGGCAAGGGCTTGTCTAATAAGTACCGTGAAGGTTCTCTTCAAGGCTTCCTCTTGAGAGATAATTGTACACAAGTAGTAGGTTCTTGTCTTCAAAGCAAAAGCCTAAGAGGGTTATGATGTTCTTGTGGTGTAGCGTTGTGATGATCTCGATCTCAGCAACGAAATCATTCAAGACATCTTCCGTTTGCTTGAGAATCTTCACAGCAACCTCTCTCCCATTGGACAAACAACCTCTGAAAACACGGCTGCTGCCTCCTTTCCCGATGAAATTATCTGAGAGCAGATCGAGTTTCTTAGTTACATAGCAGGGAGGATTAAAGAACAAATGTTCAAGAACTATAAAACAACATGTCAGGAGAACAAACCAGTGGAGAAATCTGATGTCACTGAAACAAGTTCCTTGTACTTGAAAAACCGACAAGTCGAAGAGAATCTCTCGTACAGTCCAACTAATTCCTCAGGGAGTTTTCTTGGACTGTTGTCAGGAGAAGACTTCTTGGTGACGTTTGAGCTTGACAATTCATCTTCACAAGAATCATCATAACCAATTTGCTTGCTGTTCCTCGGAGGAAGCTTCATAGCCCATTGAACAACCGGAATCTGTTTCGACGAAGGCCTATGAGTAGCAACGGATTGTCCTAACGAAGTAACAGCACGACGAAGCAAAGGCCAGCCTGGTCTAGATTCAGGCAGTTTCCTAACCAGCATAGTTACAGAACCGCCTGGTTCCTCTACGCCTTTCACAGGCACAATCTCCATTTCTTTGTGGCACTCATCATCATCTTCACTCCTATCGAAATCTGAAGCTCCAGATAACTTTCCATGAGTGGTTGTATTATCATTTGGAGACAGAGAATCCGAACCACAAACCGAGCAGTTCTCAAACCGAGCAGCCGCTAAGGCCTGCTGCAGATTCTGGCCACAGGATCGATCATCATTCTTCTCCTCCTCCTTAGAGACCTCCTCAGGATGGTTAACCACTTTAGTAGCCTTACTCAATGTAACAGATCTCTGAAGCACATTCAACAAAGTGTTCCTCCGAACATCTTCCTTTCCTATGACAAAGCTCAAAAAACCAACTTTTAACCACTAAACAGAAAAAACCAAATCATTGCTGAAAATTTTTTAAGAGAGACAAAAAAGTTCAAACCTTGAGAATGATTAATGGTCGATGATGGAGAACCTTCTCTCTCAAACACGATTTTACCATTGTTGACAGCAAGAACCGAGGTATCATTTGATAGTTTCTTCGCCAAGTACTTAGCTACGGATGCTGATGAACGAATCGTGTGGTGACTTTTCGAGATCCCAACTAAAACTTGCGTTGCAGAAAACGAGTTCGCTTCTCTCACTATGATCTTCCGAGCAGAGGAGCCACGGCATAGCTTCAGCTTCAGATCCACCTATATAAAAAAGCGAAATTTCTACATTTCAAAGGAACAAAAAAAGAAGTTTCGAAAATTGAAAAGCTTCACACTTTGATTTTCGATTTACCTGTTTTAAATTGCAGAAACCTTCATAAACGTCAAGAACAGAGTCGAAAGTTTTCACTAGAGAGAGAAGCGAAGAGTTCCCTGCTCGATCGACAATCTCTACACAAAACCCAAAAGTCGAAAACATTTGTAGTATTAGAAACATAAAAAATCAAAGCTTTTTGTAAGAGAAACCCAGAAAAAAAAAACAAAAATGTACCATTTCCAAGAATGTGAAGAGCGATCACAGTATCACCAGGCTCAGCGACTTTAACCAAAGCCCAAGTGAGTAACTCTCTGCTCGGCGCGTCCAGCTTCACGCCGACAAGAATCGTACGGCCACATCCTTCTTCCTCGACGGAGCTCCGTTTCTCTCCGCTGTTTTCTATCATCTCGTCTCACAGGAGAGATTGTCTCAATTTTCAAGTGTTCCCTTTTTGCCTGACGTGTGCTTCCCAAAGACAAAAGAACATCGTTAAGGTTTAAATACCCAAACAAAGACAAGATCCTCTCTCTCTATCTCTATCTCTCTCTGGTTGCAGAGGCTTAAGTTTTAACCGCAGGTTTGGTTTTGCTTTTGATGCTCGTCAGAAAGAAAGAGAAGAGCAGCCATCTTAGAATTTCATTTTGCCCTTTTTCTTATGATGTTAAAAATGATTTTCCAACCCTACTAGTAGTACAAGTACTTGACATTATTTTACTCAACTTTTTTAAGAAATCATTATTATTATCTGCTGTCGTTTTCCAATTTTGACATTGTCTCACAGTACAATCAATCACAATGACAGAAACAACGTATGTTCTTAGTAATTTTAATAATTTATGTATGTCTCTATTTTCATATGAAAAGCCGAACAAATCAACAAAATTTTGATTGTATATTACTATACTGTATACTACTAATATGAATAAATTGTATATTATCCTTTAGACTACTAAAATGAATAAATATACTAAAAATCATGCAAGTAATAAGAATAGTAACGAAAAAACTGAAGATAAACCTGGCGAAAAACGGTACTAAAACACACGACTAAAGTTAAAAAAATTTATGGGATTTCTGTTGAAAGTTTTGACTTATATTAATAATCCTTATACGAAAACGAAAGAATAGGTAATTTCACGTTTTCGTATGTTTCTCATTTCTTGCTATAATCAAACGATAAATAAATTGGCAAAATTAAACAACAATAAATAAAGGAACAAACTGAAAGGTAAAGATGGCGAAAATAATACTTTAAACATTACGGCTTAGAATACAATTATGTTTGAAACTATTTTGTGGGATCACTACTGCTGTTTTTCTTTATTTATAGTTATCTTTTTTTTCTTAGCAAACACTTATATTTATCGTTAGTCAGATGAAAACGAAAGAATAGGCAATTCCACGTTTCCACATATATATGTATATATATTTTTTTACAAAAACAATATATAGATAAGTTATAAAAAAAATTTATCATTCTGCCTGGTTATTTCATTATGAACAACCATAAACTGATTTATCACTTAACATTTGAAGGCATTAACTTAAAATATCTTAAAATACAAAAAGAAAATCACATCGTAATTAAGAAACCATTTAGTTAGTACATTACACACATACAAAATCATAAATGTAACATAGATGCACACCAATAAACTAGTATCATTTGTCCAGTATATGGTTATAGGCTGTTAGTCTGTTACAATGAATGCAAAACATTTCTACAGTTACCTTTATTAAAGAAAAAAAAAACATTTCTACAGAAACAGAATAATATAAGAGGATGGATAAGCTAAATAAGGAAATAAAAACTTGCTCATATATGGCAGAATGGGTCGGTGGAACCATAGCCCGTTTTGTGGCTCTAACATGTCCGGTCCGAATAACAAAACCGCCCATGTCATGTGATCTCTCCAACAACCCATATAACCAACACGTGTCAGTCTAAAACATATCCCTGACGTCAACATAACCGAAGACGTATCCTCCCATGCTTACCGGCGCCTCAGGTAACGTACACAACATTAATTACGTAGTTATTAGATAACACGGCGTTAAAGTATTAGCAACGTCACTTAACGCCGTTCCTCATGCCCGAATATTAGAAGAAAAAGAAAAAAAAATTGGTTACGTGTGCCATCATTGCCGAAGAAGAAGAAGTTAGTTATTATGGTGGAGAAAAAGATGGAGGGAAAGTAGTAACGGAATACCTGCCGTTTTAGTAGCAAGAAACGACACGCCAACTAAAACCGAAAGCCATGCGTCAGCCTCTACCTCATGAGTCATGGACCCCACCTGCTCTATTATTGTATAAACGAATCACAAATTGTATAGTAGTATTAAACTATTATTGCTAGAGATAGGAGTATCTTTCAGTTTGTGATGAAGGACATGTACTTTTAAAAGCTAGTTTATTAATTATATACTGTATAGATGGTAAAAGTATATGGGATAAAATTAAATGAAGGTATTATTTGGTTATTAATCCATAATGTTGAATGGTTCAGTGCCATAATTGATGATGAGAAATGAAAGTGGCAACAAACTGAGATGTTAAAATTTAAAAACATTAACCGGAAGATAAGGAAACGTAGACTATTCAGCTGGTGGCTTTTGTTTCTGCCACGACAACGCCACTTGATCTTACATTTTTATTATTTCCTAAACCTAAAATCATTCTCTTTCGTTTTTCTTTTTTTGTATTAACCAATTGCGACTTATTTCGTAATTTCGTAGTTAATACACGGAATCGAAGAACGTGTCCCAATAACTCGCATGATTTTTGGGAGCCGAAAACTTAAGATGTTGTTAGCCTTTAAATGATTACCACAATTCACATTTTTTTATAATATTTTTCTGTTTTACAATAAATGTTTTTTTAGCATTTTTCACACAAACTAAAAAACTTATTGAAAATTTTGTTTTATTTTTGTTCATACATAAAATAACATTCTCTTTCTAATTAAAACAATAAAAAAAAATTAAATATTTATTTAAAATTATACATTGAAAATGTAAAGTAACATTTTTTGTAAAACAAAAATAAAATTTTAAAAAATACTTATTTTGAAATGGAGGGAATATAAAAGTTTCAGCAAAGAACAATCTTTCAATGGGAGATAATTTGATAGTGATCTGCCTAATTTATAAAATTAAGTTTCTGTTGCTGGAATATTTTAAAATTTCCCAAAAACCAAATTGATTTTTCAAAGAAGCGTGAATCATGACCATATATAATTATACCCAAAAAAATCCATGACCACGTATATAATATATGTCATTTAAAACGAAGGAGAGTTACATCTCAGAGTTAGGCCAATTTAATAGAATTAAATGTGAGCATTATTAAGAAGTTAATTGATATTTAATTGGTGCACCCTATCTTTCATTGATTATTTCCTTTTATTGACACCTTTCGATGACATAATGTAAAAACACGTGTAGTATTAATGGGTCATTAATAAAACTAAGACGTGATGACAATGGACATTATATAATTTATATTACTCTTTCTGTTTCATAATAAGTATTATTTTGGGAAAATGTATCTAAATTATAATTAGATGTATTTTGATGTGTTTTGAGGTTAATACATCCAGTTATAATATAGATACATTTTCTCAAAATAACATTTATTATGAAACAGAGAGAGTAATATATATACTTTTAGTATGATATTACAGACACAAACCATGAAATAAAAAACTCGATTGGGTTTGTGGCAGTGATGAAAAAGAGAGAGAGAAACGGAGCTAGTTTACGACGAATCACTATCCTTAAAATGGTGACAAATCTAATAATATATTTCATCCTTATGTTTTTTTACTTTTAGGACCGGAACTCTTATTTTTAGCAGTCGTAAAAACAAATATTCTAATTATATCCGACAAACCTTGATGAAGTTGTATTCAACTGTTTCACTGAACAAAACAACTAGTAACACAAATGACTACGATATATGAACAAAACTGAAATATGCATATGCATGATGTTGATGTTTCTCTAACTCGTGGGTGAAAGTCTTGAAAAACTCGATTAATTTATTTTTATTTTGTTCGTATATGACTAGATTATTGGACCTACTATGAACTAAGATGCTTCTCTGCCTGCATTAAATCTGTTTAATGGGCGAAAATATGAGAGAAGAGAAGAGGACAAAATCGTGGTTACAACATAAAAGTTCTTAAATTCAATAGATTGTGATGAATGGGACATTTGTAATATTTTTGGCCTGTTACGTGTCACCATTTCGATGCTTATATTTATTGTCCCTTCTATTTTAGAGGTTGGTGTTTTCCTTGGCCCATGCACTTGATTAATATAACCATACACATTCTTGTCTTTCTATGTAATAGTCGATTCGATATTTATATATCCATGTTACTCAAACAAACCAGGTGATCATTCAATTAAAATTTGATGATGTATTTTATAATCATCGGCTGTGCCAAAGTGGGCCTAAAATTATGAATGAAATTGGGCCGTGTTCAGAATTTTGTACTACTGAATGTAAATATTTTCTTTCTTGGTAGTCTCTTTTAGGCCCAAAGAGAAGAAATTATTTCGTAATCAGACCCAAAACAAAATTGCAACATCCAAATGCATTTTTACATACCAGCTATGCTTTGCGGTTTGCTTTTTTTAAATATATTATTATTCATATGTTTTGTTGTTGTGTTGCATCATTATTTGAATGATTTGATATGTATACCAATACCATCAAAGACGAACTAGGTAAAATATTTACAACAAGTTATTAATTTATTGAAACTGAATGTCATATATCTAGTGTACAAATCTGTTGTAGAAATGTTGAACACAACCACTGATTTAAGACGCTTCAACAAGTACATAGGTAAATAATTTGGACTGTAGATTTCATCCCTTCTAAATAATGGAAACAATATATATACGAAAATCTGGACCATGCAATAATAGAAGCAATAATTTAGGTGCATGTAAAGAAAAAGGGATGAAAAGGTTGGCAGAAAAGAAAGAAGAAGACAGATATACCCTTGAGGGACTCTGGTTATTTATTAAAAAACCGCTTTTGACTTTGACGGAGTGTTGACATGAAGATATACGGCACGTGGCGACATCTGAGAGCGAGTACACATCAATGCCTACCTAAGCTTTATACTTCAAAAACGTAAGCAGTGGAGAACTAGATACTCGCACTTTCCAAAATTTAATCAGAGGAAATCTTAGCTGTATATAGTTTTTTTGTCTCCCGTCATAAGAAAAAAAGGACAAAACTTTACAGGAATTCTCAATTCGAGAAGGGAAACTACGAAGGGTTTTCTTTTTTCTCCACTTTGATTCAGTTCTTGCTGTCTTTCCTCTCGAAGGTGGTCTGCTTTGTTGGGTAAAGTCTTTTTCTTTTCTTTCGGTTATAGAAGTTAAAATCACCAAGTACCTGTTATGTCCTGTCTTGTCTTTGTTTGCTTCAGTCTCTGCTTGAAGCTGTTCTTCTACGTTCTTTGCGGTCTCAACTCAAACTCATGTGTTTGATTCGATTCCTTCAATATATTGCTTAAAACTCTTTTGAAGTTACAAATATGAATCCCTCTTTTCTCAAGTTTCAGGCCTGTGAGGTCAACAGTTCTCATGTAATGTTGATTTGGTGCTGGATACAAATATTGATCAATTGATGTTTTGTTGGTCGATTTTAAGTAGTTTTTAGTTGCTTGAAATGTTAACCTCGCCACCTCCAATGTATTTGGAATCTGCCTGTTTGCATAATATGATATAGCCGTAGATTTGAATGGGTTTCTTATCTTGAAGTTGCAGTTTTGTGGACAATAATTATAGTTCAAGGGAATTGGTCTGAAGCAATGCAGTTATATCACCATCCTTACTCACTGGACAGCCAAAGAGTGCGACTAGCTTTGGAAGAGAAAGGCATTGATTACACATCGTACCATGTGAATCCCATCACAGGCAAGCACATGGACTCTTCCTTCTTCAGGATGAATCCCAACGCGAAACTTCCCGTTTTCAAGAACGGTTCTCACATCATTTTGGACACTATCGAGATCATAGAGTACTTAGAGAGAATAGCTGAGGTTTCCTCTGGTGTAGAAGATGCTACTTTTGGTAGAGAAGTTCTTGAATGGATGCGGAAGATCAGGGAATGGGACTCAAAGCTTTTCACTCTTGCTCACATACCGGACAATCGTCGACTATATGTTTCCAAGTTCTTGAGGATGGTTGTGATTGCACGGATGGCTGAGTCTCCAGACTTGGCTAGTGCTTACCATAGGAAACTAAGGGAGGCTTACGATACAGAAGACAAACTAAAAGACCCTGGTGCCTTAAGGAGAAGCAAAGACCATTTGCTTAGGCTTCTAGATGAGGTTGAACTGAAGCTAGAGGGGACGACGTATGTGGCAGGGAATGAGTTTAGTATGGCTGATGTGATGCTAGTGCCGGTGCTAGCTCGGTTATCGCTGTTGGATTTAGAAGAGGAGTACATAAGTAGCAGGAAGAATCTTGCTGGGTATTGGGTCGTTGTGAGAATGAGACCAAGCTACAAGAAGGTTATTGGAAGGTACTTCAATGGCTGGAGAAAATATGCAACACTTGTAAAAACTTGGATGTTTGTTAGAGTCAGAAGCTTGCTCAGAAAATATTGAGTTGTCAAAAGATTTGATTTTCTTTCTACTTTTTTTTCACTTTTTATAATTTGTAAAGGTGAGAAAATTGTTTTTTTTTTCCCTGCTACCTTTGATCACCACAGGGAAAAAACAGAGAAGAATATTTGTTTAAGTAGTTTGTGATGCAGATCTTTCAGGGTATACTTATCAATTATTTGAACAAGAGAATAAAGAATGTGACTGCTCTTACATTGAAATGTGACTTGAAATTATAGAAGAAGTATTTTTTTTTGCTTTTGGTCATAAACAAAAGAATTAGAATATACTAGAAAGGAGAGAGAAGCACAAGATTCCCCTTAAAGGGGACTTTTTCCTATGAGCCGAATTAACCAATCAATCACTGTAATTTTCTCCTCAAGAGCTGCATTGTCTCCATTTTCAACTTTCATGGACTGTACTTCTCTAAAGTTAAAGAATACTTAATTGTTGAGCTTCTTCTCTAAAGTTAGACTCCCAGGTATAGGGCTGTTTGCTGTTTTTTCCCACCCGTTGTTCCGCATCCATGGAGGAACGTTCTGTTTCTGTTGCCGAAAGTAACTTGTTCCTATATCAGACGAAAACTCCCTCTTCCGGTTTGGAGCGGTTGAGTCAGTCCCAGCAACACTTGGGATGCTCCAAGAGGACTTGTTGGGCACAGTTGCACCCGGTAAGGTCTCCCTGGAGCAAGTCGGGTTTCCCATGGAGGAGGAACAGACTGCACCGTTTCTCTTAGCGAAAAACTCACCATGAGAAACAGGCGGTAGAGGTGGAAATGGATAGAACGGCATCCCAGGAGCAACAGACCAGCTCGCCGGGTCCTCTTTGCCAGGTGAACCGAATTGATGAACGATGCTAAGCGGGATCCCATAGGAGACTGGTAACCGAGAAAGGAACTTTTGCTGCGGCTGTGCGGTGGTAACTGCATCAGGCGCATCCGTGCATGGCGATGAAAACCCAGGTGGAAGATCGTCTTGCACATCCTGATTGCCATTAGTTACGTCTGTTCTTTGTTCTTTTGTATTAGACGGCTGGTCCCATCTGCTTTTGCGCTTACGTCCATTTGTCTCGGGAAGACTGGAACTAGGTTCTGAACAACCCTCAGATACAGAGGCTGTTTCAGGAGTTGCAGCCGTTGGTGATATGACAGACGCTTTTGGTTCTGCAGGTCTTGGCGAATGATGATCATATCTAGGTTCTTGTGATGCTCTGAATCTGCTGTTAATAGGTGATCTTCTAGACTCCGATCTCTCATCCCTGTCGATGCGCCAAGGTTTTCTAAAAGGCTTAGGGATCCATCTGTCTCGGAAGTTCCGTGCAATTTGATGAACCTGTACGCATACACATTTAACCAATTGGAAATTAGAAGCTAAACCCCAGGTACTCAACCTGATCAAGGTCCAAAAATTCGGATTTTAAAACAAATCAAGAGTCCAAGATTCAACACAATTTTCATAAATGGGACGCCTGGTACCTGTTTGTCATCATGCTCAGTGAGTGTTAGAATAGAGTCCTTAAAGCTGCACATAGAAAAACGTTTCATGTCATACGGTGTCTTAAGAGGTGGAAAAGCAGGCGCGTTGAAGACAGATATAACATTATTTCCGGCTTTCACAATTTCAAGAAGACCAGGTGACGGTTAAATTCAATAATTTAATCACAGAACCGCCTAAACTTATATATATAAGAGATATGATGGACTACTGAAACAAAAATTGATAAAAAGGTAAATCTACAGACTGTACTCCAAATTTCAATGGCTACTATACTTTTTTTTCAACCAATATGAATATTCGGTCAAAAGTAAAGTACCAACGGCGACATAGCCTTGATTAAAAATTACTAACCTTTCCATCCCTGCACAAGGGGGTCTTCTGATTATATGCTCCAGTGCAAGAATTTCCCTTGTAGCAAGATACTCTAATACCTGAGGCAAAATCAGTTATATTGACTGGTAAGCAAGCTAGAATTACGAGAACGCATTAGTTAGAATTATCATTAACCAACCAATGCTAAGTGTGTTCTGACCAATAAATATATCAACAAAAGCAGCAGGTTACAAGGAACGTACCTTCAAAAGTTTTCGAAGTATTGGGGTCTTTTTAAAATCCCTCCGATATTGTTTCATGATATTATGTAACATTTGCAGACCTGGATATGTTTGGAGATTATTTCATCTTTCAAAGATATAAAAGATTCATAAGAAGAAAAAAACGACAGACGCAGGTACCATTCTTGTTGATCACGTCCACTAAAACAGTTCGTGACTTTGTCTTTAAAAGGGCATCAAGAATCATTGAAAGATCTCGATTGCTGCATTAGGTACACAAACAACATCAGAATTCAGTCATTAGATGCAGATTATATATATCTACAATGGAAGCTAAGATTAGCAGGTCAAATTCTTGAAGACCTTTGGATTCCTTCATTATTGGCATTGCCTCGGGAAGCGGCAGTGAGCAGCAGAAGTTTCAAGTAGCCTTTTGCTGAATCCTGTTTATTTCGGAAAAGGAAAATCAACTTAGATTGCACTGTGCTGTTGCCGGATAAAGGGAAAATATTAAGAATGTAGAAAATTATCCAAGGATGTAGGTTCAAGTGAAAAAGAATCAACTAAAAGTGCATGATCCCAGATGATGCTTAACCCTATAGCATAACAAATTAAAGTGGAAAAAGGTCTATAATTAAGGAGTAATGCTATGCAACTTACCCTCCGCTTGCTTATCCCTCCAACAGCATCTAGTAACTCGTTCAGTTTCCCTTCAACTGCAAAATTGGTGGTGTATTAGCGAATATGACTGAATGGTGATGGTATCTTCACAATTCACGACCAAAACTAGTACCATACATGTTTCAATACGCCCGCTGGGAGAAACTTCCTCTGATCCTTTAGATTTGATTGGCTGCTGTTGCAACTTATTGACTGGTATAATCTGTGCTTTGCTAACACCAGGAAGATTACCTCCTTTGTCTCGCTTACTAGACCCAGATGAACGAGAAGTTTTCATACGAGGACGGGGTCGTGGAAGTATCTTCTTATCTTCACCCGATCCATGCTTTATCGTCTTATCAGCATTTGCACCATCCGAAGAAAGTCTGCTGAGAGAACTGGACGTGGGAGATGCGCTTTTAGTCTTCTTTTCAACAGGAACCTCTTGCTGGACAGCACTAACAGGCATTACCGTTGAAAGTTCCTTCGACACTTCAGTTGGTTGAAGAGATGGAAGAATTTCTTTCTCTGGAAGATTTACAGAAACTGAGCTCTGTGATTGGGAATCAGAAGCAGGGTCCTTGGAATCATTAACCTTTGTTGAGTTCTGTTGCATTTGCATGTCAGTACCATCAATGAAAATCCTGGGCGTTGCATCTACGATTACTTCCCCACTTTCATCCTCTTCAAGGATCACAAGTTCAGGATACTCTTCATCTGAATCACTTTGAACAATTACATCACCGTTCAGAGGATCTCCCCCAATATAACCTCGGCAATGTGATGATCCACAATAGCACTTTTTGGCAGCAGCACCAAAAACCCTCACATAGTTGTAGTCAAATGTCAACTCCTGGCCCTGACAACGCACCAGACAGATTAAAAACTAGTGAAAAGAAAATCGCAACATATTGTTATTATTATTAGACCTTAATTGCTTTTGGCTTTTGCGTTTGGATCCATGTTAACAGCCTTAAAAAGAGCACACCATCTTAATGTTTTCATCAAACATCCTTTCAAAAACTGTTAGGCGTTTGACTTTACAATTTCCAAAGAATGTTTGATGAGAAAAGTAAACTATGGAGTGTTTCAATTTTCAAATGTACATAGCATTTTAGTAGCAAGCATTTGAAAAAGTGGCCCATAGTTAGATACATTCACAAACATTTAGTTGACATACAACATAATATACTACGTTATATATGAATGGTGGATTTCAGGAATTAATCAGCTAATTTTGGCGTTTACGGCTGTACAGAGGCAGAAAGAGAAGAGAGTTCTACTGAAACTATATATCACAGAATAGTCATTTCCACAATCATAAGTGCGAGAGAGCTTACCTTTTTAAGGTCTTGCATGGAGAAAATTCCCACGCAGATTTCACCATTCACCATCCACTGCAACGACATTTAAGAAGTAACAAATGAAAAACATTCACATAAAAAAGTAAAGAGTGGAATAACTTTATCGAAAAACGTTACCAACTCAAGATTTTATCACTAAATTATATAATCAGGCCATGAGGCATGATACCGCAAAGAACGCTTAACAATTACCTTTTCAGTACGACAGTTTGGTTCACAGCTGTGATTAATGAAACGCCCTAAATTTCCCTTTGCACCAGCATCTATTACCTGCATTAACAAAAAAGTTACAAAGTTATTGCAAGGTGCAATATAGAGGCATAGCTTTCAAAAGGAAAACGTAAAAAGCGGAAAATGAGATAGGACTTTCAGGCCAGTGCAGTGCAGGTGAATGCAATTATTACAAGCACAACCAAAAGAAATAAGTTCTCTGTGCATGGTCCAGTTAATAAATGTGCAAAAGCTTGTGCAAAACCCTTGAGAGCTTTTGCAATAGAATAGTTGAGCCAGTTTAATCTTTTACCTTTAGACCTTAAGTAAGATGGTGATACTGATAAAGATACAGACGAGTGTCAAAGGACAGAAGATACAAAAAGCAGAGGATAGTCTCGACATCTTACTCACGCAAAGAACATTTTTTTGGTTTGGCGTAAGTGTATCAAATAAGAGACATAAAAGTAACTAACCAAAGCTGCAAGCATATTGCTTTAACAGAAAAGGTTTAAAAAGATGGAACTCGACTTCTCTAAATATGCTAATCTAAAACCAGAAAGGTTTACTATCAATCACACATTTTAAATTCAGTAACTCCACAGAGCACTAAACAGCAAAATCACAAACCATTTCAATCAAAGATGGAGTAAACGAAGCAGCTGACTCATTAGAAAGAAGTATGTTTACCTCATTCCCATTGAGTGTCATGAAATAGAAATGTTTCTGACCCATGGAAGCATAATCCTTCTGACGAGCCTCATAGGATTGCATATCAAGCACCTGTTATGAAAGGAGATGATCAATATGATAGTTCCATCTACTGGCTAACGCACAGTATACAAATGATGACATGAAAGAATAAAACACACAGATCATCGCAAGCACACCTCTCCAACATATTCAATAAGGAATTGCCCCTCCCGTACATCTTCGAGCAATCTCAGGCCATAACCCTTCTTGCCAGATTGGAATCTCTCAAACTTAACATACTTCCGTTTTTGAAACTGCAGACATATGAGCCAAAAGATTATGAAAGATATAACTGACTGTGAATGTAACGCTGTTGCTTGCAAACAAGACATCATACCTGCTGATTTGAGCACAGATCGCCAGCCGGGCAGGTACCATGAAGACATTCAATGTTAAGCATTCTATTGAGACATTCTTCTCCACAACCCAGCCTACCATCAGGTGATGGTTTGCAGTGGCAAACCATTATCTGTCCAAAAAATACAAGGAAACATGGTAACTAAGGAGTAACTCTAGAAAAGGACAAAATATTAACAGTACAAACACATTTTCTACTAAAGCATTACCAGAAACAACAAAAAAACTAACCTCGTCAATTGTTTGAGATTTGCGGTTACGATGAAGAAACTGGTTTGTTTTTATAGCCTTAAAGCACGCCTTTTGGTTACCTGCAAAATAACGGGCAAGTAAAACACAATCAAGGATTCAACAAACGGAAAAAAATCTTATGAATTGTTCACCAGTATTGAACATTAAGTACCTGGCAAACGTTTGCTCTTCTGTTCCTTGGCTTTCCCCTTTTTAGCCGCCTCACAGTCATATGCATCTGCTTCATCCTGTCCTATGCCCAATTCTTCATTAATATCTTCATTTGACATCTCTTGGGCTATGGAGCAATGAGCAAACTCTTTATCCGAGTTGTTCATGCAGATCCTACACAAAATCCATATTAGATACAGAGAAGAGAAAGGCTACAACAGATTACAATAGGAGGAAAATACATTTGACACTCAATCTGATTATAAATATTTGACTGAATTCAAGAATAGCAGATGAATCTGCTGCAAAAAATTGCAAACAATATTAAGCAGATCATATAAGAAACCTATTAAGCACAACAGAAAATTGAAAATTTTGATAAACTAGCTTAAATTTGATACAAACACGATAAGCACACAAGTTTACACAAATTTGTAAAGCGCAACAGAATTAACTATCATATGCAACACACTGATACATGTTGATAAAAACATCCACACAACATGTAACGAAAATAATATTCTAGAAGAATGAAGAGCTATCACCCTGCGGGACACAATGGCAAAATTCGCTAGAACGGTGAGTAACACTACTGGGACAGCATTATGCACGTTAAAAAGGGAGTTGAGGAGTCACTAAGTTCAAGGCTAAACAAGAAAATCTCATGGAACACCATGAACTTTATGGATCAAACACAAATGCATGTTCACTAAAATCTGATCACATTCATCCAGAGTTATGACCACGTGATAAAGTAAAAGAAAATATAAAAAAGAAAATCTCAATTCATCTAAAATTTCATAAAAACAAGTTCATATGCGCTTTGGGATGATACATACCATCTCGAGCTCTCGTCGATTGATCCTACAACAGAAGCAGGTATTCGTCGCCATTTGAAGCAATCATCACATCGAACCCAGGCACTCTCTGTATCCTCAATAGTGACATCCATGACCGCTTCCCCATGGATCCCATCTGATGATATGGCACCGTTAATAGCACTGGTTTTTCCAATATCAACGTCTAGAAGAGCACCTATTACATGAATTCACATAATGCGGCTTAATAATTTGTGTATCCAAAAGAGTGAAAGCTCCACAAATAAACGGAAAACATTGGGATACTATTCAAGTAAACATAAAATAGTGTCCTCAAATTAGTCAATGGACAAAGCTAATCAAAAGCGTCGTACCTGTTGTTTCGTGAGACTCTATTCTCCCTCCTTCATGATAATCACTACCATCCCTTCCAATACTCCTATTAATGGATTTGCGTTGCTCTAAACCCTCGTGAGATTCATTTTTTCTCCTGTCTTTGGCAGATTCGGAAAACTTGGATTTCCCTTTCTTTGTTCCATTACCTTTTGACTTGGGATGTTTACCTTTTTTTGCGCTGGGAATTAGTTGTGAACCATTTTCCAAAGGAGATCTTGAAGCAAGCAACTCATCTTCTTTTTCTAATTCTCTGTTCTTGTTGTTGGCCACATCTTCTAGAGTGCTGAAAAAACCATGATGCAAACCCTCTTTAAGTCCAATACTGACAATGGAATCAGGCACAGAGTTAATAACTTCTGAATCTGGTGAAGTTTCAGCGTCCAGGGATTGGATTCCAGTGGCCCTCTCGCACTCTTCAACAATAATTCTAGAGGAAAGGTGTGGGTCCTCATCTAAAACATCACCACCCAGCTTCCTACACAACCCCCCAGCGTCTTGGTTATCTTTGTCATCCCTAATAGAATCAGATGATAGCCGATATGAAAGTTTCTCCACAGGATGGCTTTCCTCTTCTAAATGCTCTCTAGTTTCCACAGTTCGGAGTTTATCCTCGACAACATCTGCTGGCTCTGGAAACTCTAAACCTGTTCCCGCTTTAACAATACCATTAGCAGGCAAAGAGTTACCACTGACCTTGGAGACTGTAATGTTCAGAGGATTTTGGCCACCTGATTTACCAAATTTAACTTTCAAACGAAGGCAAGAGCCACTTGATGCTTGGATGTTTCTGTTAGATCCTTCTACATATCCGTTCTGAGATATACTATGCTCTCCATTTTTAGGATTGCTTTGACATTGCTGTGGGTCGTGATGTGGCTGTCCATCATAAGGAATATTATTGCTCTGTAAGAAGATTTCAGCGGTCCTACTTGGTAATCCCCACTGAGATGAACGGCCTGGTTTGGAAACAGAGGTCCTCTTCTGCTTTGAGCACTTGAAAATTGATTCTAGTTTTCTTTCTGATTGTTTATTTTTAGAGGTTTTTCTCTGATTAGGAGCACTCCTTTTGGCCTGTGCCATATTACTCTGTTTACCATTTCGGGCCCTCCTTCGCGATGAAGACTGGGCAGTCCCAGAAATATTAGTCCCGGATGCAGAAGCAACTTCACCGCCTATTCTGCCATTTCCATCGACTATACTGAGTGGCTCAACTGCATTGTCAGGATTACGAGCTTCGATCCCTCCATTACCAAACTTCAATGGTAAACCCCATATCAAAGAAGAGTCAGTAATAGGGGATTTGGCTTCCATACCTAAGGTGTTTTCATCAATGGGTGATATATGACTGAAATCTTCATCTCTCAGTTCAGCAGCCATATCATTATTCATACTCAGCGCGACCACAGTGCTTTCACTTGATGTATCCCCAACATGGTTCTTTAGCAGTTTTCCACTCCTCTCAGAAAGATCAGTATGAAGCTCATCCTGATGAACCAACTTCAAAACTGGATTCATCGTCTCTGTGTCTGCGATGTCGTCAAGATCATATGAACATAGCCCCCCGTCATCATTACTTAACATTTCGGTGATAGCTAATGAAGGGGATTCCACGAGAGGCATAACGCCTTCAATTTCACTTGAAGACTTCATATAATTCTCTGTGGCACTGCAGCTAAAAACTCCAGAATCCAATATTGGATCTGGATACGGACAACTCCGAATGAAAGATAAACCATCTTCTTGATCGCTTGATGGTTCATTTCCTCCTTCCTTGCCTCCACCATCAAAGTTGGAGATAATACCAGCACTTCCAACTCCAACATTGTTAATGTCCTTAGCAGTTTCCAAAAACTCAAATTGTTCAGGTGCATCATTAATAAAAGTCGACTCAATATCTGTTTCACTGACTCCTAGAGGCAATATTGTGTCACCAGACACAGCGGGTATGCGGGAAAAGTTCGTGTCCTGACTTTCCTTTCCATCATCCTGCTTGTTGCAATCTACCACTAAAACATCATCAGATATCGATCCTTGAGTTTGCTCAACTCCATCTGAAACCACTCCCTGATTCTGACTGTCATTAGCATTGCAGCAAACAGCTAAACCGCCATCAGAGTTTTCACCACGTTCTTCAATGATACTGTTTCCGTCTCCTATTTGCTCAATCTCTATAAAGCAATTCCCCTGGGACTCCATCGTAGGGTTTATAACTGATGCAACCTGGGGAGTCGCCAAACTACTGACTAAATCTATATTGTGGCAAGGCGAACTCGCTTTCTCAGGATCACTAACACCGTTTTCCTTGCAATCCATGGAAATGCCGCCTGCTTTAGAGCAACAAAAACAAAAATATAGCATTTATCAGTAAAAAAAGAGGGTTTTATGAGAAATCCATCGAAGAATACTGTTCACGAACATTATGCAGATTCTAGATAGAACCCATCACGTTGATCCAGAAAAATTGATTAGATAGATACTTCCGGGGGGGAAAAAAATGTAAAAACTTGAGAAGGTCAACCAAAAGCCTAACCCAAGAAAAAAGATGCCACAATCATCAACATTGATGACAACAACAAACAAACCCTCGGATTCTACTCTTAATCAAACACAAGCCGCAGTGATAATAAAATAGATAAAATTTGGCACCCTGAAAACAAACAAACAAACAAAAATCGAAACCCTAACCTCATGAATCAGAAGCGATTAGAGCGAATGCCGACGAACATAAGATGGGGAACACGAACGAACGGAGAAAACCCTAGAGATAGGCGGAGACAATTGCGATGTCAGAGAGAGAGAGAGAGAGGAATCGGAAGTAGGGAAGAGACAACGCGAGGCGGTCAGTTTTTGAGATACCGATTTATTTTTTTTCCTTTTTCTCTTTTTCTTATGTAAAATCCCCAAACGATGCGCTGCTATTCCCTTTCTTTTTTGGTTTTGTTAATTTGCTTTGGACTCAGGTCTTTTTCGTTGTTGGGGCTTTCTTAATTTTTGTGGTGATTATATATTAATGATTCCAAATTTTCCAATGAAATTAAACGATTTTGTTGACAATAAAGAAAATAAATATGTTCGATTCTTAATTTTTGGTAAAGTCCTAGGTTTTTACCTTTTTTAATCTTTACCCAAACATCAGTAAAAAAAAAAACTTTTTAAGGCATTTGGGCAATTTAATTTTAAGATATTCAGATCTATGGATGCGTCCGTGTTCGATGGTCACGGTCCCAAAGGTGGTCCGTCCATAAAGACCCAAAAAACTGTAATTTCATCAGTCTTTTTCCATAAAACATTGAAATATATAAACTATCTAATAATATAATTCACCATTGTAAACTTACAGAAAGTGTATTTACCAGAGTTTAGATAAATGGTGAATTATTATTACGTAGAAATCCCAAATAATTCGAGTCTACCAAACCTGTAGCTATTATATAATAATCAAGACCCACCCATTGGCAATCATAACTCGGAATCTTTATATACAAGTCTACTTTCTTTAAAAATTATACAAAACTGGAGAAGGCAGATGAGTAGACTTTTTTTCTCCACCAAGAGAGAAGGAAGAAGAAGCTCACAGTCCCAGGCTCTCACATCACACGACTGATGACTCAGATAAAAATGGTCGATTGATTTGTGTTCTCATAGTTGTGATGAGCCAATCAGGTTTTACCCGGACCAGAGTCTGTGTCCGCTCGTCTCGTCGTTGTATACTTGTTTATGATCATGTCTCCGTGTACAGTACCAGAACTTTGGCTATGGTGATGGTAATTGACTGTCATGGAGTCAGATAACAGTACGTATTCTGGATCATTTGAACTATTTTTCTCGATACTGCATGATTTGCAAGATGTATAAACATTTTCTATTCATTTACAAGATGTGTAAACATGATGAAAACTAGCATAACAAACTAAATGTTTACTGTATAGTTTGTGAGCGATCCGTTATATAACTTACTAGCAACAAACCAATATTATCAGTAAGAAAACAATTATGAGAAGATGGGGATGTAGAGCGGATGAATACATCAAAGCGAAATCATGCATAATTGGCGTGCAAATCAAAAGGCAACCAATTGAAATATTGTAATATTAACTTTGGTTTAAGAGGTTATCTCAACACTCTCTCAATGGTTCACCCTAGCAAAACAAAGACAACAAGCTTCTCTATATCTTCTAATACGCAATTACTATAAGTGTGATACATTGCAAAACAGTTGAATTATATAATAACAGGGTTTAGATGATCATGGGTGAATCTAAGGCCATTGTTATGATCTTTCTTTTATGATGTTTTTCATTTTTTTTGGTTTGTTGTTTGATGGAAAGCGACATCTTAGAATTTTCGTAACTATTAAATTTTTAATAATTGACTTTTTTCTTGTAATTTTTATAATTACTTTTTGTTTGAATTAACCCTGTTTGTAAATTTAGTTTTCTTGCTTTGCCAAAACTAATTTGAATACTTTATCTATGATTTATATAATTGATGTAATTCTATTTAATATAAACTAACTAATTTTCTTTTTTGCGAAGGCATATGGTCCACATTTGTTATCCCCACATTTGGATGAAGGACGACTCGAACCCCATCACTGCACGAGAGAGACTCACAAGTCACAAAGCAGAGCCACTTGACTACAATGTCCTTGGCAACACAACTTTTTAAGTATAAAAATCAATTTTCAAGAACAGGAAAAAACGAAAAATAAGTAAATAAAAAAACCTGATAACGAGGAGATATAAAAATAAAAATAAAAAATAAAAAATAAAAAGAACCAGGAAAATAAAGCAAGCGTCATTGCTGGCTATCCCGCGCAACGTTCTAACAAAATTCCTCTTCTCAGTTTCCAATCTCTCGAGTCTCCACATCAAATTCCCCCAATTCTCGCTCTTGATTGTTCGCTTCGTCTCCAAATCCGGGTCTCTACAGAGTCTAACTCTGACCCGACCCAATCACTAATGGGGGAACCAAAGGTCACAACCGACGGTGGTTCAACTTCCGGCGAATCGTCGAGGACCTCGTCGAAGCTCTTGACTGCCGGTGATCGGAAATTACTTAAGGTTGAACTGCAGCAAGGGGAGACGACGTACGTTTCGTGGAAGAAGCTTATGAAGGAGGCTAGCAAAGGCAATGGTCTGTCGGTTTCGGCGCCCGACCCACCTCCTAACGCTAACCCTAATCTCGAGTCTCGCATTGCACCGGTGAGTTTTTTAGCCGTTACATGCATCAAATCAGATATTTGCATTTAGTCTGCGCTCGGAATTTCGTTGTCTCTATTGGACCAGTCCTTCACTTGTATGATTGTATCCTCCTGGTAGCTGAATTTGCTCTCAGGAGAGTCTGGTTTATCCAGGGAGAGCCTCACTGTTTTGACTGATTATCGGAATTTTTTTGTTTTTTTTTTTTTTCTGGTTCCGGGAGATTTCTGGAAGTTTTGGTGAAGTGGATATGAGTCTAGGAGAAATTGTGTTGTCATTGCTCCTTTGACATTGGATTTGCTTCTAGGGTTTCAATTAAGCAAACTCTCTAAACTAAGAAAAACTAAAATTTGGTAGTGATTTGGTTGTCTAGGCTTGGTCAGTTAGATATGTGATTCGCTTGCATTGCTTGATTACATTGTTGCAACCTCATTGTTACTAACGTGAATATGCAATCAATTATGTTTGACCTAGAAAGGACTTTGGTTCAAATAAGATGCATGAGTGAAGATTATGATATACATTAAGTTTCAACTCACATTAGAGAACAACAAAAGCTCTTAAGCGCATAGTGATGATGGATTTTGATTTTAAGGAAACAGGAGATGTTTGTGGCTTTCTTGCAAGTTATATTTTCATATGCATACGAATTTGGATCAGATCAATTTAGAAAGCTTTATTGATTTTATATCTAATGCAGGGGCCACCAGCAGAAGGTGAAAAGGTTGACCAACCTCATTCTAACCGTTTTAACGCTGTTATAGAGAAGATTGAGAGGCTCTACATGGTACATTTCCCTATTTTCGTTTTCTATTGATCATCCGTACAAGTTAGATGAATGTTTGATTTCTTACTCAGAACATTTTTCATGCCATGCATTAGCACTGCTTCTTCCACAAATATCTGAATATTTAATACTGACTTCATAAAATAAAATTCAGGGGAAAGATAGTAGTGATGGGGAAGAGTTAGATGGTGCCCCCCCCGACGATGACCAGTATGACACCGAAGATTCATTTATCGATGACGTTGAATTGGTTAGTATACATACCCTTCATGCGGTTTCTATTTGATTTCTTATGTGATCAAAGTGTATTTTGGTAGCTGAGACATCCTATTTTTGTTTTGCATTGTAGGATGAGTATTTTGAAGTTGATGATTCGGCAATTAAACATGATGGATTTTTTGTCAATAGAGGAAAGTTAGAACGGATGTAAGTTTCTTATCCTCTCATTGTTCCATGTTGTCACATTACTACATGGCAGGCTTGTCATTTTCCATTTGGTGACATATTGTGGAGAATAGGCAATAGAAAGCATAAGTATTTGAAAACACACTTGATTATCACCTGTTTTTTTACTCGTAATTGGGTTTTATGCAGTGTTTCCTTAGGGAAGAAATATTTGATACAATTGTTTTTGGGTCAATCTTGCTATTTTTGCGGCTAACATCTATAGGTTATTGTCAAAATGCAATGATTAGTTTGTACTTACCCAACAAATACCGTTCTGTAACGATGTGGGCTCTGATTATTGATAGGATTCAGGTTTTCCAGTTGCCCTTTAATTTGGCTATCTTACATTTATCAGTTTATCTAAATAATGATTCCTTTCTACAACAGTGAACCGACAACAACAACAACATCGAACCAGCAACCAAAGAAAAGGCAAAGGAAAGAGTCAGCAAAACCTTGCGGCGATGTTGTTGATGTGTCCAGAAAACAAGCCAAGATGGCTAAGACGGCTGGGGGAAAGGTAGCACCATTGCTTGCAAATAACTTTTTGAAACCATTTTAAAGTTTCAGTTCAGACGATTGATTATATGAATGTGAAAGTCTAGGATCAATTAGCTGCTTCGGGGCCCTCTTCGAAGAAAAAGTCGAATGATTCAAAGGCAGAGCAGGATTCGGTTTCTCCTTTGAAACCGCAAAGTGGCAATGACTGCTTATTATTGGAAAATGTGAAGCATACTGATAGAGCGAATCATCAGCCAAGGAATGCCTCAAGTCCGAAGTCAAAGGCAGCTGGATCTTCTGGCGCCCTTCTTCTGAAGTGCAGCAAAAAAAGTGCTCATCAGCAATCTAATTCCCTGCCTGTAAAATCTCGGCCAAATGTTTTGGCAAAATCAACAGTAGTCCGTCAAAAAGAAACCAATGGCATGCATGAGCTGGACAATGCAACAGTAAGCAGACAATCTATTCAAATAACTGTAAGTACTTTCCAGCTATCTTAATCAGGAGAGTTCAGATATTGTTGGATGGTTTGTATGTGTCATGCTGTGTAGCTAGCACCCATTTCGCATTGTTTTGTAGTTCTGTTGCTCTAGTTTTCATCTCGACTCTGGGTTGATTCCTGGCTAATACTCGCTTCCATGCTTTTTTTTTCTCGTGCATATATTACATCGTTTCTTTTTTTAATTCTGCTATAACCTTTTTCTATACAGAAAAAAAGTGGTTCTAGTGTCAGGCCTAAAACCTCGACACTTGAGAAAGCCATCAGGGAATTGGAGAAGGTGGTCGCTGAATGTGAGTTTGAACTGTTCGAGCACTTGTTCTCTACATGCATGGCAACCTAAATACAAATACCATTTAGCAAACTATAATGTCCAATTTATTGCAGCGAGGCCTCCTGCTGCCACTGAGAATCAAGATGCCGATACCTCATCCCAAGCAGTGAAGAGGAGATTGCCAAGAGATGTAAAATTGAAGCTTGCTAAAGTTGCTAGGATTGCGGTAATCAAACTCTTCTGTTTGTTACTTTTTTGCTTTTGTTTTTTTAAACAATCTCCCGATTGTATTAAAAAGAGATGTTTTCTATTCTTGAAGCAGGCGAGCCAAGGGAATGTATCGGGAGAGTTAATCAATCGTCTCATGAGCATTGTCGGCCATCTCATACAGGTCAGATCGCTGAAGGTAATCACCTCTATCTCCTGTATACCGAGACTTGTTATTGGAATGGAGTTGTGATTCTTGCTGAGGCATAGGAGTAGTTTGAATGTTTTCAAGTTAGATCTTCCATTTCAGAAGATATAAAAGAAAGAGGTAAAGCTCTGACGGTTTAGTAATGCTTATTGTTACAGAGGAACTTGAAAATCATGATTGATTCCGGCGACACTGCAAATCGAGAAAAAGATACTAGATTTCAACGGATCAAGAATGAAGTCATTGAGATGTTAAAAACACAAGTTCCGTTGATGGAATCTCAGGTTCTCTCTCTTCTACTCAACTAGATTCACTGATATGATTTTCAAATGGATTTCTTATCCGGTATTTTTCTAGATACCTTTGTTCTTGTCTTTATTTTTGGACTTAGACATCCATTGTCAATGCACGCACAATACTCAGAGTTCTCTCTAATAATGGTTGGCCATAGGCTAAGCACTTTATTCTTATGTTTTTGGGTCTCTGTTGTAGGGTCTATCTGTTCATTGTAACGTATATCCATCTTATTGAATCATGAGATATTCCACGCGCTGACATAAATGGTTTCACAGGCAACCAATCAAGAAGCTGGAACATCAGACGATTTTCAGGATGTTGGCTCTGTTGAAAAGCCACCTATGAAGAAGAAGTTTGTCATGGATGCGGCGCTGGAGGACAAATTGTGTGATCTATATGACATCTTTGTCGATGTAATTAAGATTTTCCATAACAATTATTTTCAACTTATTAGATTCAGAATTGAAGTGTGAACCTAATTTGTGCTCTGTTATTGGTAACAACAGGGATTGGATGAAGATTCGGGTCCACAGATCAGAAAGCTTTATGCAAATGTAAGTTCCTTGTCTCTTGGCATTCGTGGTCTATTTCCTTTCCAATTCAAAAGAACTAGACTAGACCTTGCCTGAAATTCAAGATGTGTTTATCAAATCTTCGTAAATGATTTTCTTTTGTAATTATTCATGCTCCAGCTAGCTGAACTCTGGCCAAATAGGCTAATGGACAATCATGAGATCAAACGTGCCATTTGTCGGGCAAAGGAAAGGCGGAGAGCATTGTATGGAAACCTTGGGAAGGAGATGGTAATTGAGAAATGATCAACTTTTACTTCATAGCATTTTGTTTGTTTCCATGATCTCGCAAATCTCTCTCAGTGTTATCATTCCCCACTTCTTTTGTTATTCAAGGATCAAGGAAAGATGACGAAGAGGAAACAGACACAATTGGTACCAAAAGTTGAGGCGGCTGCTTACCCCGACAAGGCTTCAGCTGTTGGAGATAAAACGAATGTTGTCCCAAGCTCAACCACCACGTCCTTAGGCCAAGGTCAACCTAGCGCGGACAGGTCAAAGCAACAACATGAGAAACTAAAGGGGACCACAAGCGCTAGCAACTCTTCAGCAGAAGCAAAGACAGTCAGAAGAAAGACAGAACCGGGTGTAGAAGAATCTCACCTTTCCACAGAGAAAGGTCTTGTCCTGGCTCTGAGGCAGCAGACGCAGGCTCCTCCGGACCTGAACCTGCCAAGTTAAGTAGGTCAAGTTAAGTACTCCGGCTTATTATCTATTAAGGTTTTTGTAGTCAAAGTCAGGCTCTCTAGCCTTGACTTTGTAGCTTTACCGTCGCTTCTAATTTTGCTCTAGTTATAATTTTTCTAGTATGCTTTAGAAAACGAAGTCCTCTCTCCTCTGTACAAATTAAAGATTTCAAAGAAGAGTTCGGTTCTCATTGCAGTTAAATTTCAAAAACCAGTTTAGAAGTAAAGATAAACTACTGGCAAATTTTATAGAACGTAAAAAAAGAAGCTTTAAACTGCCTACACTATCGTGTTTTTGGGAATCATACATAAATGACTCCCAAAACTAGTATCGTGTTGGAAGAGTATGTGTGCGAGTTATATACGAAAACTAGAGATGATGAGAATTTTCTAAGGACAATCGGTAAATTCAAAATTTGTGGTCGGCCCAATTTTGGGTTATTGATGGACAACTAAAAGCCCAAAGAAAAATTAAAAAGCGAAATGAAGCTCACTTACCAGTGACCATTCCCGCGTCTCTCTCCCTCTCTCTCTCACCAGTCACCGCTTACCACGACGGTTCACCTCGAATCCAGGTGTAGACGACTCTATGCTAATGCTTCAAGGTTCGAGTACCCGCCGATTCCAGGATTCTAGTTTTTTCCCGAGAACCCCGTGAATCTCTTACAGAATCCGAGAGGCAGGGAGAAAAGTGCGCGTTTAGGTTTCCGGCGGCGATGAAGACGACGCAACTGTTCAAAGGGGCAAACGTGTTCATGTCTC
Source organism: Thlaspi arvense (assembly GCA_911865555.2). Taxonomy (NCBI): domain Eukaryota; kingdom Viridiplantae; phylum Streptophyta; class Magnoliopsida; order Brassicales; family Brassicaceae; genus Thlaspi; species Thlaspi arvense. The sequence goes on from OU466861.1 coordinate 53,775,601, forward strand.
GGAGTCTGGTGCCCCCTGAAGTCTTCGACACTCTTCTAGATGCCTGCACGCTTAACGGTGCCGAAATCTTCCTCTGCTGCGACCCCTCCCGGAGCGGTCCCTGCGATTTTCACGTCATCGCTTCTCCCGACCACGTGCGGATTTTCGTTCATTTTTTTTTTGTAGATTTTAACTTCAATTGCATTATTTTTCTGTAAGAATCTGCTCTTAGTCTCCTCGTATTACGCCATTGCAGGAGAAATTCGAGGATCTTAAAGCCAAGGGATGTAACTTGATAGGTGAGAGATATCTCTCTCTGAGTTTATTTATCTTCTCAATTAAAAACCAAATTGAATCTGGTGTTCGTGATTTTCCTCAACAAGAGTTGTGTTTACTGCACGGCAGGTCCACAATGTGTGCTCTCCTGTGCAAAAGAGGGCAGACCGCTGCCTCAAGGGGGATTCAATTGTTGCCTAGCGATGGATGGTCTTAAAGTTCTTGCTTCTGGTTTTAAGATTGATGAGAAGGTACTTCTTTCCGTCAGGGGCATAGATTTATAGTTTATAGTTTAATCAGGGATCCATTATTCATGTGAGTGGTTGGGACTCTATGTTGGTTCAGCTATCTTTTTTTTTTTTCTTTTAGATCAATAGTGTGCATATGAGATCATACTGAATGCTTGTGTCTCTTTGTTTCCCAGTGCACAATTAGATTTTCAGTTACTCTGAAGAACTCATCCCTCTTAACTGGTTGATTGCAATTATTTTGAAGGTCAAGATCGAGGAGTTGGTTACTTCCATGGGGGGAGTTTTTGTTTCCAGGGGTTCTTCAGATGTCAACTTCGTCATTGTGAAGAATGTCTTGGCTTCCAAGTACAAGGTCTTTTGCGATCAATATTCTTTTACCTTCTAAAGGTTTCATATATTTAGATATCATATCGATTTCTTCTTTGCTTAGTTAACATATCAATATACTTATGCTTCTCTTCATGCGTCTCAGAAGATTATCCGAATTATGTTGGGTAAACGAAAAGTATATGTCACTTCATTTAACTTCACTCTAATAAACACTTGGATATTTAGATAGAAGTGGCTGTTGATCTTTCACTTGGTGCATTTGAGTATTCCATTTTTCCAGCATTATATACTGCCTTCATTTGAAGAAGAGAGGTCTTCAAGCATAAGGAAAGATTTAACATACTCCTGTAATGAAGGCCTCAAGTTATAAGTTGTTATCACACTCCCTATTGATGGGTTTTGCTTAATTCATTGTCAGATAGTAGCCGCATAATGTAAATGACACTTAGCTGCAGTGCAAGTTTAGTTCCCAAAGTGAAACAACTCGCACTTTTTTTAGAAATTATTTGGATCAGCATTGTGCCTCTGATGACTTATCATTATCCTGAAGTAGAGTGAACTGATGAGTTTCCTGAGGAAGCTGTTCAAAACTAGTCATGCCTGATTCGTTGTGACAGCTAAAATATGTTTTATTATGTTATACTTGCAGTGGGCCCTGGATACCCATAAGAAGCCGGTTGTTGCACTGAATTGGTTACAACAGTGCTGGATTGAGCACCGTGTGGTCCCCCAGGAACCCTATAAAATTCCTCCTTTTTCCGGATTGACAATCTGTGTCACAAAAATTCCAGCAGGTTAGAACACCGTTTTGCTCAACATGTGCGTATCAGGTTCTTTGTTGATAGTTAATCGGTAACTTATTATTAGACGAGCGTAAGGAAATGGAGAAGCGTATTTCAGAATATGGAGGGAGGTACTCTGCGGAGCTAACAAAGAGGTGTACACATCTGATTGCTGATATATCCTTTGATTTAAATTTGAAAATTTGCTAGTCGTAGGTCATATGTTGATTATTCGGGTGCACTTAGTTGTGCTGGAAAATTAGCATCAAAGTCAGATACTCGGGCTGTACGAAGTTAGAAGATATGTGGCTTAAAAACTCCTTAAATTCTTGTGCACAAAAAATTGAGATCTTATCGTTTGCACTTGAGTGAAAAATTGGGTCCTTGACATTGCATACGCTGCTGAAGGTGACAAATACAAAGTTGCTCGTAAATGGGGTCACATTCAAATTGTTACACGGAAATGGTTTCAGCAGTCCATTGCTAGAAAAGGTGACGTTTGGAGCTTCTGCATCCTTTGCATTCTCGTACTGATCAGTATATTGGTTCTCTATAAGTTAACAGATTCGTTCAATACTGATATGTCAACCTGTTATGTGCAGTTTGTCTCAGTGAAGAGGCATATCCTGTTCAGGATTCCATACCTTTGAGTAGAGGGGTGAGAAATTTGGGGAGCAATTATGGTCAAGAAAAGTTTCCTGGATGTCCAATATCACTGTCGTCTTCGGCTGCTACTGCTGCGGCAGACTCATATGCTTCTTATCCTCAGTCTAGAGACTCAGATATAGAAGCTTCTGCCTCACAAAAACTTTTTTCCACATCGATGAATCCCAGTATCGATGTCAAAAAACCAAGTAAAGGCCCAACTACAGAGCCGCAAGAGCAAAATATTGATGACTGTACTGCCAGGGATTCAGAATCTGAAGACAATGACCTGTATTTATCAGATTGTAGAATATTCCTGCTTGGTTTTGAAGCTTCTGAAATGCGTAGACTTGTTAAGTTGGTCCGTGGAGGTGGTGGATCACGGTATATGACGCTTAGCGAAAGAATGACACATATTGTTGTTGGAACTCCTTCAGAGAGGTAAACTCATTCTTTGCACTGCCAGAGGGAATTATTTTGCTCTTTTAGTTTTTTTTTCCTCTTTTCTCTTAGGTGGGTCTCTCTAAGTATAGTCTCTGTAACAATACGATCTCTACATATAATATTCATTTACAGTGAGAAAAGGGAGGCGAGGGCTGTTGCAGCTTCTGGTGTCGTTCAAGTAGTTACACCCAGGTGGCTTGAAGATTGTGATCGTCAGAAAAAAGAAATTCCCATTCATAAAGTATACACTGCTCACAACCTGATTCTTCCGAGAGGTCTGCAGTTTTCTCATTTCACCATTTTTCTATTATCTCGCACACATTCCATCTATGCAAGTTGCATCAAGACATATCAATGCATTGTACACTTCTCTAACTGACCTGTTTTGGGCACAGATGCTGCATGCTTGACCAAGGGATCTCTTGCAGGGATGGAACAGGGTAAAAATACTATCCCTCAGACCATGACGTATGATTCCTCTTCGAGGAGTGTCAATGTCCCAAATGAGGCCGCAACTTTGCTGGGAAAGAATAAAGAAGCAATGCTGAAATTAAGCAGGAAAGATGAGATTCACGTGGAAAGAAAAATAGAGTCACTCAAGCAAAAAGAAACAATGAATTCCCTTGTAACTAATAACTGCAAAAAACAACAGAAAATTCAATGTGAATTCAATGGTCAGAACAAGCAAGAAAGAAAGTCATCGGTATTTAAGGGGAAGACATTTTGTTTCTCACATTCTTTTCCTGAAGATAGGGTATGTGGTTATTCGAGGATTAGGCTTCCCTTTCTTGCAGTGGTTTCTTGTCTGAAAATGCATCTCTGAGGTCAATTGGTTGATGTGTTACCACATTGTGCAGCGACCTGAGATCGTGGAATGGGTGAATCAAGGAGAAGGAGAGGTGGTCAATGATCCTTTTATACATAACACACATTTTACTATTGAATGCCATGGTGTGTTCCGGAGTACTGGGACTTCTCAAACTATCTATGTTTCGAGTCACTGGGTTCGATCTTGTTTAGAGGTATTATTCTTCTCAGCGTTCGTCTGTTATCTACTGGTTAAATAATTTATGCTGGAGTACTCTGTCTCCAACTGCTATACCATCATTCATTTAAAAATTTTATATCTACATTGACTTGTATCTATTTTCTCTGTCCTTATTATGCTTTATTTTTCTGGCTTAATTTCTAAGCTGTTATCTTGGTGATGTAGGATGGTTGTTTACTTGACGTTAGTAGTCATATCCTCTATTCGCCTCTTCCCTGCCAGACTCCTTTGCCTGGATTCGAAAGCCTTCGCTTTTGTGCTTCCCAATATGAAGAGAAGGAAAAAGTACTCCTGAGAAATCTGTGCTTTGTTCTTGGAGCAAAATTTGGGAAAAACCTAAGCAGGAAAATGACCCACTTGCTATGTATCTTTGCTACCGGAGATAAGTATGAGGCAGCTTCCAGGTGGGGAATAGTTTCCGTGACATCTGACTGGATTTATGAGTGTGTTAGACAGGTGGGCCTATGTTTTTCAAATAGTTTCTTTGACATGGGATCATGAAATTTAACAAGGGATCCTTTTTGTTTTTTATCATGTGTAGAATCGAGTTGTTTGTCCTGATAACTTTCATCCAAAGGAATTGACGACTCAAGACCAAGATGCAGGGCTTGGCTTGGCAAGTCAGTTTCATACACAATTTGCGTCAATGGCCTCAAGGGACAATGGGTCTCTGCTTGGTAGCCACTCCGAAGACAGGGAAAAAACTCAAAGTTTTGCTGGCAAATACGGCTGCGGTAAAGGTGAGGTAAACAACAGACTTGAAGATATTGGACGGGAACAGAGTTTTCCGTCTAAGAAGGCAAAACTTTTGGGAGATGGTCAAGAAAGTGATGTGTTTCCTGTGGGAGAACATCCAAGCCATTGTGCTCGCCCTTTGAAGCCTATAGATAGCATTGTGTCAGGGAGTGCCGTGGCAAGTGGTCGTGAAGTTCCAGATGTGGCTGATACTATTGAGGATTTGTTGAAGCAGTCAAGTAAAGTGAGTACGATTTGCTTCTTTCTCCAATTAATTAATCCAAGTCAGATTTTCTCAGTCCTCACCTCTCTGGTTTTGTGTTTAGATTCAAGAAAAGAATTCTCCTGGAAGGATTTCAGAAAAAACTGTATCCTTATAGCTTATTTGCTCATTCAATTTTTTCACACTCTGTTATTAATACTTGGAATAGTTTGACTCCTTGATGATAAAACAGCTTTTTTCAACTAGTGAACCATACAACAGCGGGAATCATTCCGTCACTGGCCTGTCTAGACACTGGATAAACAGGTAAATCCGCATATTGCTGATACATCTGGTACCAACCTCATATGCCATTAATTATCAAGAATTGGGGAGAGAAGTATGCTTGGTTATTTCCTTATTCTGTATGGAGGGAGCGTAAGCAAACTAATGGTGTGCGCATTGATCTGGGACTAGACCTGTCTCAAATCTAACGCTGCACGTGTAAGATTATCATGTTCACCTATTAAACTCCGATGTGTTTTTCAGGGTCCTGAAGAATGACGACGCATGCAATCCTCCAGGAGATGTTACTACGGGCACTTACGGAAACTTTAGTGAGACGCAGACAGAATCGCAGGTTTTAACTCTTACTCTGGAAATACATTGGAGATATTATAATTAAAGCAGCCTTTTAAGTCTGGATAATAGTCAGGCTTCTAATTCCCAGTTCCGAATTAAAAACGAAAACTGCATCTAAACTCTTTGTTTTTTCCCTCCATACACTTGATTCGAAACGGTTAACTCTTAGTCCTTGCTTGCTTTGGGAACTCTCAATGTGCAATATTCTATGTCAATCCTGATATTACTAGTTTAAACATGTTCTTATAATCTCTCTGCGGCGTTGCATCTATTGTCTGAGTTTTACAGCCTAAAGTTTGTGATGGTTACGCTAAAAACACACACACACAAATTTGCAGGTTGTTGGTTACGAGGAAGATCTTTCAGGAAGGCAGATGCTTATAGACAGAGTTAGAACACGAAGCAGCTTAACATGAAGAAAGGAATTGTCTACAAAGATGGGAATATTTGGCATGGTGAACGATTTTGACATTTGGGAGCTTTTGTGGTTAACAAGTAAAAATATCGATTTCGTAATAGGGTTGTTTGTTTAGTAGTTTGTTTTACCCTTGTATTTCAAAAGTAGACTAATATATATTCATTCAAAAGTGATACACCAAATAGGCAAATACTATGGAGCGACGTCTAGTAAAAGCAAATGATTATTTTCTTTCTATGATATGATTATAGCCATTCATATTCCAAAATTGGCCAAGAAAAGTAGAAGAATACATATGGTCTAGGGATCAAATTTCAAAAACTTAGAAAATCAAGCACCAAATGTGCAAAAAAGGCTAAACCAAGTGGCTAATTTAATGAAGATATTGGATTTTTTTTTTTTCCAGAATTGGCTAGCTAAATGCAATTAATGAAAAAAAAAACATGAAAAAACAATGATAGGTAAAAAGATTAATCAAAAGGTAAACAAACAAGATTAGTCCATATTTTTTTAGTTTGATCTATACGAGGTTAGTCCATATTTTTTTTTTTGCATAATTTTGAGAAATTTAGGACCATAAAGTGTTAAAGATCCTTTTTTAGAAAAGTAGAACTCTGTGCATAAGCACACGTCTAACTGCTGCTCCAGAGCTTGCTTATACACACGACCGTGATCGACTTCGGCGGGCTTTCTTTTTTATCAATTTATGATCGTTAAAACCGACTTTTATTAATTGGGCTCTGTTAGGCCCAAAACCATTTTTTGGTCAACATGTCTAATATTTACGATTTGTTGTTTAGCTTTTATAGTTATCAAAATTGAAATTAATTTTATTTATATTTTGGTATTTTCCTTTTCTAACTGAACTATAGTATTCTTTTATTTTATTAAAAAATAATTAAAAAGGAAACTAAATTTATCAGAAACATTAAAACACAAAGAAAAAAAAAGAATTATTTTTGTGTTATAAAACCTGGAAGCCTTTTGATCTTCCTCGTCTCCTTTGCGTCGTAAGTTTTCCTTTTGCTTAGTCCAGAACTTTTCCTAAATTCCTGAGTGACCCTCTCCTTCGATTCAAAGGATCATCTTTGATTCTGTTTTTTTTTTTTTTTTCATCCTCCCCGGAACGCGGAACCCTAACCAAATTTTAGTTGAAGCCCTAATTTATGGGTAGAGATCGGATAAGCAGTTTGCCGGATGAGATTCTTGGCATAATCCTGTCTTTACTTCCGACAGAAACGGCTGCTTCCACGTCGGTTCTGTCCAAGAGGTGGAGGAATGTACTGGGTCTTGTAGACAACCTTAGCTTTGATGAGTCGATGGCTCCTTATAACCCCGAATCTTATTACACCGAATCAGAAGCAAGGAGTCGTTCATATGTCTTCTGTGATTTCGTGGAAAAAACATTTGCTCTGTTAAGCAATTCTCCCATCAAGAAAGTCTCTCTGTGTCACCTTCATAGTCCTCGCAATGAGTATAACAACTCTCGCGTGTACCGTTGGGTTTATACTGCAATGGAACGTGGTTTATTGGAACTACACTTGGACGCCTCCCCAATGCACACTTGCGTTGATATAATGGGAGAGTTGTTAACGAGCAACACACTGGTTAAGCTCACTTTATCTTGGCGTCGAGCGTGTGTTTTTCCCAGTGCTCAAGTCACTTTCTCTCTTATCAGTTTGGCCGCTTGGTTATAGCCAATATTGTCAGCTCCTCGATGGCTGCCCTGTCCTGGAAGACTTGTACATAACCGATGCTGATAATACCGAACCGTGGGTGATTTTCAAGGCACCAAGCCTTGTGTACCTTGACTACTCTTGTAAGGGCACCACAAGCTATGAAACTGTTGATTTGGGTTTGCTTGTCGAAGCCAGGCTTGATCTGGCGTTATGGAAGCCAACTACCGATTATGATTATGTTGATGATTACGATTATTATTTTGATAATATTACAAAGCTAGTTGAGGGTATAACCAACATCACGACCCTTCACTTGTCTCCTGAATCCCTTGAGACGTTTCACTTCTGCTGTGAATCCATGCCGGTGTTCCACAACCTCCTCAATTTATCTATTAAGAGTAATAAGGCAAAAGGTTGGTAAGTAATGCCACGTCTGCTCAAGAGTTGTCCAAATCTACACACTTTAGCTATCGAGGTATATTATCAAAAAATTCTTACTATGATTCTTTTCTGTTGTTGTTGCCCTTTATACATGTTAAAAAATGGTCTCTGGTTTCAGGGTCTTGTGCACAGAGTAACAAATAGGTGTGGAGATGCATGCCCTTGCATAGAAGAGGAGAAGAAGAAAGTTTTCCCTGAAAGGCAAGTGGAGGAGGAAGTATGTTGTTTAAGGACATGTCAAGTGAAGGTGCTAGAAATATCAGATTACAGCTCTTCTTCACAAGAGCGGAAGCAGATGAGACATTTCTTGGGAAATTTGAAATGTCTTGAAACTGTGAAAGTGGGGTTTGACGCAGACAACCACAATAGTGAGGTCTTGAGAGCTCAACTGCTGATTCTCCCAAGAGTTTCATCAAAATGCAACATCCAATTCATATAATTTTTCTTTCCTTATGCTTAAAAATAACTTAGCATGAATGAATAAGATTTTGTTGAACTAGAGGAGATGGTCTAACATAAGTATATGCCAATTTTGTTGAAACGTTTCAAAAATAAGTAAAAACAAAGATTCAAACATCACATGAAAAATAAAATAAAAAAGGAATACAAAATACTTAAAATCAAGAAGATCAAATGACAAACTATCAATTATTTAATTTGGCATTTATAACTTGAGAGAAAATACATCATGACGTAGGTAAAACAGTGATAATATATTGTAGAAAAAACAATTACAGTTACAGAGACTTTACAGCTAGGAAACGAGGCTCCTTAGGCATAAACTTCTGGTTTGCATAGACATCCATATAGTCTCCAAACACAAACTTTGGATACTTCTTCTCACTGCCTTCCTCTGCCGCTTCCGCCACCTCCGCTGGGCCAATGGCCGCCTTGTACGACGGATTGTAGAAGGAAGCTATGGACCTCCGGTTTCCCTCCTCCCTCGCCAACACCCTGTGCCATGCGCTCTTGTACCTGACAAAAAAACTTGGATTCAACAACCCTAAATAATAACCATCATCTTCCAGATCAAGCTAAGATGTTACCTTCCATTGCTGAGAACTTCGATCTGATCACCAGTGTTGATAACAATGGCGTTAGGCAGCGGCTGAACATCGATCCACTCTCCGTCTTTCAAGACTTGAAGGCCATCGTATTCATCGTCTTGGAACAGCAAAACGACTCCTCCTGCGTCAGTGTGAGCTCGAAGGCCATTGACGAGCTCTGGATGAGGACATGGTGGGTAATGGCTGACTTTGGTCCCGAAGAAAGCTGTCTCTTCTCCATCTTCCATTCCTTCGTTAAATGCTTTCTTTATGTAACCTTTAGGCAAACCCAAATTCTCGTCCATCACTTCCATCATCTTGCTCGCTAGCTTCCTCACTTCCTCTCTGTATTCTCCCATCGTCTCTCTGTTTTGAGAAAACATCAAAATTTAAAAAAGTTGCAGTTTTTGAAAATGGGTTTGAGTGATTTGAGGTTTGGAGTATGAGAAAAAGTTGCTTACTTGAGGATGGATGGCCATTCGTTTTGATTTTGGTCAAAGAGAGTGAAGACATCTTCCCAGTCAACGTTTTCGAGTTTCTCGCCGGAGTTTTTCTCAACCAATTCGTCGAGCAACTTCACTGGAGCTGAGGTCTTGAATGCTTCTTCTCTCTCTGTTTTGTAGCAATCTGAGCTTAGCTTCTTCACCTTATTCAGAAGCTCCAATGGAATCCCATGGTTCACCAACTACACACATACACACAGAGATAAGCACGTAAAAACAGAGTGAGAGTCAAAGTTCTGACTTTTTTTTTTAAGATTCGAACCTGAAAAAATCCCCATTCTTCACAAGCTCTAGCGATTTCAGAAAGTGTCTTCTCCCTTTCTTCACCATTGATCTTAGAGAAATCGATCACAGGAATCGCCATTTCAGATCCGCAAAGAGAAAGGCTCTGTTTTTGGTAAGTCAAAGAGGACTCTGTTTTGTAATTAGATTTAGTTGTGAAGATTATGTAAAGCTTAGTCCCTTATTTATACTACTCCCAGATTTTCCCCTTTTTAGTTTTCTTTTTACTCCAAGCAAATTAGATTAAAATGTCAACTGTTCATCTTTACGCCATGTTGTATATATTAGTATTTGTCAAACATATATAACAATACCGTTGAATCTTAGATTCATATTACAAAAAACGATGTGTTTACTGTTTAGGAGATTTGATTATTCTGATGCAGTTACAGTTTAATCCATCTTCTTGACTTTAAAATTTGTAATGGTCTAAAATAATAATATTAAAAAGTTACATTTTGCGTAATCCTTGGGCATTAATGATCTCGTCAGGCTTTGACCGCAAGTTCTCTTTTTCCGTGCAACCGGTTTCGCCGTTAATTTCAGTTTAGTGCATGAAATAATGATTTTTACGTGTTTGTTTATTTTGTTTAAATCTTATCCTTTAGAAAATAAAAAATCTTCGAAATAATTACCACGTTATTAAAAACATTTATTGGATAGACTTTTTCATAAAGAGTTTCAAGTGAAGGGGGTTAATTCAACTGGTTTAAGATATTGTGTTTAAATGCTGTTAAATCTAAAATTTTAATAAACATAGCACTGTCTCAAAGAAATGTAATAATGTTAATTCTTCTGTTTCAAAATAAGTGTCATTTTGACATTTTTCACATAAATTAAAAAAATATTAAAAATTCTGTTTTATCATTTGTTCATACATAAAATAACATTTTCTTTTTAATTAATACATTAATATAACAATGTTAAAACATGATTTTTGTTTAAAAAATTATATTAAAAATACAAAATGACACTTTTTGGAAAAAAAAAACTCTAAAATAACATTTATTTTAAAATAGAGGGAATATGTATTACTATTTATGAGTGATAAAAAAGTATATATATAGAAATACAGGAAAAGTTTAGTTTTGGGAAATACAGTTTAAATGTAAGTCTAAATGTTTGTAGACAATGAACGAATATTTACACCATTGTTCATAACAGTGCTATGTTTATTAAAAAAATTATTTATGTTTTGTTAATCCGTTAGAGATATTATAAATCATTTGTTGATCAACAAAAGAATCAAATATAGCGAGAACACATAAAAGAATCGAGATTCTGACTAAAGAATAGTTTCATAAAATCCCTTTTGGCACTAACTCTATAAAAATTTAAAAAGTATGTATGTCAAAAATCCAAAATATTTTATTAAGAATAAATAAATTATTGATTAACGTAAAAAAATAATTCTTCAGAAGTGATCAGGTCAAGACCATAAATTAGCCAGTTTTGTATTTTGGAATTTGAGATCAAGAGATAAATTACTCCTCTTTGAAATTGATCTTTAACCTTATATTTCTTCACGTTAGATTACGATGAGATTATTCAGACATAATTATTGATATCATAAGAAGAAAGAGACATAGATATGGTATTTTGTTTATATATATATATAAATAAATAAATATATATATATATGATTGACTTATATTATGAGTTATGAACGTGGAAAGTAATAATAGGTTAGCGAATTATATCCAAAATAATTTAATAGACTTTGTTTTCATGGTACGTGGACAAAATAGGGGAACATGGAGGATATCATTATATCAATGGTGGAAAAAAGAACATATACAATTTTTGTAAAGCTACCAAATATAATAGTAGAAGATAATTTTTATATTTTTGTCGTCACAGTAGAAGATAATTAAAAAATACTTATAAACCCGATAAAATTATGAGAAAAGTATATATAGTGGAAATAATTGTCAGTACAGCACAGCCATCTCTGCTGTACACATGAGCAGGTGATGCCTTTTTTTGTCCTCATCCCGAGTCTCAATGCCTTTGCCTGGATACGAGAACAGCAACAAAATTACATACATTTAAAAAAAAAATATTGTCGTACTATATACTTAACAAATGTTGAGATCAATATCACAAAAAACTATGATCTAATCATCTAATTGATTCTGCGCAAATTATATGTTTCGATCAAGTCGGTAGAAAATGGTTCATGTCAGAAAAGTTGAAGCGGTTGACTGTTAAACACATTAATTATCGTTATATTTGTTTCTTAATGCACTGACGTACTTCAGGAGTTGTACTTTAATTATAGCAAATATAAATTTGTTTATTCCGTTTCGTTTTCCACTGTATTCTTATTTTTATTTTTGTGCTAAAGTGTTTGCAGTATTAGTATAGAATAGTTGACGACACTGTAGAGTGGGTTGAAGAAACATGGTTCAAAATGTTCTACGATTAGTATCTGTATAATGTTAATAACAAAAATATTCGACTCTATGGAAGTTAATAATATGAAAATAAAGTACTTAGTTTTCTTTAGACTAAAAGGCCACGAATTTTTAAATTATGGAAATGCATCTCCCATATGTCGGTGCATGTGTGCGTGTGTTGTATATATATGAATGCTTTTTTTTCTTTTCTTTACTATATATGTATGTTCTGTATGATATACAACGTAAATCATCATAGCTTGTCATAGAGATATATATAATTATGTCTTCAATTATTTGATTTTGCTAGTAGTTATGATAGTGGTTTGTTACATGGGTTTATGTTACTATGTTTTGCTATTATTATTGGCATTTTTATTAATACATTTCATATTCATGATTATAGATTATTTGATATATGATAAATTATAATGATAATCTATTTGCTCCCACTGTTTCACATGCAGACAGCCATTGCGCCACTATATACCTAAAATAGTAATGAACTATATACGTATATAATAAATATACCAAACAATTAAAGCAAGAATAAACTATATCCCAAGGAGTTTTCTAATTGAGAAAAAAGCAATTTATAATATTTTTAGGTTTTCTAATCGAGAAAAAGCTAGCCGTCCATGCTCACATGGGACTACACTCGGAAGTGCTGTTTGTATTAATAAATTGTTTATTAATGATCGTTCGCTGATTTGTGAAAAAAAAAAGAGGTAAATCATTTATTTATCCAAATGCATTCCCCCGTGTCACTGTTTTAGTAAGATCAACTAGAATAATGATACTGACAAACTACAATATAACTACTAATTTGTTTTCAAAAAACAAATTGATATATAACCGAAAATTTTAACAAATTAGAGAAATAATGGACTAGTCTTGAAGCACAATTGAGTGAATCACATGGTGCTGAGTGATCTCTGTCTCTTTTATGTTGCAGCAATCGAATCTATGGACTAAAAAGCTCAGCTTAATTATAATATATTTTGATCGATATAAGGTAATTATTTGAAAATCAGTTACATAAATAGTTATAAGGTAGATAAAGTACTCATTCGTTGAAAGAAATTATCCACCGAAAACATAATTACCACAAGAAAATCATAATATATTTTTAAAAGATGTATCTGATTAATCAGATATAGTTTCTATCACTATAATTAAATATCCGTTTTTGATGTTTCTTTTAACCTAAATGATCCAGTCGTTTAATGTATACCACAAAGTTAAAAAACTGTTATATTATGTTCTTGTACATTATGTTAATACTATTTTAAGTGGCTAATTTTGTCTTCGTATGTTTTAATCGTATTGAAAAATGTTATTTTCTTTATAAAAAGTCTTTATACGGAATAATTTCATAATATAAAGACCACTCTAAATAACAAGCTTAGTTCAATGTATGAACATCTTCCTCGATATTATATATATCAGCGTAATTTGACGGGAGAAAAGGCTAATTTAAGCTTGTAAGAACTAATGTCGACAGTTCTATAAATCCTCAAATCTAGTGGATATGTACTGCTTACATAAACTAGTACTATATGGTATATAAAAAAACATTATCTTCTTGGTTTGCCTCTTGGCTCTGTGGTGTTAATTCATATCTTTCATCATTGTATTTACTTCCGGAGAAAATGAAGACACATTCACTAAATGTGCTTACTCCGCAAAGTAAACAATGAGACGTGGTCGGTTCGTTTCCATATAATTTGGAGCAACTAATTGACCATGTTAACTTATTATTATTACGTCTTTAATCTTTCTCTTCTTTAACTGTTACCGACATTTTTTGGGGATCTTCTCTTCATTTACTCCAAATCTCCAACTATTGAAAAACACGTATTTTTTTGGTGTAAGTGTAACACACAAATATAACATTAATTCACCCTGGTAAAACTGTAATATAAACACAGTTAGATCTTGATCCATTGGCTCGGAGATTAATTTTGTCGGGCTTTGTTCAATACTATTGTATCTAAGTGTAAATAATTAGTTTGAAAGTGTCAATTTTGAATCAAATTCAGATGAATGTGGTGTTGTATTTCCAAAAATATTACAGTATTAGTTACAAATACAATGATGCTATGAAATTCTGTTTTTTTTTTAATAAAGGGTTTATATCAATGAAGACCATGCTATGAAATTCTGTTATGGTTTAATACATGTCTACCATCTAGTAGTTATGGTTAACAATAACATAAATTATTATAGATTTTTCTGTTTGCCTGATAAATTATTATAGGTATGAAGCGTAGAATGTATGCAAATGAAACTATGTATTGGCACAGAATCAATGTACATAGAAAATATTCCACGTCACGCACGGTCTTCGATTTTTGGCTTTCCATCGACGCGGAGGAGCTAACTTCAAATGCAATTTATTGCATGCAAACTAATTATCTGCATGATCATCAAAAGTCAAAACTATCTTTTAAATCATTTTCTTTTTTACCCATCTTCACGTTTCAACAAACTTTGGAGTGCTTATGTTTTATAATTAAACCTTAATCACTTTTCGTTTTGTAACGCGTCGTCCATGTTAAATTTTAAATCTCTAAACCGGTTTGACTAAAACCAATATCCGGTTCAATTTGGTTCGCATAATTCAGTTTCGTTATAATGTGTATTGTATGTATCCTGAATGATTCAGATTTTTGTTTCTCAACTATGGAAAGATGAGACATTATTGGAACTGAAACATTTGTCATACTCTTCTTATATTATTGTTAATGTCTTTGTAGAAAGGTGGTAGTAGTACTCATGAAAGCTTAGTGAGAGGTTGACTTAATTCTTTACTCATCTATTATATGTTAAAATTTACAACTCTTTGGTTCGTAAACTAACCCAAAAGTTGAGCTTTCAACTGAAAGTAAGTGATGTGTTGTAAGCTATTAGCAGAAGACAATGATTGGGAGAGACAAATTGAAAAAAAAGTAACCTGCAAAGCACCTTGGCCGCTCTGAGAATCACCAACAAGGAAGGTAAGATCTTGTCCTTTGTAGGATCTACTACCACAGCATTATTATCTACCTCCTCAGGGTTATGAACTTGTTCAAAGCCATGAGCTACTTGAACAATGTTATAAGCTTGTTATAAGCTTGTTCGAAAAAGTTATAAGCTTGTTCATCAAGGTTATAAACTTGGTCATCAAGGTCATAAGGTTCATTATCCTCAGCAAAATGTCCGCTTCCTCCTCCAGCTAGGATTAGAGCTGGGACCAACTATCAAGCATCGGTTCTCGAGTGGTTAGGGCCAACGACCAGTGAAACCAAGTTTATAGGTAGCCTATTGGAGATTACTGAAACGATACACGTGTAGCTTATGCTGAGGATTGAAACGATAGACGTATAGCTTATGTTGAAAATTTCAATTTGTATTCCAATGGTTCAGCTTATGCTTTATGTCCAATTTGTATGTGTTCCAATTTTTTCTTTTGAACAACTTATGCCCAAACTTTTGAATATCTTATGATTTATAGCGGCGTATGTATTCCAATTTTGTATCTTACTTCGGTTATAATATCACATCCAGATGTCATAGAAAAAATATTGAGGGTTTCTTAAATTTAACAAATATTGCTTCAGAAAATCTAAATTTAAAATTATGTATTTGTGTTGAAAAAATAAGAGATAGAGAAAATATTGTTGTGTTATTTTATGAATAATAAAATGTATATATATTTATAGGAATACATCAAAAAAATTAGTAAAGTTTAAATGTTCTAAACGTTTTCAGAAAATGAGTTTTTATCATGAGTATTTAAATCATTGTTTATAACAGTGCTATGTTTATTAAAAATTATTTTTGTTTTGTGAATCTGTTAGAAATATTAGAGAGTATGTAAAAATCCAAAATAGTTTATTGAAGAATAAACAAATTATTGATGAAACCAAAATTTTTAATTCTTCAGAAATGATACTCTTAAGAAGTGATATTGTTTTTTTTTGTTGTTGTAATTTGAGATTAAAAAGATAAGCGAGAGTCCAACATCGTCACTAGAACAAATTCTTACAATAGGGGTTAATTAAGGTTACCCCCCTTGGAAATTGATCTTTTGTCATTAGACCTCTGTACGTTAGATGACGATGAGATTATTCAGACATAATTATTGGTAGCACAAGAAGAAAGAGACATAAATATGGTGTTTTCTTTTTATATAATCGACTTATATGAATGATGCATCGGGATTATATCACACAACCTGTTTAACTATTTCATAATACCTCTCTAATAGCTATAAGTGTGGTCAATCAATCACACAAAGGCTCATTGACCAAAAGATTCATCTTCTCGTTAAGAAACTTGAGCACATCTTCTCTACCTTCCTTGAGAAGCAACTGTCTTATTCTCCCAAACGTTACACCCGATGGTCGAATCCCCATCTCGATCATCTCCTCTAACAAAACACAAGCTTTCTGAGTAGTACGCTCCTCACACAACCCGTTAATAAGAACCGCGAATGTGTGCATACTTGGGAAAACCCCTTGCTTCCTCATGTACTTCCACACTTTATCAGCAGTCTCCATCTCTTTCTTCTCACAAAACATCTTTATCATCATCGTGTATGTGTCTGCATCCGGTTCACACACTCTGATCATCTTCCTAAACACATCGAAAGCTTCATCTCTCTCGCCACACTCTATTAGGTGGCGTAGAATGATGTTGCATGACTTGGAGTTAGGCGTCACACCCTTAGTCTTCATTTCTTTCAAAACTCTGTAAACATTCTTCATCCTACCTGCTTTGCAAAATGCGCTGATCAACGAATTGAAAACCGCTACATCTGCTTTGATTCCACTTCTTTCCATCTCTAGGAACGTATCAACCGCCTCTTCAAGCCGGTTCTCGGTTCCACAAGTATGCACAAGCACACTGTAGATGAAAGTTGTCGGCTTGCAAATGTTTGGATCCATGCTCCTCACAATGCCAAGCGCTTCATCGACTCTTCCAGCTTTACAGAGTATATCAACCATTATACTATACGTCACTATATCCGGATCACAACCCGCATCGAGCATTTCCCGGAACACCTCTCTCGCCTTTGGCAAGTTTGGTTCTTTCCCCCATCCTTCAAGCAATATGCTATAGGTTTTGGAGTCAGGAGTAAACCGATCTCTCATCTTCTCGAATATCTCCTGCGCTTTCCTCACATTCTTGGATTTACACAAAGCACTCAACAAGCCGTTGAACGCCACAAGGTTCGGCGGCAAATCATACTTCTCCATCACATTGAAAGCGTAAATGGCCTCGTCCACTTTCTGCGCCCTCGCGTACTTCCTCATCACGATACAAAATGTCTCGACATTTAGCATCTTCTTCTTCCTCATTGAGTTGATGAGATCCCACATGAGCTTGTACTGCCTTATCTTTGCCGTAGACTCGATCATCATGTGGTAAGCACGGACACTGTGCTCGTAATGCCGCTGCTTCTCAGACCACTGGAAGAACCGGTATGCCAACAAACCGGCATTCCTGAATCGGTTTAGAACATCTTCTGCTACTTCCGGTGAAACCCTTAAGCCGCTTTGATCCAATGCAGCGTCAAGCACCGGTTGCGGGGAAGACATCATTACTTTAGATATGTTATTTGCCACTTCCGCAACATCAATGGCTTGTCCACCTGAACTATACAGCTTCGCAGACATAATACTTTTACTACATAATCTGGATTGCCGGTTCAGAATTCTGATCGTCATGTTGTTACGAACCCAAACCACAGAAGCAGAGCTACATTCCCATCGCCACAAAAAAAAAAAAAAAAATGTGAGGGAAGGACATATAGACAATGAAGTGATATAGACGCGTCACTGAGTCATTTCGTCGAACACTTAATGAACATAACTAAAAAGACAAAAGCCAATACACATAACACAGATATATCCAATTATGTATAATGTATTAGGAAAACGTAGTTTCGACCATATACATCGATTAAGTGGGATTTGTTTTCAGGAACAGTGGTTTTGCTCACCGGGGACTGAAGATAACGTCGCCGTTCAAAGACGGAAGACTGAAGACTGAAGACCAGGTAATGATACGCACCGTATCAAAATTGAGATAAATGGGCCACATGTAGAAGCCCATTAGGAAAGGAAAAGAAGGCCCAATAGTTGAATATATGGCCCAACTATCTAAATTTTGACTGGGAGAATTCTGGTTGGTTTGATGACTTGGGTAAGTTATCTTCCAATATTATGTTGCTAAACCGGAGATTTTCTTATTAGACTACAAACTCTTGCCATTATGCTTCGGAGGATTACTTTAGCTGAAAGGTAAAAAGATTACAGAGAAGAAACACCAAAGCATTATTGCTTTTATCTATCAACATTTCTCCCAAATCACAGGGTTCTTCATTCTCTTGACGTTCTTGATTAGATTCCTTTGATTGTGTTTAAAAACGGCTGAGAAAAGTTTATCAGTAACTGCTTCGAAATGGCTTGTAGGACTTGAGATCGAGAATAACTCCAGCAATGGACCCAGCAGCTGCAGCAATGCTAACTACCAAACAAGCTGAGCTGAAGACTTGAAGGCAGACCCATTGTGTGCTCCATCGACGTATCTTCTTCTGCTCAATGTACATTTCCACCGGAAAATACACCGTCAATGGCCAAAACCCTAGTGCACCGAGCAGACCCACAACGTCGTTGAAAAACGGTAGAAGCATTGAGATAAGTGTCGTTACGATCACAAACACTGTCCTCCATATCAACCTGAGTAAGCCATTCCACACACCATACAAACATCTTTTGATTATTACATAAAACTGATGATTATCATGTCCGAGAGATCACATTACTTTGAACTGTTTGTACCTGAAGAAATTCAAACGGAAAGGCTTGAAACCCGGAATGGGGATTTTGATGTCTTTCGCTATGAACTCGCTATCAGGGAACCGAACCGAAGCTTGCTTCTCGATGAAGGCAAATAAAGGTTGGCAATAGACTTGGTACGCACCAACGAGGTGAACCACAATGGCTGCATTTGCAATGTCAAGAAGCCAATAAGGGTTGTAAAACCCGAAACCGGTTAGGAGATTTCCGGGAGACATGTCTCCAAAGGCTGCGTATCCCATGCAACCGCACAACATGTAGAACATAGTTGTTACACCGACGCTAACAAGCGTCGCTTTCTTCATCGTTTTCTCTTCTGATGGTGGTGACTTCACTGTGTCCTGTTAGAAAAGGTTGAGGATGTGAGACCAAGAATGGCTTTAATAATTAATCATCAAGACTTGTAAAGAAGATAGAGTACCTGAATCTCGATGAGAATGATGGAGTAAGAGTAAGCAAAAGCAATGTCTCCGAGAGCTTGAAAGCTTCTCCATATCTTTTGTGTCTCTGTCACTGCTCCTATGCTAATCCCTGTGAGACTTCCCTTCACCTTCCCGTTTGCTGATGAAACCAAAAACATTGTTCTTTTCACGTTTAGCATCCATAACTTATGAAATAATCCATAGAAGTTTTATTCTTTGTTTTTAACGGACCTACGACTTGAGCGATGCCGAGAGCGAGACCGGCGGAGGAATAAGTGAAGGACATGACGGCGGCGAGGATAGAGAGCCACCAAAGTTGATCAAAATCTGGAATCTGAGAGAATATAATCTGGACTAATCCAAAAGCTATCATGTAAGGATTACTGTTCATGTGACATGGATCTTTCCCTCCACTCTTGTGGAAACAGTTGGATCTCTTTATTGCCCTGTGTTTTTTTTTTCCATTTTAAACAAAAAATTATTATATTAAAACTAATTTGTTTTTCTTTTGGTAGCTTTTACTGTTAAATTAATTAGTGAGAATATTATTACATCATGCTTATGGCTGAGGCAATTGTGTAACCGATAGCAACGCCAAATAGATTAAGATACTGAACAATTCCACATAGCTTGACCTTCACGCCACCTGCCCAACCAATGAGAACATGTTAAATGTTCTAACTTCTAATCTCCACCGTCCAGTTTTTATGATTCTCTAATTTAAAGTTTTGTTCTATTTTATACCAAGATTTGATCGGACGGCGTCCATATAAGTGTAGTTCCTCTTGCCGGTGATTGGATCGCCGGAGCGGTAACAGGCGGCGAGGAGAGTAGACGTGAAATAAGTGACGACGGAGAAGAGCAACATCACCACCGGTCCGGCGAGCCAACCTAGCTGCGCCGTTGCCCACGCTAGTGACAAAACTCCCGAACCTATCACCGCCGTTATAATGTGCGCACTCGCCGTCCAAACACTCCCTAATACCCCAAAAATGTTTAAATTACTGATTTTTTTTTTCAACAAGAAAGAGAAAGAGAAAGAAAAGGAAACATTATTACCAGTTCGTTTGATTCGGCCGTCGTCGTCGAAGCACTTGGAGCCACCGGGTTGTGGCATATCGACGGCGAAAGCTGCTTGCTGGTTTTGAATCATTTTATGTCTGCCTTGTTTTTTTGTTTGTGTTCAATGTATCGGCACTTCAATGTAGAGTATATATGTATTGGCCTTTAATATAAAGACAGAAGCTAAAGGAAATTGTTTGGGTAATGTTTAATGCATTTTTCCGAAGAATCTAATACGCATATATATAATCGGAAATTATGAACTCTTTTTGAAGACCTCTGTTTTTCTTTAACTGTCTGGTTCTTGGAGTTTCTAATTCAAATAAGAAGAAGAAGAAGAGAAGGTGGATGAAGAGAAACTGAAATTGGAATGCAGATTTATATACACATAAATTGGTAAAAAAAAGAAATTGGTAAAAAGTTGGTAGGACCACACTCATATGTTCTTTTGAAGTTTTTTTGACTTCATGATATATATGAACAATTTTTTAAAACAAAAATAGTACCGTATAAAACAAAGAAGAAAGAAAATATGGGCATAGGAAGAAATGTGAGTCCAAGATGCTGCCATCGTTTCAATTGGACTAAATGCCATTGTTCAACTTTGGCTAACTTTTTTCTGTACGTGTGTTGAAGCTTTATTCTTATTTTTCGCTTTTTCTCTTTTCGGAACAACGCTTAGAAAATAAATAATTAACACACAATTTCGTTATATTATTTTTATGTGACAGCACGCTATATAGTGCTTAATTTAGCTAATTCACATTTTCATTTATGTAAAACTATTAACGCCTCAAAATGTATGGTGCTTCAGTTCAGTGCCTACTTTTAATGATGATTACACAAAATCTTGTGGAGATTTCAAAAATGATAACTAAAAGTGGATAAACAGTAACATAGTATATGTCCTAATCTGACCTAGAATTTGAGAGAATAATCATATCGCCAGTCCACAATATAGAGAAGCTTCTGCAGGTAACTTCTGAGGCGTGTAAGCTATATTATCCTCTCAAAATGAAATATATTGTTACTTTGCCAACCAAACTCATTAAGAAAACACGAATGTTACACCAAACGGAAAAATATATTGGATTATGTTGGAGAAGAACCTGTCTCATGATTTCACAAGCTACGTAATTTGATGTTGGTTTATTTTAAAATAAAATAAAAATCTATTTTTTTATTAAAACCTATAAAAACAACTATTAAATTATTGCATTGAGGTCGTGAAAATTTAAGGCTGTTTTTTTCCTCTTTTTACGACACAAACTTTTGTCTTTTCATTACTACCATAAGTTTGATTCGTGTGAAAGCAAATCTTCCATAAAGAATTTATATCAAAATTGTCGTCAGACCATAAGTAATTACACTAAAAGTCATAAGAAAATAGTCAAATAGAATAGAATATTTTAAACTCCAAGTTTGCGTTTAACCGCAAGAACGCATACAAACTGTGCCAATCCATCTTCTTCCTTTTAAAAGTATTGATCCATCTTAATGGTAGATCTTTACTTTCCATGTGTATACTGAAGAGATAATTATAAATACACTAATAAGAAAGATTGAGGAGATCAAGAAAGAGAATAGGGTTCGTTGGTGTAGAACATATCCACTTGATATAAGCAGACACACAACCATGCATCCTCAACTAAATGAATTTAATTAAAAAGAGTGAATCAAAAACGCCTTTCATCATCAAGCCACTTTCTTCAACTTGTTCCCGTAAAATAATATCCTCAATATATATACTAAGCGTATATATATCGCCATGAGTTTATCATCATCATGATCGACACTTTTGATTATTCTTTTTTATTTTCCAGCCGTCGCGATTTATCTCATTCGATTTTTGAGATAGAAGAGCATCGGATTCGATTGCTTACTATTCCCGGTTAGGTTTCGATTCAGATATTGTAATATAATTAGTATTTAAATAAAATATTTTTGATATTATAAAAATATCAGGTTTGGTACTCGAAAAGAATTTAGCAAAACGAATCTGTCTTGTAAGTTTAAAATTTGAACTCCACTACTGACAAAATATCTGACATATATGAAACGATGTTAAAATTCTCTAATCATGAAAATAATGACAATAATAAAGTAAAGTTTCCGAGTTAAAATATGACTTTTTGTTGTCATGAGTTGTTTTAATTGATAGATCCGTTTATTGGATATATGTGATCAAATAAAAATATTATAATTTGTTTTTAACAAAAACAAATAATAATTAATATCTTCTCATGTTATGTATATATTTGTTGGTTCAAGCAAAAACTGTATTTGCTTGCTAGATCAAGATGACGCAAAAGCGTGTTGATTATTAGACATATGTAAGCGTTTAGGAACTAATTAACTTAGACAACACTATCACTTAAACAAGTATTTTTTTTCTGATAAGTTAAACAACTATTCTTAATGAAAGTAAACAAGAATCGTAACTACCACCATAAGAATCTTTTAGTTGTAAACTTGTAGCTTTCCGTCATTACCTGATCACCAGCCCACTCCGTGACTACAAATACCGAAAGAGAAAGTTTATACTTAATCATCAACATTTCTTCCGCATGGTTTATTGGTTTTCTCGATAGTTAACAACAAAATTTGGTCCACTATGGATCGTATTTTATCAGTTGTAACAATACTTGGTTTTATAGTACTTTAAAATGTTGGCAACTCGCAAGTAAAAATGATTAGTATATCTTTGACTGGATCACTTGAAGATAATATTTGATTACATTCTCAAATAATTCCATATTACATTTCTATATGAGAAATACATTTTAAATGTATGCTTTACTTCCTCTACTTTTTTTTTGTGTGCAAAGCTTTAGCTCCTCTACTTTTTACGTTTATTACACTAAATATATATATATACAGTCGACAAACATGATCGTTAAAAAGTAAATAGCTTTGATTGTCAATTCCTATCATTCTTAGGCGATTTTGGGTGTGGTTTCTTCTTTGTCCATAAACATAATTTGTTTGATAACTTTGGATCCCAATTCTTATCATTTTGAAGCAAATATGAACAGCCTTTAGCACAAATGGCACACACAAAGACATTGCAACCACCCCCAAACCACCATATCCGTAGCTCAGAACTCTGTTCACATGCCTATAACGAAACGACCCTTAATATTGATAACTAGTATATTCATCTAACACATCTATTTGAACTGAACCACATTTGGTTGACCGAATGGGTTTTTTTTTTTTTATCAACAATATCTACACGACAAAAAAGAAGCACCCTAGCAGAGGAAGAGTTCGTGTGGTAGTGAGGCGGGGCAAAACTTCTTTGCTGCAAACTTGTACTGCCAGAAGAAACACAAAAGAACCGAGTAAACATTTCAAGCATCGATCTTATATGAAGCTGTTATAATAAAAACAAGTGGAAGGCTTTGTTACTTACATTGTGTTGACTGTACTTCTTCCTCACTGCAACTACATCACCTGAGGGACTCTCGTGGCACAGCTGAAACAGACTCTTAACGCATGCTTCCAAATGTTTAGCCCTGTACGATGTGTAATGCTCTAACGTAGCGTTCTGCAAAACCCCCCCCAAATTGATAGCTTTTGTTACAACACTGAGTTGAATTAGCAGAGTACGTGTTAAAATAGGATTAGTGTTTTCCTGTCATATACGTACCCATGGTTCTCTTGAAGGGTGTAGTATGTATTGTGCCAAGAAAACTGCAGAGGCTGCGACAAGTGATGGAGCGTATCGAAGCATTGCATAATCCAAGAGAGATAATTCGGTGATATAGCTGGCTAGACACTCAAACATCAGTGATGGTACCTAATACAAAGCAGTCAACAGTTAGAAAAGTAATAACCATCATCTATTAGCGTAGAGAGCTCATCTTCAGTTGTCACTATACCTCCTTTTCCCCTTGAGCAGCACGAACGAAGCGCCTAACCACCATTTTTACAAGTCCAGATCAGCAAGGAACCACACACACAAAAATGATGATCAGAGTAACATCAATATAATCAGAAGCTACCTCAAGAAACATTTTGCTGTTGGAGTTGTTAATTCGAACTTCAAGTAATTCAGAACAGAAGACTCCATCTCCAAAATCTGTTACAAACATGTAAGGTTAACGATGTATTACTGCCATATCTAAACACAAGAAGCAGAGTTTGTCCACGAAAGACCAAAGCACAAACCTCGTTTCTCAAATACGTGTTATCAGTGATGTAACAGAAATCCTCCACTTGGGGCACACACACTTCTTCATATTTTCTGCAAGTTCAGTATGTAAACTAGTTAGGAACTACATACTTCTGAAGAAGCCAAAGTATGAAACCTTAGAGTAATTTTTTTAGAATTCTCACGCTGCTATCATCATGCATGAAACACCAAGTAACTGCAGGTTTTGCTTGGTGATTACATTGCCTGAAAGATACCGGTCTACATAGTTCACTGCCAAATACAACGTGTCTGACAAAAGCCTATACTCTTCAGCGACCTGTAGTTTTATGAAAATTCAGAGAACAGCACATATACCAGTGGAAAATCTATACAGCAACGCTTTATCTATAACTAAAACGTCTTGCCTCATAAAACTAAACTAATTGCATTGCTTTCATGAACCAGGATTCATCGAAAACGTACCTCCACGAGCCAGTCAATCAGTATGGAACGCATGCTAGCATTAATGTTTAACTGAATCCTCTCCATGTAATCTAGAGCCGGCCTTTTCTTAACCTGCAGAGAGTAATGAGCGAACTCAGAAACAGAGCAATTTCGTATGAGAAGTGTTCCAGGGAAAATTTGACAGCAATCTCACCTCGGATTCACGCAAGTGCTCATAGATATCATGAGAAAAGGCACCACAAAGCTGTGGATCCATCAAGTTATCATCGATGTTCACAATCTTATCATCTTTTCCCAAATCTGTGTATGATGACTCTGCATTTTCCGGGAGAGCAATACTGCTTTCGACCATATACTCAACTTCGGTGCTCTTGAAGGAGTCACGCGTGGATATTGACAGGTCTGATTGATTGGGAGAGGCATCCACGGATGATCCTTGTGATGAAGCTAGAAGATTATCATTGACTTGAGGCAATCCGATGTCGTCTTCGTGAGGAACGATTGTGTTTGATTTCGCATTTGGCTTGGGAGGTAATCGTTTGTCTTCGAGAATCCCCAAATTCCAATTACGAGATAAAGCAGGTTTTGACGCCTTCTTTGATTGACCGATCTTATTTGAGCAATGCACCTTCACAGATGAACCAATTGCAAGATTAATAGAGTGCGATTACAGGATAAACCCTAAAACTGATTTTCTCGTCGAACAAAACACCGGAATTGAAAAAGGAAGAGAAGAAGAAGAAGAGAGAATCCAAGTAAACTTACCAGAGTAGACGAAGAAGCAGAAATTCTAGATCCATTCTTCTGATTAGTGATGTCGCCGAGGGGATTACGGCGGTTTCTAACATCGCCGAGTGGGACTCGAGTCTTCGCTCCGTTCGGCCGAGAAACCGGATTCTCCTGGGATGGATTCCCCGTTGACGACGAGGAAGAAGTCCGTTTAGCCAAGGAAGACATTGTTGACGAGGAAATGGAAGATCTCCGATTCGGCGTCGTCGTTCTCCGGTCAGTTTTAGGGTTTCTCTTCAGTAAGAGAGAGAGAAGAGAGAGAGAGAGATCTTGAGCGAGAAGAGGAGGAACAACGGAAAAGAAAATACTCGGGGGTTTCTATTTCTACTTTATTAAAAGAATAATCGATCAATCTTGGCCGTCGCTTGAAGTCAAAAACCGTTACGACTTGCGAGATTGATAGTCAATGGGTCCCACTATTGTTGAGCGCGAAACTCTAAAGCATAGTGAAACCTGCTGTATGCCAAAGAGGGTTCTAAACAAGAGCCGGAAAAAAACTCTGTTACTACTCCATGGACCAAGTCAAAAGGAAATAAATTTTTGAACTTTCAGGAGAGAAGAGAAATGACAACATTTCTTCAGAGTTCTCAGTCATTGGCTGAGAACTAATACTAATAATTTTTTCTCATCTTCTTAGTTTGTTGTGGATGTGTATATTTGATTGATTTGTTTGTTGTTGACTAATCTGTGGGAGACTTGGGTACCACTAATTGGAATAATTTGAGGGTGATGCAGTATGCTGAGACTCTGATTTTAAGTGATGTGTTGTTTTCTGATTAAGTATAAAGTCATCTGTTATGATCATAAGACTCTGTTTATCAGTTTCTGTTCGTTTCCGATGTTTTAAAAGATGTTATAATCTACAATTTTTTAATGCGTTAAGTGTCTTGTATACGGCGCTGATTAGTAGCTACAGCTACTAGACGTGGCAAGCAATACGATTTGTCCAATTTGAAGCTCCACTTCTTGATTCTACCATGGTGGTCGTTTGAAGTTTGGTTTGACCTTTATGTGACAAAATATCATCATCATCATGCATTTCTACAGTTTTTAAGACAAAGTTGGAATCTTTTGCAGACAAGACAAAGGTGAGTGGGTTATCTCTTTTGCGTTTCATGTTTAGGGAGGAAAGAGGTCATTGATCATTTCAAAGTTTGAATTTTTACCCTTGACAATTTCTTTTTTGGTTTCGTTTCATTCCCCCCTTTCACGTCTAAATCATGAAAGACCGCGTGCTGTAACTGTTTTATAGCACTTGAATACTTTGATATTTGAAATCTTTTTTAGCCTTTTAATTCTGTCGACCTATTATAAAAGTCTCTGTTTTGTATACCAAACCTGAAAAAAATAAGCAGCTTTGAGAAGTGTTACCTAAAACGCTAAAAGTTCAATACTTTGTGTAGATTCTTCAAAGTAGCCTTACAGGTCTCATGGCCTAAATTAAAAGATGAATATTTATGTGTGGGTATTGTAATCTCAATTAGAGTTTGGAAATTTGAATGCTTGTGGTGACCATTTGCATAATTGAAAAGTTATGTTAATGGTGGGGACAGAAAGAAACAAGTCAAATACACAGATAAACTTCTCTAATCTCTCCCGCCACCCACCTCTATCTTCCTCTAATCTCGCCTCTCATCTCTCTCTTTCACTCTCCTGCCTCGTGTTTTGTCCTCATATAAAGACATTAAACTAAGAATCTTTAATTCAACTCTAAATTCAATAACTCTCTCCATCTCTCTGTTTTTGGTTTCATCTCTCTTCTTGTGAGCAAAAACAAAAGCAATGGCCATTGTTGTCGTTGATGATTCTTTCAAGAGACCAGGAACAGTACCTTTTAGCTGGGAGGTCCGACCCGGTGTACCCAAGACCCGAATTTCTCAACCCGGAAGCACTACTCCTCTTCTCCAGCCTCCCAAGAAACTCTCTCCTCTCCGTTTAAAACCTTTGTCTCACTCTCAGCCACTCTACCTCCCGACGTTATCTCCGCCGTCGTCTTCTTTCATCTCCAATTCCAAAAGCCGTCCTTTATCTCCTCTCACTCCTTCCTTTTCTACTCCATCCAAGCTCAAACCACCGCCGCCGTCGCAATCTGGATTCTACTACTCTCCGGGACCTTCTTTCAGATCATCCCCGCGAGCTTTCTCGGAACGGTGGCAAATTCACCGCGAAAAACACGGATCCGAACCCGAACCCGAACCCGATTTTGTTGTTGCCAGACTTGGTTGTTTCCCGACGCCTAAGTTTAGGTTGAGGAAGAATAAGAGCGGTGGTCGGAGGAAAACCGGGTCGAGATCGGAGCGTGATTACTGCTCCGATATGGAGACGATGTCGCCGTGGACTGTTTCTAGCCGGAGATCGATTTCTCCGAGATGGGACTCGCCGAAGTCGTCGTTCTCGTCGCTCCGATTCTCGCCACGAATCGCCAACGAAGCTGAATGGGTCGGGTATGGGCTCTTTTGAGCACACTTTCAGTTAACGGCTCGAGATCGGTTCTTTAGCCATCCGAACCAAGGAAAGCTTGAATCGCTCAAATGAAATTAAAGCAAAGCTTGGGCTAATTATGGAATATTCTAAAGTGTAGGGTCCTAAATGGCTATATCATCTAATGTCAATAGAGTTTTCAAAACTTTTGTAATATTCAATCACCATGGGAATGAAAATTTAGAAGTTTTTGAGTGTGGGTTGGGGGGGGGTTAAGGTGTGAAAGTGAATTTTCAAAAAGGACGAGGAGTCGATTCAAAAGTATATGACTTAATTGTATTATATAAAAAACTTTGGAGATTCCAAAAAAGTAAAACTAAAAGCAGCTTGTGCTATTAAAGCTTTGTATTTGTAATTGCAACTAAATTTGAAGTTTATGATCTTTGCCATTGTTTCATAACACCATGAAACTGTTGCAACTACATTATCGACCACTCTTCGCCGTTATGATTTGAAACTGTCTATTCAATGTCATTTTTCAGCTAAAAGAGAAACAACGAGAGATGAGTGGATTCTGCACCATTTGGAGTAGGAATCACACATCACCTAAGCATGCACCTCTTAATTTTGTACTTCTTCAATTTGCTCTTCAACTTATATTGGTTGGTCCCCAACAACATCCGCTAAATAATGCATTGATCACTAAAGAGTTATCTCCTCCTATGGATTTTTTTTTTATAAAAATGCAAAAAAGTTATATCTTCATTATCAAAATTTAAAGTTTAAAATTTCAATTTGAAAAAAGAACAAAAACTTTTAATTGTACAAAGTTAGATCAAAAATGTTACATGAGTTTACATATGGAATCAATATTTGAAATTTATACTTAGTGATCAATAATACAACATGTCAATTATAGTATTTTTGAGCAATAATACAGTCTATCAGAAGAAATAATTCGGATTGAAGAAATATGCCAAGGCGTGAAGAGAGAATACCGTCCCATACATAATCCATAGAGTCTTACATAGGCTTGTAAGAAGTTACGTCTCCCTCAAAATTCTCTGCGATGGTCTCTTTTATTGAATCAACTATGTTATAAAGATAATCCATTTTGGAATGATAGTCGCTAAAAAACTTGAGAAAAGCTCCAAGTATTGGAGACGTGAACTTGAGGAACTATCAACAACATCCCATTCGGATGCCTCAAAACCAAAGTGGTCTTTAAACAGATCTTCAAACTGATTCTTGGCCTGGAAGATCCTCTCTAAAATGATATAGGGCACGACAAAGTCAAAATCAGTCTCTTTAAATGATTATTTTCCATATACTTTTTGATCTGCCTAATTTTGTCATCTATGGGTCCAAGGGAGTGTATTTCCGAAATCTTTGCGAGCATAATCTTAAAGCAGTGTGATACGCTCACAAACCAGAAGATGTCTTTATTAATAGTAGCAAAAAACTTGCCTAAATCACCAACCCAACCAGAGCTTGAACTCGCAATAATCTGAATCACGTTCTCCACTCCAACCTCATCAATTACCCCTTCTACTAGAGACTTCAAGGCAGTGAAGTCATGTTTAACAGCTGAGACGTCAAAGGAATCCAGAGGCACTTCACCCGCTGGAGAGTCTACAGCGAATGCAACCAATGCAACCAGCTCACGACCTTTCTGGTCAACCCATGAATCCATCAGGATGCTGCAACCCGTGATGGCCCATGATTCTTTGATGTTCTTCACATGATCACGCAGCAGCACTCTTACATGCGCCATTTCGTCAACTTCATTATCTTCCTCAACTTCATTACCTTCCTCAACTTCATTATCTGTGTCTATGACGCACACTACAAGAGATCCTTCAGCTTCATAGACCAATGATGATGGTTTAGGTGGAGCAAAATAAGTAACTCTCATTTTAGTCTCTTGTGCAGTCTCTTTGCTAAACTGCAAATATTCATTAGGAAAAGAAACAGATGATTGATTTTAGGAACAAAAAGCAAACTGTGATAACTAAGTTAAATCCAGTACCATCTCCCTAGTAACTTCCTCGGCCGTGACACCAGGATTATCAATTACAGTTTGTTGAATAAGAACATGGTCCCTTGTGGAAGGAGCTTGCATGGTCACTAGACAAATACCAAACAAGGATTTGTCAAATTCCTAATCATATCAACAGGTTTAGCAATTGAAAATGACCAAAAAGAAATTATACAATCCAAGCTCGAGAGAAACGGACCACGAACTGCAGCGTAGGTCCCTGGAATAACAACGCCAGTTGGAGGATCCAAACTGCACTTTTTCGGATCCGACGTCTTAAGCTAAACTAAAAACAACCGAGAAGCCTCAGAAACACAAGAGATAACAACAAAATTTAACCGATCCAGAATCCGTAAAAAAAGAAATGATGTAAAGAGAATTATCACCCGTAGGTTAAGAGAAATCGTGTTATTTTAGCTTTGTATATGTACTTGCAACGAAATTTAAAGTTTAGAAAGTTTCAGAAACACCATGAGACAGTCACAGCTGAGCAACCGCATCATCGATCAGCTCATCGCCGCCATGATCCAGAACCGCCCATTCGATGCGGTACTCGCCTCTGCGACTGTCTCTAGTCCGTGGAGTCAGCAGCTCGTCTCCGATGTCCTCCGATCGATTCCCAGATTCTTCTTCACCTCCCCACGATCCATCGGTCGGCAAAAGGGGTTTCGTCACCGGTCTCCGTTGAAACAGAGGAACCTCCGTGACGAGTCACAACGACGCCGTTCTGAAGTCCTTGTTCTGGGTCCCGGCGCGTATATGGATCCTAAGAAAGTATCTCTCGGGTTGCAGAAAGCAATGGAGTTCTTCTTTTGGGTCGAGACCCATTTCGGTTTCGATCATAACGAGATCACCTGCAGAGATATGGCTTGTCTGTTGGCCAAAGGCAGCGACTTTAAAGGTCTCTGGGAATTTCTCCGGCAAGTATCGAGAAGAGAGAACGGACGAAATGTGGTTACCACAGCGTCTATAACCTGTTTGATGAAATGCCTAGGAGAAGAAGGCTTCGTGAAAGAGGCATTAGCTACCTTTTATAGGATGAAGGAGTATCATTGCAAACCCGATGTTTACGCCTACAACACAGTAATCAACGCTCTTTGCCGAGTTGGGAATTTCAAAAAGGCTCGATTTTTGTTGGATCAGATGCAATTACCGGGTTTTCGATACCCACCCGACACCTATACCTACACTATCTTGATAAGCTCGTACTGTAGATATGGGATGCAAACCGGATGTAGAAAGGCGATAAGGAGGAGAATGTGGGAAGCGAATCGAATGTTTAGGGAGATGCTGTTCAGAGGGTTCGTACCCGATGTGGTGACTTACAATTGCTTGATCGATGGATGTTGCAAAACGAATCGGATTGGTCGGGCTCTGGAGCTGTTTGAAGATATGAAGCAGAGGGAGTGTGTCCCGAACCAGGTGACTTATAATTCTTTCATAAGGTATTACAGTGTTACCAATGAGATAGAACGTGCGGTTGAAATGATGAGGACGATGAAGAAGATGGGTCACGGTGTACCTGGTTCAAGCACGTACACGCCGCTTATACACGCGCTTGTTGAGGCCAGGAGAGCGGGTGAGGCTCGGGATTTGATGGTGGAGATGGTGGAGGTCGGGTTAGTTCCGAGAGAGTATACATGTAAGTTGGTGTTGGATGCTCTGAGCTCAGAAGGAATGGCGAATACACTTGGTGAAGAGCTGCATAAGAGAATGAGAGAGGGAATAGAAGAGAGATGTAGAAGAGTCATGAAGATTAAACCGGTCATGGCTCGAAAAGAGGTTCCCAAAATCGGATGTTCATGAGAATGACGTTGATTAAGGCAGTGATGAATAATAATTCCTGCTCAATTTTGCATTGGATGCTGAGACTACCCAAGATATTTCCTTTTTTTTCCATATAAACCGTTTTTTTTTCTTTTAAACCTTCTCCACATACAAATCCATCATACACAGATTCCAGCTGCGTGGGTTGTTTTGATATCAGTTTTGAGGGTTTCGTTTGATATCTAGGAAAAGAAAAGAAGAAGAAGAAGAAGGGATTCACAGCTTGAGAAGATGACGGCGACGATCTCCAGTCTTCCAAGGGATTTGATGGAGGGGATTATGTCTCGAATTCCGTTGAAGGATATGGGAGCAGTGCGGCTAACTTGTAAAAAGTTGGAAGCTTTATCCAAAAGCCGGATCTTTACGGAGTTGCACATTGGTAAATTAGGAGAAGCACGGGAAGGGGAGTCTCGGGTGGTCGTGATGATGGATCACAAACTTTATTCAATGAGTGTCGTCGTTGACGATGACGACGATCCTCCATCTACAGAGCTTGATGGCGAACTTGCTTGCCTCAACGATTCAGGTGAGGCAATCAGGTTCTCTCAAGTCAGTCACTGCGAGGGCTTGTTGTTATGCATCTTGAAAGACGACACTAGGGTTGTGGTTTGGAATCCGTATTGGGGGCAAACCAGGTGGATCCAACCCAGATCGCAAACCAGGTCCGACTCATCCAGCTGGGACCAAGCCAGATTGTACGAACCCAGGTTGGTCCTCCCACAATTTTCTTACGGACTGTACAGTTACGCTCTCGGATACGAGAAGGTTAAATCTGGTCGTCGCCACAAACTACTGAGGTTTATAGATGATAATGTGGAGTCAGTTTACGAAATATATGATTTTGACTCTGATTTGTGGAAAACTCTTGATGTCCCTCCACGCTGGCGTATAATGACTGGTAGCTTTGGCGTCTCTCTCAAGGGAAACACATACTGGGTTGCTTCAAGAAGGACCGCGAGGTGTTTCTATGAACGCCTCGATCACATAATCTGTTTTGATTTTACGAGGGAGAGATTTGGACCGCCTCTGCCTCTGCCGTCTAGACCTGTGTGTGCATATTTTGGGCGTGTGACTCTGTCTTGTGTTAGAAGAGAAGCTCGCAGCTTTGTGTTACCACACTAGTGACCAGCCCTCGGAGATTGAGATATGGATTACGGCCAAGATTGAGGCCGGCAAGGAGATATCGTGGAGCAAGCTCTTGACTGTGGTTCCGAATGTGCCTATTTATGAGAGTTTCTTCATTGACGAGGCGAAGAAAGTCGCCCTGATTTTTCATACAAGGTTAGGTCGTGCCACAGTTACCATCATTGGATACTCTGGATCCGTTAGAGTATTGGATCTCGGAAAACCTGTCAACGTCGACGCTCTCACGTGCCCTGTCACACTCGCGTGCCCTTATGTTCCGAGTTCAGTGCAGCTCAAGCAACCGGCGAGACGCAGGAAAAGACTAGACGGGTTAGTTTACCAAACCATGTTGGAGCAGCGATTTGCGGGAACCGGCAAAAGGATCAACACCGCGAAGCCACCATTAACGCGGGAACCGGCTCTCGAGGATGATCTCAAAAAAAACCTGCCAATGTCGACGCTGTCACACTCGCGTCCCTGTCAAACTCGCGTGCCCTTATGTTCCAAATTCAGTGCAGCTCAAGCAACCGGCGAGACGCAGGAAAATACTAGGCAAGTTAGACGCAGGAAAAGACTAGCAGAAGAAGAAAGCTTTCCCTGAAAAGCAGAAGAAGAAGAAGAAGAAGAAGAAGAAGAAGAAGAAGAAGAAGAAGAAGAAGAAGAAAGGTTGTTGTTTAATGAGATGTCGGAAATGTCAAGAGGAGGAGGAAGTATGTTGTGTAAGGACATGTCAAGTGGAGGAGGAAGTATGTTGTTTAAGGACATGTCAAGTGAAGGTGCTAGAGATATCAGATTACAGCTCTTCTTCACAAGAGCGGAAGCAGATGAGACATTTCTTGGGTAATTTGAAATGTTTTGAAACTGTGAAAGTGGGGTTTGACGCAGACAACCACAATAGTGAGGTCTTGAGAGCGGAACTGCTGATTCTCCCAAGAGTTTCATCAAAGTGCAACATCCAGTTCATCTGATTTGATGGGTTATATATGTTAAAATAACTTAACATGAATGAAGAAGATTATTATTTATTTATTCATGTTTCCTCTGGAATTCAAACTTTGTATTCTACTTTTGTAATATTTGAATTGATTTACTTTGTAATACGTAAGAAACAAACAACAGAAAGAGAAATCTATTCATGAGCACTGAGCATGAACAAGCAGGGATTTAACAGTGTGTGGGCATGAATCACCACCAAATGTCTTGCTCCATACTGGAACAGAACACCTACTCTTGCTCAGACAAGCCTGCACAGATTCACAAAGGAACATTTGTTTGGGCTTTTACGATTTCAGTAACCAGGTAGAGTTTACAGGGACAATAGCAGCTTTACCTTCTGTACAACAGCTAAAGATTTGGGTGAGTGACATTTTCCAAGAGAATAGCTCCAACAATTTCCATTTGGAGTACCAAAGCTTGCAAACAAAACTTTCGAAATTTTCTTGCCATGAGAACACTGGAGTTGAACCTTAGGCCTCCTATCATACTGGTGTTTTACATGTCTGCGTTCATTTCGGCTGTGTCTTTTTCTTTTCCAAGAAACCACAGGAGGCGGATGTGAACTGGAGACATGACCACAGACTTCGGTGGCTGACACTGTGTCTATAGTTATGCCAAGTGGATTCACTGCTCTTTCTTCTTCCATAATGACTAATAAGTTTCTCTTGGGTTTCAGAAAAGATCTCGGTATATGGTACCTGAAAGACGGAGAACAGAGCTTCAACAATTGAAACATACCAAGATTATTCGTATTGGACTGTGAACAACATCACTACCATCTCTGAGAAGGGTTCCCCTTGGAAGTATGGAATGAGACCCAGTACCGACCGATACTCTGGCCATTCACCCAAGCTTCTCCTTTTCCCATTGATCCTAAGTTCAAGGCCACAGGATATTTCCCCTCTGGTGTGTCAAATGAAGCCTATAGATATAAGAATAATTCAGAGATTGAAGTTGTGAGACTTTCGAGTAATATACTACTAAACTGGTACTATCTTTACTATTTTATTGTTCTACTACCTTGTACCAAGTTAGAGGCTGAGTTTTGTAGTCTCTGTACTGCTTCCACTGTACTTTGGCCGCCCCAGGATCTGTGTAAACATGTACTTGCTCCCCATGCAGCCCAACCTACGGAAGGATTTTGAGCCAGTATCAGTTAACACGAAGGAGACAAGTTTTGTTGGAGAATAAAACTCAGAAGTTTTACCTGATACCCCCAGGTATATTTGTTGAAGTACAGTGCATGTTTTCCATTCCAAATCTTTACGCTCCGTGATCCCCCAACTCTCCTTTCTAGATGTGCTCCTGAATTCTGTGATCCAAAGAGAAACACCTTGAGACGGTGATTTGATACTCGCTACGGATACACCTGTAGAAGTACCTCTGTTTGGAGCAAATATTATACAAGTCCAGAAGAAAAGATTGAGGCTCACCGGTAACCCTACCATTACGCTGAGTAATGCGATGCTATTTGTACCATTTATCAATGACACATTTTTCTCTAGCGAAAATCTCTGCGCTTTGAAAGCTCCGTGCATAGAACCTAAAGGGAACTCAAAATAGAAGCATTTAAATAAAAATGATGATTGCTACAGAATAGCCTTTAACCTTGGGTAACAAAAGCATACCTATGAATATCCCATTTAGAAATGCGTGTAGAACATGTCCAATGTGGTTGACTTTAAGAATTGATGAAGCTGGTTCGAGTTGTTGAAACCTGTTTTGCAGAAGAAACATAATAACTTATGGAATCTCCAACCAGCCTAGCATATACTACTTATCCTAAATAGTGATGTATATCTTCCGGGATGAAATTGGCTTTACCTAAATATTTGCCACATATAGTCCGAAGTATCCTGTGTTGTGTTCATGTGCTCAAGCAAGGATTCTGATCTTATTGACGTTTCACTGAAACTCGGGACAGTTTCTGTAAACACCTCCCACATGTGAGGAGAAGACAAGTTTTGTCTTGGTTCCCTGGTTCTCGTGTTGTATTGCGCATTGACCTATCAAGTATCCGCACCACAAAATATAAATGAATACAATCAGAAGATGCATGAATGATAGTCTTAATGTATGAGCTTGCTTACCTTGGCAGTGTTGAAGGCTACATTCTTGCAGTCTGGCAGCACGCTTATAGATTTTGGAGATAAAAGGTATGAAGAATTAAGAAACTTCACAGTAGAATCGTTTTTGTCTTGGTTCACGAGTAAGGCAGCGCATTGGTCGGCATTCTTCCCAAACACAAAAGCCTATTAAAAAAGACAAAAAAGATCAATGTTACAACATTCTTCATCCATATCAAACAGGAGAAGATACTGACGGATTTTTCTTACAGTTTGTAACTTCCCAAGAGATATTGTAGTTCGCAATCCAGAAAGTAGAGGCCTTTCACACAACTTTACTGCAGCATGCAACTCCTTAAGGTGTCCCCATTTTGGTTGCCTAAGTAATCCTGTAGCACCAACCATTTATGTTATATCTTCAAATCAAAGTCTGACTTTGGGCGTGAATGGTTTGAAATATTACCATATTCATCAAGTGGAGCCTGATCATAGTAGCTGGTGGCTACAAACTGCGAAGCATTTCTTCCGAAGTTTGTTCCTCCATGAAACTAGGATAAGATACTGTGTCAATCTACCATTCATTTCCACATATCTTGTATATTAAAGATAAAAACAGAGAGTGGGACTGGAAAGAGTACCATGTAGTAGTTTACAAAACTTCCATTCTTAGCGATGAAAAGAGCAACCTGAAATGCTATATCCTCAGCTGACCTTGCCAACGGTTCTTCACCATATGTTTGATAGCTATACAAAGGAGCAGCAGAAAGTTACTTTTTATCTAGGAACTAAGAACTAAACAACATTGTAGTGAAAATGAACGGAGACCATACAAACTCGTCCAGTTCTCAGTCCATATTGCAGGTTTGGTTGGAGAATTGGGTCCTCTAAATGTTTCACCACATTGCCTCCCATTGCAAGCATTAATCTGGTGTATCATTGAAGAAAAATAACAAACTTAAGAGGCAAAAAATGGCAGATAAAACCACACTGCAGGAAAAAAAAAAAAAAAAAAAACATATAAACCAACCAAAGGATCAGGGGCATCATCTTGCTTGCACATGACCCATGGCACTCCTGTTTCGAGCTCCACAGCCAATTTTGCTGCCCATTTGATGTATGATTTCCCTTCTTGTCTAAAAGCTCTAGCTACCATTCCATATTCGTTCTCAATCTGTTTTCCCCCCCCCCTCATAACTTATGAGATCAGTAAAAAATCACTTTCAAGGAGACATACATGACAAAACAAAAATTGTAAACCTGTGAGAGTATGATCGGTCCTCCTTGGGAAGCATACAAGTTTTCCGACTTCATCAGCTTAACAATCATCTGCGCATATCTCTTCATGTGATACTGCAAATAAAAAAGTATCTTCTTTAAACCGTACATGTATGGAAGGCATTTGAGTTCAGCTTAATCTATTACCTTGAATGGCTCATTATCTGTTCTAAAGACAATCCCTTGGACATTATGCAACCAGAAAGGCAAACCCCTGCAATGTGAATTGAAACACCTCCAAATTACACGAATTGGGTTTTACCATATCGGAAAATAGTAAATGGGGTGAAAAGCTTTACCCATATGACCATTCACCCTGGATAAATGGCCCAATCCGGAGGCAGACATATAAGCCTTGCGATTGTATTTCCTTGATGAACCTCACGATATCATGCCGTCCACTGAAATCGAACTGCAGATCCAAAATTTTCAGCAATCGCATAATACCTATATTCGTCGGAACATAGTAGGATATAGAGACGAAGGGACTGACCTGGCCTTGTTGCGGCTCGTGAATGTTCCAGAACACATATGTGTCTATTACATCTATTCCTCCAGATTTTGCCTTCGCTATCAGAGACCGCCACATCTGCGAGTTCGACCTCCATTAGTATTTGCAGAAGAAGAAGAAGAGAGATCCCGCCAAATCATAAAGCCATAGAAGCTTTCATTGGAGGTTTTTCTATACTAAATCAGAACATTCGGGGTAAAAGTAAGAATAAATAAAAAATGAGAGCACTTAGTCTCGCAAATTCAACAAAGCTAAAAACAAATTCAGTTGAGATCTTGGAAAAGACGATTTTATCCTCTCTCTCTCTCTCTCTCGCTAACGGCTCACGTATTTCTTCTTCGCAACCTGCCGCCGACTCCAGTATGCTATTTCACGTGACTGATCGGCGCGATTTCGCCGGGAGATTGCCGAAATTAAAGTCCGATGACGCTACGAAACTTCCACTAACGGAGAGAGTATGAAGAAGAGGAAGTTGGAGACGGATAGAGAATACCTGAGGAGTGCTGCGAGGATAATGGATTGAGCCGGAGAAAAGGATCTTATGTTGGCCGTCGATGATCAGCGATCTCCCGTCGTAGGTTACGTTTGCGGCGTCACCAGCTCCGATAACCGCCATGAGAATGAACATAGCCAACGAATAACGAAACGACTCCATTTCTCTTCTAAACTGTAGTCTACTATCTTTCTTCACTGAGATTATGATGATTCTAGGTTGCTTTATATAGTTTGAGCGAAACTGTGCACTGTACTGTGTATATCAAACGAAATACGGTTTTAGACGATGCACTGGAAAATTGCAATTAATAAAATAATTAAATCATCATAATAAATCGAATAAAGAATAAAGGGGCTTTTAAAAAAGCCCAATATTGTATAGGCCCATAAATCGGCCCTAAAAATTATAATGGAGGCGGGTCGCGGTCGAACCGGATTGAATGAGGAAGACGCCGATCTTCGTTCTGAAGAGTGGAAGAGTGATGACTGAAGAAAGAGTCATCGTCAACGGCCAACGCACAGTAGGAAAGCACGTGTTGCACGTGCAAAATTTCCCGCACAAAAAATATACACTCTTTTGTCTTGTTCCCCCATCTGATTTTTCGATCTCGGATTGTTGAATTGAATCTCAGGCATCCATGGATCGTGCTTTAACTTCCCGTTTTGAAATCCCGTCTACTTTCGAAAACCGCCGTAGGAGTTCTCTGGCCACCATCACTCGACGACGATTCGCGCCGGCGATTGTTTCCGCGAAACGATCCCCAGTCGATGGAGTGAGCGATGAGCTGAATCTGATCGCCTCTCAGGAGTTGGATCAAGCTCCCGCACGAAGACGAGCCCGTTCCGCTTTCGTTGAATTGCAGCAGCAAATTGATCACTGCTTGTTCAAGGTGCATTTTCAAGTTTGTTTGACAACCTATTTTATAATTTCTATGTTTGAAGCAAAATCTATAACATAATCTCCTCTCTAAAAATCATGTGAATCTGGCGACAGAAAGCTCCGATTGGGATCAGATCAGAGGAGGTAAGCAGTGACTTGTCTCTTACTTCTGAAAACAATCATGAGAAAGAGATTCAAAGTCAAAGTAGTTCTTAAATCTTTTTCGTTCCAAATTTGATAGTGGTATGAGAGGAATTCGAAAGGGGACGAAATCTTCTGCAAAAGTTGGTTGCCGGAAGCCGGAGTTGAAATTAAAGCTGCAGTGTGTTTCTGTCATGGCTATGGCAGCACTTGCACTTTCTTCTTCGATGGTTCGTTCCACTTTAGAACAGTTTCTTCTTCTTCTTCTAATATGGTGGAAAAATTATGGGTCTGTTTTTAACAGGCATAGCAAAGCAAATAGCAGGCTATGGTTATGGTGTTTATGCGATAGACCATCCTGGTTTTGGCCTCTCAGATGGTTTACATGGTCACATCCCAAGTTTTGATGACTTGGCTGATAATGCTATTGAACAGTTCACCAAAATGAAAGGTACTCAAATTTGACTTGTTTCTGCTTTTGTATTGAATCTTCTTTTGGGATTTTTCTTAAGTGGTGTGGTTCTTAGGGAGACCTGAATTGAGAAATGTGCCCCGGTTCCTATTCGGACAGTCGATGGGAGGAGCTATTGCATTGAAAATTCATCTGAAAGAGCCTCGTGCTTGGGATGGTCTCATCCTTGTGGCTCCAATGTGTAAGGTAAGCCAATCTCTGCTTGGAAGTACCTTTTACTCACATTTTAGCTCATGTTTGAAATACCTGACCTTGAGAGTTGCCTCAAGATTTCAGAAGATGTAAAACCTCCTAAGCTAGTCTTGAATGCGTTAATCTTGATGTCAACGCTGTTTCCAAAAGCAAAGCTGTTTCCAAAGAAAGACTTGAGCGAGCTTTTCTTCAGAGACCCGAGTAAAAGAAAACTGGTACTCTCTCTTCAGTTTTTTTGTCAACAGACCACTTCCTGAAGCATTTTTCTGACTTCCTTTTCAATGTTTTTTGTTTTCTCGTTGATCAAGTGCGACTATGATGTGATATGCTACGATGACCAAACGCGTCTGAAAACCGCTGTTGAGCTTCTAAATGCGACAAGAGACATTGAGATGCAAGTTGATAAGGTTAGTAGTAAATAAAGGAAACTTCTTTATCATAGACATGCGCGTCTCTAATAACTTCCGTTCTCTTCTTTAATTTTGAAGGTCTCGTTGCCATTGTTGATATTACATGGAGCCGCAGATAGAGTCACAGATCCAACCGTGAGCAAATTCCTTCACGAGCAAGCAATCAGCCAAGACAAAACCCTAAAACTGTACCCAGGTGGCTACCATTGCATTCTAGAAGGTGACACAGACGAAAACATTTTCACTGTAATCAACGACATAGTTGCTTGGCTCGATGCACGAGCCGCTCCCAAGTAAAGTGAGAGTATAATCTCCAAAAATCTATATTTATTATTATTGTCTTCTGAAAACTCTCTGAGCCTCTGCGATCAATTACATAAGTAAGACAAACAAAAAAATCCATGGCTTACAATGAATACACAACCCTGTCCCTTGCTTGCAGTGAAATACACAACATTCTAATCAGCAAAACATTCTGGTTTCATTCACACAACACAATGCATAAATAAAAGGAAGCTAAGATATAAAAGGCCCAATAATAAACAAGGCCCAATGGAGAGTAAGATAAATGATTGAAGATAGTAATAAAAGTTATCTAAAAGCCCAATAGTAACGAGGCCCATTCATAAAGCAGACTGTCTAGATTTTCGTCCAAGCCAGTAAGCCACCGTCGTCGACTTTACTATTTGCTCTGTCTCTTGCTCAGATTTCTTCTCCGTTAGGAAATCTCCCAAGTTTTTTCACTCTGTGAACCCTAATTTTCCGATGTCGGTAAGTGTTCCCTCGCGATTTCTCTATTTTTTGTTTGTTTTGGGCAACTATTGATGGTGATTCAACGGTGGATATTGATTGATGGACATCGTGGTGAATGCAGATCTTCGAGTACAATGGAAGTGCCGTCGTGGCTATGGTGGGGAAGAACTGCTTCGCTATAGCAAGTGATCGGAGGCTTGGTGTGCAGCTACAGACCATCGCTACAGATTTTCAGAGAATCTCCAAGATCCACGATCATCTCTTCATCGGTCTTTCTGGTCTCGCCACCGACGTCCAGACACTGTAAATTCTCGAGGCTCTTCCATTGTTATCATATGTTCACTCCTCTCCTCCCAGAATTTTAGTTGAATGACAAAATTTAGGGACTCGTTTTTTGTTTTTTTTTCTTTGGGACTGAAAGTTATCAGCGACTCGTATTTCGTCATAAGTTATATCAGCTTCGGGAAGAGAGAGACATGAAACCAGAAACTTTCGCTAGTCTTGTATCTGCCATACTTTATGAGAAAAGGTATCTAAAAATTGTCTTCTTCATCAATTTGTAACTTACCTTGATCAAGCTGCTTTTGTTTAATTTATGCTGCAATGTCGCAGCTCAGTTGAATTTTGATTCTGGTTCAGTTAAACTGACTTCTTCAATTTCAGATTTGGTCCATACTTGTGCCAACCTGTAATTGCTGGATTGGGAGAAGATAACAAACCTTTCATTTGCACAATGGATTCGATTGGAGCCAAGTATGCTCACATCCTTTCTTTGCTGATTCCCCTATTAGGCTATTATTCAAAACGCTAATTATCTCTCATTGTTTACATGTAATGCCATTTAGTGTTGCTAATTAGTGAGTGTAGTCCTGAATCTTGCAAGGTGAAACAAAAGGCTAGTGGATCAGTAATTTGGTTTTAGTTGAAATATTATTCTGGCCGTTTGTAATCGAATGGAGAGTATGTCATACGAATGGACTTTACTCATGGGTTTAGTGTTTTGTCTTATTTTACGTGTGTTTGATGTTTCGAATTCGAGTTCTTAATAGAGTTGGGGTTTTACTAAAAATATATTGCTGCAATGGTGGGCGTACCTTGACACTTGTTCTCTATAAACGTAGGGAATTGGCTAAAGACTTTGTTGTCTCTGGAACTGCTTCAGAATCACTATATGGTGCATGTGAAGCCATGTACAAACCAGATATGGTACGTTCCTTTAGAAAACTTCTTTTTATTACCAGATCACTGACAACCCAAATTCTTGTTGCTATGATCACCGAAAAAATTAGTAATATCCTTCATGTGTAGGAATTCTATTGTAAATCTAGATTTGCTGGGAAGTGGGAAAAGTTGTGTGCATAATGATGCTGTTCATAGACGATGGAATATCTTCCTTAGGCTTAGGAATGAGGTGTTTCAAAGTTCACGCTTCATTAATAAATTTAAATTACTTTGTATATAAGAATTCTATTGTAGAATCTAGGTTTGGTGGGAATAATTGTGTGTAAAATGCTTCTCGTTGATGAAGGAATTCAAATAGTTTTCTCTGGATATCTCCATTTGACCTTGAATTGAGGTGTTTCCAAGTTCACGCTTGTTTGTTATACTGCGTTCCCTGCTATTCTTTTGTGCAAATGAAGTTTGATATTCAAGGGCATCATTGTAATTTGTAAGAGACTTGGTGAAATGCAGAAGTATATTATATATAACTCGGCTCAACATATCTGATTTTCAGGAAGCTGAGGAACTGTTTGAGACAATTTCACAAGCACTTCTCTCGTCAGTTGACCGCGATTGTCTGAGTGGATGGGGAGGACATGTCTACGTTGTGTAAGCTTTATTCTTCTTCTCCTTATCGTCTCCTTCTTCTTCTTCTTTACTAGAATGTGCGTCTTCTGCACTTGTCTTCTAAACAAGTATCAGTGACATGCTTCTGTGGTGATGTTTTCCAGAACACCAAATGAAGTCAAGGAGAGAATCCTCAAGGGAAGGATGGATTGATCTGAAAAATCACATATCTGCTTACGTGCAAGTTCGATTGACCCGTTTAATCCAGTTTAAGTAGCAGAACCCTCTCGATCCCATAGTAACTGTTCCTTCTCTCAGACTGGATATTGTTAAGTTCCTCTATTTTCACAGAAAATGAAGAAAAGCACTTGTTGTTGTCTTGTTCCAATACTCCAACCGTATCAAATGATGCACCCTTATGTTTCTGGTTTAATTTCGTACCGAATAATTGTCTTTATATTTGTCGTTAACGATGATGATGATGATCATGATGAGTAATGATATGTCACATCGTGAATGATTTGCGTGTCCTGCTCTTTGCGTACTATATATGCTGGTTCGGTTCGTGGCGTTAGATTGAGCAAAAGTTGC
This sequence comes from Thlaspi arvense, assembly GCA_911865555.2. Classification (NCBI taxonomy): domain Eukaryota; kingdom Viridiplantae; phylum Streptophyta; class Magnoliopsida; order Brassicales; family Brassicaceae; genus Thlaspi; species Thlaspi arvense. The sequence goes on from OU466861.1 coordinate 53,819,408, forward strand.
TTCAAATCCGCTCGCAAAACGCGTAAAATATATGCGTTTGATGGTTTCTAATAAAAGCACGTGGCATGTGCAATAGTTCTGGTCGTTCCACGAATGTAAATCATATCCTGCCGACCTTATATCTCTCTCGGTGGATATTCATATATGTTGTACTTCGTCAATCATTAGCGATGCTCGTAAATTTCATGCATCTAATCATTTTTTTAATAAAGTGATGAACCATCCGCATCCCGTCACGTGTCTAGAGATCTTTTCTCACTTTTGAGCTTTTTAACAAATTCAACCCACCAAAATGAAAAGGCGGCCGAACTTACATCACCGCCCCCACGTGGCAAAGATCCAAGCGTCTATCTATTAGGTGAGAATGAGATGATGTTGTTTCCTAGACTCCATTAGAGGAAATGACGGAGATAAAGTGGCATTGACATAAGTTGATAACTCTGAAGTAATTTAATCTATTTGTTAATCATAGACCTGTGTGTAGTTTTATAGATTATACAAAATGGAAATATTTAAAGTTTCTCGAATTTGTGAGTTTGAAAACGATGATTCATGTTTGGAAAGTAAAATAATAGTTTTCGTAATAGGGTTGTTGTAGACTATACTAGTAGTACCCACTTACCCTTAATTTTTATAAGTTACTCGCAAATGGTACACCAAATAATATGAAAGAAACGTCTACAAAAAAAAAAAAACGTCTACAAATGAATCGATAAGAATATCTCCACTGAAAAAAAGACCATTATTTTTTTTATTACGTAAATAATGTATATGTTTATACTAATTAAAGTGACCTTCTTATATATAACAATGATTCCAAATGTGTAAGTTATATACTAAGATCGACAAGAACGAGTCTTGAAATCTCACGAGATCAATGAGAGAGAATTTTGATACGGTCAACGATCGGTCTCATCTGGAAAGTACACGCATGAGATCGAACGTGTCGAAACTTATGGCTCTTTCCCAAATCGACATGCTTCGGACCGCTACAGTCCAAATAGTCTGACGTAAGCAATGACAAAAGTTTCCTACATTACAATCCTCCACGTGTTCCTCCACATCTATGTCAATGAATCCTCCACTACAATTTAACCTTACCCTCGTCGCTCCCCTTTTTTATAAAAAAAAAACTTCTAGTTTTGTTTGTATTGAGATTCCTTCCACCAACACAAAGCCCCTGTCTATGCGCCACGTGTCCACACTGACTCTCTTCGTCTTATATATTCATCTCTCTTCTTTGCTTCAGAAGTTTCAAACATCTTAATTTCTGGTTATTTCTTCTATAAACAAGGGGGGAACGTACGGTGAATTATGTTGAAAGCTGGGGCTGATTTGCAATTTCCACCAGGATTTAGATTTCATCCGACGGATGAGGAGCTCGTCCTCATGTATCTCTGCCGTAAATGCGCATCGCAGCCGATCCCTGCGCCGATCATCACCGAACTCGATTTGTACAGATATGATCCTTGGGACCTTCCCGGTGCGTTTTCTTTTATTTTCCTTAAATCACTGTAGGATGAATTATCGGTTTTCATAAACCGGTCCAAGAGTCAGTAACTGATTTTTTCAATTTACAGACATGGCTTTGTACGGAGAAAAGGAGTGGTATTTTTTCTCACCAAGAGACCGAAAGTACCCAAACGGCTCAAGACCGAACCGGGCAGCTGGTACTGGATATTGGAAAGCCACAGGTGCTGATAAACCAATCGGTCGTCCTAAACCGGTTGGTATTAAGAAAGCTCTAGTGTTTTACTCTGGAAAACCTCCTAGAGGAGAGAAAACCAATTGGATTATGCACGAATACCGACTCGCTGACGTGGACCGGTCGGTTCGCAAGAAAAACAGTTTAAGGGTGAGTGAGCGATTTATCGATTCAAACCGGATTTTCAACATATATTAGTTTAAAACCGGGTGTTGTTAACCGGACGTGTTCATTCTGAACAGCTGGACGATTGGGTATTGTGTCGTATATACAACAAGAAAGGTGTCATCGAGAAGCGACGGAGCGAGATGGAGAAGGACGTGAAGCCTATGATCGACACGTGTCCAGTAGCGCCTCCGGTGACGATAAACTTCGACAGAGCGGAAATGATCGCTGGCTCGAGCTGCTCGGACCACCCAGTGGTCTCACCCGAGTTCACGTGCGAGGGTGAGAGCGAGCCGGGTAGATGGAGCAACGGTCGGTCGAGTAACGCCATTGATTTTCCGTTTAATTACGTAGATGCCATCGCCGATAGCGAGATTGTATCGCGGCTATTGGGCGCGAATCAGATGTGGTCGACGCTTGACCCACTTGTGGTTCGTCAGAGAAGTTTCTGAGTTGTCACGTGCGAGTTAGTGGAACTGTAGAAAGTACTATTCTATATCACTGTCGTCGCACGTGTCGGCTAACCGGTTTGAACTTGCTAGCTAGAAAGGAACGAAATGGGCTTTTGCCAACAATTGGGCCCTTAGCTTTTCGCCTCGCTTAATACGAGCTACACTACGTGTAATGATCCAACAACATAGCACTACGTTTATTTGATCGGGAATAAATTGATTTTAAAATCTGATATATATTTTTTTCTTCATAATACAATTATGGAATGGATAAAATCCCCTTAGCTGAAATTAATAAGTCAACAAACCAGAAACAATGGAGCTTGGTTCTTTGTTATAGAAGTTGGAAATAGTAAATTGTATCAGAGAAAAAAAAAATACTAAAAATTAATTCAAACAAACAAACAAAATACCGTAAGATAGTGATAGTGTTAGCGAGGGGAAAGCTCGAGATCCGATTTTAGTTAGTGAATCCGTCGTTTTGGAAACTGTCGGTAAAGGTAGGCCCTTTGTCAGATCAGATAACAGTCTTATCGTTGCAACTTGGACAAACAAATCTCCTTCTTCTCTTTAATTACGTTATTTAATTTTGTTTTTTTTGTCTTTAGTATATTTATTAGAATTTGGCACGAGTTTATCTTTCTAAATAAAAACCAAAGTACGATTAGTTACCCGTGTTGAATTGGGTTTCGATTCAAATATAAGACTGAAATTGTGTGAAAGAGATAACTTAATCTGAAACACCTTATAAATAGAGCTTACTATGTTGTTGCTACAGGAAAACTAATATACAACCCTATATTTGAAGACAAAAAGTTTATAACTATAGACACCAAACCGACAAGAAAAAAAGGTTGACTCTCGTTTTGAGGTAGCGTCTACATAAAAAAAAGGAACGAGTAATTAGAAGTATATAATTAATGCTTGATTAGAAAAGTTATAGGGTAATTATTCTTGCTGATAACATTGAAGAAAGCATTTATGATGCGTCGAACAAAAGTCATGCTGCATTAAATGTAATTGTGGGCAATCCTGATGCAAATGAGAACTACTTGAAGGTTTTGAGTCCATGGTTTTGATCACGTCCCATCAAACCCACGAACCGATTCTTAACTCGAATCCGATCTTAAATTTGAAACGTGAACCGCACTTATAAATCTCTATGGTTAATCTTATTTTTTATATCAGTTTAGGACTTTACGGATTTGGTGAGCATACTGAAATTTACTCGAAATAGCTTAGACATCATATTAAGTCAGAACCTTCCCCTATTGTATATTTGCTCATAAACATTCGAATCATCTCTGGTAATATTCACAATGACACGACGGCATGAGGATTATGATGCAGATTTATCTTAAAATGCCACTTAGATCATCACCCACTAGTTTGGTTACGAATAAATCAACAAACTAACGTGTGAATCTATGGGGGGTCTAATCTAATATTCTATATTATTTTTTTACCTTCAAAAAGTGAAATGAATTAAGAAGAGGAAGAAGAAGAAGCTTGAATGTCACATATTAATATAGACTTAAAGAATACTCCCTCCGTTTGGAAAAAATGTATCTGTATTGTAACTGGATGTATTAAACTTAAAACACATCTAGATACATCTAGATACATTGCAGATATATTTTCTTCAAATAACACTTATTATGAAACAGAGGAAGTAGTAAAGTATGGGGACATTAGGGGCCCAAAAAAATTTGTTGCGAACTGGAGACAGTCAGTCTCACTGAGGGAAGTGGGGCTTTAAGTCCATGTTAGGTGTGTTTGTTGTTGCTCTTACAACCTTCACTTTCAATTTACAACCTTCACTTTCTCTTTACACTTTATAATACTAATTTATTATTCTTGTCTTCAATAACAACATAACAATTTAAAACCATGTATAGCTTCTTTTCTTCTTCTTCTTCATATATGATAGCATCATACATGTGATTTATTAAATAGTTTAAATCTGTTATCCACATGCATAGCTACTTTTGTCACAACTAAATTAACAATCTCTTTTTGACCGATTAAATTTATAGTTGTTGGTGAATACTTATATTACTAATGACATTACACACACAAAAAAAAGTTATACAAAAATACATATAGAACAGTTCAATCTTCAACAAACATATCATAATATAACAAAATTGAGGGGCAGATCCGAGGATCACGCCTTTTGGTTAAATTAAAACTGTGAGGAGAATCTTTTTTTCTGCATAGGTTAAAAATAAATAGATCATGAAATTGATAACATTTGTTTATTACTGTCTACACTGGTGATCACTTTTGTTTGTTTGTGTAGATTAGGCAACATCATGATCATAAGATGGATTATAGAAACCTAACCATTGACATATTGTTTAGATTGTGTGCAACATCACTGTTGGTGTAATTCAGAATTTTACCCTAATTGAGAGACTCATTCCATTATCATGGCTGAGTGAAGTGAGCTAAGTATACTTATTAATTTCATTTTATACAACGTAACTGGATCATTTTGATGATTAACAAAAGGACAACGGATAATTAAGGGCAAGGTAAGAAAAAAGAGAGTGTGGATAACTAAAAGGATGGGGAAAGAAATTGATAATTAAGGAAAGTGAAAAAAGATAAATACAATAAAGAGGACTGTTCTCTCTCTCTCTCTCTGCTCGTACGTTCTTCTTCCTCATTCGAGGTAATTCGGCATTTTTGATTTCGACAACGACAAAGAGGAAAAGTGATTTTTTCCTGGGAGCTTCGTCGTCTTTTGAATTCGTAATGCTCGTTCCATTTCCATTTGTTAATATATTTTTGTTATTCGCCAATTGATCCAAGTAACGAAACTAGGAACCCATTTTTTTTTTTTTTTTTTTTTCGATTTCGGTTTTCTGCCCTAGGATTCTGTGATCCAATCTCTTTTCGTTTCTTCTTTCTCCTCGTCGCTGATTCAGGATTGCTCTGCTGTTTCTTTGAATTTCCAGAACCGGAGCTTTGAAAGTGAGTTTGACATTGGTTTCTGGTGTTACTCTGAAGTAGAGATGGATTCTGATTCTGATTCTGCACTGGTTTCCCGGCGGCGTTTCGAGATTCTCCGGTGATGATTTTCCGGTTCCGGAAGGCGGATTTTGGGTTAGAAGCGAGGCGGAGGGTTTTCGTAGGCAGCTGCACCATTCACGAGGTTTGTAATTTTCTTACTTACTTTAAATCTGTTGGGTTTTCGAATTCTACTACTTGTTCTTGGATTGAAGCAGTATATTTGAGTTAAAAGGTTGATTGGCATAGTTAGAAACAAAAATAGTTGAATGTGAGGGATGAAATCTCTGAGCTTTTTTTAGCAAAACAATTGTGAAGATTCTTGGTATAGACTCTTCCATTTTCTTTATGCCATTTCAAGTTCTAGTTTCACTTGGTCTAGTGTAGGGGAAAATACAGTCTGAATGTTTGGTAAACTCAGTCAATCGCTGTGCTTGCGGTTTTAAACTTACCCAAGGTTTCTTCTACTTCTAGGAAACCAAAGGCTGAAGCTGAAGGCGAGTAGCTATGCAGATGCTGAAGGCCTTCCTTCCTGGAACGCAGGAGGAAACATTATCTTCCTCGCAGTCCAGGTTAGGAACTTTCTTTATCCGAAAAATGTTTAGAGAAACGTTTCTTTACTTTGTTTTTGAAACTACTGTAAAAGTTTTTTTGATATTGTTCAAAATTTATTTGGTTAAGGTTTTACTGGAATTCATGATTAATTGGCCATCTTAAGTTTCAGTTTCTTGTCCTCCTTCCTTTCTTTTATCGTCATTGTGTTTTTAATGAATATGTGCAGGGAAGTCGATGCAAAAGTGGAAATGGACGACCAAGAGAAGGCAATGGCTACAGTTGCTCAGCTCATAGAGCAACTTCACACGAAAACATCTTCGCCGCAAGACAAAGAACTCACAACAGCTCGTCTACTAGGTATTGCAAAAGGCAGAAAGGAGGCAAGAAGGCTGATTGGTTCGTACGCCCAAGCAATGCCTTTATTCATTTCCATGCTTAGAAATGGGACGAGTTTGGCCAAAGTACATGTCGCTTCAATCCTTTGTGTTTTATGCAAAGACAAGGACTTGCGACTAAAAGTGCTTCTAGGAGGATGCATCCCGCCGTTACTCTCGGTTTTGAAGTCTGGAACCATCGAAACTAGGAAAGCAGCAGCAGAAGCTATATATGAGGTTTCTTCTGCTGGAATCTCCAACGATCACATTGGCATGAAAATATTTATCACAGAAGGTGTAGTGCCAACTTTGTGGGATCAACTTAGTCTGAAAGGAAAGCAGGATAATGTGGTTGAAGGGTACGTTACTGGAGCTTTGAGGAATCTTTGTGGCGTTGATGATGGTTATTGGAGAGTTACACTAGAGGGAAATGGTGTAGACATAGTTGTGTCTCTTTTGTCATCAGATAATCAGAATACTCAAGCAAATGCTGCTTCTCTACTGGCTCGTCTTGTACTGTCCTTTTGTGATAGCATCCAAAAAATATTAAATTCTGGAGTTGTCAAGTCCCTCATACAGCTTTTGGAACAGAAAAATGATATAAATGTTCGTGCTAGTGCAGCAGATGCGTTGGAAGCTCTTTCATCAAGATCAGATGAAGCTAAGAAATGTGTTAGAGACGCAGGAGGTGTTCATGCTCTCATTGGAGCTATTGTTGCTCCATCGAAAGAGTGCATGCAGGGAAAACATGGACAATCTCTACAAGAACATGCAACTGGGGCTTTGGCAAATGTGTTTGGTGGGATGCGCCATTTGATTATATATCTTGGAGAAGTATCGCAATCCCCTCGTCTAACGGAACCAATTGGTGATGTAATTGGAGCCCTTGCCTATGCTCTAATGATTTTCAAACAACCAGAGAGTTCAGAGAAAATATTTGATCCAAGAGTGATAGAGAGCATTTTGGTAAAGCTACTAAAGCCTCGTGACACAAAGCTAGTCCAAGAGCGGATCTTGGAAGCTATGGCGAGCTTGTACGGAAACAGTAGTTTATCGTGTTACCTAGATGATGCAGAAGCTAAGAGAGTCCTTATCGCTCTCATAACTATGGCTTCCGCTGATGCACGAGAGCAGCTAATAGTTTGCTTGTCTCGCTTATGCCATGAAGAGGTTGGAATTTGGGAGGCAGTTGGAAAGAGAGAAGGAGTCCAGTTATTTATATCATTTCTAGGTTTGTCTGGTGAGCAACACCAAGAGTATGCTGTTGAAATGTTGGAAATTTTGACGGCTCAGGTCGATGATAGTAAATGGGCTGTAACCGCAGCCGGGGGGATTCCTCCACTTGTCCAGTTGCTCGAAACTGGATCTCAGAAGGCCAAGGAAGATGCTGCCCGCATCCTTTGGCATTTGTGCTGTCACAGCGAGGAAATACGCGATTGTGTTGAACGAGCTGGTGGCATTCCAGCATTTTTGTGGCTACTCAAGACCGGTGGATCGAATTCCCAGGAAACATCTGCAAAGACACTTTTGAAGCTTGTCCGTACAGCTGATCCTGCCACAATTAATCAGTTGCTGGCCTTACTGCTGGGAGATAATCCGACGTCTAAGGTTCATATAATACAAGTATTGGGTCATGTGCTCTCAAAAGCTTCACAAGAGGATCTTGTTCATAGAGGATGTGCCGCCAACAAAGGACTGAGGTCCCTTGTTCAGTCCCTGACATCTGCCAAGGAAGAAACAAAGGAGCATACAGCTTCAGTTTTAGCTGATCTCTTCAGCTCAAGACAAGATATCTGTGATCATCTTGCGACTGATGATATTATTAATCCTTGGATCAAGCTCCTTACAAACAACACTCAGAATGTGGCGAAACAGGTGGCTAGGGCTTTGGACGCACTGTCCCGGCCGGTTAAGAAAAACTCTAATAAAAAGAAGTCTTACATTGCAGAAGGAGATTTTAAGTCACTCATAAATTTGGCTAAGGACCCTTCCATAGAGTCTGCAGAAAATGCAGTTTCTGCCCTGGCAAATCTTCTGTCTGATCCGGACATCGCTGCAGAAGCACTAGCCGAAGATGTAGTTTCAGCTTTCACAAGAATTTTGGCGGATGGATCTTCAGAGGGTAAGAGAAATGCATCACGGGCACTTCATCAGTTACTTAAGAACTTTCCAGTTTGCGATGTGCTAAAGGAAAGTGCTCAGTGCCGTTTTGCTTTACTCTCACTCGTTGATTCTCTAAAATCAATTGACATGGATAGCCCAGATGCTTTAAACATACTCGAAGTAGTTGCACTCTTGGCAAGGACAAAGAATGGCGTGAATTTCTCTTACCCTCCGTGGATTGCTCTTGCCGAAGTGCCATCAAGCCTGGAGACCCTTGTTCAATGTCTTGCTGAAGGCCGTACTCTTGTGCAAGATAAGGCAATAGAAATACTGTCCAGGCTTTGCTCTGATCAGCAATTTCTACTCAGTGAACTTATAGTTTCAAGACCCAAGTCAATGGGTGTTTTGGCTGATAGAATAGTGAATGCATCCAGCTTAGAAGTGAGGGTTGGGGGTACAGCGCTGCTCTTATGTGCTGCAAAAGAAAAGAAGCAGCTGATCACGGAGGCACTTGATGAGTCTGGTTTCTCAAAACTCTTGTTACATGCCCTAGTAGATATGATAAAGCACAATTCTAAATGCTTATCTATAGAAACTGAAGTCCTGACACCTAAAGGTTTTATGGAAAAAAATGTTTTCCAGGATTCAGGTGGTTTTTATTTTCCTGATCCAGCTAAAATCTTGGGTGGTACTGTCGCATTGTGGCTGCTATGCATACTCACTTCCGTTGATGCTAAGTCAAAGCTCATTGCCATGGAAGCTGGCGTACTTGAGGTGCTCTTTGGGAAGCTTGCTAGGTATACTTCCACTCCTCAGGTAAATGTTTCTTGTTTCGGACATCAAAAGTTATATTTTTCCTCATGTTGATTAGCCATTGGTATCTATGCCTTCGTTGGCAATGAGAAAAATTAGCTAACTTCTGAGTTGAGTTATACAACTTTGTGGATGGGGTTTTGGCCTTTAGGGCCTTCTGTTACGCCAGAGGTTCTGTTACAGTCCGATTTCAGAAGTTATTTATATCGTTTCAGGCTTACCACACACGAATTGTGCATTTTGGCATTAAATCACACTGCTTTTAATTTCTCTTAGGTTTGGCTTGATTCGTACTTTTTTTTTGGCAAAGATGTCCTGTTTGAATTTTCTCCCTTAAAAGTAATCTTGTGCTAAAATTTTTTACCAGGCTGAATTTGAGGATACAGAAGGCATTTGGATTAGCGCTCTCCTCCTGGCTATCATGTTCCAGGATGACAATGTGTCCTTGTCATCAACGACAATGCGGATCATTCCAACACTTGCACTTTTGCTGAGATCTGATGAACTGATAGATCGGTATTTCGCTGCCCACGCAATGGCTAGTCTTGTTCGTACTAGGAATAGAGGAATAGATCTGACAATTGCAAACTCAGGTGCTGTTTCTGGGCTAATAAACCTGCTTGGCTATGTGGAGTCAGAGATTCTCAACTTGGTTGCTGTGGCGAATGAATTTTCTCTGGTGAAAGAGCCTGATCAAGTCATTCTTCAACACCTGTTTGAAATTGAAGATGTGAGGCTTGGCTCCACTGCACGCAAATCTATCCCTCTGCTTGTAGATCTCTTAAGGCCAATTCCAGATAGGCCAGGAGCCCCTCAATTTTCCGTCCAAATCCTGATTCGCATTGCTGATGGAAGTGACACAAATAAATTACTAATGGCTGAAGCTGGAGCCGTGGAAGCTTTAACGAAATACCTTTCTCTAAGCCCTCAAGATTCAACGGAGTATACCATAACGGAATTGCTTAGGGTATTATTTAGCAACCACGAGCTTAGACAAAACGAGGTGGCACTAAGTTCCTTGAATCAGCTTATAGCAGTACTTCGTCTGGGGTCGAGAAGTGCAAGATACAGCGCCGCTGGGGCTCTGAATGAACTCTTTGCTTCTGATAGCATCAGAAATTCGGAAATAGCCTGCCAGGCTGCTCAACCATTGATGGATATGCTCGGAACTGTATCAGAGACTGAGCAAGAGGTAGCTCTCTCTGCACTGATTAAATTAAGCTCAGGAAATACTTCGAATTCAGCTCTTCTGATTGACGTGGAAGGAAGTCTGCTGGAAAATGTGAACAAAATCTTATCATCTGCTTCTGCTTCAGAGGAGTTAAAGATAAATGCTGCCAGACTTTGTTCTATTGTTTTCTCGAATAAAAACGTTAGAACAAGTCCATCCGCCTCCGGATGCATGAAGTCTCTAATAACACTTATGCAGTCTGAAAGAAGTGAAGCAGTTGAGGCCGCAGTTTGTGCTATTAAGATATTAATGGATGACGAGCAACAGCTAGAACTCGCGGCAGCTCATGACATTCAAGATCTTCTCGTTGGCTTGGTTTCGGGAACAAATTACAGGATTATTGAGGCTAGCTTATCAGCTCTCATTAAGTTGGGGAAAGACAGAGTACCACGCAAGTTGGACATGGTGGAAGCTGGAATAATTGATCGATGTCTTGGGCTACTACCTGGAGCCTCAAGTTCGTTATGTTCCTCTGTTGCGGAACTGTTTCGAATTTTAACAAATAGTGGAGTAATCGCAAGAAGACCAGATGTTACAAAAACTGTAGAACCTCTTTTCATGGTCTTGCTCCGATCAGACCTGACCTTATGGGGGCAACATAGTGCCCTACAAGCACTTGTTAACATTTTGGAAAAACAGCAGAGCCTTGAAGCTTTTAGTTTCACACCCAGTGAAGCCATCGTCCCTCTAATTTCATTTTTGGAGTCTTCATCTCAAGCTATCCAGCAGCTTGGAGCAGAACTTCTAAGCCATTTTCTTACGATGGAAGATTTCCAGCAAGACATCACAACACAGAGTGCTGTTGTTCCTCTGGTTCGGCTTGCTGGAATTGGAATAGTGAGCCTCCAGGAAACTGCAATAAAGGCACTGGAGAAGATATCTGCTAGCTGGCCTAAGGCTGTTCTTGATGCTGGAGGTATTTTTGAGCTATCCAAGGTTATTCTTCAGGAAGAGCCTCAGCCACCTCTTGAGCTGTGGGAGTCGGCTGCTTTTGTTCTCTCCAATGTTCTGCAGTATGATGCAGAATGCTTTTTCAGAGTCGAACTACCAGTTTTAGTAAAATTGTTGTTCTCGACAATTGAAAGCACAGTGACGCTGGCTCTTAAAGCATTGATGATTCATGAGAAGAACGATGCTTCAAGCACAGTACAAATGGCTGAGCTTGGCGCAATCGATGCATTACTGGACCTCCTGAGAACTCATCAATGCGAGGAAGAATCAGGAAGCTTACTTGAAGTAATATTTAACAATCCGAGGGTAAGAGAGTTAAAGTTATGCAAATATGCCATAGCTCCACTCTCTCAATATCTGTTGGACCCGCAGACAAGATCGGATCCTGGTAGACTTCTTGCTGCTCTGGCACTTGGGGACCTTTCTCAGCATGAAGGTCTTTCTAGATCCAGTGGTTCTGTTTCCGCTTGTCGGGCACTCATTAGCGTGCTAGAAGAACAGCCAACGGAAGAAATGAAAGTGGTGGCCATCTGTGCGTTGCAGAATTTTGTGATGAATAGTAGAACGAACAGGCGAGCTGTTGCAGAGGCTGGTGGCGTATTGCTAATTCAGGAGCTGCTGCTTTCTTGCAATGCGGAAGTTTCTGGGCAGGCTGCACTAATGGTTAAATTTTTGTTCTCCAACCACACACTCCAAGAATACGTCTCGAATGAGCTTATACGATCACTAACAGGTACTTTTTCAATTTAAAAGCTATGCTTACGTCCTCGTCAGTCTCCTCAGGGGATTTGTTACACACTTTTTATATTCTGATGATTTCTTTGCTCGTATCTTTAACTGTTGTCGAGCAGCTGCACTCGAGAGAGGCTTGTGGTCTACAGCAACTATAAATATCGAAGTTTTGAGAACCTTAAATGTGATTTTCTCCAACTTTCCAAAGCTCCGTGCCTCAGAAGCTGCTACTTTCTGCATCCCGCATTTGGTAGGGGCGCTCAAATCTGGTGCTGAAGATGTCCAGGGATTAGTATTGGATATACTCTACCTGCTAAGGCACTCGTGGACGAATATGGCTATAGATGTTGCAAAGTCTCAATCCATGATTGCAGCTGAAGCAATTCCCGTCCTGCAAATGCTGATGAAAACATGCCCTCCTAGGTTCCACGACAAGGCAGACAGCCTGTTGCACTGCTTACCAGGTTGCTTAACAGTGAATGTTATGCGTGCGAAGAACTTAAAGCAGTCTATGGGAACCACAAACGCCTTTTGTCAATTAACAATAGGAAACTGCCCTCCACGGCAAACTAAGGTAAAATCAAATTCATCCTGAGAGAACATTCTACATTCCCACCATAGCCAAATTAACTTCTTCTTCTTGTCGAATGGTCTTGTAGGTCGTGAGCAACAGCACTACTCCTGAATGGAAAGAAGGCTTTAATTGGGCATTTGATGTTCCCCCGAAAGGACAAAAGCTTCACATTATATGCAAGAGCAAAAGCACATTCGGAAAGGTAACACAGTTGTTGAGAGTCGATAAAGCTATACGTTGTCTTAACTGGTCCTTTTTCGCTAACACGGAACAAACTCCTTGTCTGCAGACAACTCTAGGCCGTGTCACTATCCAAATAGACAAAGTCGTGACAGAAGGAGTGTACAACGGATCCCTAAGCTTGAATCATGAAAACAGCAAAGATGCTTCTTCCAGATCACTGGACATTGAGATTGCTTGGTCCAATAGGACAACGGATGATACTCTTTGAGAAAAAAGAAGACAAACTCCATCTTCACAAGCACAGTGCAGTTTGGACAAGGGAAGACTTCAGATCTGGTCTAGTGCTTGTGGTAGTAGAAGAAAGAAAGCAAAGTATGCAGCAGATGTATAGCAATACGTGTATATGGGTAATGAGAGTAATGGTGTGTGGGAAGGAACGTAGAAGCAAAGAAGTAACTACGTATCAAGAAAGAAAGTCGTTTTGTATAGTTTGTTTCTCTTCTTCTTCTTCTTCTTTTTGGTCTTCGATGCTAATGCATTTGACAGTTTGTTCATGAAACCCTTTCGCTCCGGAATCAACTAAGCAGCACGAAGTGCTCTGATTCCTGTAGCGATGTTTTAAATTAATTTACTTATATTTTTCACTGATGTCATAAGTTAATTCAAGGTTGGCTTTTGAGAGTTCTACACCTAACTAGAAAGACTTTTTCAACTAGGAATCTAATTGCTCAAACAATTTATTATGAAACATTTTTATTATGTTAAGAAGTTCACAAGTACCATCATAGTTTTTAAATTCAGCAAATCGAACAAAAGAGTAACGAAACAAAAAGCAGACAAAGAAGATACATGAACTCTCTCATGATGAGAGAACATAACACTCACAGAGTCTCCCTTATGCGTCTCTTGCGGCTCTTTACTCTGGAAACGGAACCAGACTCGGAACGTAAACGGAGCCACAACGACAAGGCGGGTAGATTCTAGCATTTCCAAAGGTTGGTCCTGTCTCGACTTGTTTTATGATCTCACCCTCAACAATTTCGTAAAAGCAGGAACACGCATAATCATCATCCTCCTCTCGTACAAGCTTATCGCACCATAACATGATACCATTGGTCTTGTGGATGAAGTATGTCGGATTACCCCGAGAACAGGGAGTGAAATTCAATCTAGGGAGCTGAGGGGAAGCCACAGTAAAATACTTAGACCATGAGACAAGAGCATCAGTGACCTTGTTCGTGACCCACACCTCGATCTTGATCTCCCCCACGCGGTGTTGGTGTAGCAAAGAAAGCCTGTCTCCTCCGAAACCTGACAAGACTAGTATATCAAGATCCTCATGGTGGACACGATCAACCTCAACCTTAACGGGAAGAGAAGAACAAATGGGCTTGAATGCCTCCCTGGAAAAATCGAAACTTTGGATAAAGAGTTCGAATTTACTCCTGGTTTCAGCAATCCAATACATATTCCCCTTCATAGACATCTTTTGCGTCGGCAGAAACATAGACCAGTCGAAAGTAGCCGGAAAGGCTTTCCAAAGCTTAGACTCGACGTCGTACACCTCAAATTTCGTCTCTTTAGCAAAGTTCTCAAACCTCAAAATCTTGTACTTGTTGTCACCGTCGTATCCGAAACCGAACACGTCACAGGAAGTGTAAGAGCGCGAGGGCTCAATCCACGTGATTCGGGTGCTCAGAATCGGATTCCAAAGAGCAATCTTGCGGTTGCGCCGTCCAGTAACACAGCGGCACAGCAACAATCCGTCGCAGTTGATGATAGCACGAGGAGAAATGGTGGTCTTACCCAGAAGAAATTCGGAAGGGATCGGTAGAGATAAGAGGTCAAGGGTCACCGGATTGATGATCTGAACCTTATCCTGATAAATCCGAATGAAGCGCTCCTGGGAGAGATCCAGGTGTTTGGTGATGAACCTCTCGTCCTTGAAGAGAGCGTACCATGACTTGCATGTCGATTTTAGCCGGATCACATCCTCTATCGGAGTCCTCTCGAGTATCTCTTCTTCCACTACCTCAGAAGGCAGCGCCGCCGAACCATTTGCACAAAGCTTTGACGAAGAAGCCATTTGGGAGAAGAAAAAATGAAATCTCTAGGTCACGAATTATATTGGGCGATGTGCTTTTTCATAAAACAAAATTGGATTCGCCAAAGCCTTAACGATGAAGCCAT
Organism: Thlaspi arvense; assembly: GCA_911865555.2. NCBI lineage: Eukaryota > Viridiplantae > Streptophyta > Magnoliopsida > Brassicales > Brassicaceae > Thlaspi > Thlaspi arvense. The sequence continues at coordinate 53,834,451 of OU466861.1, forward strand.
CTCAAAAAAAGTGATTTTGATCTTTGGGGGAGTGTTAACTCTTTTTTTTCTTGGATCATTTTTATGATTTTAGGATCCTTAATAGCCATGCCCAGTTTTTAACTAAGCCCAAATTCCCAAAGATCTCAAAGACAGTTTTGATTAATCAACGAATTCTGAACATTTCAGTTTCAGTGAACTTGCGGTTGGTCTTTTTAGCAATCTGCATAAATAAAGGTGGCATCGAAACTCCTTTATAGATAAAGTATAAATAAATTTTTTTTTTTTTTTAAAACAAGCTTTTTGGTCGCAATCGCCATAAAACATAACTGAGCTAAAACATTCTAGCGTTATCCGTCTTGTTGAGTTAAAGCAACCGGGTTTCCAAAACGGTACGGTACGGTTTACTTTGCTGCAGCAACCAAGGCAGACCGGGCGTGTGTGAAAGTAGAAATGATAGCTCCAAGCTGCAGTTTGTCGTTGCATCCAAAACTCAGCCTGTACCTATTGATTACCATAAAACGACTCCAAGTCAAAAACAAAAAAGCTAATAATACTCTCTAATCACAATAAACCAGAGCCTAAAAGACAAAGTGTACTAACTCCATGTCTGCCAAATCGTTTATCAGTTGAACTCTGACATGTGAAGGCATCTCGATCTTGAAAACGAACCTGATGGAATTTGTAGAAACAAAACGTTAGTTAGTTACTTCACAGACGCATGGTTAACACAGCACTAGTAGCAGCAGCAACCAAGTATGTATGTCACTCACATGGTAACCTCTCTCACTATATCAACAATGGCAAGTCCTTTTCTCGTCTTCATCTCTAATATATCTGCAGCGAGTGACATAACAATCAAGATCCAGGATAAAACGGAATCAATAACTTAAAGTAGAGAAAATACGATTAAAGTTTATGTTTTTCAATACTTTTGTAGCTCTCAGCAAAAGGTTTATTCAGAAGCCAGTGAGATATCTGCTCAATGTCCTTGGGAAGTGGGTTTCCAGTGCAGAGGTAAACCTCTTCCTCTGTTATTTTCTCTGACGCCATATGCGTTGACTGTACCCCCACACACATTAACCCGTTAAGAAATTTTGTAGATTTACAGTTGTAATTTAGGGGAGAGAGAAGCAAAAGGAGTATTTACAGAACCTGCAAAATGTTCAATGCTTTTCTCATGTCCCCATTGCTCAGCCGTACAAGAGCCGCCAAACCACTCTCACTTACATCAAGCCTAGTCCAATTATGAAAAAAAAGCAGCACAAAACAAAAATATTTAACAAAGAGAAAAGGATGGAGAAAAACACAACAAAAAGTATACAAGTTTGAAATGACTTTTATTCTCACCCTTCAGCTTCTATGACATGCTTAAGACGTTGACTCACATGGACACGATCAAGAGGGGCAAATCTAAACCGAGTACACCTGGACTGTAAAGCTGGGATGATCTTATTGACATGGTTTCCGATGAGCGCAAACCTAGTACTCTTCGTGTATTTCTCAATCACTAGCCAGATTTAAGAAACAGAAGCATGCTAAACATGTTAATGCCGTAGTTCAACAACAACAACAAAAAAAACAAAAACGAGAGAGCTACGAAGACTAAAGGTTTCACCTCTACGCAGGGCAAACTGAGCATCTTTTGTCATGGCATCTGCTTCATCTAGCAGAACCAACTTTACCGAAGATTTTCCTCTGCAATCATGAATTCCAATTTTTCCTTTTTTATTATCCACAACAAACTTGCAACACGAAAGGATATCTTACTCTTCTACTTAGCAAGCATGATGCCATCACAATGCATTCCATGTTATGAGTAATAAAAAAAAACAATTGACGATATCCAAATGCTTACATTATTTTCATAAACAAACCAAGAAATCAAAAAAGCACATGATTTAGGAAACTCACAATGAGAAGCTCTGCGTGCTGGCGAAATCTTGAATCTGCTGCCTTACAACATCAATGCCTCTATCATCCGACGCGTTGAGTTCAAGAATCATGTTACGGTACTTGGGCCCATACAGTTTCCGGGCGACGGCTAGAATGGTCGATGTTTTGCCTGTGCCGGGAGGACCATACAACAGAAGATGCGGCAATTTGTTCTCATTGGTCAGCCTATCAACTGTTTCAAAAATGACAAAAACAACAGCAAAACCTTCAGTGAGCATAGGTCAGAAGAAGCTATATCATGCATCAGTCTCTCAATCCAACTGAGAAAATATGAACCTCTTTAGAAGATACTATACAGTTCGATCGATTTTGTATAAACAAAAGGAAAATTGCAGTATCTTCATCAATTTTAATCCACTAACAAAAAGCTATACCTTCTCAGTATAAGAAGCACTATGCATAATCAAAGGCAATCCATTTCTCTTTCAAATCCTTGCGTAATTAGAAAAAAAAAACCGAAATTTCAAACCACAATTTTCTAGGTTTTCCAGAAATCTCCACACAGGGAAGCAGAAAACTGTGAATACTGATACTAAATCCCTAAAATTGGAAATGAAACCCTAGGAGATGCAATTAGAGTGAGAGAGAGTGTGTGTAAGTTCAATTACTTGTATCAACAATGTCACGATGTGCTGCAACGTCATCGAGCGATTGAGGTCGGTACTTCTCGACCCAAGGCGTCGCCTTGCTCTGCGGCGGACCACCAAAACCGACGACGTCTTTGCCCTTGTTACTCGGCTTGCGAGGTTGATTCTCGTCTACGTCAATGTCCATCGCCGATGCTATGTCGGTCATCTTCGCCGCCGATTAACGAAAATTGCTTCAGAAATCTCTCACTGAGCCCTCTTTTCGCTCTTTCTCTCCCGCTGATGGCGCCAAGCTCTAGTTTTTGAGGTTTCCTTCCGCCACTCTCTACTACTGTCTCTTCGGTTCTAATTCCATTTTTACCCTCGAGAAATGAAAGTTGTCCTTGGGCTACTTTAGTAAATTAACACTCCAATTACAACAATACTCCCGGAGAGAACAAAAGCCTAATTTATAAACTGCATCGGAAATTCAGAATACATGCAAAAGAAAAGAATCGTATAAGAATATAAGTTTAAGTTTTAACATCCAAACAAAGGCACAAGAAATAAGTTTTTAACACCCAAACAGCATGTACCTAGTTTACTTGGACTGTTCCTTTTAACGGTCTCAAGAGAATCATCGTATATGAACTTATACTTGGTTTACTTATGTTATTCGTTCATACTTTGTTATGTGTTAAATTAGCATTTGAACAAATAAACTGCAACTTCAAGATAAGATTCACATCAAAATCCACAGCTTACCATATTATGCAAACAGGCAGGTTCCAACTACATTGAAGGTTCAAGCAACTAAAAACTACTTAAAATCGACCAACATCATCAATTGATCAATATTTGTATCCAGCACCAAATTAACATCAACTGTTGACCTCACAGGCTTGAAACTTGAGAAAAGAGTGAAGGAATCAAATCAAACACATGGATTCATGAAGCAAAAACAAAAACTACATGGTGATGATCACAACAACCTTCTCTGAGATGTATTGGTTGTTCTACCAAGTGAATGCACTTCACAGCTCTGGCTTAATCCCCTGAAGGCAAAAATCTGCAATTCAGGATACTGTCTGGCATTTTCAGTCCACCATTGACCTGCAAAACAAAAAAAAAACGAGAAGAGATTTCAGAAATATACAAAGCTCACACACAGACATCTATATCAATATACAAAGCTCACACACCTGGAGTCACACACAGACAGCTATATCAATATACAAAGCTCACACACAAACAGCTATATCAATATACAAAGCTCACATATCTGGAGGGGAGATTTCAGAAATTTTGTCTGCTTGACAAGCATCTTTAAATTCATCATCAGAGTCCTTAGCGAAAGTGTAGGAAGTCAGTTGTGTCTGAATCTTAATTTGAACCTGCTGTTCTTTAACCAACCGAACAAAAGATGAGACTATACCGGTTGTAACTTCAGCACCGTATGAGAAAACTTGATGATTCAAAGAAATTTCCCACCCAGTAACTCCTCAACTTCACAAAGTCCTCAATTCCCTATTTAATAGATATGAATAGACAAAATCTTTTGTGAATCATTCTTTCACCATGGAGCAAAGAATGTATAGACTGGAATTATAACTATTTGGCAGTCATAAATTTTTAATTGCACAAGGTTCGACCAAAATGAATTTACATATAGAATCAATGTTTGAAACTTATACTTAATGATCAATAATCAGATATATCAAAACAAAATGGATTTCAATAACTTATTTGATTATTCAGATAATTTTATCAAAATTTATGGGTATTATGATTAAAAAAAGATATTAAAATCTTAGTTTGCAAATATTACAACATAACTTTACATGTTTTTCATCATTTGAAACATATTTAATGGTAAGTTTAGAGTTAATTACTCAAAATCTGGATTTTGTTCCTTTTTACCCATAACTGTTTAAAAGCGTATAAAAGAGTTTTAAATAAACATTTCATGCTTAACCAATAAAAACTAATGCTGATTAAGGTGATTTTTATGAACTTTATGGATTTGTGTTTGATATTTACTAGTTTTTGTAACTGTAAATAAAAGTAATTAGTAAAAAAGATAAATCTCATGGAAATAAACTACTCTATTGAACGTGATTCATGTCTTACCATTTATGGTGGCTGTACTTAAAAAGAGCTTATACTTAAAAGATGATTTTCAAGAAATAATAAATTGTCGGAGATTATATATAGTGATAAAATACTATTTGATCTGCATTAATCTGGTCAATAAACACTATAAAAATCTATATTGTATCATTTATAAAGTGTCATTAAAATAACTAATTTTATTTAAAATCACTAAGTAAAAATTGACACTAGATATAAATACATAAAAGACAATTAATATTAATACTAACTTGATTAACATCAATTAAAAAAAACTGATATAAATCATTATTAATTTATATCAATTTTGAAAACTAACAAAAATATATAAATTTACATTAATTATATAAGTGAAACATTTGATCAACTGGCATTAGTATCAATAATAAATGATGCTAATATTTCTTTCATTTATAAAAATGATGCAAATAAAATTTCCACTAAACAACTATTTGTCCCACATTACTAAGATTGATGAAGAGTAATAGTTTTATCTTCTATAAAAGAAATTCATCAACACTTAATTTTTTATGTTAAATCATATGTATGTATTTATATATATTTCTTAGAATAATAAATATAAATTATTAGTTATCTTAAATTTATAATATTATAAAAATTAACACAAAAATTTAAATCAAAACGAATTTTAATATATAATATCATTTATTATAACTGATAGTAAATATTAATATCATTTATTTTAAGTGATATAAATATTAATATCATTTATTTGAAGTGATGTTAATATCACTTATTGCAGATGATATATATTAATATCAATTAATATAAGTGATAAAAATAGTTGCATTATTAATAATATTGATATAAATGTCTAGCATCACTACTGCCAAAGTCATTTAATTAAATGATGCAGTTGAACTTGTATTAATAAAAAATGATATTAACAAATAAAATAAATGATACAACACACATGATTTCTTGTAGTAAAATATGCAAGATGAATTTGTTCTGCTTTTACCTTAATAAGACAATAAAATTTTGATTTGTATACAAATCAATGATTTTTATTATTTATTTATAAGTCTGTATAAAACAAAGGAATGGAAGACAAATACATATCAATCTGTATTTTTTAATAATCTATATTGCTCATGCATTTGATAAGTACATCCATTCAAACTTTTTATCTAAATAAAGATATTTTATTCTTTAATATTTTATCTCTATCCAACCTAAATGAGTTTGCTCAAACTTTTGAAACTCATCCAAAAAGTCATCTAGCTCTTTCTTGTTTTCATTACTAAACGAACATTATCAAATTTCATCTCTATTTAGATGACTTTACAAGAAATATTAGTTGCTTTGGGATTAACAAAAGTTCAATTATTTTGCCGCCTTTTCCATCACTTTTTGAATCTTGCTCATATAATAATTGTTGTTGAAGGCAAACAATGATTATATAGTTGAATTAACTAACAGGCGAATACAAAAAGAATTCAAGTACAATAAAAGAAATTGCACGTGTTGATAGTTTATAACATGCACTAAGACATAAAAAATGACAAAAATAATAAAAAAAAACATCTAAAAAACTAAACAGTAAAGTAATGCAGACAAACTCTTGAATGAAGGAGTAGTCAGCAGCCACTCTGACATAGCCATTCTTCCGGACATTAGAGCCAACACTCTCTTGAAACTCCCAATACAGTCTCGACATATGGTACTTATCCCAGCAAACCCCAGTAAACAATATGGTGTGGAAATAGATATTTTTAGGATAGTCAAAAATTTCTGCAAAAGAAATTGTTAAATAAAAAATAGAAGTCAGTAAAATAGAAAAGACAAAGCAGTGAATAAATACAAAATTAAATAAAATAAAACTATATCACCTATCCCACAATAGCAAAAGAAGGAACCATGGCAGCCATAGGAGAAGATATAGAAGATTCTCAAGAGCATCTTCAAAATCAATTTGTGAACCATCGAAAATTATTAAGGGCATCGCATTTACCAGTTTCACATGTTTTTGTGAGGCTGTTAAATAACCCTTATAATTCAAAGAAATCTTCCTCCTAGCAACTCCTCAACTTCACAAAGTCCTCATTTTCCTATTTAATAGATATGAATAAACAAAATCTCTTGTGAATCATTCTTTCTCCATAGAGCAAAAAACGTATAGACCACAATTATAACTATTTGGCAGTCATATATTTTCAATTGTACAAGGTTCGACCAAAAATGTTAGATGAGTTTACATATGGAATCAATATTTGAAACTTATATTTAATGATCAATAATCATATATATCAAAACAAATTGGATTTCAATAACTTATTTGATTATTCAGATAATTTTATCAAAATTGATGGGGATTATGATTAAAAAAAAATATTACAATCTTAGTTACAAATATTACAACATAATTTAACATGTTTTTCATCATTTGAAACATATTTAATGGTAAGTTTAGAGTTGATTACTCAAAATTTGGATTTTGTTCCTTTTTACCCATAACTGTTTAAAAATGTATAGAAAAGTTTTAAATAAACATTTCATGCTTAACCAATAAAAACTAATGTTGATTAAGGTGATTTGTGAACTTTATGGATTTATGTTTGATATTTACTAATTTTCGCAACTGTAGATAGAAGTAATTAGTAAAAAAAGATATATCTCATGGAAATAAATTAGTCCATTGAACGTGATTCATGTCTTAACACTTATGGTGGCTGTACTTAAAAAAGAGGTTATACTTAAAAAGATGGTTTTCAATAAATAAGAAACTGTAGGAGATTATATCTAGGAAATCGCAGATTGTAGAGCATTTGCATGTCATCCCACTCTCTGTGGTGCATCTGCCCACGATAGGAATGATCGATGGTGAGAAATAGCATCTGAAATAGTCATTGTTCGTTCAATACAATCTTCAGCTTATCTCCGTTAGCAAAGATGCATAGCAAGTCGATGGCAGATTTTAGTTTTTTTTTTTACTTTCCAATATCAAACAAATGAAGACTCGGTATTTCATAATAAGGAAATGGACCTTGTTGTATACAATGAGTTAATAAGGGAAAAATGAGAGTATGAGAGGCAGAGAGGGAGAGATAAGGAAATGGACCTTCGTGTATACAATCATTTACAAAGGCAAAACAAGTTTCTATCTCGGAAAAGAGAAAACAAGGGTTTGAATGGGTGCTACTTGCATGGACATTCGTGAGCATGGAATTTGCGTGGACAAGAAGAAAAGTCGGGTTAAATGCAGTTACTGTGGGAAAAAAATGAGTACATTCAGTCGTCCCTGTGAGAGAGACGTTTCGAAATATCTAGTGTTAATTACTGCTAACAACAGCTTAGGGGAAGTCCAAATGGGGTAATGCTCATAAGCGTGGAAACTCAATTCCATACACAATTTGCGTCAATGGCCTCAAGGGACAAATGAATGGGTCTCTGCTTGGAAGCCACTCCCAAGACAGGGCAAAAACTCAAGAGTTTTGCTTGCAAATACGGCTGCGGTAAACAGCAGGCTTGAAGATGTTGCAAAGGAACAGAGTGTTCCGTCTAAGAAGGCAAAAAATTGTCTTAAAAAGACATAAACGTGTCTGAATGAGTAAACGTGTCCAAGCTTCCATGTAACAATTCAGTAAAGTGGTCAAGAGATGTGGCTCGGTTGCATCTACAGCTCGATTGGAGGTTAGTTAGTTAAGTTAGCTCTCTGTGGAGGTTAGTTAGCCTTAGTTTCCTTTCACATCATTTTCTCTCATAGGTTTTGGTTCAATAGACTTAATAAAAGCATGAATGAAACATGTGCACAGAGAAATAAGTTTTAACACCCAAACAAAAGCATATTGTATCACAAGTTAAAAAACATGGCTGTCTCTACTTCATATTGTAGTCCTAGTTCTGCATATCCCTCCTAGCCATCTCAGCTTCCCACAGCATCTTCTTATCCTCCGCATCCATATAAGGACCCATCTGTTCTTCCCACACCATCTTAGCCTTGTCAGTAATCTTCATAGTCTTAGCCATCTCAGCTCCCCACAACATCCTAGCCTTGACAATATGATCCCAACGAGCTAATACAAACCACCAATTCAATGAGAAATTTTATCTGTTAAAGAGGATCAAGAATCGAGAAACAGGATTGTACCGAGGTGAGGAGCGCCATAAATGCGTTTCCCGTTTTCTTCAGGTGCACTCTTAGGAGAAGGCTCAGCAACTAGTTTGCATCCTCCCATGTAACTTCCACTAAGTGACAGAGCCTTCTCTTGTGCGCCTTTTCCATCTATAATAAGGAAGCTGTGAAAAAAAAAAAAAAAAACACAACACAAGACAAGTCCTAATGTATAGCACTTAAAGAACAAATTCACAACACCAAACTGGAGGAAAGAAGCCACAAACCTGGGATCACCAGCTGCAACCGCCATGATCTGACCGCATGACGCAAAATGTTTTCTCAGCGCGCTCTCGATACCATGCACAGGAAGCGGAGTGTCATGTCCCGTAACTTTAATCACGCTGCAGGAGATAGTATTAGCAACATGACAAGAAGACATCTTACAGATGCAAATCTCAAAAGAATATCAATTTGCATAATAACCAGCTTTCCCAACTGCTGCTGCTTTTGGCGCTTCCATCTTCCGAATCCTCTTTAGCTCTTTCAGCTCCCGAAACCTCAATACCGATAGGTTCGTCACACGGATAAGCCTCAGCAACGACGACAGTCCATCCTCCCACGTCGCTTCCACTAAGTCTCAACGCCTTCTCTTCTACACCTTCTCCCCGAATACGGAGAGTAGCAAATCTGTGAAAGAAAACAAGTAAGCTTATTAGTTAGCACTTAACTTGAGAGGTTAGAAAATTGATAGAGACAATGTTTCAGATCACAAACTTGTAGAGAAAAGGCAGGAAAACATCGGTTTCAGTGTATGCTGTAAGAGCAACGTCTATGACCTTTCCACAACAAGAGAAGTGTCTTCTCAACGCTTTCGCGACAACTTCGGGAGGAAGCAAAGTGTCATATCCCTCAACCGAAACCGTAACGACGCCACTGAGATATTATAATGTTATCAACATGACAAAGACCAAATCTAAAAGATGCAAAACTCCAAAAAAGAGACTAAAAGAATACGCAAATCTCAAAACTCAAAAACCCTAAAAGAATTTACCTGAATTTTGGGATTTCTGGAATGGCTGCATCACTATCCTTCATTTCCAGCAATTGTAGCCCCTAAGGTACAAAAATATCTAATCAGAAACTCTACTACCATTAATCGATAACAGAGAGAAAGAAGAATCTTACCTTCATCGCGTCTTCATCCATGGAAAAATTGACAAGAGCGCGCGACTGCTAGGTTTTATAATCTTTTTCTTAATTATTATTTTTTCTGGTATGGGTTATAACTCTTCTTCTTTCGTGTTGTATATTTAAGAACAAAGGTTTGGGCCTTAACTCGAGTTGGATCAAGACTGTTCTAGTTGACTTAGCTTCACACAATGTTGACTTTTTTGGAATGAATCAGATTTGTCGATTTGTGTTTTTTTTTTTTTTTTTTTTCCCCAAAGCAATGTGTTTGAGAGATCTGTTGGATTGACACAAGGTATATGTATATAGTATAATATTCACAAAAATTTTCCTCGTTCTCTATAATAACATCATCATAACCAGAAACCTCAAAAACATTTTATTTCACCACCAAAACTCAAAGCTCTCCATCCGAGGCCAAGTTCTTGTTCTTGGAAGAATCGGTTCCTGAGAAAAGCTCTCCTATCAAACCAAACCCTCTTGGATATGCCTCCTCCGACAAATCTCCTCCATAGTCTTGACCCAAACTGTTGACACAGAAAGGCAAGAAGAAGAGAAGAAAACTGTATCACAGATTTGTTGGAAGCTGGAGAAACCACAAGAAAGAAAAGCCAGAAAAAAAAGGGATCAGAACTTTGGAAGCTTGTAACAGTCTGAAGGAATCCACCCAATCCTCTGCTTCTCATTGTCGTAGATCACCATTATCCCTTGGAAGAATATGTCTATCACACACACACGATATTGTTAGTCAAGTGATGAGCATAAACAAAACCAAGACGATCTAAAACACGATATAAACTACCTCCAATGATATTATAGCTCTCGAGCCCGATTTCAGTTCCGTTTAAAATGCCCAAACATACGTTTCCTTTATCCTGACAAACCAAAACGAAGAAACAAACTCTCAGCCATGGACTTTTTATGGAGATTAAAGTCATATATACAAGTTAGTATATATATGCGTGACTCACAGTGATAATGAGATATGACTCAGGTGGAACCTGAAACAGCTGACCGTTCTTTTGACTCCCAAATCGTAAAGTAATCGTCTTGAAGTATTTCTCGACTTCATGAACTGATTTGAAAGGTTTTTTGCCTTTCCAACACACCGGCAAGCTTTTATCTTCCTCTTCTGTGTCCAACTTCCCCTTCACGTCTTTTCTTATCTAAAAGAGATACATGCAAACCAAATTAATCATACAAATGTGGTAAACACAAAGATTTATCTTCTTTCAGAAAAAGAGATTGTCTCTTACAAGATCGAGAATCGCTTGGTATGCTTCAGTATTGAAGTAAGTGTACGAGCTTCCACTGTCGAAAACGAAGTTAATGCCTTTGACACCTGTGGTCTTGTCGTTAAAGAGAAGCTCTGCTGGTCCGGTCATGTAGTTTTTACTAAAGAAAACAGAACAGTCGCAGCACGAAGTTTCAACTCGGGAATTACAAAAAAGTTAAAGTGACAAAGAAGAAGATGATGCGCTCAAAGGTTTGCTCACCTAGGTGAATTACGAGCAAATGGAGTCCACGTAACTCCAGAAGAAGGAACAAGCTCATCTCCGATAGAGAGAAAGCCTTTACCAGTACGACTTAAGCAATGCACAATCACGTTCTTGGTTACCCCCAAGGAACTAAGCTGTGACGAGATGCTTACTTTGCCTCTGCCAAGGCCAAGGATCCCTGCTGTTGGAGGAGGAGGGTGTGGACCAGGGTTCTGCTGATCATACCCACATCTGTAAAAGAGACATCGATTTCAAGAATCACCAGCTTTTGAATCAAGTTTTTGTCTTTTCGAATGTGTGGATAAAAAACTAACCCGAATGTCAAATGGGGATGCATAGTGGAGCCATTCTCGAGTCTCAGAGGAAACTCATCACTAACCAGAGCGCCAACAGAGGAGGCATGGTCAGAATACCCAATCTCATAGTCACACTGATCTTCAGGGTCAGCGCAAGGGGTGCTCTGAGGAAGGTCTAGGCCAGAACACAAGAGGTGTGAACAAGGCAAAGTGTTGTGATTGGGCTTGTACTGACTATCACGAGGCTGCACAGAAAGAGAGATAAACAGATTCATAATTATGTAACACACTCAAAGCAAATCAAAGTTTGTACCTTTGTGCAGCCGTTGCAGGGTGCATCACATTGAACCCAAGTGAGGTCACTGCCAGTGTCTATGTCCAAGTCAAAGAGCTTTGGTGGGTTTCCGATGTTGAGCAACACATAATAGTACCTGAAAACCCCAGTAGAGGAAAAAAGATGAAGCTTTAGTGACTTCAAATGCAAACAAACACTCAAGCAATCAAAATTGGGCGTTTCCAATTGAAGGGTATATATCGGAATCAACATTGCTCAAAGTCTGCAATTTGAAATCTCCTCACATCAACAGAATCAAGAATTCACATTAAAAGTTCTCTGCTCAAGCATTTGAAATAGATCCACACAGATACAAGAAGCCACAAAGTTTCCGCACAAACCCATAATCGAAGACACGAGTCAACGAAATCCCGCAAAAAAAAAAAAAATCAAACGGAGAAGATCAAGCTCACGAATGGGTCACTAGAAACTACCGAGAAGACGAGGGATTGAACAAAAGAGGTGAAATTTCGGAATGAGATTAAACTTACCCAAGAGGATAAACGTTCCCGGAGACAGGAAACACGACGGAGGAGCCAAGCCCATGATTCTGTAACTTCACTTGCCCAACCGACAAATCTTTGGTAGCCTCTGAAGGTTGAAAGCGAGCACAGAGTACGAACACATAGAAGAAGAAGACGAAATAGGCACCTGGGAACAGCTTTCTTGTCTCCCTTTTCGGATTCATCATTTCCTTTTCCCCAAGAAAGCGAAACCCAATCCCAAGAAGAAGAAAAAAAGGTTTCTTTTTGAGGAGAAAAGTTGTCAAGTTGACCCCAGGCAACAAAAAAGGAGGCTTCTTTAGGAATTGTATCAGTATCTCTCACTCAATCTCTTGCAAGTTGCTACAGAGGTTTTTAAGTTCCCGTAGCTAATTGAGAAAATTGGACGGACTTTGGCTAAATAGAGTGAGCGTGTAGATCACGCGCGAACGACCACTGATCAAAAAGGCCGATAGTTTTTGAGGTTTACTGGGCCTACATGCTCGGCCCATTAATTCCATAGTCTATCTCTCAATAATTGTGTTTTTTTTTCTTCTCCTTAGTATATCAGTTTTATATAATTTTTTATAAAATTCAATTTTTTTATCTATCTTCTACTAGTTCTTTAATCATTTCTGATTTTCTAAGATTTGTTTTTCTAAATTATAGGAGTATAATTCTTCCAAAAAAAAAAAGTTAAACAGGAATGTATTTTTGTTTGGTGGTGGTGGTGAAGGCGCGTGAGGATCACTTGTCAAAGAGCTGATAGAAATCAGGCGCGTGAGGAGCACATGCGAATTAGGTGGTCGGTATCGTTATCCAGTTAAGAGTGAGTGACTCCAAATAGATCCAACTGGCGACGCATCGCTAAGTCACTGACACATGTCTCATTAGTTTCATTTCTCTCCGCCGTTGGTGACACAAATATGGCTTTTTCTCTCTCCGCCGCATCTCAATCACTCTGCTCCTCCTCCACCGTCGCCTCTGTCTCTCTTTCCCCCGCCGTCGCCTCCTCCTCGCCCCCTCTCGTTGCTCTTTCTTCCTCTTCATCGCCACATTCTCTCCGAAGCCTCTCATCTTCCTCTCTGTTTCCTCGTTCATCCTTTATTCAGGTAAAATCCAAATAAACCAATCGCGAAATTCGGTACATTTGTAAAAAGTCTCCGCTTTTTACATTTTGTGTCTCTCTATTGTTGTGTTTTAGAAATCACGTCCGGTTAATGGGACGAACAGAGGATGTAGCACGGTGAGTTCACCAAAATGCGCCGCCTCTGATGTAGCTCAATTGAGAAGCGCCAAAGAAGATATCAAAGTGCTTCTCCGCACAAAGTTTTGCCATCCGATTATGGTGAAAGAGCGTCCTTCTCTTTCTCCTTTCCTCCCTTGATTTGAAGAAATTGAGTATCTTGACAAGAGTAACGTACATATATTGCAGGTTAGGCTGGGATGGCACGATGCTGGTACGTATAACAAGAGCATCGAGGAGTGGCCACAGAGAGGTGGAGCTAATGCAAGTCTTAGATTTGAGGCTGAGCTTAAGCATGCTGCAAATGCTGGTACTTTGTGTTTTTGTACCCTTTAAAACACTTGTTCTGTTTTATCGGTTTTACCGGTTTTACCGGTTTTGTCTTCTTAATTTGTAAGGTTTTGACATTTGACAGGTCTCATTAGTGCTTTAAAGCTGATTCAACCAATCAAAGACAAGTATCCTGACATCTCTTACGCCGACTTGTTCCAGTTAGCTAGTGCCACTGCTATAGAGGTTCACTGATTTGATTTTAGGAAGATTGTGTTGGTCTTGAAAACATTTTACTGATAACTTTAGAATCAACCTTCAGGAGGCTGGTGGTCCTGAAATCCCGATGAAATATGGGAGAGTCGATGTGTCATCACCTGAACAGTGTCCAGAAGAAGGAAGACTCCCTGGTTAACTCATCTTTCCATTGTCTGTTTTCATGGCTTCCATGATGATTTTTGTTTCAGGTTTTGCTATGGACTTAATTGAAAATTAACAAAGTTTGAAAACATATGACCATGTTTAGATGCTGGACCGCCTTCACCAGCTGATCATTTGAGAGATGTGTTCTACAGAATGGGACTAAATGATAAGGTCAGTTTTGGATTTTTCTTTTTCTTTCCATTTTTGTATTGCTCATGTCAAAAATGGATTATTCTCATTTTCTTTTGCAATCAGGAGATAGTTGCGTTGTCTGGTGCACACACTCTAGGTCGATCAAGACCTGAACGTAGCGGTTGGGGCAAACCGGAGACAAAGTACACGGTATTGATAAACAAGGACAACAATCTAGCTCCCTTCTCTGTTGAATGATTTTTGTGTGGAGATGTTTATGAAACCGATCAAAATTTGGCAGAAAACTGGACCTGGAGAACCAGGAGGACAGTCATGGACAGTGAAATGGCTTAAGTTTGACAATTCCTACTTCAAGGTCGGTCTTAGTAACTTGCATTTGGGAATCAAGAAGAGAACTCTTAAGTATACGATCCTTGATTTCTTAATCAGTGACTTTGTATGCATGACTTGCAGGATATCAAAGAAAAAAGGGACCAAGATCTTCTTGTGTTACCCACTGACGCAGCCCTATTCGAAGATCCTTCCTTCAAGGTTAATGAACACAAAAGTGGTTTAACTTTAAGATGCAACAGAATTATTCCTTTGTAACTTAAGATAAAAGTGTTTTTGTTTACTTTTACAGAACTATGCAGAAAAATATGCTGAAGATCCAGCGGCATTCTTCAGGGATTACGCTGAAGCTCATGCCAAGCTCAGCAATCTCGGAGCGAAATTTGATCCTCCCGAGGTACATACATACATACATAAAACATAGATAACGTTTAGCTACTTGTGTTAACCATTTTGAACCATGCGTTTAAGTGAAGTAAACTGATGATTTTGCTACTACTAAACTAATCAGGGCATTATCATTGACAATGGCCCTGCACAAGGATCTCCAGAGAAGTTCGTAGCTGCTAAATATTCCACTGGAAAGGTTTGTCTTTAGTAGCTAATACAAAACTGTTTCTAGCTGATTGTGTAATACATACATGTTATAAAAAAAAACAATAATGTGAATAATGATGGCAGAAAGAGCTTTCGGATTCGATGAAGAAGAAGATAAGAGCAGAGTATGAAGCAATTGGAGGAAGCCCAGATAAGCCATTACCCACTAATTACTTCCTCAACATCATAATCGCCATCAGCGTTTTGGTTCTCTTGTTCACTTTCTTT
Source organism: Thlaspi arvense (assembly GCA_911865555.2). NCBI lineage: Eukaryota > Viridiplantae > Streptophyta > Magnoliopsida > Brassicales > Brassicaceae > Thlaspi > Thlaspi arvense. The sequence goes on from OU466861.1 coordinate 53,850,206, forward strand.
GGTAATAATAACAACTCCGATTACTCTGGTTTCTAATTGTAAAATTTTGACAAAAAACATGTTTTGATTTCTCTTACAATGTATACATACATGATTACGTGGTGTTCATATATTCTTTGCAAAAGAACACATCTTTTTATATAAAATATCAGTGTTGCAGTCGCAGTGATGAAACACTTTCAATATTTTATAGCATATGGTTTTAGGTTTTAGTGTGACTTCTTCAAATCTAGATACACCTAATTTAAAGTCACTGCAACACCTTTGCACGTATATTTTTAAAACATTAAAATAAGGTTGGGTTATTGTTAACGTTAGACCTTTTTTACACTAGAGATTTTAATTCAAGATTCTTCTCATTTGGGAATTGGGATACTCAAAAAAAAAAGGAAAAGTCGTCTCTCTTGGATTATAGGTCAAACCATTGTTGTACTTGTTTCAAGTTCTACACGAACAAAAGGGATTTAAATAAAATATATACAGTAATACAGTATAGTGGAAAATTTCAAGTTTTCAACACCACGTGCGACATGGACGTGCATGGTTATGCTCGATCAATCTCATTAAGATTACTTTGTTGGGTGGGACAATCAATGTTTCCTTTTACAACTGCACCAATTTGGATATTTATTCATTTGTTAAATTCGGAATCTAGAAAGATGTATGAATGGTTTGGTATGGAAAATGACGTTCCTATACCTTTAATGACGCAATAGGCTTACGACGAGCCGATCAGGTTGGTCAGACTCATTCCCATTTTTTAATCGATTTTCGAAACTTCTTTTGATTTCTTTTTCCTTTTCTCAATTGTATATATGGATGAGATGATATAATTTCATCGTTTGTTATGACGAAATTAGAGCTAACTAAAGCGAAAGCAAAGGCCAATCATGTAAGTTGAAGTGAAAATATTAAATTTGAGGAAGAAAACGAAAAATGATGCTATAGATTTGGCCATTATGGTGATTGGGACAAGGAGGTGCATGTGAAGTGGATTTGGAAGCACATGTCCCACTTTCTCACCCAATAGTGTCTCGATGTCTCATGTGTATATGCATTATTGTAACATTTACTACAAATAATGGAACTTAATGTTTTGAAAAGGGGACGACATTTTGATAAGTGGGACAATCAAATTATAAAAAAGGAGAAAAATGGACTCATAAATAAAATGTTAGATCCACAATACCGTCTCGGTTTTTTTAAAAGCCTTAGACAAAAAAAAAAATTGGACCTTTTTATTAGAAAAAAAAAACAATTTTGAATTTTTTTAGTACAAATTTATTTTTCAATAAATAAAAAATAAATTTGGACCCTTAGGCATGTGCCCCTCTCGCCACCTCTCAGAGCCGGGCTGTAGATCCACAATATCCAATTCATTTACCTTATGTTTTTGGTAACCTATAATCCATTTTTTATAATTAGTCCAGACGATGGAATCTATTTTGTCTGTGTGTTATAAAACAGTAAGAAAAGCTATCTCTACAATTTGTGGATGTGTTTAGTACAAATTGTAAACCGTGTCCTGTTGTGTGCACAAAGAGAAATAATGGCCAAATTGGTCAGGACCAAAACTGAACAAATCTTAATATCAGGGTGAAAATAGTAAAGAACAAACTTAATTTCTTGGGTCGACGATTAATAAAAAAAATATACACGTCTTCTTGGTTGTCACTCTCTCCCGGTGAATCGCGAAGAATTTCAGAGATAAGAAAAAAACAAGTTTGTCCTTTTTTTCTACCATTCCTCGTTGCTCCCACTTTCTTCTTCTCCAAATTCAATACTAGCAATTATTATATTTGCCACCCGATCCCAAGCTTTCTTCGCAACATCTCTATCCATTTTTTTTTTTAATTTAGTATAGTTGAATTAATTGCAACACGACGAACTTTTCTTTTTGTTTTCTTTTCCTTTTGTCTCTCTCTTCTGATTCGTGTTTTCACGTTTCCACATAAATCAGCAGCCATGGATTCTTCTGTTTTGGTTTCTCTGTCACTCATGCACAAGACCTCTCTTCCGTTTATATAATATTCGTCTATACACGATTACAACAATTATGAATTAGGGCTCTTCAAATTGCTCTGTTCCAACGATTTTTCCTCTCGTTTGCTCTGCCGCCGTTATCTTCGTCGATTTCAGCAAATAAAACCCAGGTTCTTGCTGCTGAAGTAAGCGATGGCAGCTCCATCTCCGACGATTATCGGACTGGAATCAGAATGAGACTTAAAACAGCGTCTAGAGTTCCGGTGAAGACGTAATCTTCGTTGTTTCCATGGGTTGCGGAGGATCTAAGGTTGATGATCAGCCGCTTGTGATTCTCTGCAGACAGCGGAAGGACCTGATTAAAGAGGCGTCGTATCATCGCTCTGCTCTCGCCGTCGCTCACCTCGTTTACTTCCAGTCTCTCTGCGACGTCGGAGAAGCTATTCAGCGTTTCGTTGACGAGGAAGTCGTTGTTGGTTCTTCGTCCTCTTCGCCGGATTCTCCTGTTCTTACGCTTCCTTCCGACGAAGGGAAGCCTAAAAAACATAAGGGCTCGATTTCTTCCACCTCGATTTCTCATTCGGTCATCGAAGAAGGAGATGATGAAGAAGATACAGAGGGTTCACATTTGCATCTATCTTCCGGATCTGAATCCGGTTCGGAAGCTGGATCTGATGATCATATCCAAATTGATAGCACTCCGGAACCAGAGCTAAACCGGCCAACCGAAACATTTTCTTCCGGTTATCCAACAGGCTATGCTCCACCGGGTTATCCATCGGGTTATCCATCGGGTTATCAGCCGGGTTACCCATATGCTGGAGGATGGGGATTCACTGGCGAGAATCCAAACGCGAATCGAGGAATGTATTTCATGAAGAAATCTGCGCCACCATCTCGACCGTTCATATTTCAGCCGGAAAATCACCGAGTCGAGCCGTCGGATTCTGGAGTCGGAAACTCGGGCTATTTCCCTAATGCTGGGTTTTCCGGTTACCCTCATCCTTCTGGTGATTACAGCTCAGGAGTCCAACGGAGATCACCGTCTACGACAAAGCCACCTCCGGCTCCGGCTCCTCCATCGCCGCCTAGTGTCTCTACTTGGGACTTCCTGAATGTTTTTGATACCTATGATTATGGCAACGCCCGTTCCCGTGCCTCGAGCTACTATCCGCCGGGAATGGCATCGATCTCAAGCAGCCCTGATTCGAAGGAAGTTAGAGAGAGGGAAGGGATTCCTGAGCTGGAAGAAGAATCAGAGCACGAAGTGATCAAGCAAGTATATAGACGTCCCAAGAGAATAGCCTTGGAGAAGGTGAAGGAGCACAGAGACGAGCGCAAGAAGGACATCTTCCCTGAGCGCGACGAAGTTCGTGTGACGAACATTAACAGAAGAGGGTATGCCGGCAAAGAAACTCCGAGGGCTGTGCCAATGCCTGAAAGAGCTACTGAGAGCTCCTTCGATTCAGAGACAGTGTCTTCGTTTTCAGGAAGTGATGTAGAATCTGAGTTTCACTATGTTAATAGCGCCGAAAGAAAGAGCAGCAACAGTTCAAACGCCCACGAGACGATCATGGGGACAAAGAGCTCGGGAGAAGTAGAAGAAGAGTACGGGAGGAAGAAAGGAGTGAGCTTTGAGTTGGAGGAGACGAGCACTTCCTCTTTTGATGTTGAATCTTCCAAAATAAGTAGCTTATCCAGTTTGTCGATCCATGCCACTAGGGATCTCAGAGAGGTTGTGAAGGAGATCAAGAGTGAGTTCGAGATTGCTTCTTCGTATGGGAAGGAGGTTGCTGTGTTGCTTGAGGTCAGCAAGTTGCCTTATCAGCATAGAAACAAGGGTGGCTTTAAAGGTACCTCGACTTAACTCGCATGTTTCGCTTGTCTGAGATTCTGATACTCCTAGACAATGGCTCGTTCTTATTTTGAATCATCTATGCATTGAAACAATATTTGGAAATCATGATTCACAATGCGTTTTGGCACGTACAGTATGTTTTGGATTATGATCAAATGTATGAAACTTTAAACTTTGCAATATACAATGGGGAAACATCTTGTGCTTTTTTAATGAAACGTTTTGCTTTTTATTTGATCAAAGTTTACATAAATGTTTCATTTTCAGTTATCTTAACCAGGATCATGTATCTGGTCTCACCATCTACAAGGTCATCGCGCTCTCAGCCTGAACTATCAATACGATTAACATCTAGGACACTGAAAATGGCGAAAGCATATAATGTACAAGATGTTAATGAAGGCTTCACTGGGAACCTCTCATCAACTTTGGAGAAACTGTATGTGTGGGAAAAGAAACTTTACAAGGAAGTCAAGGTATTACTTGCTTCTGAATCTCTGTTGATATCTATTGTCTCTTTTAGACTCTTGCATCTCACTAACAATTGTGGTTCTTGTTTGATGGCAGGACGAAGAAAAGCTTCGTGCCATCTATGAAGAGAAATGCAAGTCACTGAAAAAAATGGATAGTCATGGAGCAGAATCTACCAAGATCGACGCTACTCGGGCATACATTAGGAAGCTTCTAACCAAAATCGATATCTCTATACGATCTGTTGATTCTATTTCCAGAAGAATCCATAAACTTAGAGATGAGGAGTTGCAGCCACAACTTACACAGTTAATTCATGGGTAAATCATCTTTCCACTTATACTTGTTAACCAATGTCGATATCTGTGGACAGAGAAAACTGAAAATGAAACTGATATCTGTGGTTTGAAGGTTGATAAGAATGTGGAGATCGATGCTTAAGTGCCATCAGAAACAGTTCCAGGCGATCATGGAGAGCAAGGTTCGGTCTGTAAAAGCCAACACCGTATCTGGTTCGAAAGCAACTCTTGAACTTGAGATGGAGCTTAGAGAATGGTGCAGAAGCTTCAACGACTGGGTCAGCTCACAAAAATCATACGTGCAGTCTCTAAATGGATGGCTCTCGAGATGTCTTCACTATGAACCCGAGTCAACAGACGACGGAATAGCTCCTTTCTCTCCTAGTCGTATCGGTGCACCGCCCATCTTTACCATATGCAAAGATTGGCAAGAAGCAATGAATAGGATATCCGGAGAGAATGTGAGCAATGCGATGCAAGGTTTCGCTTCAAGCCTACACGAGCTATGGGAGAAGCAAGAGGAAGAAGAACAAAGGGCAAAAGCAGAGCATGAGCATCGAGATGCGGAGTCGGATAAAAGAAGCGTGGTTTCGAGAGGTCGGTCAGAGAGTGGGATATCAGTTTTGGATGATCTGAAAGTGGATTTGGATTCAATGAGGAAGAAGCTAGCAGAGGAAAGAGGTAGGCGTAAAGAAACCATTAAGCTTGTGAACAGCGTGTCTTCGAGTATCCTTAAAGCTGGATTAGTTCCCACTTTTGAGGCATTGAGAAAATTCACTGCAGAAGCTGTGAAAGCTCATAACATTGTTAGGCTTCAACATCCTCAGACTTCTTCTTGAGTAGTAGAGAGTGTGGACTTGCCACATTTTGCACGGTTTTGAAGTTTTGTTACTTGAAATTTTAGATATAGGTTGACTATATAGAAAATTGTTGTATAGATGAGTTTTATATTCATTTATTGGTTGGTAGGTTTGCTCTGTAAGCCTTTTCAAATGGTGAAGAAGAAATCATCCAGTTTCTTAGTTCAAATATTACTTATCATACTGAAATTATTTTTATGCGCCCATTTTGCTGAGAATATAAACACAAGTACATTATGATTTTGAAATCTACAAGAGTTATTTATTAGGACTCTAAAAAAAAAGGATATAACTAAGAATATGGTGTCATGGTGAATATATGTAGAATAGATAAGAGAATATGGTTAGGCATGATCTATGAGCTACTCTCAGACCTTTTTTTCTTTTTTAACACTTGATATTATGAAGAATAGTTCAAAGAGCAATACAAAAAACTGCCAGTAGACATTTGTTTTACAACACAATAACAATACTTTAGACCTTAAATTCATTTAAGAAACAAAATAGTCAGAGTAATATTATAACTTATAAGTATAAGGGGGTATGTAGCCATTGTGAGGCAATATGGCAACATATTGTTGGGAAAATGAACAGAATATGTGTTAGGCATGATGTATATGGGAGTGTATTATTATTTATTAATCCTGTAATTATCAAAGTCAAACCTCCATTAGTTGCAGTAGAAAACGTAGAACAAAAAAAAAACCTCCATTAGGTCAGTCATTTGAAAATGCACTTCAATTTTACCTTGACCAAGTACGACCAATTAAACAAGGCCACGTGTTGTGTTTTTTCTCAGAAGGTGATCAAATTTGAACGGATTTTCCTCGACATGGACAATTTTGTTCAAATCCTCATAATGATTTTCTCACTGCTGCTTAAGGAAGTAAATCACGAAATATTTATTACCGCTCTGGTCAAGAGTGAACAAATAAAAATCGTTTCCAAGTTCGTTAAAGACCAATGACGAGGCATATCCAATCAAAACTCGCCACGTGTATCTTTTGACCATTTAGAATCCAGCGGTCTCGTGTAATTTTCTCTACTTTCTAGTGTTAAAAAAGCGCTAATAATATATATATATATACCGTCTCCTTCGGTGCCATATCTCCGAGACACCAGATTATATTCGTACAAACGTCAATACAGAGGAGGGAGAAAGAGGAGTGAGGAGCGATAATGGCGTTTAAGGGTGTCGCGTGGTTTTCGATCCTTTTGCTGTCTTTGTTCGCTTCGTCTATAAGAAGCGAGCAGACGGAGACGAAGGAGTTCGTCTTGACACTGGACCACACTAACTTCACCGAAACCATCAACAAGCACGAGTTCATCGTCGTCGAGTTCTACGCCCCTTGGTAATCTGAATTTTACTTTAATTCTCCGGTTGTTCATTCTTAATTGAGAGATCTCTGTCGACATAGATCGTTTTTCGAATATGTTGATTGAAAAATGGTATATAATATAGCTGCTCGGTTTCCGTATGAACTTCGCAATTGTGGATTTTGATTGATTCGGTATTTTCGATTTACGTGGATTAAGTGTTCTGACCTTAGAATCCAAACTCGTTATGATATCAATTTGGGTCAATGATGCTTGATTTATTTTCGTTTGTAATTGTTGCATGAAAGCATATATGATCTTAAGAATCTGTGTGTTCATTTGTTAACCCGATGTTATGTTACTCTTCAGGTGTGGTCACTGCCAAAAGCTTGCTCCTGAGGTGATTTATTGGCTTTTCAATCACTTAATTATTATTTTTTTATATATTTTGAGAAAACCAATCTACACATATTTGACTAACATTGGTGATATTTGCTTGCTTACAGTACGAGAAGGCTGCATCAGTGTTGAGCAGCCATGTCCCTGCCATCGTCCTCGCCAAGATCGATGCTAGTGAGGAAGCAAACAAAGAATTTGCAAACGAGTACAAGATTCAGGGTTTCCCCACTCTCAAGATTCTGAGGAATGGAGGAAAATCAATTCAAGATTACAACGGACCTCGTGACGCTGAGGGTATTGCCTCTTACGTGAAGAAGCAAAGTGGCCCTGCTTCAGCTGAAATTAAGTCAGCTGCTGCTGCTGCTGAAGTTGTGGGTGACAAGAATGTTGTCGCTGTAAGTGCTTTCTGATGTTATTCCTAAGGTTTCTTTTTCAATTGATTCATCATGTATTGCAGCCGCTAATGTATGCCTATTTGTGCTGTCTTAGGTTGGTGTATTCCCTAAGCTATCCGGTGAGGAGTTCGATTCTTTCATGGCCCTTGCTGAGAAGTTGCGTGCTGACTATGATTTCGCACACACCTTGGATGCCAAGCTTCTTCCTCGTGGAGACTCATCTGTGGCAGGACCTTTGGTGAGGCTATTCAAGCCTTTCGATGAACTTTCTGTGGATTCCAAGGTAAGGAAACGTGTGGTTTTGTATGTTACATCAATATGGGTTATATGATATAATGTTGCTGACTGTTTATTTGTTTTGCGAATCATGAATTCAGGATTTCAATGGGGAAGCTCTGGAGAAATTTGTCAAAGAATCAAGCATTCCACTTGTCACCGTCTTTGACAGTGATCCAAGCAACCACCCATATGTTTCCAAATTCTTTGACAGCTCTGCCACTAAGGTAATTGTTGGTAGAATTTATCTTAGAACGAATTACAGAATAGAGATTTTATGAAGTTTACAGTCTTCTATGATCTTATGGTTTTGATGGGAAGTAATATTTTGAAATTTTAGGCAATGATGTTTGTTAACTTTACCGGAGAAGCAGCTGATTCTCTAAAATCAAAGTTCCGTGAAGTTGCTACATCCTACAAAGGACAAGATCTTACATTCCTTGTTGGTGATTCTGAGAGCGGCCAAGGCGCTTTGCAGGTTACTATTCAATTTGTCTCATTTTCTTTTCATAATAGCTTAAACACATTACTAACCATAGTTTTTTTTTTATGGGTTCAACAGTACTTCGGACTTGAAGAGAGCCAAGTTCCTCTCGTCATCATCCAGACTCCTGACAACAAGAAATATTTGAAAGCAAACGTTGAGGCTGAACAGATTGAATCATGGATGAAGGACTTCAAGGTTTGATCTTCTTTGCACACATTCTCGTGAGTTTTTTTTTTTTAATGTAAAATCAAGATAAGCTAACCAAAAGAACATGTTCTTTTCAGGCGGGGAAAGTTGCCGCCCACAAAAAGTCTCAGCCTATTCCTGCTGAGAACAACGAACCAGTGAAGGTTGTTGTCGCGGAGACCCTTGACGACATTGTTTTCAAGTCTGGAAAAAACGGTGAGCACATTTGAAACCTTTTTTTATAATACTCTTTTCTATTTTCTTGCAAAACAAAAACTAATAAAAGGTTCAATTTATCTTCCCAGTCTTGATTGAATTCTACGCACCATGGTGTGGACATTGCCAAAAACTTGCCCCGATCTTGGACGAAGTGGCATTGTCGTTCCAGAACGACCCAAGTGTGATCATAGCAAAACTAGTAAGCCTCCTCTAATTTTGTCTTTTTGACTTTGTTATTGGATGGGACATAACCGGAAATGAATACAGGACGCAACCGCAAATGATATCGAAGGTGATACCTTCGACGTGAAAGGCTTCCCGACCATTTACTTCAGATCAGCGAGTGGAAACGTTGTAGCGTATGAAGGAAGCAGGACAAAGGAAGACTTCATCAGCTTCATTGAGAAGAACAAGCCTGCTTCTCATGGTGATGAGTCCACCACTAAGGTTGAGGAGCCCAAGAAGACCGAGGAATCTGCCGCCAAGGACGAGCTTTAAAAGACTAAAACCTAATTTCTATTCTTCTCCCTATCCATTAGAGTGGCTTTTTGTAATACTTCCAGTTTCTTCTTCGTTTTTGTTCTCTCTCTGCTAATTGGAATTTAAAAGTCTTCCATCAATAAAAGTTTCTATCAAATGAAACCTAATAAAATAACAATCATCTAATTTGTCTGATTTTTTAGAATAGGGTATATTGTTCAGTGTGGACAATTTAATTCAACTTCTTTCTTATCATCAAACACATACACTCTAAGCATTTTTAAACTTTGTGTTTCCAACTAATATTCAACTAAAATCACACGAGATGTTGTATGACACTCTTGAGATACGATGTATTGGCTAAATTACATTTATTATACGTCATTAGGAGCTTTAAACCGAAATCATATAAATGACTCAATGACGATCGCTATATACAATACATAAAATAACTATAAACTATAAAGTTTACACCAACTCTTCGTAAATTCAAATAATAAACGATCAATCATTCTTTGGTAGTTGCGTTAAAGTGATATCGTGATTCACGTGGCTTCGAAGACGTGCAAGTTTTTGTTATGTCTATACGATCACCCATAATATATCATTGGCGTATCATCATTTTTTTTTTTGTCTGTGTAGATGATTATAAACTAGTATTAAAAGTTTTTGTTTTGTAACCAACTAAAAGTGTATTAAACATCTGTTCATTCCATTCCGTTTCTTTGTTAAATTACTAAAACATTTAGCTACTAAACATTATGACCCCTCCCCTACATTTGTTTCTTTTAATTATATGAGTTAGTCAGTTAGGTATTGTAATGGAGTTATGGTCCACACTCCGCTCCATGGCTCCACTCACATTTACATCTTAACATGTAGTATTATCATTTCGCGAACCCCCACGAAAATAAAATATTGGCTTCAGCTTTTTTTGTTCCCCTATTTAAATGGCACTAAGTGTGAATGTTAAAACCACACTCTCGAATCAAAACTCTATCTGTCTCAATCTTTTAACCAACACCAATAAATAATGTCAAACCATCTTCAGGAGCCCTTAACCACCTATCCTAAACCGGTTTTAACCAAAGAAGAAGAAGAAGCCGACGAGAAAATGGTAAGCTTGCAAGCGGAGAGTATCGTCAACACCGTAGCTTTCCCTATGGTTCTCAAAGCCGCCTTGGAGCTTGGCGTCATCGACACAGTCGCTGCCGCAGGCAACGGCGCGTGGCTCTCACCGTATGAGATAGTGCGTAGTCTCCCAACCAAACCCACCAACCCGGAGGCGCCGGCGTTTCTGGACCGGATGCTGCGATTGCTCGTCAGCCACTCGATTTTGAAGTGCCGTATGGTTGAAGGCAGAGAAAACGGTCGAACCGGAAACATGGAGAGGGTATATGCAGCCGAGCCGGTTTGCAAATATTTTCTGAAATCCAGTGACGCTTCGGGTTCTCTCGTATCTCTGTTTATGTTGCTCCAAAGCGAAGTGTTTTTCAAGACTTGGTACGTATTTCATTTTTTTTTTAAAATAAGTCAAATTGTTGACTGTCAATTACATTAAACCAGTTAACAATACCAATTTACAAAAAAAGAAAAACAAATGCTCTATGTAAAGAGATGACGTCATTTTTAATATTTTTTATTCACAGGGGAAATCTTAAAGATGTGATACTAGAAGGAAAAGCTGCATTCACCTCTGCCCACGGCATGGGAATTTTTGAATACATTAGTTCGGATAGACAATTTGCTGAAGTGTTTCATCGTGCCATGTCCGAACCTTCCATCATGATCATGAAGAAGGTTCTTGAAGTGTACAGAGGATTTGAAGATGTTAAGACTCTGGTAGATGTAGGAGGAGGGACTGGCACCATATTAAGTCTAGTCACTTCCAAGTATCCTCAAATCAAGGGTGTTAATTTTGACTTACCTCAAGTTTTAACCCATGCTCCTTTTTACCCAGGTACAAAACTACTTAACATATATAATAAGTTGTGTACTGAAGTGCTAGTTATAGTAACTAGCTCATAATACTTTTGTTTTGTGTAATTTTACTAACTATAGGAGTGGAGCATGTCTCCGGAGATATGTTTATAGAAGTTCCAAAGGGAGATGCCATCTTTATGAAAGTAAATTTTATTTATATGAACATATATATATTTTTTTGTCTTCTAGGTTAATTAAATATATTCTTAAATATGGTTAAATTATTGGCAGTGGATACTACATGATTGGACGGACGAACATTGTATAAAGCTTCTGAAAAATTGTTGGAAGAGTCTACCGGAAAATGGAAAAGTGATCGTCGTAGATATGATTACACCAACAGAACCAAAGGGTGGTGACTTTTCCTCTAACACTGTGTTTGCTATGGACATGTTGATGTTAACACATTGTTCAGGTGGCAAAGAGAGGTCGCTTTCTCAGTTCGAGAATTTAGCATATGGTTCGGGTTTTACTCGATGTGAAGTCATTTGTCTTGCCTATTCATATTCTGTTATCGAATTCCACAAACAGATTTAAAATATACAAAAATAAAATAATGATTGGTTTGCTGCATGGGAAATCATATCGCGGGCCAAAAATATTGTAACATGATAATATTTCATTTGAATAAACAATGAGGAGCTTCTTTTTGTTAATGATATATATATTTATTGCGTGTATTATTATATGGTTTTATGGTCTTGGGTCGCTCAATTTTCTTTTCAGTGTTTGTTTCGTATTAACATAGCGTGATAATTGTGATAAGTATTAACGGTGTTTTGCATTTTGTAATTAAAATCATTCCTGGGAACTATTATTATTATCTATTAGCTAGAAATTATAAGATCAGTTTTGTTTTTTCGCATTAATATAATAACTCCAAAGCCTACAAGCTGACCGTTTCCATCGATCGTTTGAACTTCATTAACTTTGATTTGTATTTGACTACACGCGTCTTTATGCATGGCGGCACTAAGTGTGAATCTTGAAATCAATCCACTCTTCTCCTTTATCTTTTTAGCTATGGTTCCTGCTTCATATATTTCCCACCTAACAACTTAAAAAACAAGTGGCAAACCATCTACGTGGTTGTACGGTGTACCTACTTTATGAGTTTGTGTGTTGAGCTGATCCATTAAAGTTATTAAAAATTCTACGTTAGTTTATAATTGATCTCATTGGATAATGATGTCAGATCAGTGGATGGTGAATAAGTCTGTGATTATTATACATACAACAAACGGCAAGTATATACATTCTACATTAAATTATAACGATACAAGATTAGTTGGCTGTTGTTCCTTACAGTGATTTACTAAGGAGATTTATAAAAATAAATAAAAAAATAAGTGATATATCCTAAACCATAAATACTTAAAAATTTCCGGATATCCGATCCGCGTCTATCCCTAGTTTGGTGGACAACCACGGATCTTGTTTTCTGACCTGACAGATTTTCTATAATGATAATCATACACCATATTTTATTGAAACGTTCGTGTACTACTCACGCTTTTTTGTTTTATGATTAAAAGGATATGGCAAAACATTCTATTCATTTCATTCCATTCCTTTCAATTATGACCCTTCTAGTTTGTATCCAATTGACTACTGAGTGATTTATAGAATATTTTAATAATGTTAACATTTTTTTTTTCAATATAAATATTTATTTTTAATTCTGATTTACAAAAGAAAATCACAATTTCACAAAATACCAAAAAGGAATCGGAAATCTCAGATTTTGTTTTTATTTTAAATTGGTGTACTTTTTTGAACTAAAAATAATGATAAATCATAAATGTAATAATTTTCCTTATAACTTTGATCGAAATACATAAGCTTCGAGTATTTTTCAGCCATTTGTAGGGAAATGAAGTTATAGTTTTTTTTTTTTTTTTGTTGGATACAATTCAACGTACTCAAATTCAAAATATAAATAGAGCCATTCTTATCAAAAATAAACAATTACGTACAAATTTATTATATTTCAAATAAGCATATGTAGATTTATTATAGTTCAAATAAGAGCACATTATTATCTCCAATACGATAGACACTTATGCTCCGATTACATTGCATTCCACAATTAAATGAAAACAGAATGTAGACCTTAATTTCTTGGGTATGAAAATGTAATATCCTTTCTCCCATCCCCGTGAAAAATAAAAATTACGCAAAATCTTGTGTAATTTTGGTCACTAAATCAAAAGTAGACAATTGGCCTTATAATCATACCTATAAGGGTATAAAATGGCACTAAGTGTGAGAGTTAGAACCATTCTACTCCAACCAACTCTACCTTTGTTATCCATCTTATTCAATCTTTCAACCAACAAAAAGAATGTCAAACCATCTTCAAGATCCCTTAACCACTTACCCTGAACCGATTTTAACCAAAGAAGAAGAAGAAGCCGACGAGAAAATGGTGAGCTTGCAAGCGGAGAGTATCGTAAACACTGTGGCTTTCCCCATGGTCTTCAAAGCCGCCTTGGAGCTTGGCGTCATTGACACCATCGCTGCTGCAGGCAAAGGCGCGTGCATGGCTCTCACCATCCGAGATAACGGTTAGTCTCCCAACCAAACCCATGAACCCGGAGGCGCCGGTTTTGCTTGACCGGATGCTGCGATTACTCGTCAGCCACTCGATCTTGAAGTGCCGTGTGATTGAAACCAAAGAAAAGGATCGAACGGGAAATACCGAGATGGTATATGCAGCCGAACCGGTTTGCAAGTATTTCTTGAAAGATAGTGACGGTTCTGGTTCTCTTGCCTCTTTGTTCTTATTGTTCCATACCCAAGTCCATTTCAATACTTGGTACGTATTTCACTATTCGTAGATAAGTAAAATATCAGTAGTTGATCGTTAGTTACATGAAACCGGTTGTCAAAACAACTAATTATATAAGCTGATTCACAAAAAGTGTTATATATATAGCCCTATCGGAAATGAACATCTGACTTTTTTCTATTTCATAGGACGAATCTCAAAGATGTAATACTAAATGGAACGGATGCATTCATCGCCGCACAAGGCATGCGACTTTTCGAATACATTAGTTCGGACGAACAGTTCGGTGAGGTGTTTCACCGGGCAATGTCAGAATCTGCCACAATGGTCATGAAGAAGGTTCTAGAAGTTTACAAAGGATTTGAAGATGTTAACACTTTGGTGGATGTAGGAGGAGCAACTGGAACCATATTAGGTTTAGTCACTTCCAAGTATCCACATATATCAAGGGTATTAATTTCGACTTAGCTCAAGTTTTAACCCATGCTCCATCTTATCCAGGTACGAAACTACATAATGATAAGTTTTATATTGAAGTGCTAGTTCTAGCAACTACCTATTCAAAACTTATACTTTGTTTGATGTTATATTGATTATAGGAGTCGAGCATGTCTCCGGAGACATGTTTATAGAAGTTCCAAAGGGAGATGCCGTCTTTATGAAAGTAAGTTTTATATATAGAGATATTAAACTATTAATAAAACTAAAAGCTGAAACGGATATTTTGAGGTTGATTAAGATCATTATTTCTAACATATATAAAATGGCTAAATTATTGACAGTGGATACTACATGATTGGACGGACGAACATTGTGTAAAGATACTAAAGAATTGCTGGAAAAGTTTACCGGAAAAAGGAAAAGTGATTATCGTAGAGATGATTACACCAGTAGAATCAAAGAGTGGCGAATTTTTCTCTAACACCGTGTTTGCCATGGACTTGTTGATGCTAACACAATGCTCGAGTGGTAAAGAGAGATCTCTTTTGCAGTTTGAGAATTTAGCATTTGATTCAGGGTTTCTCCGATGTGAAATCATCTGTCATGCATATTCCTATTCTGTTATCGAATTTCATAAATAGATTGGAAGTTACGAAGATAAAACAATGATTGGTTTGGTGCAAGGGGAAACTACGACCTAAAATGCTGGTACTATGTATTTCATAAATAAAGCACGAGGGGAATATAGTTTCATGGTATTGGTTTGTTATATTTTTCATTTCAAGAGTAGTGTGGGGATTGCAGTATCAACGAAGTGTAATATTTGTGATAAGGATTTAGTTTCAACTATGCTTAACTGTCATAATTAAATGTGAAAATGCGTTCTGTCTTATGCTAAAACTCCTTTTTTCATGTCGGATTAATGTTTAGTAAGGGAATAAAAAAAATCTTATTTTAGTATAAATTATATATATATATATATCCCACAAATAGTATCACCATGCACACGGTCCTTATACATTTTTAACAAAAAGTCCAAATGGTTTAACTGATGATAGTGGATGCTGCATGCTTGCATGGGACGACGAAAACTGTGTGAAAATTCTCAAAAACTGTTGGAGAAGTCTTCTAGAGAAAGGAAAAGTGATAGTCATAGACCGGTTTGACGTAGTCGACTGGTTTTGGCTTAATTAATCGAGACTACGTACAAAGCCTTGAAAACGACGTGGTTTTGGCACTCAACTCCGATAAAAGCACCAAGCCGAAGTCTAACAGTCTTTCCAAACTATAATATACTCTCTCCGTTCCTGTATGATGTTTTAGATGTTTCACAGATATTAAGAAAACAATGATTATTTACTTTTTTAAAATACTTTTTATGTGTTTATCAATTTAATATTATTTTTTTTTTATTTTTTACCCAAAAAATTGTTTTGGAAACAGAAATATATTAAATATAATATAGAAAATCAATCTTAGTGAAACAAAATAAAAAACTCAAAACATCATACAATATGGAACAGAGGGAGTAGATTAATTCCTCGAGATTTGGTATGACGATATAGAGATACGATGTACTCAGTGATATACAACAAAGGGTAAAGTGTATACAATTTACATTAAATAACGATCAAACAATAGTTGGTGGTTGTTCCTTAAAGTGATTCCCCAAGTGGGATTAAGAAAAAAGAAGTGATATCCTGATTCACGTGGTTCAGTGGACCGACGGATCCTGTTTATTCACCTGACAGAATTTCTATAATGATGTTCGTTACTTTTGTTTTTGAAATAAAAAATAAGAGATAAGTTAAAAAAAATAATAATAATAAGAGAGGGTGCAACATCTACACATACGATTCTTGTATTATTATGACCCTACAATATTTCTATAGTGTTACATTTACGTCTTTACTACTATCAATTTAAAAATGATAGATTTTGTTCTTGTTTAAAATTGTGATACTTTTTTTTTTCAAGCAGAAGTAAGTGTAGTTGTAATCAATTCCCTCATAATTTTGGAATCTTTGATAATCATATTTTTTTATATATATTTTTGAAGCGGAGGAACTATCATGATAAAAGGTTTAGTTGTAGTATTTTAATTTTTGTTTGTAATAAATCTATTCAACAAATGAACTTCTTACAGTAGAATGCATCGTTTTGAAGTTTATAAAAGCTTGAAGTAAAGAAATTGAAAAAGCTGGTGAAATCTAAAAATGTAGATAGGGTCTCAAGTAATTTTCAACTTTATCTTCGTGTTGCAAAGTAGAGGATAAGACCATCTCCATCGGTAAACTTCAGTTAGAATTTTTAACAATTTTTTTAATATATATTTCCCATCATTTTATTTTAAATACTCTTTTACAAGATTTTGTTTTTCTCCCTTCCATTGGTAGAACACATTAAAGGTTCTAAAGAGATGATAACCAATTGTTTTTTTTTAATCTAAAAAGTGATCGACCAATCACAAATGGACACAGTTGGGTTTTTTAATATTTCTAGAAATCCTTACTTAACAACCGTTTACTACACTATTTGCATTTTAATGATTTGTTTTTAATTTTTTAATTTAAGAAACTTTGTTAAAAAACCCCTAAGAATCATTGATGGAGATGCTCGGAGAGTAGGATCGGTGGTCACCCAACGATCGAGTGACAATCAATTTGTTTCGGATAGGCTTATTATATTTATTTTTAATTGTTTTCCAAAATTTTATAATTATATTTAATTATATTTCATGTTTTTAATATAAAAAAAATTAAATTAGGTAAAGTTCGTAATATAAATGATCGCATTGTCGTATATAATATTTAGACAGGTAAAAATATAAACAAATATGTATAATCATGAATTTATAATTTTAAATCCACGGGAATATAAAATATTAGGCATATTCTTGGGAAATTGGTCACCAAATCAATTTTTAGTACACAACTTGAGATTTCTCCTTATAAAATGGCACTAAGTGTGAGACCTAAATCCACACTCTCGCTGAATTAACAACTATTCTTCAGTCTGTTAACAAACAACAATAATGTCAAACCATCTTCAAGAGCCCTTAACCAATTACCCTAAACCGGTTTTAACCAATGATGAACAAGAAGCGGACGAGAAAATGGTGAGCTTGCAAGCGGAGAGTATAGTGAACACTGTGGCTTTCCCCATGGTCCTCAAAGCTGCCTTGGAGCTTGGTGTAGTCGACGTGATCGTTGCTGCAGGCAACGGCGCGTGGCTCTCACCGTCTGAGATAGCGGGGAGTCTTCCAACCAAACCCATGAACCCGGAGGCCTCAGTTTTGCTGGACCGGATTCTGCGATTACTTGTCAGCCACTCGATCTTGAAGTGTCGTATGGTTAAAAGCAGAGAAAACGGTCGAACCGGAAAGATCGAAATTGTATATGCAGCCGAACCGGTTTGCAAGCATTTCTTGAAACATAATGATGGTTCTGGTTTCGCGTCTTTGTTCATCATGTTCCATGACCAAGTCCTCTTCAAGGCTTGGTAAGAGCTTCAATACTGGCAAATAAGTCAAATCATCGTTAGCTCTATAAAAGTGGTTACTAACCAACTACTTAAACTGATTACACAATAAAATGTTCAATATATAACTATAATAATTAATGAACGATATATAGAAGATGCTTTTATTATTTCGTAGGACATCTCAAGGATGTGATACTAGAAGGAAAAGATGCATTCAGCTCTGCACACGGCATGAAACTTTTTGAATACATTAATTTGGATGAACGATTCGGTGAGGTGTTTCACCGGGCAATGTCGGAATCTTCCACTATGGTCATGAAGAAGGTTCTAGAAGTTTACAGAGGATTTGAAAATGTTAACACTTTGGTAGATGTAGGAGGAGCAACTGGCACCATATTAGGTCTCGTCACTTCCAAGTATCCTCATATTAAAGGTGTTAATTTTGACTTACCTCAGGTTTTAACCCATGCTCCTTTTTATCCAGGTACAATACTACATAATATATTTGAGCATCTGAAGTGCTAGTTGTGGAAACAATTTCATAAAACTTTTGTTTTGTTTAATTTTACTAATGAAAGGAGTAAAGCATGTCTCCGGAGACATGTTTTTAGAAATCCCAAAAGGAGATGCTATCTTCATGAAAGTAAGTTATTAAACAAAAAAAATTATGTCTTCGAGGTTGATTAAATTTATCATTTCTGAAATTAACTGGTTGATTAATTTATTGACAGTGGATACTACATGATTGGACCGATGAAGATTGTATAAAGATACTAAAGAATTGTTGGAAGAGTTTACTGGAAGAGGAAAAGTAATAATTGTAGAGATGATTACACCAATAGAACCAAAGTGTGGTGACTTTTCTTCTAATATTGTGTTCGGCATGGACTTGTTGATGTTAACACAATGCTCGGGTGGTAAAGAGAGATCTCTTTCGCAGTTCGAGAATTTAGCATTTAATTTAGGGTTTATTCGATGTGAAATTATTTGTCTTGCGATTTCATATTCTGTTATTGAATTCCACAAATAATTTTGGAATTTGCGAAAATAAACGAAATTCCACAGATAGTTATTGATTTGTTGTTTGATTTCTCTTATTTTCTTTGGTTCTTTTTTTGTAATATCTAAACGAAGTGTCATAACTATCTGATCGTTGTGAAAATGTGTTTAAGTGCTGTAAATTGTAAACTTGTAACGTTCATACGATCCCGATTCTTAGAATGATGTTTCTAAAGATTTCAATTTTCTTTTAGGTTTTAAGGGAGTTTTATGTGATGTTAAGTCATATATAACTTAGGTCAAAGAGATCATCTTCGAGTCACTTCTATATAGATATCTTATATGCAACATACGAACATCTAAGGTTCTATGGTGTAGTGGTTAGCACTCTGGACTTTGAATCCAGCGACCTGGGTTCGACTCCCGGTAGGACCTTTTCTTTTACAGTCAGATTTAATTTCATACAATCCTCGGCCTTTAATAATTTTGGAAGGTCCGTTATTTACAGAAATTCGAAATGAATGATTGCCGTGACATCAATGATCCATAATCTAGCCCATTAAAAGGCCCAGACATAACAACGCGAAAGGATCAGTCAGATTAAGAGATTATCCCTTTGAAATTCACATTTGTTAACGGTTTTTTTGACATATGACGAACACGGCGGCGACATCGGAGGCGAAAACGGCGGCTGAGCCACCGAGGATAGTGTGGAACGATGAGAAACGGCGATTCGAGACGGAGGATCACGAAGCTTTCATCGAGTACAAGATGAGAAACAACGGGAAAGTGATGGATCTGGTCCATACCTACGTTCCTTCAACCAAACGAGGGTTAGGTTTAGCTTCGCATCTCTGCGTCGCCGCCTTCGAACACGCCTCCTCTCACTCAATCTCAGTCATCCCTTCCTGTTCCTACGTTTCGGTACGATTTCTCAAATCTAATTTTGCTTTCGAAATTTTGTTTTCTGGAATTTGAAGTTGAATCGGTGAGTTCTTGTTTGTGATTTTGCAGGATACATTTCTTCCTCGAAACCCGTCGTGGAAGCCTCTGGTTTATTCAGAGGAACTCAAGTCTAGCATCTGAACAAGGCTCGTTTTCATTATTGTCAATCGTTGAACAAAGTTCAAAACTTTTTGATCAAAATCTGTCGGAGACAGATGGATTGAGTCTGTAATAAGAAATAATGTCATGTATGAACAATCGTTCGTAATCTACAAAGTTCAAAACTTTGTGATCAAAATTGAGTCTGTAATAAGAAATTAAGAATAAATGACAATCGTTGTTTTGTAATTGGGATCGTATGAACGTCAAAAGTTTACAGTTTACAACATTTTACGCATTTTAACAAGTCACAACGATGATCATATTCAATTATCACTCTTCGAAACTTATGTTTTGATGATTAAACTACTAAGGATTCAAAATCTGGGAAAAAGAACAAATTGGTGTTAATAACCGTTAAAAAAGATCCTTTTAACCTAACAGATCGTCTCTGCCTACAGCCATAAGTTATGCTAAATGGCCAGATGGATTCCGTCTTTACTTCGAGTGAATACTTTAGCAAATCCATTGCGATTCTTCTCAGAGCTCCCTCGGTTTGACGAGACTGACGCCAAAGCAGCAGCAGCAGCAGCAGCAGAAGAAGAAGAAGAAGACAAAGATGTTTCTTTGTTTGGTTTGATCATGGACTCTGGATGATTTCTCGACATGAAAGTTTCATTCTTGTGAACCTTCCAACTCTCTGTGTTACTGCTGCTTACACCATTTGTAGCCACTGGAATGCTCGCTGTATCGATCAAGAAATCTTCAAGCGTTGCAAGAGATTGCAGCTGTTTCCCCAACGATGCTATTGTTTTCTGACAGTTCGCCAGTTTCCCTGCAGCTGTTACTATGTCTTCCTGAAACGCATAATCAAAAAGTTTAGTGGAAAACAGAGCAAAAGTTTTACTCTTTTAAGACTTGAGTTGTGGAGAGAGAGAGAGACCTGTTTGATCTTGGGTTCTATATTTTCTCTCTTGATTGCATTTTCTTGATGGATAGAGACTTCTTCTTCAAGAGCCTCGCATTTTCTTCTAAGCTCATCAGAAGCAAACCTCTGCTTTCTCACCTCTTCTTCCAAAGATTCCATCTTTGCGCATTTACTCTGCGTCTCTGCTTCCATGGACTTGATCTGAGATTCAACTTGTGTTTTTAGCTCGTTAGCCACTTTCATCTCCTTCTGTATCTCCTCCAGCTTTGTCTCAATATCTTGGAGACAAACTTGAGATTCTTTATACTTATCTCTGATTATGTCAAAAGATATCTGCATCTCAGCTTTCTCAACCTCCATCTTCTCCAACTTGTTCTCCAGCTCCACTTTCTCACAAAGTATAGCTTCAAGCTCAAATCTCAATGTGTTCTCCACTTCTCTGTTACATTTAACTTCGCTTTTGAGCCCATCTTTCTCCGCTTCTAACTTCTCCAGCTTGTTCTCCAGCTCTACTTTCTCACAACCTATAGCTTCGAGTTCAAATCTCAATGTGTTCACCACTTCTCTATTACATTTCACTTCGCTTTCGATCCCATCTTTCTCCGCTTCTAACTTCTCCAACTTACTTTCCAGCTCCACTTTCTCACAAACTATAGCTTCGAGCTCAAATCTAAATGTGCTCACCACTTCTTCATCACATCTAACTTTGCTTTCGAGCTCATCTTTCTCCGCTGCTAACTTCTCCAACTTCTCTTCAAGTTCCTTATTCCGGCAATTCAATACTTCTATTTCAGCAGCCAACAAGCTCTCTGTGTGAACAACAGCCTCTTCTGCGACAGATTCAGGTCCACTCTTCCCGTTACCATCTGGTGTCTCGGGCAAAGCTACAAGACGTTCCATCTCAAGAAAATCACCCATGAGATCAATCTCAACGGAAGAAGTCCCTTGAAGGCTTCTCTTTTCAATCAATGTGGATGATGCGCATGACTCAGAGCAACTCACATCCATTCTCTCCCCTCCATCCGAATGACTATCCGCAGACCGATGTTCATTGAACGAAGCTGATGATTTAGCCAACATCCTAAGCTTCCTGCACTCAGCCTCGAGTTTCGCCACTTTCTTTATGCTATCTAGCTGCTGCTTGCTCGCAGCTTCAGCTGCTTGGGTGCTCAAATCCCTCTCGATCGTCCTGATCTCTAGCTCTTCGCAACGCGCAAGAAGCTCGTGTGTCAGCATCACGTTCTCCTTAGCCACGGATTCAGCCATCTGGCTAAGCTCCTCGGATTTGGTCGCAGCTTCAAGAATCTGGCTCTCGAGGCTGGTTTTAGAACACTGCAACTCCTGAGTCCGCTCGGTCACAGCATCTTGGATCCGCTGCTCTTGTTCATCTCTTGCTTGCCTTAACTGTCTAACACACTCCTTGAGAGCTCCATCGAGATGGCTTACTCTATCTTCCAACACTCTATTCTTATCATCAGCAGCCTCAAGCTTCTCCTTCAACTCAACTACTTCATTCTCAGCTTTCTCCCATCCTTCACAAAAGAGAATACTTATTCTCACTTACAAAAAAAAAAAACACAGAAACATAATATAAAATGGAAAAAAGATTGATTGATACCAGCGACAGCTTCTTCTGCGACTTTGACATGCTGCTTCACCAGTTCATCTTTAGCACTCACGTTAGCAAGAGCAGCTGAGAGTTTCTCAGTTAAAGTCCTCATGCTATCTTTCAAGTCTTCTTCGTTTTCGGTTTCTACTTCCAAAGAAACCTCCGTGGCTTGTTTCTCATCATCATCATGAGACTCTACTGTGCTCTCAGGCTTGAGGATGAATAAAAAATAATCAGTCATCATAATGATGAACATTTTAGATACAAACGAGATTAGAATCTAAAAGTTGAATTCTTTATCATCTTACTTGAATTTCAGAGTCCTTCTCAGATTGTGAAGACACTGACTCTGATTCACCAAAGCTTCTCTCAGATGACTCTCTCTTTCGTTTCTCCATTACAACAGTAAATGAATCAGCACATAACAGTCTCAGTATCTGAAGAGAGAAAGAAAACACAAACACCAATTAAACTCCTTTAAACATCTTAATAAATAAAGAGAACAAAAAAAAAAGCAACAAACTTTGAGATGAAGTAAACTCAGCCAACCAACTAACATGCAAGAGGCGAGAATCTTGAATAAACCAATCATTTATCTTAAGGAAACTGATTTTTGTCTTTATCATAACAAATGTGCATTTGTTTGTTCCAGATGTCCGTTTCATATATATTAAAAATCCAACAATAGAGAAAGCTACAGGACAAATTCATTCATTAGCTTTACTCAAATCTGCAAAACTAAAGTTTTGAAATTTGAACACCCCATTGCTTGAAATCATCTTTAAAATCGAGCATTTGAAGTCATATTTACACATTTGCTTAAAACTAATTTGAAATCTACCGAAAACCCAAATCCGGGGGAATCACATCAAAGAAGTACACAGTAATGAAACAGTAGTGTTCATTAGTCTCTCAATCTTCGTCTGATGGATACAAAACTCCAAAAAAACAAGTTGCGCTCTAAATTAAAATTTCAAACGTTGGCCTTCTCTAAAAACAGAAAGCAATTTAAGGAGAAATGATGTACGAAAGCAAGAGAATACTAGTGGAAGAGATGTTCTTACAAGAGACCAAACGCGCGTGGAATACATACCTTTGTCCGATGTCTGGGGACTGTCTGAAGAACTTTGAGATCCGAAAATGTCCCAGTGGAAACAAAAATCAGCGATTTAACAAAAAAAATAGAAGAAGAACAATCTTTCTTCTACTGTCTGGAAACACTATTGCGATTTTTAATAACGACAAGGCGCAGAGAGAGAGAAAGAAAATTCTCTTTATCTTTTTTTTTTTGCTATTTTAAATTTTTTGAAAACAAGTTTTCTTCTTTAATTCAAAAGATGGAGAGGGAGAGAGAGAGAGAGAAGGCATGTGATCCTCTGTATGTGGAGCTGTGAACTCAAAAACATTAAAATCTAACTTTTCAGCTTTTCTTTTATTTATTTATTTTGGAATAATATAAATAAATGTTGTAAGAGACGTATTTTCTAATAATAGTATTATACTAACACTTAATTTGAATTGTTGACAAAAAAGTACTCATTTTTTCATTCTTCTTTGAGTTCAAAACCTAATTTGCTTACGATTCCCGCCCATGCATAAACATACATTTATAATTTCTTATCTTCATTTGCAATTTCCTCTGTTTTTAACTGGGAACTGAAGGCCGTTTATACAAAAGAAGAAAAATAATTAAATTAGTTGAATATCTAATTTTCAATATTTCCCAAAGAGAAAAATATTTTATGAATTGTTAATACAAATCATTGTTTATATCTTTCCTAACAGCTAAAAGTATTATTGAAATATTTTGCAAAGAAAATAATCGAATTTAGAAAGCAGCTTTGAATTTAAGGAAGTGTCATGAAAAAAGTTAAGTGCATGGGATTAAGAGCTGACGGTGACCATTGGATTCCCTGACAAACCAGTGAGATACACAATTTATCGGACGGCTGAGATTGATCCTCTTACTCTGCTTTGAATTCCTTCTGTCTTTCTAGTTTCTACGATATAATTAGACACTAATTTCAACATCGAGTAATTTACTCTTTATATCTTCTTAATTGTAATAGTTGGTAAGATAGCTTTATTTTCACTCTAAATCACTATTAATAGCCTCTTCTTATTGTCGTTTCTCTCGAGTCTCGAGTTAACGAAACAAAAATACTGTAGTTTCGCTGTTTCATACAACTATGTATTATTTGGCTTCATAAACAATTGGACTAAGACTTGGTAAAAATTGCCTAAAGGGCCCATTACGTTGTATGGGCTATATACATCCAAAGCCTAGAGATTGTTGGGACTCCTACGAAGTTTTGGTGGGCCACACAACTCTTTTTTTTCTCCTTCCAGAGGCAAACAACAAACAGAAATACAGAGAAGTTGTGTAAGAACTCGTAAGTAATATACTCTTAGTCTTAGAGACCGAGTTTTGTTTGTTTGTTGTGTGTCTTTCAAAAGCGTAAGGAAGAAAAAGAGAGAGAGAGAGTAGAAGAGGAAGAAGAAAGAAGATTGTTAGGTAGCATATAACTTGGTGAGATCTTCAGCGAACTCCTTCTTGATAACATCTCTTTTAAGCTTAAGAGCTGCTGTGACTAACCCTGACTCTGGCGTCCATGGAGTCGCCAACAATTTGATCTTTGCTGGTATCTCAAACTTCTGCAACCGCGATTGTTTAGCCGCCTGCAAACACACAGAACACAATATTATAGAGAATTTGATTAGGGACTAAAAAAATCGGTGATTTCAGGGAACCACACGGCGATGAACGTTTTACCTTGACGAGAGACGCATATACTTCTTTCACGGTTTCTTCTTTCGCGCACAGATCTTCGTAGTTGGTCGACTCTATTGCTTGCTTTGATGCCCAACCTTCAAGTGTTTGTTGTGACGCGACCACAAGAGCCACACAGTAGCTGTAATATGGGTCAGCATGAACCATTATATTATCAACGTACGGACTTATACTGAGAGCAGCTTCCACCTGAAAACAAGAGAATTGAAGTTTATTAATAAGCTTATATCTTTTGAGAACTGAGTTAAGACTTAAGACTTTCGGTTTGAGAAGACTATACTTTGCCCAAGGAGACATATTCCCCGTGCTGAAGTTTAACGATATCCTTTTTGCGGTCTATTATCTCGAGGCAACCATCGGGATGAAATTGTCCTATGTCTCCTGTGTAGAACCACCTCATGCCCTTTTCATCAACCTTTGATCATTGAAGCGTACAAAACAGTTAAAGAGGAAAAACCAAACCAATCTTAAACATTGCATGAACCGATAATGTTGATTTTGCCACCTTGTAAACTTCTTTCGTTTTCTCTTCGTTCTTGAAATACCCGAGCGTGATGTTTGAGCCACCAATTACAATTTCACCACGGGGCATCGGCTTATCACTGATTAGGTACCCGCCTTCCGGCCAGTCTATTAGCTGAAACAAGAATACACACGCATATGATCATAAGATACTACAACATGCAATTTGGATTAGCAAACCTGAAACAAAGACAAAATAAGGTAAAGAGGGTTACCTTTACAAAGGAGCAAGGAAGTGGAGCACCCACACGGCCAACGGATGTGTCATCAAACTCAGAGAAGGTTCCACCAGCACAAGTCTCTGTTAGCCCATATCCCTGACCGATTGGAGCCCTGAGGAATCTCAGGATGTAAGATCGCAGAAATGGCAAAGGAACGAAAACATAGAGCAGCAAGCCTAACAAGGAGATATTCTTTTACCCAACGCATATGTTAATGAATCTCTGAGTGTCACCAGAAAGAGGGGCACCACCAGAGAGCAAATAGCGGATTTGACCTCCCAAGACTGCACGGATTTTACCGAACACAAGCAGATCCCATAGGAGCTTTTCCAATCCCCAGGCTCCTAACCAACTTCCATTGATTGCAGATAATCTCCGAGCATATGCAAAGTCGAACAATTTCTTCGCCACTCCTCCCTTTGCATCAACCTGATGGTCAGAAATTGTCAGTATTTATGCAATTATAAGGTTTTACTCACAAGAGGGCTCATATAATGGAAACAAATTAGAAGATCTAGCCGAGCAAGAGCTCAACTGCTTCAACAAGCCAAAGAGTGCACAAACCTTTTTGCGCACACCATCCCGGACACGATCAAGAATGGCTGGAACAGCTGTCATTATAGTGGGCTTTAGTGCTGAGACATCTCCTTTTGTGCCCTTTTTAATCTTGCTTGAAGTATCAGTGAGCGTCAAGGGAGACCCATATCCAATAGCAATTCCAATAGTAGCCATTACACTCTACAACAATGATATTAGACCTTTTTCAATAGACGCATTGCTGCTGTATAGAGGCATTGAGCAATAAAGTGTTTTAAGTTACCTCTGCTGCTAACTCAAGGATGTGAGCCAAAGGTAAATATGCCATGTATAGATCCCTCTTTCCGAGGTCTGGAACAATTGTCATCACAGCTGAAACTGTAGCTAGTACATTGCCGTGTGTCATCATAACACCCTGTAACAATTTGGGAAGTGAATATCAGAATATTAAAATTCTGAAACAACAAATGTAAGAATATGCTGGTTTTGAAAACCTTCTAACCTTCGGAAGACCAGTGCTTCCACTGGTGTACATTATAACAGCAACATCTGCCGAAAGTGGAAATTTCGGGTCGACAGGATTTTCACGGCCAAGTTTCTGAACGTCAGCAAATGAAGTCGTCTTCCAAGCACTGTTCGCATCAGATGGGAACTCATCATCCATACAAATGACGCGCTTCACAGTTTCAAGCTGTTGGCCTATGTCAATGAGCTTTTTGAGTTCTTTGTTACCACAAATAACGGTTGTCACCTCCGTCTATGAAATAAAAGAAACGGAATCAAGAACACATGAAAAGAGAGGACACACAAACATTAAAAAGTCATACTTAATCACAGGATAACATAAAGCTAATTCCACCATATACGATAAGAATATCATACCATACTGAATATCTAAGAACACCATAACTAACTAGAAAATAAACAGCCACGGAACATGTATACGTATTAGAGAGGAAACAGAGAAGGGAAGCGAGACCTACCTCATTCAGCGAGTGACAAAGAGCTTCCTCTCCCAGAGATGAATAGATAGTTACCACAGTGACGTTGCGCCTGAAGCAACCCTGTAACAGTGAATCAGAGAAAATTTCACAACTGTATCAGCAATGCATTCAGATGAAAGCAGAGAAAACAGTAGAAAGATTAAAAAAAATATATGAAAAATGGAAAAAGCACCTGTAGGGAAATAAACCACTCTTCTCGAGTATCCGCAAAAATAGCGACACGTTCTTCAGACTCGTGTCCAATTTGAACCAAACCAGAAGCAAAATTGCACACAGCCTCAAGTGTTTTCCCAAACGTCATCCATTCGTAGTCACCCAAATGAAGTTTCTCAAACGTTTTTCCGTCCTCACTAGTCTCCATCTCCCTAGAGATGAGCTTCCGTGTTCCAAGGAAAAACCTGTCGCTGTGAACTTTACAGGATACCTCAAAGAGCTCAGGAAGCGTCGAGATGTCAACCCAATGGGAACTAACGGGATCAGTGAACCTGTGATTCCTAATGGTATGGCCTGGTTCTCCACCAACATCATCAACAACCACGCCTCTTTTCTTTTCTTTCTTCGAGTTCCGAACCAAAAGCGTCAACGCTAAAGGCACGATGACACCAGCGGCATAAGGAATCATCTTCAGTACAAATAATATATGGCTGATGAACAACTCCTCCTGCAACGAGAACCTATCGCAATATTGAACAAAACATTATTCACATAATCAATTTCACTGAAACCAGCTTTAATAAAGGCCAAACTCGATACACACACAACACAGAATTGAGCTACAAATCACATTGGTTAAGCAGAACACTCTCGTGAGCTAAGAATTTTTCATTTCATTTCATCCGAGACAAAAATGAGTTAAAACTTTTGAAAGATCTGAGAAAAGCGAGAGTAGAACAAACTAATCAAAGCCTCACAGAGAGAGAGACAGTGACGAAAGACGTGAATGAAACAAGCATTCGAATAAATGTAATCAGAAATGTGAAGCAGAAGAAGAGAAGAAAGGGAATGGAATATACCGTGATCGAAGCAGGTGAACGGAGAAGCAAGACGAAACCGTCGCCGGCGATTAAAAAATAGGAAATAAAACGGCAGCGAGGTTCCAATTTAGAGAGAGACAGAGAGAACAGCGAGGGTATAATGGTCTTTTAGCGGAGACGTCGAGAGGACTGTGGACGCCGATAGACGAAACGAAGAGAATTGTAGAAAGAAGAAATTAGAAAAAAAATTGCTTTTTTTTTTGTTTTGAATAATTATCTAAAGAGGATATATAATTAAGTAGAGGAAGAAGGAATGATCTGGACCGTAGGATGTGTTAGGTCAAATCTGACAAACGACCATACCAAATGCAAATATAACCTCTTACA
Organism: Thlaspi arvense; assembly: GCA_911865555.2. Classification (NCBI taxonomy): domain Eukaryota; kingdom Viridiplantae; phylum Streptophyta; class Magnoliopsida; order Brassicales; family Brassicaceae; genus Thlaspi; species Thlaspi arvense. The sequence continues at coordinate 53,879,150 of OU466861.1, forward strand.
GTTGGCACGCCAAATCTCATTCCACAAAACGCTCAAAATTGTCAAATTGCATACCTTTCGCACCTAATTTCACAACAAGACTTAACTGCATTTTCAAACAAAATAAATTAATAATAATAGTCGTTCTTCTTGAAACAATCCAATGTGGATTTTTGGAGAAATTGGGTAAATTTTGGTTTAGTTAGATAAGTTTGAAAATGACTTGACCTGGTTGATTAATGATTGTCAAGTCAAGAAACAAAATGATCAAAGAGCCAACAATGTTAACAAAAAAGTTTACAAATCTTTTAAAACAACTTTTTACCTTTCTTTTTGGCGTCGGTCATTAACAATTTAAATCTAAACAAGGAGTCAGTTATTTAATTTGTACGAGGTTATAAACATAAATATGTTCCTAAGAAGCTCGCTGTCTCCGACTTCTTCTAAGTCCCTGAAAATTGAGTAACAACTTCGTCTCTTAAATCAAGCAATATCATTCTAATGATCATTGGGGATATTAACATTACAAAAATTTTGCTGTTAGGAGGAGGAAGGCTTACAATGTTGTCACTTGTGTTGGTTACTTCTGAAACTGATGATTCTCCTGACACCAAATTTCCTTTTACTGAGTTGTCTGCTGAATCATGAAACATGGGAGTCTTCGTTAGATTTCAAATCCAAAAGCAATCAAGAATAACGTTATACATAACCAACCAAATGTCATCAAATCTGAAATTTCTTTTCACTTATGAGAAACAGGGACTATGGGAATCATTCATGGATCATGGTTAATGGATGCCTCGTATGTTTATGTTTCGAACAGATGAACTTAGATGCTAATGAGCCAAATACCATAAGTCGACAACTGAAGTAGCATTGAAAACAGAATTAAGAAGTTTGCAACACTTTACCAGCTGGAGTAATCAATTTAGTAGGCAGCTTTTTGTTCTGCTGCTTTGTTGTAGCTTTCTTCTTTTGGGCATTATTAGCCTTTGCATGTTGTGCAAGAGTAATTTCAGGAACGCTGCAGAAAGCAAAGTACATCATTACAGATGACAACAGAAAAGAGCAACCAGAGAAAGCCGGTTGACTGTAACTCACCAATTCCGCGAACCATAAGATTCTGTCTCCTTTCCCATTATTTCCTGAATAACAAGAAGCCAAACATTAATGTTAACACTATTGTACCTGTGCCAAGTTCATTTTGGATTCCACCAAGTTACTAATTGAATGATGAGTTTTGCATAAAGCATTCCATTTACCTGTTGTCCCAAGGATTCATGGCTCAGTGTCTCCCAGCTCTCGCTGTTCAAGCAAACTAATTCAACATCCCCATTGTCAAAAGCAATCTGAAACAAAGCAAACACAGAAGCCCGTGACGTATATTAGAGCAGGAAAAAGGCAGAGAGTTGGGGCAAATGGATTAACAGTCATCACGGAAAAACAGAATCACATGGGCTTAGAAGCATACCTTGTGAGAGTTGCTTTTAGAATTAAATTTCTCAACAGTGCCCGGATAGAAACTGGCAAAAAAGACCCCAAAAGAAATTACGAAAAACGCCAGTGCATATTTGGTCGACTATCTATAAGAAAAATTCTACCATCCATCAGTGGGGGAGAGTAATTTTATCCGCTGTCCAATGATTGCCTCGCCGTGGTTGCTGATATCCTGTGACAATCATTTTCTGGTATCACAGGAAGATAAGGATAGTTATATAAAGATCTAACATATACTTATGAGTTTACCTTTAAAGCAGACACTACCCCGGAATGTTTGGAAGATGCCACATTATCGCTGGAACTTGCTAAAACAATCTCCTTTGAACAAGTACTATGTCTTTCTAGCTTCTTAATAGGAACTTCCGACTCAACTGTTCTCAAAGATAAGGAATTTCGAGAAATATGTTCTGCCCCCTCTACTGTTTTACACTTTTTTGCTCTGGAAGTAGTACTTTTTTCAGGCAATCCCAAATGTGTTCGCTTCCTGCTACACCTTGTGTTGTTTTTGCTGGCTTCGGTTGAACCAGCCAGTGAGGTTTGGATTTGATTGCCCAACAATGAAGGCAACCCTCTATCCTCCAAAACAACTGCTGGGATATCTTCTTGACATCTCTGATCATGCACGGAAAGAGTTCACGTTGGCAGAAACAGGATCAGGAAAAGGAAAGCTTACATAGCATAAAAATAATATAAGTAAGTAAAATGGTAAAAGGACAGTAAATGTAACGTGGATATACCGGGGAGATCTGTGATTGGAATATATGAACTACTTTTTTCATGAAACTTTGTTCCAAAGCACTTCGAGTATGAGACTTATCCTTTTTCTGCAGAGTGCATTCCCGGAAATCAAAAAAAATGTTAGTTAACATCACAAGTTGAGCAATGTTCACGCAATGCAGGACTTGCCTGGTTATCGGACATGCTAGTGAGGCTTAATTTGTACAACGATGATGGTAGCAAAATTGACCGTGGAGCTTGTGGGGAAGTGACGGCATTACATTTTAATGTGTTTACAGCTGAGTAACCAATATCTGCCAGAATATGTAGCCTCTGCAGTTCAAATCATAATAAATTTAGGCCTACGAATGGTAAAGAAGCATCTATGTTATTCAGTGCTATCATGCCACACTTACAGGAGTTCTACAAGCATTAACAGCATCCTCAGCTCTCTTAATTGCACGCAAGATACATAACAAGAAAGGGACCGTTTCCTTGTTACTAAGTAGCACCTGTAATACCGACAATAGAGGGCTGCCAAAGGGAAGAAGTAAGAACAAAAATTCATATAGAAACCAATTACCAACAATAATAGGAACTTAGAAATTACCTACAAAACCGAGCATAGACATGCTCATCCCTGCAGTCTTCTGAAGGGAACATCGGGTCATGTGCAAGAACATGGATCAGGAACACTATCATGTACGGTGGACAATCAGTGAGCGATTCCCCTTGATCTAAATCCCGACATGCCCGAGCTTCTTTTGTAGCATTTCTGATGAATCCATTGATGTATCTAAGCGACTGAACAAGTGAACAAAAAGACAAGAAAAGTCTCAGAGACCCTAAAGGGTTAAAACAACCAAAATAATCCTTCTTAGAGTGGGGACAGAGGAGTATAAGCAAGTTACATCATCTTGCAGATCTCTGCATGGACCAGACACGGAAAATGAAAAAGCACAGGCATATCTACTGGGTATCATATTTTCCGTCAATAGCTTGTGCAATTTGGTGAGAAAGGTTTTGGTAATAAAGGCGTTGGAATCCTGGCAGAAGATAAACGTAAACGGTCAGAAAGACAATCAAGTGCACTGTAAACTCACCATATAAATCCAACTTCCGTAGTACAAGAGACCAAAAGAAGCAATTATAAGCCAGACTGTCATCACTGCCATTACATGGTTGAAATACTAAAAACATCCTTTTCTTCAAGAATAAAATAACATAAGCCAAAGCCAATTCTACTAGAGCAAGTTATGGATATATCCTATATGCAAGGATATATACTCATAATTCACAAATGCAGGATGCAGTACGTGACTACTGTAACAGTTGACTCATAACTTGCCATCACTTAAACAAAAAAAACTTGAAAACAAGCACTTAAAATTATCCAGTTAACATAATATTCAAGAATAATTTTAAATTTGTTTGGTTGTCATGCAAGATGGAAGTCACTTTACCTTTCCCATCAAGATCGTAAGACGAAAAAGTTCCGGAGAAATATGAAGGTCCCATTTCCTTGAAAGTAATAGAACAGCTTTAGCAGCAGCCAGTCTAACATTGGCCCCTGTGTCATCGCTACAAATTTAAAGAGCAAATAAGTATTTTAGATCATATGAGAAGTCAACGCGGATCCGGAATGTGCTTAGAGAAAACTGATAATGGAATCGTGAAAACTCATAAAACATGCTGCTTCGTGTTAAAAGCCCGTATGACATCATTGATTTGCATAACAATCCAAAAGAACATACCATGATCTGATGCCATCGAATCCTTGTGATTTTAATGTTTTCTTCAAAACCTTTAACAACTCATCGATTTTCCTTACGACTTGACCATGACGGGGCAAGAAACTTTTCACGAGTGTTTTGAGCCCATATATCTGCCAAAGAAAACAAGTAAAAACTGAACATACATCATCCTCGCGAATTTTGAGAACTTCGTTGCAGTTATCCCAAATCAAAAAACTTAAAATCTCAAGGCTAACACTCCAATCCTTGTCTAGCTAATAAAGGAATCATTCTTAACGATAATGTCATTCACATGTATTTCTTTCTGCCGCAGCCTTATTCCTAAAAAAATTTGCAATAAAGCATGAAAATGCTTAACTTCATCCCAGGTACTCGTAACCGGAACATATTGAGCAGAAGCCGGCTCATTTATTTCACTTTGTAATTACATGTTAAAGACTTAAACTTTCTCGGAAGTCAATAAACGTAAAGCAAAAATGATTTTTTTCTCCAGCACTTGCCTTAATCTTGCAAGAGTTACAACAACCAGAAGACTGATCACAAGGAGGCTGCTTGTCAGATGGTTCCGCCTATGAACATTACCATTAACAATTAGGAAAACATAACAAAATAATGAACTAGCTGGATATATCCATAGCACTTTCGAAGAATAGCTCCTCTCGCCACTTACTTGAAAGACCTGGTATACGTAGCTACTGATATCTTCATATATGTTGTCAAATGCCAAAACAGAATATTGCCCAACACACGCCAAAGATTGCAAAATTGTTGGAATGTTCCGTCCCCCCAGCAAAGAATCTATGAGCATCTGAGCAAAAGGAGAGCAAAACAATCAATGGCAACACTCAACATACGCTATAAAGAAAAACTTCACTAATTAAAAGGGAGTATAGTGAAAGATATGTGCATAGAACAGACTGTCTAATATATCAAAGCGATGCTCCCTACAACCGCTGTCACATCATCACTTAAAATTCCACTTACGCGAAGAGTTAGGCTCCGGAGAACATAAAGCAGAATTAAGTTATACACTACGGATCTTACCAAAGCTAGTTACACAACATTTACATAAATGCCTTCAATCTAGGAAATCCATATGTATAAGAAATTAACACAAATTCAGGTTGCGGAAAACAAATCACCTCGCATAATTCGGAAAAGACAGAATTGTCAGATGATCCAGCCAATGAAGCAATGGCAGAAACAGCATATTTTGCCTGAGAACGAGTGCCCTCCAGACACAACTTCTCCAAAACAGGGTAATAGCCACTGCAAAGGCAAACCAATGTCTAAAGTATTTCCAGATCTCACTAATCCATAAAGAAGGATATTAGTTGTATAGGTATGCTAACTTACATAAGCCATATTTAAGAGAGAATAATATCAAAAACGAACTTAAAGCATCTAATAAAATGTAACTACTGTTTTAAAAATAGACTGTATATCGTGCCTGTATCTAAAAGTTTGTATTAAGAATCTTTAGAGCATCTTGTCGAGTAATAATCTTCTTTAATTATATTTTTCCATCAAAGAGCTTCTATAGTTCTATTAGTTATAAGAGGAGGAGTACACTATCAGATTACAGAGTAAACAACAGGCAGAACAGTTAAGCCTAACAGCTAGCTACGTTTATATTATATAACAGCACGACATATTTGCAATGTGGGAGTAAATGGAACGGTAATGACCGGATTTCAGAGAGTAAACTTGCGCTACAAAGACGGTCTGTAAATTCTTTACTTTGATCAAACAATTAGTTAATATGTTAACAGATTTCACTAGCAACACTACATGTCCTCCAACTGGATGAGCATTTTCATAACATATCATAAAGCAGTACAGCAAGAAAGGAGCTCTAGCATTCCAGATTGTGTACTCTGACTACCAGGTCACAGTAATATAAAAGAATGCTACATAATAATGATAACTTGACCTAAATTTCCATTGGAAATCAAATAGTGCTTGAGAGATTACCCAAAGTTGACAGAAATATAAGGAGCTGCCTTTGATAAAGCTTCAGTTAGCTCGTCAGCAACTGAATCATTCTCCTCTAACAGCTTCAGAAACGGCTTTTCTGAACCTCTCAGGTACGAAGGGAACATGTTGAGGATAACCTATTTTAGGAAATCATTAACTGTGCTTCATTTTCATATTCGAAGTCGATGTAAGCATAATAATAATGTATACTTAAGAACGCCGATATACCTAAAAGAAGTTGTTTTTTTATGGAAAAAACAAAATTAATAATGGAACACCTAAAATGAACCAAGGACCGATATCGACTGGAACAATAAAAACTTAAATGTAAGGATAATAATTTGAGGAGGCCAGCATTATCCCAACATTTGTTCTTACCAGAAGAAGTTTGATGGAAGGAGCCTTAGACTGCGTGTTAACAGAGGTGCTACTACAAAGCTGATTCAGTAGATACTGGACATGCTCTGAGCTAAATATAGTAGGCGAGCATTTTGTAGAAAGTATGCGCAGGAAGTCGAAAAGATGATGTTTAGCACCAATCGTCTCGAGAAACTTCTCCTGAAAAATAAAAATAAGGAACAATGAGAAAATTTTAACCTCTATGTAGTGAAGTTGAATAAATCCACAAAGCACATCTGAATACCAGTACATTTCCTGTAAATACGCTTGCTGATACTAAAATAATGTATCATAGAATTTGTCAAGAATGGAAAAAGAGTACAATAATCATGATACTGTAGATGTTTCAAAGAAAAAGAGAAAACCTTATGAATTGTGAAGACACTATACATATATTACACATTAATAAATAATCCATCTGATGCTCAGAGAAGTTTGGACTTACTCTAATAGTCTGGGATTTTGTGAATGTCAGTTCATCCAGCAGTAGAGTTAAGGCATCAAAAATTGATGTGTCTCTCATTTGGTCTAATTTGTGAAAGAGTTCTTCTGCCTTGGAGGCATCTGGAAAGCAAGCTGAAAGCTTTACAAAATAGCTCTTTTGTTTTCTTTGCACTTCTTCTGCATTGTGATCCTGAAGCAAGCATCAGATTAAAATAATTTAATGAGTAATGTAAAGTTTGCGAAGCCCTCATTATCTGTGAGCACCAAGACTTGAGAGAAATGCAAATAAGACCTTGGCTTCTCCCCACAGGGTCAGACAATGCCGCAATTCACTTTGCAACCTGGAAACATACTAAGTTCACTTAGCAAGAAAGCCTTTTAACCTATGTTTGATGGTGAATTATTATGTCTACCTTCTTTTCTGAGATAAAATTGAATTGAGTGACTTCAAATGAATATGGTTCATAACGGCAAAACATTGGATCCAGTGCTGCATCCTCTCCTCAACTGGAAGATGGCGAGGAAAAAGATCATCGGAGAGCACAAGTTCCATATTTTGGGACCTAAGTTATTCACAGAACTATATTAGTTTGTCAGAAATATTTAAGATAAAAAAAACAGTTCAAGGATAGTTAGTAAATTATGTTACCATGATTCTTTACAATCTTTATCGCAGCAAAGCAGTAAGATTTTGCATGGGATTTGCTCAAAATGATCATTTATTGTCATGTATCCTTCTGCACACTTGTCACAATAATCTTGATATACTTCTGTCAGCTTCTGCAGAGCCTTCTTCCTAACAGATAACTTTTTCAAACAAAAGCACAATATGAAATAAGGTGGTGAGTAATCTGGAAAAAGAATAGCCCCTCTGTAACGCCTCATATACTGAAACGTAGAGTACCTTCTTATCCCGAAGTCTCTCAGTGGCTTCAGAAATCAGATTCAAAGGAACGTACTTCATATTAAACTTCATGATATCACAAGCAACTACCAAAGCCTGTGTTCTAACCCTATCATCAAAATCTAATAGGCGTTCTTGGATGGCAGCTGAGACATAAAAAAAACAATAAAGCACACCATAGATTATTAGAAGATAGGCAGAAATGACAAACCAAGGCAAAAAAAAGGGAAAACACTTTAGGAATATTACTGAGAACTCCCGATGCTTTGTTTCCAGATGGATTCGCCAAGTAACACTGTTTGCCACACTTCAATGCAGCCATTCTGGCTTCTGCAGATTTATCTGAGAATCTTTTCAAGAACTCTGCAAAAAGATCTCGATATATCTCTCCGAAACAGTGCTTAGGCTGTGCAAAAATCCTTCCAGCTAAGTTGAGGGCTTTTATTCGCACATCGACCTGATCAGTCTGCAGACAGAGAAAATAACAACCCTGGTGAACAGCCAAAAATACAAACCGTAATATAAACACTAATTTAAAACAAAGCAGTCTATACCTTACTAACTAACACAATTTCATAGAAAAATTAGATCATACGTTTATTTAGACGCAAGTGTGTAATAAATACCAGTAGTTCTTGGGTCAAGTTCGGGATAACTGCTAGCAGTATTTGGGGAGCATTTAAGGAGATCAGAAATATGATTTCGTGATAAGAATCTTTGAGATTGGTCTGGATGGAATCTTTCTCCATAAAACAGGATGTTAAAAAGCTGCAAATCAACGGCTCAAGCGTCTCGGTACAGTTTTCAATGAGAGAACTGGCAAGGTTATTAGCACCAGGAGTTGCATCCTGTAAGCACACGAGAGTAAGAATATCATCTGATAATTTGGCAAGTCATAAACAACAAAGAATTAATCTCCGTACATTCCTACCTTTCCATCCTTCAAAAGATTTTCCAGAATAACCTCGACAAGCGACGAACTTGACTCTTCTTTCAGAATATCAATCGTTATAGTTAAAATGTCTTTAAATACACTTTGTTGTGCTTGCTGCGTGTTACCCTTTCGCTGCTGCGTTTTAGCATTTTTCTGATGACTTAAATTTTGTTGATGGTGCTCTCTGCAAAGAGAAGAAGGGAAACACGACCTTGTTAAATGTTAATGCAGTTCATTATTACCAATAAAATATCAGAGTAGCCGTGAAAGTACAACATAAATTGCTTCATCTCTTACCTTACAACAGAGAAAAACATGTTGAACATCTCGTGAACTAAATCATGGCAGTCCACGTCCAGCATTAGCAGACAACATTTACATCGAGAAACTGTCTCCAAGATTTTTGCCCTTCTTGAGAAATAAGGGCTCACAGTATCAGATAGCTCGGAAAACTCAGCAAGAAAGAGATTGAAGATATCCTGAAATTTGGGAATATGTAAGTATCTACTCACACAAGCTGAGAATCGACTTGAAGAAGAAAACAACAGAAACATGTTCATACCCTGAGGTACTTGTCTTCAAAAGGTGGCTCGGGTGCTAGAATCCGGAAAATCTCGCTGACACAGACAGTGACTAAAAGACTCACGTCATTATCGCGGTTTTTAAGAAGGTCGTGCTTTATAATGGAGTTCTTCAGAGGTCTTAGCTCAGCTTCAAGCAGTTTCAGAGCTTTTTTCTTGTTCACAGTTTCGGTGACTAAAGGCTGCTCGATTTGTGAAAGAGTAGTAGCAGCTTCCTGCAAAGTTATAAAAATAGGTGTAAGCAAACAAACTCCTGCAAAATAGCATATGATCGAAAGTGGCAATGAACATAAATCGTCCCCATATACTATCTTCGGATCTGATCAGAATATATTTGATATCGTATCACCGGAAATAACACTCAAGCCACCGTCAGATCAGCTATTAGCTTACAAACCCAAAATCGTTTTCAAATGAGCAAAGCAGTTACCGCAAAACCCTTGAGATACAAGGCAAATCGAAAGAGGGGTAAAAGAAACCCATCACGCCCAGTCACAAACCCACTCAAATTCAAGTCGGATTTCCGACGAATCGAGATGTTTCGGAGTAAGAACGAGTTTTCAACAGTGAAGAAATCAAACCCAAAATCGAGTAGATTATAAAACAAACCCAGTTCTTATTTTCAAGTTGGGAAATATATTTCATCGGAATCAAAAACTTACCCGTAGTGACTTCACCAGAGAAGCCTTGTTCGGACGAGATAACTGAAGCAAGCGAGAACCCAGTTCGGAAACAATCTGCGTCGGAGTTTTCTCCATTCCGTACACCGGTAGATGAAATCGAAATCAAAACGGAGAAGAAAACCCCTAAGATACGACTGCGGAGAGAGAGGCGATCTGAATCCAACGGTGTGTCTGCGAGGAAAACGGAGCAAGGAAGGAGGGAGCTTTGGGCGGGAGGGACCCTTTTTCCCTCTCTTTTTTTTTTTTTTTTAATCTCTGAGTGTCGTCACTGCCCCCATTGGAGATTGTACTGAGGAAGGTGACAACTAACTGTAAAAGAACGAACAAATTATCTACATGGGCCTACTGGCCCAATTATCATCGAATGAAGAAAGTTACGAGAAAAAAGTTCATTTAAATATTTAATATAGATGAAAATTGATAAAATGCACTGAGTTGTGTGGAAAAGGAAAGTTGACTTACCCTTCGTAGTTCGTACAGCATGGAAATACAATTTCGTGGTATTTTTAATTCTTTTTTTCCTTTGTGACCGATATTTTTTTACTTGTATTTTGGAATGAATTGAATAATCAGATAAAAGAATTTAATAGTGAAAAGAGTGTTTTCTGTAGGTGATTATGATTTTGTTCATTAGTTGATTTCATAGAGTTATTATTATTATTATTGGTTGTTGCAGATCAAATTCTACTCACTAATTGGTGTTGTAGTAAGCAAAAAGACAACACCACCCATGTGCTTGATACAATCACACACACACTAAGTGGCAAAACACACTTGTATCTATACCATAATGATCATTTGAGCATTTTCTGTCTCCATTTCATTTCTGGATCAATGTTCAATAATTGAAATCCATATAAGGAATAACAATAATGGTGGTTATATATTAAGAGGACGAGTTTCTCTAAGTAGATGCTTTTTGACTTTTGAAGATTTCTCCACTATTTCTCGAGTGGGTTTTCTCGTTTGCTCGTGAAAGTTTGGTTTATGTATGTGTCACGAAATCAATGAGTAAATGTAAGTTAAAGACCTGCTCTCTCTATAATAGAGAGGAAAAATGAAAATAAACTGATAAGCAAATATAGATATCTTGATGTGTATATATTAATTACTATCATCATGCATGGCTCAGGTAAAATTTCGAAAATAAACAGCGTATAAATGAATTGTTATACTTTTTTTTGGCCTAATCTAATGTTATGCTGAAAAAAATGATTGGCACTGGCGATTGCTAAAATTCAATATTGATTTTTAATCTTAGATTGAAAATGCCTACTTGCCTTACATTTCACCCTTGTAAGTTTGTAGCTACAGATCTAAATTAGCATTCATTGCCTACACCATGTAAAGGGAAACCAAAACTTGCTGCCTACTTCATTCAAGATCTTGGATCTTTCATTTTTCTTGAAGTTATTATTTTGATAATGTGTTTTTATTTATTTATTAATTTCCCCTATCTTATTGTTCACATAAAGTGAGACCATCAGAATATCAGATGGTTTTGACTTTCTCGTGATTTAACTAATTCAGTCAAAAACTCAATATTAAGTATGGTCGTTTGCATGAACGATACATGTTACAATCGCTTTCGTGTATTATACAAATATTTATGCATTTTGCTTGTGATACTGTTAAGAGTTTTATAAATAATTTATGACGATCTATTATATCGCTAAATAGCGTCGCTATTTTTCTAAAAAAAAAAGATTTGGCTGCCAAACCTATTTTTTTTTATCTTGAGAGAAAAATTAAGATCCTAGTAAAGTGTAAAGGCTCTTTTTTTTTGTTGGTGAAAGTAAAGTTTGAAGACTATTTCTGCTTACAAGAACAAAATTATAATAGAACTTGGTCCATCATTTTTTATATAACTTTTAACCAAAAAAACGTTGGTGGTTTTTGCATTTAGTTCCAAATTCAGTTTCTTGTTTATATATATGAACTGTAAAATAAATGTGGACTATATCTAACGTCCAACTTGTAATTAACAAAACAAAACGTTCAACTTTAATAGAACAAAAACATATAATTTGTAAGTTATAACCAAAAAAAATATTTCCATAACCAATAACAAAAACAGACAGTAGCAGTAAGATGTCAGCGTCATGAGAAAAGTATGTTCATCGGACGGCAGTGATCTTCCCGTACCCTTGGAAATATGGGACAAATACCACAAAACAAACATATTTTAACAATAAAAAAAATTGCGGCAAAAGCAAAATGTTTTCGATTATAAACGAATAAAAAAATTATTACAATTATTCGGGTTCAAAGTTCAAACCTCACATTATAACATTGTGGAAAAAAATTAATATGAAAACTGAAAAATTGTTACCAAGAGATAAGATGCAATTGAGTTATGTAAAGGGAAAGTTGACTGAACCCTTTCTACAACATGGAAATACAATTTCGTGGTATTTTTGACTCTTTTAATTATTAAATTGAATAATTAAAATAGAGGAATTTAATAGTGAAAAGAGTGTTTTTTGTTGGAAAATATATTTCTTATATATAATAAATGGAATCCTACGGAAGAGCAAAACATTATTTTCATGGCATAAGAGAGAGAGAGACAGAGAGAGAGAGAGGGAGAGAGACGTTTGAGATTGATGAACAGAAGAAGAGAATTCGAAACAAATCACATGGAACAAGAGCTCACTGCTACCGTTACCTTCTCTTAGTTTTCACTTTCATTAGGGTTTTCACTCCTTCTTCTTCTTTCTCTCTATTTAGCTGCGCAGCTTTCGCTCTCTCGATCTCTCCCTCTTTCTCACGGATTCTCTTCTTAAAACTCGTTTAACTTTTTGTGGGTTTTTGTCATTTTGCGATCTGATTCCGAAATTCGTTGAATTTTTTGGGGGTGAGAGATGGAAGAGGGAAGTATGTTCAGATCTCTGTTAGCGATTCTTCAGTGGTGGGGTTTCAACGTTACCGTCATCATCATGAACAAATGGATCTTCCAGGTATCTTTTACCCTCACTTTCCTTACGATTCCTTTGATTAGGTTTTAGCTAATTTGTAATTTCCCCTCTTTTCCTTGTAATCTATCTTCTATCGATCTGATCTGTCTTGTTATTCTAATATCGTGATGTGGAATTTGCAATGTTTGACGTTTTGATTTGAGATTACAATTTGATTTGTTTTGTTTCTTAGACGAGTCTAATCTGCGGTTTCAGCTTCATAGACTGATGATATATAGTGTTTTGAAAATTTATGCAGAAACTGGATTTCAAGTTTCCACTATCGGTTTCATGTGTTCACTTCATATGTTCATCGATCGGAGCGTACATTGTTATCAAAATCCTGAAGCTTAAACCGTTGATCGTGGTTGATCCAGAGGATCGGTGGAGGAGGATTTTCCCAATGTCGTTCGTGTTCTGTATCAACATAGTGTTGGGAAATGTCAGCCTTCGATACATCCCGGTTTCGTTTATGCAGACGATCAAATCCTTCACTCCAGCTACTACAGGTTAGGGTTTTGAGATTGAGATTCTGAAATTTGTAATCTTTCTCTTGTCTGTTCTTTGGAGATGCTGATTGTTTCCTATGTATATATATGTTTGAGCAGTTGTGTTACAGTGGCTGGTATGGAGGAAATACTTCGACTGGCGTATTTGGGCGTCTCTTGTGCCCATTGTTGGAGGAATTCTTCTGACCTCTGTTACAGAGCTTAGTTTCAACATGTTTGGATTCTGTGCTGCCCTGTTTGGATGCTTAGCTACTTCCACAAAGACCATTCTAGCCGAATCTCTCCTCCATGGTTACAAGTTTGACAGGTCAGTTATTTGCTTTGACAGTATTCAGTATGAAACTTTGATTTCCATGATCATGAAAACTGCAATTAGTTTCGAATATGCAATCATTTTGCTTGTATTGCACTAGAATAGTTGATCATGTGATGCCATCTTAGTCCAAATTCGAAAATGTACTCACTTGGATTTGGGGACTAGCCACAATGGTGATTGATGTATCTCTACTTCTTATCTAAGAGGCAATATCATCACTTTTGAGAAGTAAACCAATGGATATCCCATCTGCATAGAAGAAAGTTTTGATTTTTTCGTGTTTTTCTTTATGTAGCATAAACACAGTATACTACATGGCGCCTTTCGCCACGATGATTCTCGGGATACCGGCGTTACTACTGGAAGGCAACGGAATATTGAGTTGGTTTGAAGCACACCCGTCTCCCTGGTCAGCCCTCATCATTATCTTCAGTTCCGGTGTGTTGGCCTTCTGTCTCAACTTCTCCATCTTCTATGTCATCCACTCCACAACCGCAGTCACATTCAACGTAGCTGGAAACCTCAAGGTAACAAAGACGAATCCTAAACCCCATCATAACTTATTATATTCTTTTCGCATTGCTCTGGATGATACAGACCAACAAATGATAACAAACGTATTCATGGTTCATATTGTGTTTGCAGGTTGCGGTGGCTGTAATGGTGTCATGGTTGATATTCCGTAACCCGATATCGTATATGAATGCTGTTGGATGTGGGATCACGCTTGTGGGCTGCACGTTTTATGGATACGTGAGGCATATGCTTTCGCAGCAGGCGCCGGGAACTCCTAGGACTCCTCGTACCCCGAGAAACAAGATGGAGTTACTTCCTCTTGTTAATAACGATAAACTCGAAGGCAAAGTCTGATCTCGATTCAGTATCCACCAATGCACAAGAGAAAGCCATTTTACACAAGGGGTGTTGAATTTTTACTAAGTATATGCATTTTACTCAAAAAAAAACCTCAATAGAGAAAAGTAACATTTTGTTTCGTCGTTTTGTTTTGTGCTCATAGAAGAGAGATAATGTTTCCCTACTATTTATATATCTCTGTGATATGTAGAATCTTTAATTTATATAATACATTTTCAGAAACCCGAAGGAAAGAAAAGTACATCAATTGTTGTTTTCTCTGTATATATAAAGATGAAGAAACTATGCCGTAACCCGTAAGGGTCATTGCTGAGCAAACCTGTTTAAAACTCTAAAACTCAAGTGTGGAGCTTTTCTAATACTCTAATTTCTATACAACTGAAACTGGTTTATTATTCGTTTCTTCTATATGTGCTGTGTTGACCCAAGAATGCAATCTCTTCCGAGGATAGATCCATTGACAGATAATGTCGACCTTCTCTTGACCTGAAACGAGAGAAATGGAGATTAGGAGAGAAATCAATCATACTCAAAGACTATGGTGAAACCAGTTGGTAGACTGACCTTCGCCGTCTGCTCGTCTCCATGGCTCCAGATAAGTTAGAGGGACCTGCTCTTGAAATCTGCTCTATGAATGAAGCATATTCATGGAAAGCTCTTCCTTTCAATGATCTTAGAGGGACTACTGACTCTAATATGCCGGAAAGCTGTAACATTCGCTCACTGCATTCGAACAAAAAAACAGCAGCTCAATAATGAAAGAGAGAGAGAACAGTGGAAATTTTACGGAAGATGAGTGCGTCAGCAAGAAAATTGCAACTGCAACAAAAAAAGCCAGTGAAAGTGATGAAGTAGTAGTCATTTATAGCTCAAATACGTTGAGAGGATAATATTTACCATTTTAATACGTCTATGTGCGTTTCTGGTTTCATATCCAAGCAGCTTCCACTTCTCGTCGATGTGTAATCCTGCTTTGTCTCGTCTACTACCAAATCTCTTCCTGGTACCATCGTGGCTGATGAACTAGGGACGGATTCCGTTGTAGCAATTTGGTTTTTGAAAAAGCTAAACCCATGCTGTGCCACAGTGGAAGTCATCTGTTCAAGCACATGAGGTAGACCAGACGTGTCCAGTTCTCCAGAGGTGTTCATCATTTGCTCCGTAGCAACCTAGAGAAGTAGATTCCACAAGTTAAAAATGTATGAGCTAACAACAGTGAAAAAGAGTCTAGAAAGAGAGGAAGCTGAAGTGTTAATGTAATACTCACAAACTTCAGGCATCTAGAATGCGTCAGGTCAGCTTCTGAAATTAGGTTGGTTATCTGATGAGTGATGTCTAGAACTTGTGGAGCTTCTACAGGTTCTGAATCCATGTATGGCTTCAGATCCGCATGACTCGAACAGAGTTTTTTCCATGATTCTTGCACCGTATATCTTGAGGTATCAAGCTTCGACTTTTGAGCGGTCTTGAATGTCATACCAAAATCTATACGGCTGCATTCATCTGTTACTTGTTGCATCTTCTGGGAACTCCCTACGTACTCCTTAAAACAATCTTCCATCGTTGTCCCATCAGAAGATTCTGCAATGATCTCACATGTATTCTTTAAGCAATTAAAACTCTGAAATCTGTCTATGTATATCTCTTTTGGTGGGGAACTCTGTACGTCGTCTTCACTCATAGACATGTCTATTCTTCCATCAAAATGACCACAAGATACCGCTCTTGGCGACAGCTCAGCTTCACTATCCATTAAAGTTTCTGGAACATATGAAGATTCTGGTACACGTGATACATCAACTGACTGGGACATCTCATTCATGCAAGAGACATTTGATGTCTCACACTGATAGCAACTTGTTTCCAATATTTCTGCTCTGGAATGAACTGAAGGATCTGCTGCTAATGGGATTGTATCCTTTTGCGTATCTGCACAATACGAGGACAACATACCATTTTCTTGGAGGACAAAACCGTCGTCCTTCTGATGTCTTGAAACTGAAACTCGTATGTCACTAAGAGGCTCATCTTCTGAATCAGAGGACATCACGACATTGAGCTTCCTCCTTCTGTTTGGCCGAGAGAGAGAGTGTGGTTGGTAGGAAGTGTTGCTAAGTTCAAACGGAATACTTAAGACGTCTTCTATTTCATCACAATCCTCAAAACAAGTGTTCTGCCTCAACATGGCTGCTTTTTTGGCTTCTATGCTGTTTTTTTCTGTGCCCCGCCTCCACAAACTATTAAGCATATTTTCGTTTTCAACCTCTTCAACAAATACTTCAACTGTGTTAACATTTTCCTCCGCCATAAATAATGATTTCGCAATCTCACTCTCCACAAACTGAGATAATTGAGAAGGAAACTCCCGAGCAATTATCTTGGGAAGCAGAACGTGACCAGCCTCATGATCAAAGCGATCTGGATCACCCGTGTTATTCGCCTTTCTGGCTGGAAATGGGAATTTAAAATGTAACGAGATCAAACTTCAAAACATTATAAATAGCTGAACATATTATCACCTAGTCTCTAATAAATGAACCTATGGAGAGACTAATATAATTTTTTGAATGTACCTCGTTTGGATTTACTCTGAAACCAAAATTGTAATTGCATAATCGCTTTCCGTATATCACCACCAGTAAAGCTGGTCAACTGCTCTAGTGAACCAGGATTAACTTTAACCTTCTCGGCTGCACAAACCTGTGAAACAACAACTGTTAGAAGAATAGTTTTCTTTACAAGAATCCAATTAACAATCCAAGTTTACGACGCATCAGAATATATACCGAAGAAAGGTGGCTAAACAGCTCTTGTGTTGATGGCAAAGAAAAGCATATTTCTATCCTCTTCAAGTTGTCTGGTAAACCATGATTCTTGTCTGTACATATCCATGTAATACAGATGCCATCAGTAGATTAATTAAAATATACAACAAGTGAGAAAAGAAAAAAAGAGTATATTGGGCGAACAGTACCATTGGCAGTCAATACCACAGGCCCTTTTGCTCTTTCAGCAATCTGCTGGATAGCAGATACGAGACCACGATCTTCAGCAAAGCAAATATCTACATCCTCAAAAAGAATTAAAGGCTTCACGTTAGCTCTGTCATTCTGGATATGTAATACAGGCGTCACTTCAATCACATCCTCTACCCCATTGCCATCAGCACAGGAATTGAAAAGAGGGTCCAAGGACCTGACGAAAGAAATTATGTGAGTATAAACACACTATCCTTGAGTTTGCATGCACCGACAGAAAAAAAAGAAAATATCAGATTCAAACATTCATAACTGTTGCCACTCTCTGTACCTTTGCAGGCTATATGACTTGAGAGCCTCCCCAAATTTTTGCCTAACAACTGTTCCACTTCGGCATTCTGATGCATTCGACTATAGAAAAGAAAAGTCATCAGAGACACTCATTTTCACATTAGCGAGAGATTATTTGCATAAGTAAATAACTTCATGCCAGAAGAGGAAAAATGGTCCTCTTGCAGGATAAAAATATTTCAGATACATTTAGTGGAAACATTCATACCTCAAGGATTTTAAATCCTTGCTCCTTAGCGCATGCATGAACAGCTGCAGATTTCCCACTCTGCAACACATCCACAATCATACTCACAAATATAAGAGTCTCATTTATGAAACTCAGAAAGAAATGTAGAAGTAAAAATTGACAGTTAGTGGCAGAATATCTTATCACACACCCCAACTGGACCAACGATTAAGAGAACATTTTTCAGGCAGTCTTCAGCACCATTATTATCCGAGTCAGAATCACTTTCAGAACAGTTGTAATCAGCATCTTGCGATTTCTCTTCATCACTACTCAAAAAGTCTTTGCTTGGCTGAAAGCCTCTCTCGCGCCATTGGCACAGCCATTCATTCATCAGTTTTACAGATTCAGTATTACCACATACCTGCAAGAACTCGGGTAAGAAAATATGAGACTTGTGTTTGCTGCTTTTCTTAAACCATATCATCCCAGGAGATATAAACATGCATATTCCAGTATAAAGGCAGTATGTTCAAATGGTCTAACCTCCGAGGCTCTTCGTGGCTGGTACTTATCTACCCATAAGTTATTACGATGCATGCCACTGCAATTTATTATTGCATAGATTAGAAACTAAAGGTCAAACATATGTTCTGCTAGTGATATCAAACGACAAAATTCCCACCTTTCTCGACATGATAAGCTTTGCAGTTCATGAGTAATGTCTGCTGCACCACCAGCATGATCAGATAACTCAACTGCTTCATGAACTCCATAACCCTAGAAAGAATGCAGGAAAGGACCCTTTGTCATGAATGGTTCCAAGAAACAAAACTATCAAAGACCAAAAGGGAAAGTTTCAGCTTATTACCGTTTCTGCTCCATCAAGGTACCCGCGTTTATCCTCCCGGTATGCCATTAAGACTACGGGAGATGCCTCTGCGATACTTTTTGATTGACTAGCACATTGTTCAGGCTCCTCGTCATCGATGACGCACACGCCAGGATGAGAAAGAGTCGGAACTTCATTTAGATCAAACTCCTTGGGTCGGGGTTTAAGGGAGTGGGGATTTCTTTGTCGATCAGGACTCAAAGTGGTTGATATTTGCTCACAGAAAGTCCAGTTCTTCCAATCAATGTTCCAATCATCATCCTAAGAAGAAGGTTTTGCTATTTAGATTGCTTTGTTACTAAACATAATCGAGGAAGTTACCCAAAATGTATAAGGCATACCTGAAACCTCTCAAATACATGGATAGGGCCGATGGTGACGGATGTATCTCTTGCTTGACCCTGACAACTACCATTTTCCGCTGCGGGTGCTTCTTGATTTCTTTTACCTCCTTTCCAAGACGAGAAAAACGGATGTACTTGCTTCCCAGCAGACATCCGCGAATCTTCCTGATCAAACAGAAACCAAATAGATGCCCAAACTTCAGACCCAATTTACATCAGGCCAAATTTTGTCAGAGTGTTTGAAGCTACTTCACATCTATTGCTTAATTACTAAAAATGATTTTCACTTACCTCAGCTCTTAATTTTGCTTCCAGACGCAAATTGGGAACTGGAGGTGAGACATTTGCAGCAAACGTTTGATCTTCACCAGCTACATTCCCGTTTTTAGTTGCACTTTTCTTAGGTGTTGTTTTACGAGGCGACTTTCCTTTAGCCATCTGCATCGGAAACAAAAAGCTTACATAATCTTCTCGAATGTAATCACCATTGTAGAGTCCTTACCTAAATACTTCTAGCTACCAAACGCAGCAGGACAAGCCTAGCAAGCTAAACACGGTAATCTATTTTATGGAAAATAATCGAACGAACCTTCTTGGAAGCTCCGTTCTTCGGAGTCCTCTGTTTTCTCGTCTTCTTCCCTTGACTGCTACAGAAATCTCCGTCTCCTCCTTCGCCTTCTTCCTTATCACCGGCATCGCACGATCGATCGCCATTGGGATCAATTACCTCCTCCGATTTATGCGGGACCAAAGTCGACTGAACCAACTTCCGGCGAACATTCCTCCGTGGAGTCTGATCCACTACGATCACCGTCGCAGCAATCCCGTCTCTCTCACCTGATTTGTCCATCGGGACAAATCGTCAATTATGTGTTTACGAACTTGAATTTCGAGAAATCAGAGTTCCGCGGTAGAATCTAGGGTTTTGGTGTGAATTTGGGGATCTTGGCAAGATAAAATTATAACGTTGAAGTTGAAGGTTAAAAAAAAAAACCGAAGCGTAAATAACACAGATGAAAAAAAGTTGATTTTATTTGGTTGAGAATTTGGAGGGAAGAGATTCTGTTTTCCTTTTTCCCGCTAAACTTGAAGACCGTGTTTGGATCAAAGTTTTTCCCGGCAGCTCTTTTAACACTGATAAACATTCTTCGCTTTTTAGCTCCCGGAAAAAAAAAAAAAAATGCAAGTGGGCTTTGAAGTGGGCCTCAATTCAGAACCTTAATTTACCGGATTACCCTAATCTCTGAACCGATATTTCATTTAGAGATAATAGACAATCCTTTTTCTTTTCCTTTTATCAATTAGACAAATACATAATCTTCTTCTTTTTTAATTGCTGAAGTTAGCATAATACTGTAAAAGATTCCTTTTACCCGTTAAACCGGTGAATTATGATTCTATGTTGTACTCGAACCGGTGGGGTCGAAATCAAACCGAACAGATAAGAAAGAGGGACAAATCCGTCATATTACCGTTGTCTTTTGTCTGCTACTCATTCAACTCTCAACTATTTCAAAAAGCTTTGAACTTTTTTCTCTCTCTCTCTCCTTGGAAGAGGAAGAAGAAAGACTTATAGTTCTTCAAAATCCCCAAAAAAATATACCTTTCATCTCTTTAACACACAACAGTAAAGTTTCGATAGTTCTTGTTTCTGAGCTTCTTCTTCTGTTGATCGTATTCTCTCCGCTGATATCAGCATTTTTCCAGAAGAGAGAGAGAGTGTGTGTGTGTGAGTGTGTAAAACCCTAACAAATTTTGAAATTCGTAAAAACCGTAGCAATCATAACCGGTGAATCGAAATGAAGAACCCAGAAACACCTTTACTTCTGTTTCTGATTCTAGCTTCGAGCTTATCTTCAATGGCGACTGCAAAATCAACAATAGAGCCCTGCTCCACTAGCGACACTTGTAACTCGTTGCTCGGGTACACGCTCTACGCCGATCTCAAGGTCACAGAAGTCGCATCCCTCTTCCAAGTTGACCCAATCTCCATACTCCTCTCCAACTCCATCGATATCTCTTACCCAGACGTCGAGAACCATGTCCTCCCCGAAAAACTCTTCCTCAAAATCCCAATCACTTGCTCCTGTGTCGACGGAATCAGGAAATCGCTATCCACCCACTACAAAACCCGTACTTCCGACACACTGGGATCGATCGCCGACTCTGTTTACGGCGGTCTGGTCTCGCCGGAGCAGATTCAGGTGGCGAATCCGGAGATTGAGTCCTCGACTCCCGATGTTGGTACGAGGCTTGTGATTCCCCTTCCTTGCGCTTGCTTCAACGGCACCGACGACTCTCTCCCGGCGCTTTACCTCTCTTACGTTGTGAGGCAAATCGACACAATGACCGGAATCGCAAAGAGATTCTCGACCACCGTTACGGATTTAACAAACGTGAATGCCATGGGAGCTCCTGATATCAATCCCGGCGATATCCTCGCTGTTCCATTGCTAGGTGAGATCCACACTCTTATCTTCCTTGTTGAATCCACTGTAATTGAAATTATCTTTAGAGGCGTAAGAGGTCTAAAGTCTCAATCTTTCTATAAGAATCTGCAATTCATTGATATGTAACTACTGTAATTGAAATTATCTTCAGAGGTCTAAAGTCTCAATCTTTTTATTGGAATTTGCAATTCATTGATATTTAACTATTGTAATTGAAATCATCTTCAGAGGCATAAGAGGTCTAAAGTCTCAATCTTTTTATAAGAATTTGCAATTCAGTGATATGTATGTAACTAATGTAATTGAATTCATCTTGGGAGGCATAAGAGGTCTAAAGTATCAAATCTTTTTTATAGGAATTTGCTACTCAGTGATATGTAACTACTTAGATGTTGAATGTTTTTCTGTTGTTTTTTTGTACCAAAACATCACAGCTTGCGGTTCGAATTTCCCCAAATACGCTACGGACTACGGACTGACCATTCCAAACGGAAGCTATGCTCTCACCGCAGGCCACTGTGTACAATGCAGCTGTTCACTCGGAAGCCGCAGGTAATTCAGCGGCTGAGTTCTTCTGCGTTAAAGTCCATATTTTGGCTTCACAAGCTCATCTTTTGCAGCTTGGTGTGTGATGATGCAGAATGTATTGTGAGCCTGCTTCTTTGGCAGTCTCTTGCTCCAGTATGCAATGTAGAAACAGCAAGTTCATGCTCGGGAACATCACTTCGCAGCAGAGCAGCGCTGGTTGTAAACTCACTACTTGTAGCTACAACGGTTTCGCCAACGGCACTATCTTGACCACGTAACGAGTCTTTTCTTATCCCATTTCTCCTGCTGCTAGCGAGTTTAACCTATTTAACCGATCTCTCACTCCTTCACTCTCCCGGTTTGTCTTTCAGGTTATCCATGTCTCTCCAACCTCGATGTCCTGGTATGTATAATGATGATGACTCATCATCATGCGTATATGAATGAATGAAATATTGATCATCTCTAACTGAATTGACAAAATATTTGCAGGACCTCAACAGTTAGCGCCGCTTTTAGCTCCACCTGATACTGTTCCAAAGGAACTGATGTATGCACCTTCACCTGCACCTACACCTTCACCTTCACCAGAGTTTGATGGTGTTGTTGGTGGAGGATCCATAGCTGCAGCTTCACCGAGAGGATCTACGGTTCCTTCAAGCAGTTCGATTCCGGGCAATCCAGCTAATGGTCCTGCCGGGAGTATCTCTATCGCTTCTTCCCCATTGAGCTATTTCTCAGTCGTTGTGTTTTTGATCTCTATTGTTTCTTGTTCTTTTGTTTTCTTGGTTTGACATCATTAGCCTCTCTTTCTTTTTTTTGCTTTGTTTAATTGTATAAGCGTTAGTGATTGGATTCTATGAAATTGGACTTCCACAAAAGAGACATAATTTTGAACATTTCTGCATATAAACATTCTCTTCTCAGATTGTTGATTTCGTTAGTTTTGCAGCCGTGAATGTCTTATACATTAGACTTACCCAAAATCAAAAACAAAGATGTATCAAGAGCTTTTACATTTGTAAAGCATTTTTCCGGTTTATACAATCAGTTGTATCAAGAGTTTGCATCAAGAGGTTTGCGTGTTCTTCATTTTATCAAAAAAGCAAGACAATAATGTGGTGAAGTGACAGAGACAATGAGGATATGATTACTGTAATTTGAAGTATGTATATTACTCTATATATGTCAAATTTACAATGTAAGATTCCAACACCAACCCATTATTACGCAGATGAACTTATTGTATATATAATTATATAGAATTTTCACACTATTCTACGAGAAATAAAATAGTTCTCGTATGTTCTATTTCATTTTGTTTGAAAAACAAACAATACTTAATATTGGTTTTATTCTATTAATAGGATTTTAGCATCCCCAGCCATAATGATGAAACTCAGGCATCTCTACTTTCCTAGAAATTTCTCCTCGAGATCATATATATCGCATTAAATTATCTAGCCCTACATAAATTATTATATTTTCATATTCAACCTTATTTTACACCTTCTTCGAAATTTCTCACGCCAAAACCGTACCATCGATCGTACCAGTTTCTGATAAATAATAAAAGAAAGAAAAGAGAAAGAAATCTTTATGTAGTTAGTTCAAAAAATAAAGAAATCTGTAAGTCGAAATATCTGTATAAGTTATATATATATTTATAGAGATAACAAAAATATTATTTTTTAAATCTTGTAAGTAAGTGAAGATATTGTTAGATAACATATGTGATGTGAAAAAAAAAAAAAAACATATGTGATGTGATGGTAAAGGTCATCTCTTTGTTTAGTTGTTGGGAAGGTACGAAGGGAGTACGGTGCCACCGTGCCAGCGAATGCCGCACGGTATGGGCTACGCTTAACTACTATGCTGTTTTTGTAAGTTTGGAAAAAATAAATTAATTTAACTATTTGTAAACTAACATATTTTATTGGCAAGTTCTATTTTTCTGCTTTTCTCCATTTTATTTTCTAAAACAAAATGAAATAGAACAAACACACACGCAACAAAAAGTCCATAACTATATGAAGTAGTAATTAAATTAAAATTACATCGCCAGAATTGGCTGTAGGATGAAAACGGAAGTAGCCTCGACATGCTTTATTTTCTTCATACAAAAAAAGAATATTTTTGGCTGGAAAGCTAGCAAAGGTCACCTCTTTGACCTTTAAGGGTTTGCTTAGGACCAAAGTGTGAAATGTCTAAGTGAAGACAAGTCTCACAAACCCTTAAGCCTTGGTGAGAAAGTCAAGGCTGTCCCCAAAAAAAACATGCCATCTCTCGACTCTTCGATCATGTGCTCTTGCGTGTCTTAAAGTCATATATGGTTTGTTTTGGCTTTTGCCAATATACACATGCTTCTTTTGAAATCATTATCTTGCTTTTATTTAGTATCTATCTACACACCTCCATATTCTCACATGCATGCACCATTAATTTATTGTGGTATCTAACACTAATTTTTAGTATACATGAGTCTCGTAATTCGTAAACCAGAATATCTAGATTAATTTTGAAATATATATGCTGTTGTTATAGATCGTGTCACTCGCTCGTGGACATGCATCAGCAAAGATAATGCACGAACATGAAATTATACTGAGCTATATATTCCTCTGATTTGTATAAATGTTTTAGAAATGCAATATGGAGATACTTCTACGTTTTTACTATAGGATAGTTCTACGTTTTAATCATTGGGTTGTTTAACTATAGAAAATATATATATGCAAATTTGGTTGTGTAGTTTAGCAATATTCGACGTGGGGAATCTCCTCAAAGTTCACAAGACGGGCTTAATTAAAGAGATCTATACGAATGTTCGCTTAAATATGATGCATGTGTATTGATTGAATCTATACGAAAAATAACAAAAAAGCACATGATTCCTTCTTCAGTTATAGTCGCACGTAACTTTTATATGCCTTGTGTTTAATTTTGGTTTAACTTTTTTTCGTTTGCCTTTTTATTTGAAAATGTTAAAAACCAAAAATAAGAATTAAGACTAAGTGGTTGTAGTCAAATAGTTTTGTTACGTTGATATGATATCAAAGTACTTATTGACCATTTGTAAACTCACATCATAATTGTATAAAGATTTTTGACCATTAATATCTCTGTTTACAGCTTTTTTTTTGTATAAGAAGTGTTGAGGACGTATGAATAAAAACATATGTATATACATTAAATATAAATATTGTTTCTAATCAAAAGTAGAATAAACATATGAAGAATGAGAGAAAACGCGGTTTTGTGCAGCAGCAAGACAGAGTGGAAACAGCTGTTGTTTGAAGTGATTCACTCACTTCAGTCTTCACCAATATTGCTCTTCACTATTTGGCTGCGCGTTTCCATTTCCATTTATATTTTATTAATATGTCATTTATTAGTATATTCTAATTGTACAAGTACACCAAAATATTGCTTATGTATTTACACTTTTTTTAATAAGGGTTTAAGTTTTATTTTAGTTTTATCGTTTTTGTTTGTGTGAGAGACCTAACATGTTACTTCACGAAGCTGCCTTCCCTTGCCCCTTCATATCAGAATCCTATGTATCTTCTTTATTATTTCTTATTTAAATTCATTTATCAACCAATATTCTTCTTCATTTTGGTAAAAACAAATTTTAACAATACGCTAATATGATTTTTCAATGTATGTAATTAACATACTTCTCTTCATCTTATGTTAGGACTTTTTTTCACTACCAAAATTGGTAGCATAGTAACAAAACAAAACATAGACCAATGAGCAGGTTTGGAGAGTCACTTTCTTCGAAAGATCGTAGGATTTGACACATTCAAATGCAGCTGTAATTTGCATTTTCGGAAAGTGATAGCAATAAGTCATCAAATTTTCGAAAGAAAAAAAACATTATTTTCCTTTTACAAAAAAAAAATCTCACCCTCAGTTTATTAATTAAAAGCAATACTCTCGATTTCCTCATCAAGTGGATTCCGTACAGCTAGCTCTGTACACTCGTCTTTTCTTTTTTCCCAACAATGTTGTTTTCAAATTTATTCAATTTAAGACCAACATCATGGTAGATTTATTATACAGTTTTAATATTTAATCTTCAAACGTAGCAAACAACGTGGTATTCGAATGAGTGCAAGTAAATATCTAAATTTTCAAATGATTTAACCGGTTAATACAATCACCCTTACGATATTTATTATTAAAAAAAAATCAAATTCTTATACTACATGCTCAATAGGATATATGGAGTATATAAGAAACAAAATCTGACATATCTATTTGTGATTATTCTGGTGAAAAAATAATACCTGTCATACACCAAAAATGTCGCATTCATACTAAAAAATCATACTATTTCATTTGACCAATTTTTTATTTATTAAATAAACCATTATTGTCTCCTTCCTCCTAAATCAATCCATTGATATATATATATATAATCTCCTCTCCCTCAACATAATATCCATCCAAAATACTTTTTTCTTACCTCAAACATTTGTATCATCAAACATTCCAACCAAACACAAAATTATTATACAATATGGTGAAACAAGAACGATCAGTTCAAGTTACCACTTCCTCATCGTCACTGTCTCAATCTTCTTCCTCTTGTTCTTCTTCCTCGTTGACATTGCATCATCAATCTTGTAAGAACAAGATAAAGAAATACAAAGGAGTGAGAATGAGAAGCTGGGGATCATGGGTTTCTGAGATTAGGGCACCAAATCAAAAGACAAGGATCTGGTTAGGTTCTTACTCAACCGCAGAGGCCGCTGCTAGGGCTTATGACGCTGCGCTCTTGTGTCTTAAAGGCCCTAAAGCCAATCTCAACTTCCCACACGCCACTACTACTTCTCCGTTTCTTATTGGCATCGATGAAAAGACCCTTTTGTCCCCCAAAACCATCCAAAAGGTCGCCGCTCAAGCCGCTAACTCCATCGCTTCTGACGCTTTTGCCCCTCCTTCCTCCTCCAATGATCATGATGATGGTCTCCATCACCATCCATCTCCTTCTTCATCAGCTGCGTCTTCTCCGCCAGATGATCATCATAATGATGATGATTTGTTATCATTAATGGGATCATTCGTGGATGAACATGTGTCTTTGATGGATCCATCATGGTATGATCATAATGAGATGTTCTTCATTAACGGAGCTTCTTTTGATTATTCTCCACAATTAATTAGCTCGACGACAACGATGGATGACTTCTACGACGATGCTGATATTCAGCTATGGAGTTTCAGTTGATCGAACGGTCCATATTATTACTTCGAACATTTCCAGTTCCCATTATTTCATTTAATTTATTCTTTTAAGTTTATCAATTATCATTCATCAGATATGTAATTTTTTTAATATATTTATTAAATATACACAAACTAATTCAAGAAGATCACATGAACAAGAAGCTTTTTGTCACTTTTTGACTTTTACTTGTGTTTTTCAGTTTATTTTATTACACTTATAACTTATAATAAGTATTTAAGTAGTACTATTATATTAATCACGTAATTTCCAACCATTTCTTTCCCTTTGTAAAATAAAGAATTGACATGACGTGAACATGTTTCTTTTTGTAAACCCGATATGATACACTGATTGCAATTGCAAAACGTAATTTCTGTTTCTTAAACCATGTATTTTAGAAATGGTAATTTTTCAATTTATCTTTTACTGCACGTACTAATACTAAATCCTGTGTATTACAATCAACGGATAGAAACAAACTAAATAACTAATTCATCATGATAGTCTATTCGTTGAAAGATTCACCGTATATAGGGTTGGTGGAAGCTCAGAAATTCAAATTATCTGAATGTAATTTTAGTAATGGTTTGACCATCAGGCATATGGAATGAATTC
Organism: Thlaspi arvense; assembly: GCA_911865555.2. NCBI lineage: Eukaryota > Viridiplantae > Streptophyta > Magnoliopsida > Brassicales > Brassicaceae > Thlaspi > Thlaspi arvense. The sequence goes on from OU466861.1 coordinate 53,907,246, forward strand.
CCGGTGCTTCTCTTACTCTGAAAACTAATGTGAATTTCGGTTCTATTTTCTATTTTTTTTAAAAGGAATTTCATAGAGAAGCATTTCAAGTTTTATGGAGCTATATAGTTAAAACCCTAGCTTGATACTATAACACTATAGTAAACAAAAATAATAATTCAAACACTTTAAGAGATAAAAAGGACTATCTATTATTCACAATACGCAATAGACTTACTAAAAACATTCGGAACAATGTTGTATATGATATTTGTGAAACGGGTCGTTTTCCTATCCATCCCATGTCTTTAACATTACGTATAATAAGGATCACTTTTTTCTTGAAAGTTATAATTGTAGGATTATAGTTACAATAAATTTGGACCTCCATTGATCTTTTAAAATGATTGGTTAGATCATTTAGAATTAAATTTGGAAAGAAAATAATTCAATTTAAATCCATGAAAAAAAAAAAGCAGTCTCACTTCAAATATCAAAAATTTAGAAGCAATCCAAGGTAGTTTTAGAAGAAGCTCAAATCCAAGCCTAGTGATATAGCAATTGGGGAAATCCACTGAACCAAGAGAAGAGAGGAGGAGCATAAAACGATTAATACCAAGTACCAACTAAACCTTGGCGGAAAAGATGATCAAGGGAGGAAGCATAGAGATGGAGTAGTGATTTACTACTTTCTTAACTGTCCATAAAAGTCTAGATAGTTTCATTAAGTAATTAGTAAAAAGATCTATTTCATGAAAATAAACTTTTCTATTGAATGTGATACATGTCTTATGATGAGCTTGACTGTAGATCCGAATGATTCATCTAATAGTTTGTATTTCCCATTATTCATATCTTCTATCATTGTTAGTCTAATTGTCTAAGTGTTTGTTTGTTTATTACCTTTTTTCGCTAAACCGAGATCTCTCCTCGTTGCTTTTGAAGGATATGTACTATGGCTTCACAGCATCTACTGGATCCACAGGAGCACTTCACTATATGTTGGCTGTGTTCAGTACCGACAACCTCGAGAATCCTCTATGGTATATGAACGTACAATATCCCAAGAAACCATCTCATACAGCAAGGACGGTTTTAGTGATATGCTTAAAGTTATCGGTGATTACTGCGTTTGTGGCCTCGTGGATCGGTTCCGTCTTCTATGTGAGGCATAAGAAGGTTAAAGAGGTTCTTGAGGAATGAGAGATTCAGTATGGACCTCACGTCTTTCACTTTGGGTTACGAATATATGAAAATACATACAATAAATTGACATAATAAAAAATAACTGTTTGAAATTATTATGTGGTGTAATGTTTAAAATATTTTTTCACAGACAAAATTTTCTGAACAAGTCAATTACTTTTTTTAAAAAAAAAATTATAAATTATAAATGATATATAGTATTATTAGCTAATTTTTATCAAAATTCTCATGCCCACACATCCACCTAGTGTAATAATAAAAGTTTTCAATAAAATTTACAAAAATAATATTAACATTGTTTTGATTAAAACAGGTAAGAGAAGATGAAGCCTCGTAGAAATGCATGTATAAAGTATTTCCATATATATTATAAATTTGTCAATTAATTTCCAAATAGAATGAATTAGGGATTGGACGCAGCTTGAGAGTATAAATACATGGTTTCCCTTTCATAATATCAATCATCTCATCTATTCTTCCTCCGTTCTCCCTCTTCCGTCACTGAGAATTGAGCTTGAACGCTAGCTAATCAGACAGATCTCCCGTTCGAATATGGTGAAGGAAGATCTCCCGTCCGATTCGGTAAGGATACTCATTGGAGTCTGATTCAATTTCATTTCTGCGACTAGGGAACATGTTAATAGTAAACCGTTAAGGAAAAATAAAATAAAAAACTAGGGAACATGTTGGTGATTGAGAGACGTATGGTTAAATCCAGGAAACTCATTTCAAAGGGATCGATTTAAGAGAGAAAGAGGGAATCGATTCCAAAGTGTCTGATTCTGGTCTTGTCGATGTAAGATGCTTTCTGCTCGCTCTAATGTGGTTCATTGTTATTCTGGCCAAATTGTATCGTGTTTCACTGTTATTGTCATTGAGAGACATATGGTTAAATCCAGGAAAGGCGTTCCAAAGGGATCGATTTAAGAGAGAAAGGAACGCAAGAAACTTCCAAAATGACTGACTCGGAGCTTGTGGAGGTAAGAAGATTCTTTCTGCTCCCTCTTCCTCTTCTTAGAAAAGTGAGAAGCTGAGTATGTCATGTAATGGTCTGGTATCTAATCAGATTGGAGTTGACTTTAATTACTTAGATCGGTTTTCTCTTCATAACTTCATTTTTGTTTGTTTGCTGATACTCGTCTACAACTCCTGGTACAAAATTTGTGTAATTATATAAATATTCCACAAATTGACTGGAACTTGAGGTCGGTGCTTCGAAGCAAATTTCTTGTGAAAATCCAGGTTTTGATGATGATGATGATTCAATTATACTTAAGACTCGAACTTTCAAGAATGGTAGTGATGAGATATTAGTGAGTAAAATTTTTTTAAGTTAAAGTGTAAAGAGCCATCAGCTCCACCAGCAGCAGCGCCAATCCATTTGCTGGAATTCAGTTGGTACTTGAATATGAAATTTATATAAAATTAGTTAAAATTACTTTAATATCTATGTTATTCAATCAAGAATTCGTAAAAAATAAATCAAATCCATTATTATTGAAAATATTTAAATAGTAGATTTTACAAAATATTAAGTATTTTTAAATGATTTGGTGAAATTTGTTAGTTAAAAATATAGAAAACCAAACTCCATTATTTTAAATGGAATATCATATAATTTTAATATCAAATCATATTAACTTTTCTAATCTACATAAAATCATCTAAAATTTCATTAAATTTTAAAACTTTTTAAATTCTCTAAAAATTTAGTTGCAATACACCCTTATTATATTTTTACCAGACACCAAATTCTATTGTGTGTGATATTTGTAGACGCAAGTGCCGAAAACATAAAGGTACTTGTTATTGGTTGTTACAATGCAATATAATCTATTTTTATCAATGTTTCGACTATTGGACTTTTACAAATGTTTCAACTATTGGACTTTTACAAAGGCTCGTTGGTCATTGCAATGTAGTTGCTAGGTCTTTGTTTCAGATATAACATGGGCTTCTGACTCGTGGGCTCATCGTTAATTACGTTGATGTTGTTGATCGGTAGTTACAAATAGTAGACAACTAGATATATTTATCTACAAATAAACAAATAAACAGGTTATGCTTTGTATAAAAAGTAAATTATATCTCATGTGCATAAATAAGAGATTTGTTAAATGCGAGTTAATAAGGTTTATGCTCATGTGCCTTGCCTGTTTAACAGAATGCTTTGCCTGTTTAACAGACTATGTAACAGAAGCCATATATTACTTAGCTGTCTTTTTTACTTATTGAGTATATATAATATCGGAACGATTGAAATACGAAATGATCCACAAAAGGTGGTAATTGCCAAACTCGAGGTGACAAAAGAATGGAAAAGTCGGTTTGCTTTTATTTTTTTGAATTTTAGTGTTAATAGTGCAGCTTGTAATTATGTTGTCTACTTTGCATGTATTGTAGCAATCCACTTGAAATATTAATGATCCCAATAAAAGGAGAAAGAGGAAATATGAGTTTCGAGAGGTTGCCATTTGTTTGCTCATGTGTGATTCATAATTTTGTTGTGTTTCACATTAGATTATGGTAAGTAATAGTACTACTGTATTAAGCTTTTAGTTTAATTGTGTAAAACTAACTTCTTACATGTTTTATAATTTGTTAGATATTAGCGCTAACCTTCTAGTTTAATTGAGCGGAAACTTATCGTTCTCTTTACGGTAGATCTTAGAATTTTAATTTCATTATAGAATCCAACATTTACTAACAACATGTAGTACTAATATTTTAATGATTGAGAGATTGATTGTTTTTGTATATCGCCGTGGTATATGTTTCACATCCATTAAGACAAAAAAATTGATTATTGTTTTAACTTTTCTTTATCAAAAACAAATTTCTCAATAATGTTATAATATCTGAAAAAGATTCATTTATCTCAGTTCTGAATTTTTACGCTCGTCGTATATGTTTAAAAGTAGTTTTTAGAACATGTAAAAAATGATTAATTAAGCAGATTAGCATAAATCGGTGAATGCGGACTTGCGGAGCGTCGCGGGGAAAACTGTTTGACCAATATGCTTTGGGTCAAACAATGAACCCCATTGGACAAAACACTTTCATTAATCCCTAAATTATTTTAACTTAAAAGATTTCAATACGTGAATTTGATAAATAAAAAAAGGCATCAAAATTATTAGTACGAGGCCTTTACTCTCTGCATGTAAGAAATACCCAATAAACATGCACATGCATGTCATATGGAAGGATGGAATCTTAAGAAATTAATACTAATAAAAAAAACAAATGATGAATAGTAGTTATTTATACGATTTTTTTATTATTACTAGAAGGACATGTAAATTTTACTTTAAATTTATCATTTACCTCACGGTACATAAAATCACATAATTATATAGTTAATAGCTTCGTGCCTTCGTCAATTGAATATGCGTATGTAAAATTGGGAAATAACTATTCCACTTCATCTTCCAAAAAAAACATATACCACTTCAGCCTAAGCTAATAAATGTACACAACAAAAACAAGTATTTTCTTCTCGTCCACAAATTTTCTGGTCAATAATCTAAAAATATTGGTTTACATGCAATAATACAAATTATTGGCTGTGCGTATATGTCGTATATTGAATAGCATGGCAGCCTTAATCTGTTGTCGACCAATCAAAGTATTAAATTACGTGTCGTGAGTAGTTATCTCAATAATTTCAATAAATGCTTTTTTTTACTCATATATAGCCATCGGAAAATATTTAATGCGAATTGATATTCATTTATATTGCACAGTTACAGTTTCTGTTTATGGAGCTTGAAAATTTGACCAACTGTTTTTTTTTCAGAGGAATTTTGCATGTTGAGTAGTTAGAGACTTCAAAGATTGAATGTCCAAACATTTGAGTCAAACTGTTGATAAGCAAAATTACGATGACATCAGTTACTTCTCTTGGAGTACCGCGATTATTCGATTTACCAAAAAAAGATATAAGAAAGGATAATGATATATAAAACCAAATAAAAAGGATAAGGATATATATAGGAGCAAAAATGAAGAGTAAAATCCTCAAGCGATGGTTATGATGAGGACACACATGCATGGCTTCTTCAGCCATTTATTAACATTTTAACAAGACATGCCTTGGACGTGTTTTTGGCTTTTTACCGTAATCAAAATTTTCTTTAATTAAGTTTCAGTGGTGATATCATGACGACAGGCTGATTAAAATAGTTTTAAACTTTCTGTTGTTCATATATTATCATATCCATAATGAGATTGGATATAACTTGAAAGTATGAACGATTCGAGATGCTTAGCTATCACATGCTCCGTATAATATTATCTCGACTGTGCTTTAACTGAAAAATCAGTGGATCACATAAGATGATGCATTGAGATTGAATTGACTCGTACACTCAAGCATGTCGTTTTTTTTGAACATTTGCATATCGTTTATGTTTATATCAAAACTACCAATCTCTATATTTGTATAAAAAAAAGTACTAACCTATTTATTATTTGGGTCAATAGCATAGCCTTATACTACACCAAAAAATAGGAATTCTATAAAATATTTAATGCGTTCACCTAATACATGCATAATATGAAGAGAGATTCCGAGAAGTTTTGAATTGTTGCAACTGATTTGGTCAGACCAGTTACAGTTGCAGGCCATAGCAATCCATTGATTTTTTAGTTTTTTACTTGATATGGCTACTATATAGCTTACGTTGACAAGTCTGGGTACGAAGAATCTTCTTCGTTGTTTCCTCCCTTTTTTTATATAGTCATAGTAATAAATAATAATATATCTGTTTTTTTTTTTTGTTACTTTCTAAAAAAGAGATCAAATCAAGTACGAAACGAAACAAAGGTTCCCGATTTTAGGATAACGTTTTAATCAAAACTAAAAAAATCTATCTGTCAGTGATTCGGATCAATATCAAAACACCAATCAATCCATCCACATAATTTTTTACAATAAAAGAAAAGCAAAACATGACTTCTTCTAGTATATACATTTACATTCTTAGTTAAAATAAAAAACAAAAACCTCCACAGTAAAGCTTTTTTTTTTTTTTCATAATTTCAAAGCTCACTAGGGCTACACTAAAAAAGACCCCTCTGACTTTTTGTTGTTGTTGTTGTTGTTAATGGTCATCTTTACTTGTCATTTTCAACTTTCACAAAGTTTACCGTCCATCTGATTTTGAACGGCTTTCACAGCTGCGACTCTCGCAGCGGTCGCGGCTTTGTTAGCCGCAGCAACCGCTCGTATCACCTGCTCATCGACTCGTCTCTGATTTACTCCTTTTCTCGCCATCTCTCGAGCGCTCTGCAATTATTTCCCAAACATCTATAATTCAAAACGATGTTTAACTTTTCTCTAGATAAAGTTACAGCCTTTATTGACATATATAATATACCTGAACCGCTCTATGAACCGGGTCGGTTTCTGGATGAAGCCGGTTTAAGAGATTACCATCATCCCATTCACCACATTTGGTATCACTGTTCCTGAAACCATACGTGCCATAGCCTTGCTTACGACCTTCGTGCCAAGCTCCTTCGTAAAAGTGACCATTAGCGAAATTGTAAACACCAAATCCATGAATCTTGTCTCCAAAATACTCTCCTGCGTACTTATCTCCATTTCTACAACAACAAACAAAATTTCATAAACCAGAGCTCATATATTATAATAAAACAGAGAGATCTGTGTATACGATGTAACGAAAAAAAAAGGTTTTGTTTTTTTACCTGAAATGGTAAGATCCAAGTCCATGTTTGACACCAAATTTGAATTCTCCGACATAAGAGCTTCCATCAGCGCAGGTTTGAACACCACAGCCATGGCTTTGACCGTTGAACCATTCGCCGGAGTAAGAATCTCCGGTGTAAAACCAGTAAACTCCATAACCATGTCTCAGTCCTTGCTTGTACTGTCCTTTGTACTTACTTCCTTTAGACCAACACTCGATTCCATAGCCATCGTATCTTCCATTGATCCAGTCTCCTTCGTATCTTCCGTTAACGAAGTAGTAGTAAACTCCACTTCCGTTGCATCTTCCTCTGTGAAACTCCCCTTCGTAGAAATCTCCATTGCTGAAGAACTGTACTCCTTCTTTGACGACAAGTCTCTTTTCTTCTTCCTCTTCTTCTTCTCTCTGGGCTTTGATCGGTTCCGGATTCGTATCGCCGATGTACCATTGAACCGGCTTCGGCTTGTGCTTGGTTCGGAACTTTTTACTTGTTTCTTCGTGAATCTGTTTGATTGCGATTACGGTTTGGCTGATAACCGCCATGTTTCGCGACGCGAAGAACAGAGCGACGGCGACGAAGATCAAACCTAGTAGCAGATTCTCGGACGTGAGAATCTCATTGGTTTGAGAGAAGACGAAGAAGAATAGGAAAGACGAGGCGCTGAGGAAAGAGAGGGAAGCGAGTGTGAAGGTGAGACCCGGTTTAATTCGGGTTGACCCGGTTCGATTAATTGACCCGGCTGATTTAGACCGTTTTCTTCTCCTCTGCTTCTCCTCTTTCTCACCAGCTTCCAGATCCTGATTCCGGTGGTGAGAGGCTTCGTTAAAATCGCATTCGGTGATTGAAGAAAGGCTGTGAATCGACGATCGAATCGTCGGAGATGATCTGAGCAACGACGATTGAGTCCTCGTCAGTTTCGCTTGGCTCATCTCTCCCTCGCTCCGATAATCTCGCGGAATATAGCGAACAGAACAAAATAAAAAAAAATAAAAATCTCGATCGCGGCGAGAGCCTGATCACCACTTTCTCTCTCGATTCCTCCGGCCAAATCTCAGACGAAAATACGTTAGCCACCACTGCACCACCGTGACGAGCATCGCTGGCGGAGAAGCAAGCGAGAGTTCTCTAACTCCAGAAAATCTAGTTGAATTTCGTCGTTTTCGTTTTCCCGTACCGGAGAATTCTCACGGAGAAGGCGAAAGGAAGAAGAAGAAGCTCACTTTGATTAGAGAGATCGAAAGAGAGAGAGAAGGCTTTGGAGCGGGTTTGGGTTTGTTTTAAAGAGTCGAGAAGAAATGGAGTCAGATTCAATACTGACCGTTAGATTAAAATCTGACAGTTGATTGGCTAAAGCAAAGAACCGTAGCCGTTGGATCTGACCAAGAGAAGAAGAAGTCCCGGTCCTTGACGGGAATATTAGGAGGCGGACGCTTTTTAGCTTTACTGTTGCAGGCCGGCACGTGCCGCCACACACACATCTAGTATTAATTAAAAAACCAAAAAAAAAAATACTATTAATTAATTAACTTTTCGTTTTCAAACTTAATTTTGATGAAATATCTCTGCTTTTGGGGGAATTTTCTATATTACCATAACATTTGATTTGGACTTCAACAGAATATTTATAAATTATAGTCTCTATTCGTAGTAAGACTACTTTATTTTATTTACATGGAAATGTACGGTACCATAGACTCGTATGTGCATCAACGATTCATATTGGGTATAGTTGGTGAAAACTGTAAAGTGTAGGTGATCTACCAAATCGGACGGTCGAGATGAATTACTTGATTCGGAAATAAATATACCAATAAAGAGAAGAAACAAGAAAAAATGGGTTTGGATCAAAGTTGTGAATGAAAACAAACATTTACCAAACACCCTCGCATGGTGCACTCCGCATTAGTAGGCCTCTGATATTTTCATTTTTTAAATTTCACATGGGATAATACTTTTATAACGCAAATAAATTATATTCACATATAATATGATATATCTACAGTGCATATATTTTCCAGCTTTACTAGTTTATCTCTGAAAACGTTAATAATAATCTTGGTATTTGGCGATATGAGTTTCGGAACTTGAGATAGTTAACATATACTCCTAATAGTCTAACTCTTAAATCATTATATATTAGACATTAAATTATACTACTTCGTAATGTTTTTTTTCAAAGGGAAGAAAACGACAATCTTAAGCTAAGGACATTGATCAAATATTGTTTATCTAGTATTTGATTCATTAAGCTAACATCGCTTTCACTGAGATCTAAAAGTCTAAGTTCTGATGCATTCAACTGTTTTTTATAACTTTCGGCATATGAAAGATATAATCCGACCCAAAAATACAATATTCACACCAATTTCAGTCTTTCAGAGAATATTCAACCTTAATTTATTAATTTAACTCATCTATGACTTGCCAAGACTAATTAAACTAAACAAATTAGACGAAACTCATATAATAACGTGAACCTACTTTATTAGATTGCGTTACTGAATCAAAGTCTATCCTCAAATCAAATGGAACCGAAGAACAACACAACAACATAAAAAAAATTAAGGTTTCCCTTCAGAAGAAAGTTTCAAACTTTCAGACGACTCTCTTGAGCTTCAGCTTCATCCTCTCCACTGCACTACGCAACGTCTCTTCGTCTTTACAGAAAGTAAACCTAACCAAACGCTTCCCTTCTTCAGGATTCAAATAAAAGACACTCGTGGGGATCGCAACGACCCCAACTTCTTTGATAAGATACTCACAGAAGGCGACATCGTTCTCCAACCCAAACGGCGTGTGGTCCACAACCACAAAGTAAGTCCCGCTCGATGGGAACACTTCGAACCCAACTTCCTTCAAACCCTTGACCAAGATCTCCTTTTTCGCACTGTAATCTCTCTTCAGCTCCCTGAAGTAAGACTCCGGTGCCCTGAGAGCTGCGACGGCTGCGTATTGCATCGGCGTCGACGTGGCGAACGTGAGGTAAGAGTGTGCTTGTCGAATCCCCCAAGTTAGATGAGGCGGTGCAATAGCCCAACCGATCTTCCATCCGGTTAAAGAGAATGTCTTTCCCAGAGAGTTCATCGTCACGGTTCTCTCGTACATACCGGGAAGTGAAGCTATGGAGACGTGGTCCATTTCGAACGCGAGCTTATCGTACACTTCGTCAGAGAACACGAGCACGTCGTTCTCGACGCAGAGTCTCGCAATGGTTTCGAGCTCCTCTCTTGTGAACATTTTCCCGGTTGGGTTGTGAGGGGTGTTCAAGAGGATGGCTCTGGTCTCGCTAGTCACCGCAGCTTTAAGCTCTTCCAAAGGGAGAGAGAAGTCAGGTGGGCGTAAAGTGATTCCTTTTACTTTAGCACCAGCCATGGAGAGCGTTGCTTCATACGAATCGTAAAAAGGTGCAAAGAGAATGACTTCATCTCCAGGGTTGATCAAACCTAGCATAGCTGCAGCTATGGCTTCAGTGCAACCAGAGGTAACAGTGACTTCTTTCTCCGGATCAACAACGAGACCCGAATCTTCAAGAAACCGTGCAGCTATAGCGGAGTTGAGCTCGGGAACGCCGTGGCCACGAGCATACTGGTTTTTACCGTCGTTGATGGCTTGGATTGCAGCTTCTTTGACGAAATCAGGACCGTCGAAATTAGGGAAGCCTTGGCCTAAGTTGATTGCTCCGTGTTTGAGAGCTAATGTGCTCATTTGAGTGAAAATCGTAGTCTTGAACTTCTCTAATCGCTTCGCCACCTACAAGTTCCGATATGATTAAACGAACAGAGAGCAATCTTGAGTATACCAAATGCAAATACATTACTTTGATATATAGAAGATCAGTAATGTATGCTAATGTTCAGCTAAAATTCTACAGTTTCTCAATTGATATAAACGAGTGAGAAACAGTTCTTATTTTGAAGTCAACGAGCTAAAGAAGGTACAAGATGAAACTCTTGGGTTTGATTGATTTGATGATATGGGTGCATAGTGTAAACTGCAAAAGGTATCGTGGGACCGTAAGCGCATGAACTAAGTGGAAAACCGAATCGGACAAATCCAAAAAAATCTGAAATCATTTCGCTAAGAGGGAAAAAAAAACAAAACATCAAATTGACAGAACAGCAGCTTCCAGTGTTGCAAAAGCTGAATCTCCCAAATTCCAAAACGCGAGAACCGAGGCATTGCCTTTTTTCATCATTTGATTTATATACAGAAACTAATTTTACAGGAGAATCAATCACTAAGAAACAGAGACCCCACGGAATGTCGTGAGAAAAGAAGAGAAAGAGATCAACCTGAACGGGTTTCTGAGTTTGGTGAGTCGACTCGTTCTGGGTCGAAGTTGTGGTCATGGTGGCTACGATTCGAGAGTAGTGGGACGAGGCTGCTGATTTCGCGGAGCTTCGTAAGGAACGAGACGAAAATGGAAGAAGGGAGGAGGATGATGATCTGAAGCTAAAGTGTCTGAGCATCACACCATGTGTGTCCAGATACATCGACTCCGCATTACCAGATATTCCTTAGGGATTTTGATTCGCTCGGATTTTAGGAATTTTCCAAAGTCGCAAGTTGCAACTTTTGACAAACAAAAATAATTGTTTTTTTTTTTGACGTCAGTGGGCTTTTACAACACGACTCATGATGATTTGTGGGCCAAGCGGCCTTGAAGATGACGAAGCCGAGTTTTAATTTGTGTTGCTTTTTGGGTAAAACAAGTAGAAAAAACAAGGAATCAAAGACGATAGTGGCAAAGCCCACCAAAGCTGGCTTTGACTCCACTGACTAACTCTTTGTGAAGTTGATGTATAAGGCCTTTCGTGTATAAAGTGAAAAGCTAGAAATGAAGATTCTTCGTACTGTACATTCTTTTGGTTCAAACATACAGATGGAAACACATTCAAGTGCCTGTGTGCTCTGTTTTCACCTTTGCAGTACACACAGTAAATTTTAAACATTTATATTGTACTGTCATTAGCCAGAGACTTGTTTTTCTCAATGGAACAATACAAGTGAAAAGCTTTCTGATGATTTCGGCCAAACCCAAAACTAAAACATATTGGGCAAAGCGAAATCTATGAAAACTAAAGGGAAGTAGAAACACATTTCTTTTTTTTTTAACACAAGTTCGAACCAACGAGGATCCCAACCGAACCAAAAAAAAACAACGGCAAGTCTCCCACATTGGTCTGTCTATTCTCGTCAGACATGATTTTTCTATTTCCAGCAACTGTAGTGTGAAAAATATACAACAGTTGCTACTAAATATCTGCATCTTCAAGATATCTCTTTTGCTCCAATCATCATCTATTATGATATGAAGCCATGTAGAGTCTCGCTCCTATATCGAGCGGACCGTCATCTCCACCAACAGCGTGAAGAACCACAGGAATGGTCGAGAAAAGCTGGACCGTCAAAGGAAAAACCGCAGGAGCAACCTCGCCTTTTGGCTCCGTGTCGTTGACAGACATTGCGTTGCATTTAGCGACACACAGGTCACAAGGACTCACCAGATAAGCAACCTCTTTCAAGGGCTTGAAGTAGCCTCTTCCACCTCTTTTGAAATAGAGTTTATCAAGGATTAAGGTTGATGTTGCCTCTAGCCAGTCTGCACACAAGCCTTCAGTTTGGTCATAGTATATTCTCCTTTCAATCTGTAACACCATCGAAGTATTACAAGAGTTATAGATTTGTACAGAGGGATTTATATAATTTTGATAGATGGCAAATGAGACTTACCCCGAGCTTGCTAATGTAAACAGTCATAAATCTTGATCCTAAGTTCATTACTCTTGCTTCGCATGGAAAAACCTACAGAGTGACAAGGAAACAAATGAGATTTCGTAAAAAAAACATTCACATAAGAAGCAGCGTTATGATGCAAAAAATGTTTCTTATTTACTTGCCTTTTTTCTCTTCAGCACACACCAAGTGTAGAGCTTATCACATGCATCTTTGACTTTTCTAGCCGCCATCTTCCTCTCATTGCAATAAGCAGCGATTTCAGAGAGTATTTCGGTGGAGGGAACACCATGTTTCAAACCAGCGACCGATAGTGCTTCCTTGCCCTCCAGAGATTCTGCAGCATTTTTATCAAAATGAATGCCAGTAAAGCAGCTTCTCACTTCACCAATGGATTTTTGCTTCTGCTTTAAGAACAGCTCCTCAGCTTCAAGAGCAGCCGCTACCGCACGGTGAACAACTATGTCCGGGTACCGTCGAAGAGGAGATGTAAAGTGAGTATACAGAGGAGCAGCTAGCGCATAGTGTCCCCACTCAGCAACATTGTCCTTCAAATTCCCAGTGCAGAAGTAAGATGCAAGCTGCATTGGTTTTATAGCATAATTGTTGAGAATGTCTACAAAAACTGAGTCATTCTTGAGGCTTTCCGTGATTTTCTCCAATGACTCCTGGAGTTGGCCAGAAGAAGAAACGTCCAACAACATACCATGCTTTGAACAAAAGCCTTCGAATTCTTTGAGCTTGCGCATATTAGGTTCTGGATGCCTCCGGAGCAATGCACTGTCAGGGTAAGCTCGAGAAATCACCTCAGCCGCTGTCATATTTGCCAAAAGCATAAACTCCTCAACAAGAAGATTTGAAGCCTTTCTACAGCACAACACAAAATCATACGGAACTCCACGTTCGTCAAAGAGAAAAATAGGCTTCGAATTCTCCAGCTGCAAAGCCCCATTTCTAAACCTTTTCTGCCTTAACGTGGTGGAAATCTCACAAAGCTGCTTGACAGATCGAATTATGTCAGTCCACTCGAAAGGTCCGTGCAACGCAGGCCAGCCATTCGCTGCGACATCATTCTTCCCATCTATAATGTCTTGAGCATGGTCATATGAAAGCTTGCAGCACGACCGTATAACAGTACGACCAATCCAGCGATCTGTCACACCCCCTTCTCTATTTAGATCCCAGAAGATAGAAAAAGCAAGCCTATCAGCTCCTGGATTCAGTGAACCTACGTTCTCCGACAATATTGGAGGTAACATCGGTACTTTTCTCTGCGGCATGTAAACACTTGTCGACCTAAACTGAGCTTCGTTGTCAAGAGCAGTGTCTGGTAAAACAAAGTAGGAGACATCAGCAATGTGAACACCGACTCTAAAAAAACCGCCGGGTAAACTTTGCACTGATAGAGCATCATCGAGGTCTGTCGCCGTCGAGGGGTCGATGGTGAATACACACAAGTTCCTCAGATCTTTTCTACGTTGAACCTCTCCTTCTGGTACTTCCCACGGAACACTTGGAAGGCTAGCAAGCGAGCCAGGAGAAAAGTCAGAATCGCAAACCGAGTTCTGATACAATATCGCATTGATCTGGGGCTCCAGTTCACTGCCACGGCCAAACATATGTGTAATATGAGCTAGGGGAAATGGACTCCCTTCGCCCCAGTCCACGATTTGGGCAGCAACCAGCTCTGCCTCGAGAGTTGGATCCATATTCTCAAGTCTTGCTCTAATGCTTCCAGGTAAGACATGGAAGGGAACAACCAATTTAGGAAACCTAGGGTCTGCAGGCATCAGCTGGACGTATTCATCATCACACAGAGACAAAGCAGACTTGGTCGTTTTTGCATTACCTTCCTTGTGATGAATCCATCCCTTCACATCCAGCAAGCCAACAATAGAATCTCTCACAAGTGATTTTTCAACAACAGCGACTACATGTCCAGTGGGTCGTTTGTTGGGGATGGAACTAAGGATGGCGCATAGCTTCTCAACCGCACTGCCATTTCCTTTCTGCTCACTACAAGAACCCAAACATGAATCCATAGAACTCCGGCTGACACAGTTCTTAGCTCCTTGTCCCCTGCCTGAAGATTTGTATGTTGAGAACCCATCTTCAAAACCTACCACCACAGCATTCTTCTGTCGAGCATTTATCTCGTCTCTTCCTAAACGGCTAACTATCTTATCTTTTTCAGGGGGACTGTTCGTTTCTTCAGGCTTGGCAACACTTTCCATAACAAATCCTTTCATCTTGGGCCACAGTGAAAGCGGATCAAGTTTAATAGCAACAACATCTCCTTCCACCTATATAACAGAAACACAAGTATGAACTTGAATAACCAAAACCTCTCCAACATGAGCCAAAAGGAAAAAGAGAACAAAGTAAACCAAACTTACTGCTCTATTTTGGCCAACATTTCCACTGATTAGAATATCGGTAGGGACTCCATCGATCTTACAGTAAGCCTTCAAAGGAAAAAAAAAAACGAATTCAAAGTGAGCAGAGGAAACCGACGGTTAAGAAACTTAAGCCTCTTGGAAAATCAGATGTTACTTCTAACCTCACTGCGGTTATGAGCATTCACCCGAAACAGTGCCTTAAAAGCTTCACCCTTCTACAAAAACGCATAACAAGAGAAGCTATAGCTATTACTTCATTACTATTACATTTCAAAAGAAAACATGAGAAAGATAATAAAGAGAACATCAGAGACAAACCTCCAAAGCCTGGTTCACAGCATCGAGAGACCAGTGTGAAGAGAAGATCTTTCGCTGTGAGGAACCATCAATTTGCTGGAACAAGTCACGCTCCATTCTAGGAGACTGCTCACAATCCCTAGGTTCAGGGCAAGACTTGGACAACAATTGTTTAATAACTTCAGCAGAATGGACCAGCGGACTTCCAGGACTCTCGAAACGCAGAGGCGGCATTGAAACGAAGGCAACATTGGACGCTCTCGTTAACTCACTGGGATCATTATCCAAGCCTGGTCTCTGCTGCTTCGATGAAGTACAACGTGAGGAAAAGCCACAATCTTTTGCTCTACTCCCACTGGGTTTACCATCCGATGCCTCTGCATTAATGTCTTCGATTGCACAACCTACTGTTCCCACACATTAAGCTAAAACATGAGTTTCTGTATAGCAAACTCAATTCATAATGCTCTGATTCTCAAAGGCAACTAAATACTGGGTTTTGGTTCAGATTCACTCCTACTCCAAATCATAACTATCAAATTCAACCTATCGGCGTCGTAGGGAAGCCAAAGCTATCAAATTGAAACTCAATCGCACATTGGGAGATCAATTCGCAACCAAAAACCCTAAAGAAAAAAACTAAAAAGGATGTAATTTACCTGAGCTGTTCTTAGATCGACGACTAGCTCTGCGCTTCTTCTTCTTATCCTTGTCACCGTTTTCGATTCTTTCACCAAAATTAACTGATTGTTCCGCCGAAGCACTCATCGTTGGATTTCAAAGTATAAACTCTAATGGAAATTCTAGGAAGCTAAATTCCTTTTGGTATCTTCCGATCAGATAAAAAAAACCAACGGAAGAACACACAAAAACTCGTCCCAACCTTAAAAATGAAAAAAAACAAATCAAAGAAAAAGAAAAAAAGGACGGAACAAATTTCGACGATGAGAAGAAGAAGAAGAGATCTTATGAGAGAAAGAATAAGTGATTATTATTGGTTGGCGAAGAAGAGAAAACGACCGTGATGATTGGTCGGCGGATTGCGCCGACTGTTTTCCTTTTCCTTTTCTTTCTTTTCTTTTAATATTTTCTTTTTCTTCTCTCTCTCTCACGTTGTCGCCTTTTCCATTTGCTTTCTTTATAAATCTTTCTCTTTTTCTTTTATACACAGCTTGAGTCGGTTGCCTCATCGTATAACACGTGTACCCATGACTTCATCGGACGGCTCCTGAGCTACAACCCTTTTTTTTGGGGCTTGATTAAAGTAGGTAATTTACTTATTTGCGGGATTGTTTTCATCTACCCCCTTTATTGTTTTGGTTTTAGCATATTTAACCCAAGTATTTAAAACGTACTATAGACACCCTTAGCTTACCAGTGGGGACACATTTATTAACTAGGGACGTT
This sequence comes from Thlaspi arvense, assembly GCA_911865555.2. Taxonomy (NCBI): domain Eukaryota; kingdom Viridiplantae; phylum Streptophyta; class Magnoliopsida; order Brassicales; family Brassicaceae; genus Thlaspi; species Thlaspi arvense. The sequence goes on from OU466861.1 coordinate 53,923,988, forward strand.
CGATACCTAAATATTTTGCAAAACAATAAATTGGATATTGAGAAAACGCAATATTGATGACAATATTTACATAGTATAAAAAATCACAATCATATTGATAAAATGCAATTTTGATTTGGTCTATGAAATATACGTAAACTATAAAAAAAATATAGATGAATAAGGCAAATAATACATATACAAATATAATTTCATACTAACTCATTATGTTATATAAAGTATGTTGAGTTTCTCAAAACTCAAAAGATGTAAAACATTTTGCTTGTAATTTAACTTAAACATTTTTTCTTAAACTACACATATATATTTTGATGAGCCTTTATAATTAAACTAATAATATATATTATATTATTTTTAAAGGAGTTTCTTAACCCAGTAAAAAAACCATATTAGTTTTCATTCAAGTTGGGTTTATAAGGAATTTTGTTGATGTGGATAATTAAAGATTTTTTTAGACATTTTCTTCTACATTAAAATGTGTATGTTATTTTTTCAAAAATGCATAATTATTTAATTTAAGAATTTATTAACTTGATATATATAAAAATTAACTGTCATTTAAAACTTAATTTTTGTTTATAAACTGTTTAACTCATGTGTTGACATGTATCGCTTGTAGTAACTTGACTACTTTAAGCCAACTAAGACACACATTGAATAAATATCAGTGCATAAAATTCTTCTTTTGTCTATCATTTTCTGCAATGTAAATAGTAACAATGATCGAAATCTTCATATAGATAGATGCTTTGAAAAGCTTCCTATAATTTATGTTGTCTTGTTGGTTGCCATAAATCTAACGTACTATAATGTTTAATATGTATGTTTCTAAAAGGTGAATGTTTTAGATTTTTATAATTTACAAATGTTTTAAAATTTATTTTAGAAATTATTATTTTGTAATTTTGTTTCTATTAACTATTATTTAAGTTTTTTGTCTATCACTATATTTATTTTACTGATTAAAATGATATATAGTTTTATTTAGTTTTTTGCTAATAACTATATTATTTTAATGGTTTTATTTATTTATTTTATGTGTATTTCAAAAAATCTAAAGTGAGAATTTTCATTATTGTTAATTTGTTATATTACAAACAAAAGAGTATATATTGATGCTATAGATTTAAATAATATTTATTTTACTGATTCAAAAAATAATAATTTATTTTTATTTACTCTTATATTTAACTATATTAATTTTGGTTCTATTTATTTACTTTATGTGTATTCGAAAAAAATCTAAAGTGGGAATTTGTATTATTATTTTTTGCTGATGTGTCATACTTTTAGAGTAGTTTGAAAAGCTGAGGTGGATAGCTTAAGAAACTCCAACTAGTTCCTTTTATTTAGTATATATGTGTAGTTTACAGTTCTTTTTTTTTTTAACCGTGTATGCAAAGATTCGAGTCATCCATCATAATTCATATATTAACCGATTTGGAACATTAGGCCTTTCACGAGGTAATATGGTCAAACTTTATTAAGCCCAAATAAATAAAAAGGTAGTATTTTAAGCCCATTAAGAGAAATCAGCTCGAGTCATCTTTATCGTCTATAATTATGTGTTCAATAGAGAAATCGAAATTTTTGTTTCGATATTCAACAACTTGGAAAAGAGAAATCGTATTGCTCTTCGCCCTCTGCTAGTGGTTCTTCTTCTTCTTCGATTTCTTTTCAATTTCACTTATAATAAATATGTCGTAGTAAAATATTTGGAATTTGCATTTAGAATTTCCCCCCCAAATTAATGTCATATGTGATAGAAGAATAATTTAAGGTATTGTACCAAGTTATGAACATTCATATTATTGAATTTAAGATATAATATAAAAAAAACATCTATAGTTTTAGTTTTTTTTTTTTTTTTGTAACTGGATATTATAGTTTTAGTTATTGGACCATCTATATTAGAACGTTTTCTTTTGAAACGATCTGCGTTTTAATAGAGATTAGCAACTACAAACAGATGCAGCATGTGGATGATGAATATCGATATTCTAAAACAAAAGGGACATATATCATATATGCATACAGCCATACATCATGTATATATGTAAACAAATATACTCAAAGCATAAGCTTACAAATCTTCATGCATATTTATGAGAAACACTCCAACGCATAACCTTACAAATCTGTCATGTATGTACCCATCTTTTGTCTCTCTTTTTTTTGTGAAACCTACTTTAGTTTACATCTATAGTATTGTTTTCTTCTGTAACTGGGATATATGATATATCATATAATGGAATTCAAACATATCTCTGAAATATGATAGAAACAATTAATATTTGATTTGAAGTAAAAAACGATAACCAATGTTTAATTTGGTAATAGAGACTGATGATGCCACTGAAAACGAAAGCCATCTGAAATTTGACATGTGATATGTAGCTTTTTCTCTGAAATTTATGGTGTTGAAATTACAAAAGGTGAAGTCGTGAAGATATCGAAGATGATTTTTTTTTTTTCTTTCTTCACCGGGACCCCACGCACGTGTGAGCCTTATCCACACGCTTTTTTGCATTCTCTTTTCTCGCTTTCTTTGCTTACTTGCAGAAAATTCAGTTCACTAATAGCTTTGCATTCTCTCTTTAGCAAACGAACACGAAGGTTGAGCACAACGTGAGAACGTGTTCATCTTGATTTTTTGTGTCTTGTCGTACTCTCGTACCTTTTCTAGAAATTGATCGAAAAATCATTTTATATGTATATATATACATTTATTGGAGAAGATATTATAGTTGTCTATTAATGGTTTAAAGTTTGTTCTTGTCGGATTTTTTGTTTGTTTTTTTATATTAAAAAATCACATATTTTAACTAAACACTAGCTACACTTAAATCTTAACCCACTATAATTCTTTATTGCATTGTATGATTGTATCATAATCTGTATTTTGGAATTACATTTGCCAAAACAAACCAAAACTGCGTACTTACTACTTAGTACGGTGTGTTATCAACAAAAGAAGGGGACGAGTGAGTGGGGAGCGTTAATAAGACTTTTACTTGTACAAAAAATATATTTAAGACAGTAGTTGGGAAGTAAACAATTGTTTACATATTTGTTGTTTTATATAGATTAATCTAAAGTGAATAATATTTACATTCTTGTTTTCCTATAGCGTTCTCAGGTTTTTAAAAAATTCCATTATTTTAAACAATATTTTAAATTGTTTTTTTTTTAACTTTGTCGAAATTGGTCTTTTCCTAGGTAACTACTTCCTTTGTAATATTTCAGTACAATATACTTGAAATCAGGTTAAATAGATATTCAAGGATAGATTTTGATAACATTTTTTTAATTTACTGTAGATTACATATCAGTTGTCCATTAAGTATTTAAAGTTTTTCCTTCTCGGAATATCATCTGAACAGATAAATTTCATTATCACTAAGTTTACAACTCTTGATTTTAACCTGTTTGAAATTTTGATTGAATTGTTTCACAAACTTGATTTTGGCATATCATGTGCCCAAAACAAACCATAAACTACGTGCTTAGTTATTTGTGTTTCGATAGAAAAAAAGTAGTTAATAGGACTTTAGACTTATATCTGTAGAATGATTCAATAGTTTTGACATATTTGTTGTTTTATAATGATTAAATCTAGTGTGAATGGTATTCACATGTTATTTTTTCATAACCCTTTTAGTTAAGTTTGAATATCCCCAAAAGAAAAGGTTCGGACAAGATTGTAAATTGTTGTTTTCTTAAACTTGGCCAAAGTTTGTCCTTTTGCTAGTTAACTTCTTCTTTTGTAATATATCATCACTGCAACACAAGAAAATTAGGTTAAATATGTATTCAGGGATAGATTATGATAACGTTTTTTGTATCATTTCATATTGGCCTTATTGTTTTTGTAATTGCTATTATTTTGTCTATTTCTTTAGCAAGTAAAGAAAATGGCAGAATGGTGTGACCCGACGTCCCATAAGATTGATTGAAGGAGTATGGAAGTTAGAAAGCTAGTCAAAAAGCAGCATGTTAATAGATTTGGAATCCATTAAAGCCATTTTTGGTGTTTGTTAGGAAATAACTTTTGACACTCTGAATCCTGATTCTTATTTTTTTTTTCTCATTCATATAACTAAATATATTGAATGTTTGTTAATTTATTTCTTTTTTGATATATCAACTAGAAATATTAATTAAGAGTCTTTTTTCTGGTCAAAAATTTTTAAATTAAACTGAAAAATATTTTACAAAGGGCATAATAGATTTAAACGAGACAAGCAAATTTAGCAAGTCCATTTACACATCTGTTCACAGTATGGATGATGAAACCAAAGAAAATGAAAGAAAAGAGAGGAACAAGGTTGCGAACATCGTTGAGGATGTCTGCGATCTCTGTTAATTCCAACCCTGCTAAGAGGGTGTTGATGAGGATTTCCGACAAGGATCTCAAAATATTAATTCAGGGTTTAAGTTTCTTTTTTGGATAGTAGTACCTAATAATAAAAAAAGTGGTTCGTCAAACGTCTACATCTCGCAAAACCAACACAAATGTCAGGTTTCTGGTAAAGCAGATAATGAGCTTGTTCCTACTTAATTATTGCTAGTTGAAAAGGTAAATCGATCGGTCTTAGACTATTAGTTGTTTCAGTTGTTGTGTAACTTATACCTCCATATATACATCTTAACAAAAACTAGTCGATGAATACATACAAGAGCAATGCATTAATTAGTCGACTAATTTCTCTCGGTTTTTGAGACCGGTTGAGACAAATTAGTAACGAGCCATTGAATCCATTGGTGATTATTTGAGAATTAAACCGGATTGTGATGGCCAACAAATTGATTGTAAAAAGGCTGCCTAAGTCCTATAACGAAATGACACAGCTGCCTCCTTTTTCTCTTTTTTTTTTAGTCAGAAACTTTTTTTCTTTGTTTTTTTGGTTTTGGATGTGATGCTAATTTGCCCATGATGGATTTATTTCGCGATCACTTGCATTCATAAATAAAATATTAAATATTTAGATTTGTACTTGATTGCTTCAACGATAATCTATTGCATTTGTCTAAGAAACTCTCTAATCTAGCCACATCAAATTACTATGAACTAAAATATGCACAATATAGCACAAACTTTAGTTTAGTTTCACCATTGGTGTTTATCAAATGTCGGAATGAATGAAACTAGTATTTTTTCATTAAAAATTCCAAGAAAGTAGAGGAAAATTTCTGGAACTTTTATTTTTCATGTATTAGAAAAATAAAGAAATCACACACAAACACACAGAAAAATTACACGATCTATGGAAGAACACTAATAAATAATAATAGGGTTGGCCTAAGATAACCATCACACCTTAACTAAGGAAGAAGAAAAACCCCAATTTACCAAATACAACTCAACATAACAAAAACAAACCCGAAATAAATTAAAAAAAAATTATTTTCGTCAAACAATTACAAAGAGATGTGGCTTTCATTAAATTATAATAACTTATATATATATATATATATATTCGATCTTGAAACAAAAAAAAAACCCTCAAATGAAACCTTCTTTGTAGAAGGTCTTGAATGGCTAATACGTAAATATCAAGTCTTGTGAGGTGGGCATTGGTAGCATTTGGTGAATAGACCAAAAGTATTGATCTGGCGAACAAAATTGACCATACTCGCCCATCCTCCGAACCCGAACCCAACGACAAACACCCAAACCACAACGAATATGTTTATGCAATAAGTCCCCATCCATCCTCCCAACACTCTAGGCGGTCTCTCCACTGCGTTCTGTCCATTACATATACGAAATTGACAATAATATTAAGCAAATGATATAAAAGAATCAAAAAGATAATATGTGAAAGAAGGAAAAAAAAGTAACCTCTCTGGAAGGGGCAGGAGCAAAAGTAAGCATATGAGCCAAAGCAGGGATGATGTAGACAGTGAAACTGACTAGGAGAGATCCGACCGCAGAGTTAATTGGTCCGAAAAATGGGAAGATAATGGCTAAGAACCATATGGGTACAACCACAGGTAACCTAGCCATAGCTCTTTTGAACATGCTCTTCGTCTCATGCACACCTATCAGTTTCTCCCACACGAAATATAACGGTGTGGACGCGAATCCAAACGTTATAAACTGATGGATAAGCATCAGGATCACTGCGGTGTCTCTAAAACCTGACTTTGGGAGAAGAGAGAGTGCGTTGGAATGAGTTAACAATTGGTCGCCAAACGCCCAATAAACCGCAGACGCAGAAGGTAGCGTTAGCGTTAATACGTATATAGTCGCTAGTAGATATATTGCCTTGAACTTCTGCGGTTTCCACATCGCATGCATGATCTCCCTATAATACATTTTTTTAAATATATAATTAGTTAATAAAACAAAGACCAAATTTTGATTTATACAAGAAATAAAAATGCTTACACAGTGACGGCGTGACCACCGAAGGTGTATAGAATGTTGGTGGCTCCGGTGAAGTAGAGAACCATTGTGGTTGGACCGGAGTGTTTAACGTCCTCGGCCTTTTTTTATTAAAAAAAAAAAGAGTAAAAGTAAATAATAATATCCAGGACTAAATATTATACAAATAAAACATGATTTTTTTTTTGTTAATTAAAATGACCTGGCCGTGAAGGAGAGAAGCAATGGTGAGATACCAAGAAGTGTAAGTGGTCATAGCGAGTCCGAGGAATGACCAAATTCGATAATTATGGAACGAAGGAATAAAAACAGTTGTTGCACAACACGCGCCAAATATGTATGTCCATGTCCTCTTGTCCAATTTGTCATTAATATAATATATATTACTGCAATTAATCATATATATAAATAAATTTCCCACTTCAACAAAGCAAAAGTGAATGTATATTATTAAATTAACCTGGCACAAGCGATGAGTTGAATAACGGATCCAAAGAGAAGAAAAGTGCAGTTGAAAATCAATCCAATATTTCTCCAATGTTTTCCTAGCAATCCATCCAACACTTCGAACCACTTTTAAAAGAAAATAAAAAACTACAAATTAACATAAATATAATTGTAATTAACGTTATAACAAGTGTTAGAGGTGTGAAATAAACCTGAATAACGTGGTTACGGAAATCGAATTTTTCACGTTCTTTACGAGTTCGATATTCAACGTAGAGAACACTAATGAGATAAGCAGTCCAGCTTCCCATTAATCCATAAAAGAGTTGAAACAAGATTCCCGACATCATCCCAAGTTGTGAGAATGAGTATGGCAAAGTCAACAGTACTTGTGCCACCTGTCATTATTATTACAATTTGAGAAGACGAAGATACATACAGTTCTTAAAATTATATATAAATGTATTATATATACCTGATTTGAAGCACAGCTAAACCAAGCATCGTAGACAGAACCTCCATGCCAGAAGAAATTGGAGAGTTTCGTTTTCACTGAAGATTTATTATTACTTCTGATTTCTTCTTCTCTCTCCATTTCTAAGTAATTCCCTGCGATTACTGTCTCTATTTTCTCTGCCGCCATTTTTTTTCTTCCACTTCTTCTTCTTCTCTCAGTTTCTTTAGCTTCTTTCTTCCACTCTTTAAATAGAAGCTTTTTTTATTTCTTTTTTAAAGAATTGGATACCTTTTTATTTATTTATTTAATTTATGGGTTATTTTTCTTCTCTGGAGGCAATAATTGAGTTTACGAGTGTTGGGGACGAAGCTTAGGTATGAGTATGATTGGTTGGTGATGGAGGTATGTCACCTGCTTGTGACTTACTGTTTTCGGCGAGCGTGGATTGTTTTTTTAATGGGCTTGATTTGATTGTTGGGCTTATGGGCCATATCACTTGAGCACTACACGAGCGGGTAGGCCCAGTTTTAGATTGTTAATTATATTTTGACCCCGATAATATGCAAGAAAGAGGGTACACCACTAATTATAAAACTTTAATCTAAAGAGGGGGCGTAGAGCAATTGTTAATTGATAATAGAAGCGACGACAATGATGGGTTTTCAAAAGAAAGGCTAAAACTACTATTAATATTATCATTAACAAATATTTTTCTATCATGATGATTGTAACAACTAGAACAATTCATGAATAAAACATAATGGTCCTTTTTCATCATTTTGGTGTAAGAATAATAGCGATCTATATGTATAATAATCAACTGTATGTCTTGTCCGATTACATTTTATAGTTGTTATTTGAAACTTGAAATTACATTAAACCATTACTTTGTCTAGCGTTTTGTAGCACATATTACACACATATATATATATATATATATATATCTGAACGCTCGATTTTGACGTAGAACAAAAAATTACTTAGAATATACTATAAGTAATTGTGATTTGTGAGGTTGATCGAGGATTGGGAATGGATCCAATGGAAAGAATGATTGCTAATCAGGTGGGGTTAGTGCTAAACATAATTACCACACGTGTATAGCTGTCTTAGTCTTATTTAATCTCACTATTTATCCCATTCTTTTTAAAATTTCCCCTTTTTAGCCCCTGGCTTTTTACAATGGATCGAATTATTAATGAGACGGAATCATCATTTTAGATCTTTATAGCTTTTTAACCCGGCCAAAATGGATGGCAGCGGAAAGAAACTGATCACCAAATTTCACATAAAGTATAGTTTCTCTTTATTTTTGGTAGTACATGTTACATAAATTATGATTGACCCTTTACTTATAGGTTATAGTTCTCTAGACCACCAATGTTTTTGTTTTCAAGAAATAAATATCATCTTCCTTAAAATAAGGCAAAGATTTCAGATATTGTTGACAATAATATTGACAAAAATACCAAGTGATTGTTGTTAGATAATATAATATCTCTTGAAATCCGGTTTTAATTCCTACTGGTTGACATATAGTTTACAAGTGATTTTCATGACGACAGAGATTATGATTTTTGTTTGGAATTAATCTTGATTAGGATATCTGCTTAGAAACAAAGAAAAAAGATACATTAACACTCTTTTATTGATACTAACACTATAAATACTGCAAAAATGGACCAAATGACCGTTGATTAGGGTCTAGGGTTGTTATATTGTGAAAGGAATTGACACCCATAACATGTAGTGCTAAAAAGTATAACCACCATAACATATTTTTTAACAGTGTGATTCTTTTTTGTTATTAAATAGTACAAATATATATTTAGTTATTAATTTATTTATAAGTAATAACTAATCACAACCTTTTGGACTTGGTTACCTTAACCAAAAAACCATCCCAATTCCCAAAGAATACTTGCATGAAAGCATCAGGAAAAGAATAACAGTAACTTTTCCCAAATTCCGAAACAAGGAACCTTATTTGAAACACACGTACAGAAGAACGTAATTACTTGTTTTGGGATTTACACTACTAAAGAACGATTATTATAATTTGATACATAGACTCTCTATGCAAGTTATTCCCTCTTCTTCCCTTAAAACAGGCAACCTCAATTCAATAATTATCCGTAAAACGAACTAAAAAGTTGAACATTTTTGATCGATAAGTCTTGTTCATTAAAGATGACAATTCGTTTCAGTTTTTCACCAAGGATCTTGTTACTATTTCTCACACTATTATCAGGTAACAATTCAGTTCATCTTTATATACATTTCGAATCGTGATTGTCTGTATATATATTCACTTACACATGTATTCGTCATGTATTTCGAGATCCAAACATTAGATGACAACCATTTTACTTTTCTTAAAAAATAACACTACAAAATGATATTTGTTTTGCCAAATACTAGGAAAAATATTTCATCAATAAATCACATAACGTTGAAATTTTTTGAAAAGCAAATTAATCCACCAATCAAGTTAAATGAGTTCAAATAATTCTAAACCCATAAGAAACCCTCTTCTCTATTGTTTTTCTTCTTCTACTTTGTATCTTTATCTGGCAAATTGTATGATTTTCTTGGAAATATTTAGTGTTTCATATCTTCATTTACATAAAAGAGTAAGGTTTGAATAATGATTATATAACTCGTGTAACTTTCATAATACCCAGGGACAAAATGGTCCGAATCAGCTCGAGTATTCACGATCGTGAACTCATGTAACCAAATAATCTGGCCGGCGATTACTCCCGGAGAGAACTTCAACGGTGGTGGATTCGAGCTCAAACCGGGCCAATCCATCGTGTTCAACGCACCAGTGGGCTGGTCAGGGCGAATCTGGGGACGAACCGGTTGCAATTTCGACAAAACCGGAACCGGAACCTGTGAAACCGGTTCATGCGGCTCGACCCTAAAATGCTCCGCCTCCGGAAAACCACCGGCTTCACTCGCCGAGTTCACATTAGCCAACTTGGATTTCTACGACGTGAGCCTCGTCGACGGATTCAATCTCCCGATATCGGTGACTCCGATGAACGGGAAAGGAAACTGCAGCGTGGCCGGTTGCATCGCCGATTTGAGGCCGCAGTGTCCGCGGGAGCTCGCCGTGAGATCAAACGGAAAAGTGATATCGTGTAGGAGTGCTTGTGATGTGTTCGATAGAGATGAATATTGCTGCAGAGGAGTTTATGGGAATCCTGTTGTGTGTCAACCAACTTATTACTCCAAAATCTTCAAGCAAGCTTGTCCTACTGCTTACAGCTACGCTTACGATGATCCGACCAGTATCTTCACGTGTTCCGGCACTGATTACGTCATCTCTTTCTGTTCCTCCAGGTTTGCGTCTTATCCAAGTATACTCTTTTAAATGTAAAAAAACGACCTTAATTCATTAAATATTAATTTGTAACGACAAGTGCAGAGTTAAACGTGACCAAAACGATCTTTGGGATTAATACTGAATTTTCTAATTTTTTTTCCTGTAATTTTTATTTGAGTTGATGTTGTTTCATGTGTATAGGAAGAAGCAGGTGTGCACGTACCATGATAACAAGTTGATATGCAGCGATGGTTCTGGTTCTGGTGGATTCAGGATCATGATTGGGAGATTGTGGGTTGTATTGATGTTGTTGTCTCTTGTTGTTTTTAGCTAATGTTATATATTATATATAGCCATCCAATTTCGCGACTCTTAGTTAAACAAGTTTTTTTTTTTTTTTCCGGAAAATTCCTGGTTTGCTTATTTTCATTAGTTTGGATGTGTAATTGTAATGTAAATTCAAGGTTGATTTGGGTGTGAAAAGAAAAGATGAAGAACAGAGATACACACATAATTTGCAATCCTATGTATAATAACACTCTGGGGTCCAAGAAGAATTCTTAAAACCTTTAGATCAACATTAGTGAGGTTAAAATGTAATTAAACTTGATAATGATTAAGAAATGGGCTTTAAAAGATGGGCCGATTCTGAAACCCAAATTTATGTGGAAACCCTCTCTCGTGGTTAGGTGGTAATTATATGCGTCGTTGAAACGCGAGGAAATAAAGAGAAATAGAAAACGCCATTTTTCACCGTGCAAGCTTGATCTCCTCCCTTCGCCGGAAAATGGCCACTGGTGGAAAAGTCTCCTTCAAGGTCACTCTGACTTCGGACCCTAAGCTTCCTTTCAAAGTGTATGCACCTTTTTATCGATTTCCGTATATAAATACGCGTTTGGTTTGCTTGTGAATTGTGATTGATCTCTGTGTTGTTTTCCGATCGGTTGATTTCCAGATTCAGCGTTCCAGAGGGAGCTCCGTTCACGGCGGTTCTGAAATTCGCGGCAGAGGAGTTCAAGGTTCCTCCGCAAACCAGCGCCATCATCACCAATGGTATAATTAAAACCTCGATGATATTCATATGATTCGGAATCTATTAGCTGGTGAATTTAGGCCTTTTCTTATCCTCTTGATTTTTGAATTTGAAAACTCTTCTCATCTAATTATGAACAAACTGTGTTCCCTTAGATCAAGGAATGAGCTTATAAATTTCAGATATTTCCTTCACTGATGAACATGAATTCTCTTTAAACCATTAAATTTTAATGTGCATGTAACTTTTTCCCTCAGCTTTTTTCCTGTGCAAGAAGATGTAGAAAGGAATAATTAGCTTTGAACAAAAGAGACTCATCAAACTTTTAGAAAACCATTGTGTTCCTTTCTCGAGTTTCATTGATTCTTATGTTCATATGTTTGTCATGAGAATTCTCTTAGACATTTGATGTCATGCAAGAAGCTCTTGGTCTCAGTTTTTTTCTTATTGTCTCAATTTGAATAGACTTTAGCATTCTTTGATTTTTTTCTGATGTGATGTGTATTAATGTGTGCAGATGGGATCGGGATCAATCCTCAACAGAGCGCAGGTATCTCAAATTCCTTTACTTTTTTTGACTTGTTTTGATTGCCTTTCACTCAATTCCTATCTTTTATGCTTCTGCAAAATCCACTTTTCTTTCTCGTAGAAAGATCATTCTTGCTAGTGTGCATTTTCTTTTTTGGTCCAACTCATCTCCAGTGAAATTGTAAGCCGATTGTTGTCAGTCTCTAAGTGGCTTCATTGGCCATTGGAAACCGGGACTAGAATTATCTATACATATAGTTAGGTTTCACTGGATCATTTCAATTGTTCGTTTAACGGTGTTTGCATTTCACGATCATGCTTTCGGATGTTAATAATGTATGTGGTGTGTTTGTGAATGTTGTCTCTCAGGAAACGTGTTCCTGAAGCATGGCTCTGAGCTAAGACTGATCCCGCGTGATAGAGTTGGAGCTGCGTTTGTGATCGCTCCTTGAATGTTGTAAGGAATTGAGTAAAACTTTAAAAAATTTAACATGTTGAAATGTTTTATTGTACAACTTTTTTTTTTTCTCTTTGAATAAATATGTGCTACTCCTTTAAGGGTGGGGTTTCGCCGTTTTGGTTAAACTCATATATGTCTCGGTATTATTCATGTTCATCAAACAGAGTATGCTTCTTCACTATGAATGCAAACTTAGATGTATATGAGTCTGTTGTTAATTCTTGTCAAATATTTGCGTTTGAGGAACATTATGGGTACGAAAGCAAGTAATCATTATCATAAAGTTTCACTTTAAAAGAATATTTAAAACTAAGCGATTGCATCGTCACCATCACTGGCTAAACGACGTCATAGCGGAAGTCTTCTCGCTACTTCCGGTCAATGGAATCATATACCATTAGTTAAAAAAGTATGAATTTTATGTTATCTTAAAGCATACAATTGTAGGCTAAATATACGTGACAAACTTTTTTCCATTCGATATTACGTGTCGTGTGTAATTTATTTCTTATTTTTTAATTTGTTTGTCTTTTTAATTAACATGTGTGAATTAATTCGTTGAACCAATAAAAAATTAATGTTGATTAAGGTGATTTGTAACCTTAAGTGGTCGTGGCAAACTCGACGACGAAGAAGATACGGGAGAGAGACTTCGGTGATCACCATTCACTACTACAGTAGAAGAAGCACATTACACTAACTTATATGGCTTTTTCTTCTTTCACATTACCGTTTGGGCTTACGCGAAAAGAGGCCCAATCATCCCATAGCCTAAATGGGTAAAATACGTTTCAAGTTATACAATATAAATGGGTAAAATACGTTTCAAGTTATACAATATAAATGGGTAAAATACGTTTCAAGTTGCTATGTAACGGTCAAATGACTGCCCTCAAATAATTGCCGACTAGATGCAATGTTCTAAGTTACTATTCAAGTAATATTAAAAAGCTATTTTTATTACTAAAATTTTAAATATAGTGTGAAAATATGTCGAACATATGACACATCTAACTGTTAGATGACTCGATGCAACATTAGATGTGTTTTCACAGAATATGCAATCTAACAATTACTTTTTTTTTAATTTTTTTAATAATTTAAACGGTGATAAGAACAAAAAACTATAAATACTAATTTTTAAAAAAGTTCTAATGATTTTTTTCTTGACAGAAAGGTTCTAACTATTATTATTCAAATAATATTAAAAAGCTATTTTGATTATTAAAAAGAGAAAATATTTTTATTAATAAATTAAAAAAAAAACTTGATTACTAAAATTTATAATATGATACGAAAATATGTTGAACATAAGAAACGGTGATAAGAAACAAAAATTTAAAAATTCTATTTTTTTGAAAAAAGGTTTTAATGATTAATGATCAAGTAATATTAAAAAGTTATTTTTTATTATTAGAAGGAAAAAAACATTTTTATCAACAAATTAGAAAAAACTTGATTATTAAAATTTACAATATGGTGTAAAAACATGTTAAACATATAATACATCTGACCATCAAATGACTGGATGCAATGTTCGGTGTGTTTTCACAGAAATCTAGTGATCAAATTTTTTTAATTCATCTAATAATTTAAATGGTGATAAGAAACAATTTTTTTTAAAAAACTATTTTTTTAAAAAAGTTCTAATGATTATTATTCAAGTAATATTAAAAAGCTATTTTTGATTAGTGTACAAACATGTTTTAATGATTTTAAAAAAGTGATAAAGAGTGATAAGAAACAAACCGAACATATTTTTTTAAAAAATTCTAATGATTATTATTCAAGTAATATTAAAATCTATTTTCGATTAGTAAAAAAAATTTTTTTATTAGCAAATTAATAGAAATTTGATTACTAAAATTTATAATATGGTGTAAAAACATGTTGAACATATGACATCTCTAACCGTCAAATGACTGAATGCAATGTTTGGTGTGTTTTCAAAGAATAAGTAATCTAGTAATCAAATTTCTTTAATCTATCTAATAATTTAAACAGTGATAAGAAACAAAAATCTAAAAATATTAATTTTTAAAAAGTTCTAATGATTATAATTTAAATAGTTATTTTTGATTATTAAAAAAAGAAAATATTTTTATTAGCAAATCAATAGAAACTTGATTACTAATATTTACAATATAGTGTGAAAACATGTTGAACATATGACACATTTAACCGTCAAATGACTGGATGTAATATTCGGTGTGTTTTCACAAAATATGCAATCTAGCAATCAATTTTTTTTTAATTTATCTAATAATTAAAAGAGTGATAAGAAACAAAAATTTTAAAATGTCTATTTTAAAACAAAATTTCTGATGATTATTATTCAAGTAATATTAAAAAGTTATTTTCGATTAGCAGAAAAGAGAAAATATTTTTATTTGCAAATTAATGGCAACTTGATTACTAAAATTTTCAATATGGTGTGAAAACATGTTGAACATATGACAACTCTAATGGTCAAATGATTGGATGCAATGTTCGGTGTGTTTTCACATAATATGTAATCTAGTAATCAAAATTTTTTAATTTATCTAATAACTTAAACGGTGATAAAAAAATAAAAATCTAAAAATAATAATTTTTTGAATACTTCTAATGATTATTATTTAAATAATATTAAAAATTTATTTTTGATTATTAAAAAGAGAAAATGTTTTTATTAGCAAATCAGTAGAAATTTAATTACTAAAATTTACAGTATAATATGAAAATATGTTGAAGATATAACATCTCTAACAGTCAAATGACTGTATGTAATGTCCGGTGTATTTTCACAAAATATGCAACTTAGCAATCAAATTTCTTTAATTTACTAATAATAAAAATGGTTATAAGAAATAAAAATTTTTAAACACTAAGAATACTAGTTTTTTTAAAAAACTGTATGACCATTATTTTAATTTTCTAATGCCTTTATTAAAACCCTATTACTTTTAGTGAAAAAAAAGAGTTATTATCATATCACCTAAAATAAGAGGCAAAAATTAATAACCTAACCAAAACAAAATGACATTTTAACTCCAATTGATTTGAAGAAACAAATAAACGAAATCATACCAGAGAGTGTGGAGGTGGCTTGGCCGCTTGAGGACGTAGTTTGCGGGTAGAGCACTTGAAGCAGCCATTTCTTGTTGGATATGAAGCTGCACATTTCAGATAACATAGCATCGAGATGCCCAGAAACTAATCAATATCCTTTATCCAGATTCGTGTGATCTTGTTTGTAAAAACAGAGTAAACAATCCAAATCAAACAAAAAAAAACAAGAAAAAAGAAATTGTGAGAATCGGATTTGACCTCTTTCTGGAAAATTCATTGGATATTCATCGATCATTGATCCAGGTATCGTCTTCAAAAGGTAATGTGTCCTGCAGAAACTCATCGCCACAATTCCTAAGCCAAGGATCTTTATCTTCTCCTAACATACGCAACAAACAAGTTAAGTAATATTAATCTTAATTCCAGCGAAGCCACATAGAATTTCTGAAATTACTACCAATCACACAACAAAGACAGGTTTTTCTTTTTACGATCGGGTAAGGGAAACTCATAATCGGGAAACAATTAACAGTTATAACTTAATCCCAACTCTTATTGATGTTCAGAAACCAGATCGAATAGTGCGAAAAATCAATGCTTTATGAAGAATAAACATATGCAGCAAACAATTTCAAGGATCTTTATCTTCTCTTAACATTCGCAACAAATAAGTTCAAGTAATTCCAAAATTATGATCAATCACACAGCAAAGTCAAAACCCATAATCGGAGAAACAAATAACAGTTAAAACTAAAAGCAATCGGAGAAACCAGATCGAGTACAGCGAAAAATCAAAGCTTTATGAAGAATAAACATGCGCAGCAAACAAATTCAAGGATCTTCATCTTCTCCTAACATACGCAGCAAATAAGTTCAAGTAATTACACAACAAAGTCAGTTTTTTTTTTTTTTGCGATGGGGAAAGGAAAACCCATTATCGGAGAAACCAGATCCAATTGAGCGAAAAATCAAAGCTTTATGACAAATAAATCCTAAAGAGATCGCTGAGTAAATTACCAGAATCAGAAGGCGAAGAGGGATGATTCACGGAAATGTTGTTCTTCATTTCAGCCATTTTGACGAAAACAGAGCAAAGAAACGAAAAGAAACAAGAAAAAGAAAATCATTGGATTTTTAAATTTGTTGTTTGTGGCATGGGTCTTTTATAAGCAACTTGAATTT
Organism: Thlaspi arvense; assembly: GCA_911865555.2. Classification (NCBI taxonomy): domain Eukaryota; kingdom Viridiplantae; phylum Streptophyta; class Magnoliopsida; order Brassicales; family Brassicaceae; genus Thlaspi; species Thlaspi arvense. Next base: position 53,940,868 of record OU466861.1, read on the forward strand.
GTTTCACAACAGCTATTTTTTAACGCTCTCTCTATTTTCTTACCGTTGTAAAATTGAGTCTGTGGCTTCATGACAAAACGTATAAATGGAAAATGCAAAATCTTTGATAATTTATCAGAAACAGTGATGCTATTACCCAAGTTGAGTATCTTAATCTCAAAAGCGATACAAATTTCAAAACTTGTCGCTGCAAATCTCAATCTCTCTTGTACATTTTTACAAGAGCAAAGGTTTACAATAAAAACTTAGCTACAGAGCATTTAGACAGGAGAGAAGTGTAGGGTGAGACAAGCATGATCCGAGAGGCTGTAATTCTCTGGCCACAATCCTTCCGGAAACAGAACCGCTTTCTTCACTTTCAATCCAATCGCTTCTTCTTCTTCTTCTCCTTCTTCTTTCCTACTCTCCATCACACTCTCTTTGCAGTTTCCAGATTGATTCATCATCGTCATGTTCCAAATTTTCTGACGTTATACATACACAGACACGCATCAGAGTCTTGATTGACGTTTTTAAAACAAAGCAATCTTTATTGAATCATTTTATCAGTTTGTGATTCCCGCTTTGCCGCATCAACTTTGTTTACATTAATTTACCTTGAGTTCTTCATAGTCGAACACACCATTTCCATCAAGATCAGCTCGAACCCATAGCTCTTTTGTTTCTTGGAAGCTTAGTCCATGTGGAATTCCCGTCAGATTTACCTGCCACACAATAAGTTTGAATCTATAAGTAAAGAAACTCAAAGTGCAGGGAACTTCTCAGCCATTTTCACCGTGCAAGCTTGATCTCCTCCGTTCGCCGGAAAATGGCCACTGGTGGAAAAGTCTCCTTCAAAGTCACTCTGACTTCAGACCCTAAGCTTCCTTTCAAAGTGTATGATCGGTTAATTTTTCCAGATTCAGCGTTCCGGAAGGAGCTCCGTTCACGGCGGTTCTGAAATTCGCGGCAGAGGAGTTCAAGGTTCCTCCGCAAACCAGCGCCATCATCACCAATGGTATAATTATAACCTCGAAGGATGATAATCATATGGCCTTTAACATTTAAATTTACACAAAATTTTAAATTTGGGCCTTCTAACATAAAATTTTTGAGCCTTCTAACATAAAAATATTTGGGCCTTCTACACTTTTGAGTATACAAAATAAAACTTTAGATAGTTCTAATAAACCGAAAAAGATTAGCCCAAAAATTAGCTAAACCAAAGAAAATGATCTGCTCGCCGCGAAATGTATCTATTAATTAGGTCCATTGGGCCTTTGTAAGTGGTTTATTGGATTTTTTCCTTCCTAAAAAAACACAACCAGAGGCCCAATGGACCTTAATTATAATAAATTGCAACTCAATTTTCAAGTGGCTCAAAGAGAGAAAGAGAAGCGGCAATAGGGGGAGTTCGAATCTCAACACATTCTCTCTCTCTCGGTGTCTCCTTTCCTCCATCGAATTTTAAACCATTTTTGTGCAATACACTGGAGAGAGAGAGTGTGTGTGGTTTCTTCTTCGACGGCCATGGCGTAAAGTAATTGGCGGAGCCTTAAGCTTGGGTTAATCACCAGATATTGAAGATTGAATCTGCCGTCTCTTTGTTGTTCGGGAATCAAGGCTGTAGCCAATTCGGAGATGCAGTTGAGATCCAGCCATGGACAGGGAGGCTGACCTTCCGGTCCCACCGGATAAACCTCCGAAGAGTATGGTCCGCTCCATCTTAAACCAGGAATCGTCGTCTTCTTCATCCTCCCCTGAACTTTTACGCCATCTACAAGCCGCTTTCAAGCGCCACCGCCCACTCAGTAATCTCTCTCTCTCTCTGGGTTTCCGCGAAGAGAAATTTATATGTCTGAAGCTTTCATTTTGCTAATTTATGGTTTCTCTGGGTTTTTGCATTTCTCTCATCTCCTTTCGATTTAGGGCTTTTTCGGGAAAGTTTAGTTCCGCTAGGTTGTCTAATTCGCCATTCCACGGCAATCTCTAGGTTACTGAGTTTGTGTATTTTGGTGTGGGTGATATGATATTGCTAGTTAAAACTTTTGATTATGGAGACGAGCTCACGATTCTGAGGACACCCAATTGCTCTTATTTTAGCTGTTTTTTGCTGAAAAATCCTTGCTTGAGTGAGTTGAAAAAGGGTCTCTTATAGCTTTCCTTTACAGATAAAATGCAGACGACCACCATAGGCCCTCGGCGAAGTGTTGCTCCGCAGCGACAACCTTCAAGAAGCCAGAGACCTCAAGATGTTGTTTCCCTGAGTCAGAGTCTTGCTGCCAACACTTTGACACATGATACAAGAAGCTCAGCCACTCCTGCTGCTGGTGAATCTTTCGAGAATGCTGCGTCCACTACGCCACCGTCGGTTTCAGGAACTATTGGTAACATGTTTGGCGAGGATTTCAAACCACCAGAGAGACAGATGAATTTGCCAAAACCTGATTTTGCTGGTTTAGAGAGCAATCTGGATTCAGGGCATCCGAACGAAAATGCACACAAGAAGGTCCAGTCTCTCACTGGCAGCACGCTCTCATCTCATGGTAATGCCCTCTCCTTTTGTTTGCTTTTGCTGTTGTATGTAAATACTTAGAAAGCTCTTCACACAGGGCATGGTTGTTGTCCGTTTGGTTGAAGCTAAGAATCTAATAAAATCTCACTTTGTTCTGGAAGATATGGAGTGGGATGCAACCAATCAGGCTGAAGCATCAAACCCTGGTGCTCGTACTGAATCAAGGCATCAGAATCTCCAATCTGTTGATTCTGAGATCAGTTTGAAATCTGAATACAAGGTTTCATCTTCACTGGCAAAGATGCAGGGCCAGCTAGGAGAATTCCGCAACTTCTTGAATCAACCTTCATCTCAGTGTTCTGCCATGGGGTCATCATGTGCCACGACTACGCTAATCCATTCGTCTTCAGCTCCTATGTTAAATGCGACTACCCAAGTCTCTCGTTCTTATGTAGAGGCTGATACGAATGCAAATCCCCATGCTGTTCAAACTCAAGGGAACTTGCGTTCTCTTCATCCTTCTTCCAAGGACAGGAACATTCTGAATGCCAATAAGGATGCAGCTTTATCTGAGATGCCAGCCTCAACGATTGATCCAGAAGTAAGAACAAAAGAGACAGATATGTCTAAGCTTCAACAGTGCTCTACAGAACTTGAAGTTCCAGTGGTATCTTCCAGTCATGGGAGTGACGGAATAGCTAAGGCTCCTCAACCCGATGAGTTGCTTACTAGTGTTAGCTCGCAGCCACAAAAATCAGATAAGCATGAAAAGGTTGCAAGCAGCAAAGGGACATCAGCGCCTCGTAAAAGAAATTATGATCCAGACTTGTTCTTTAAAGTCAATGGGAAGCTCTATCAGAGGCTTGGCAAGATAGGAAGTGGAGGAAGCAGTGAGGTCCACAAGGTTATTTCTTCAGATTGTACCATATATGCTCTTAAAAAAATCAAGCTTAAGGGTCGTGACTATGCTACAGCATATGGGTTTTGCCAAGAAATTGGATATCTGAAGAAGCTGAAAGGGAAAAACAACATCATTCAGCTTGTAGACTATGAGGTACTTCCTTCTAGTTCGTGTTGTGATATGTAAATTCATGGCTGACAATGTCCATCATCACAACCATAACACAAATTCTCTTTTGCAAATAGGTCACGGATAAGACTTTACTCCAGGAGGTTTTGAATGGCACAATGATTAACAAAGATGGAAGAGTCAAAGACGATGGATTCATATATATGGTACTAGAATATGGAGAAATTGATTTGGCTCACATGCTGTCCCAAAAATGGAAGGAAATCGAAGGATCTGACAGGACAATTGATGAAAACTGGCTTCGGTTCTACTGGCAGGTTCTTACACAACCCATCAACTTGTTTCATTCGGCTTGTTACAATGATATGACAAGAGGAACTGATTCTTATACTTAACTGTAAACGATTGCAGCAAATACTCCAAGCTGTGAACACCATACACGAGGAACGCATCGTGCACTCTGATTTGAAACCCGCAAATTTCCTTCTCGTCAGAGGCTTTTTAAAGCTTATTGATTTTGGTATCGCCAAGGCCATCAATAGCGACACTACGAATATTCAACGAGACTCACAGGTAAAAACCTCCCAATGTTTTTTCTGTTTTTGTCATCATCATCCTCTTTTCAAAATACAAACATCTCTTTTTGAATTACATGCTACTGATACCAATGGGATATGGTATTGCGCGGCAGGTGGGGACTTTGAGTTACATGTCACCAGAGGCATTCATGTGCAACGAGAGCGATGAAAATGGAAACACTATAAAATGTGGGAGGCCGTCAGATATTTGGTCACTTGGCTGCATACTGTATCAGATGGTGTATGGAAGAACACCTTTTGCAGATTACAAGACCTTCTGGGCAAAGTTCAAAGTCATAACCGATCCAAACCACGAGATCACTTACAATCAGCTCTCAAACCCGTGGCTTGTCGACCTAATGAAGAAATGTCTAGCTTGGGACCGTAACCAGAGATGGAGAATCCCTGAGCTTCTCCAACACCCTTTCCTTGCCCCACCCATCCCACCGGAGCCTCAAGTCAAAAGCATTAAACTGCTCAGCAACATTGCTGAAACTTCTGGTAGTGATGACAGTAAAGCCATTACTCAGCTTGAACAACTGCTTATAGACCCTGTTCCTCTTCCAAGAAACGATCTGCTAGAACTTTGTGTTCAACTCCAGGAACGATTACGGCGGCTTGAAGTAGAAAACAAGTTAAGGGGTTAGTTATCTGATTCGGAGGTTTTTTGGATTCTGTAAATTGGTATGTTCATTATTAGCTTTGTAATGGAGATGTTTGCTTATATAATACCCTGTTTGATTTCTTGTGTAATGGAATGTATCATTTTGGGTGCTTGTCTTTGATGAAAACCTTACAGTTTTATCAAATCCACACATGACGTCGGTTTATCAGTATTTTATTCTATCAGCGCAGGTTTGTACAGCCATGGCTTTGATCGTTGAACCATTCGCCGGAGTAAGAGTATCCGGAGTAAAAAGACCAGTAAAATCCATAACCATGTCTAAGTCCTTGCTTGTACTGTCCTTTATACTTACTTCCTTTAGACCAACACTCCATTACCATAGCCATCGTATCTTCCATTGATCCAGTCTCCTTCGTATCTTCCGTTAACGAAATAGTAGTAAACTCCACTTCCATTGCATCTTCCTCTGTGAAACTCCCTTTTCCTAGAAATCTATTGCTAATAGCGATATGCAAACAAACGACGTCGGTTTATCAGTTTTTACTAGGACGTGTATCATTTCATTTTTTATTCACACCACACATATGTACGTCACACTCAACCTAATTGTAATTTTTTTCCAATTTTAAAAGGTTTTTTTTGTTCATCTACCTTGCGTCCTACGTAAACCTCGCAACTTTCTCCTTGTTTTTCTCTCTCCATAGCTTTTTTTTTAATCATAACCTCCGTTCACTTTTTTCAACCGCCGGTTGAATCCCTTAACCTAAATTTATTCATTCGTTCCTAAGGAACCTAACAATGTCTTCTCCAGTGGCCGCAAAATCCAACCTAACGACGCACCGATCCGCTTCGTTAAACATCCCACACTCGACTAGTACCAATCGCGACCACGATCTCCGGTATAGCCTCTCCGCTGGTCCTCGTACGAACGAGGATCGTCCGCCGTCGGGGAACGGCATCGCCGGAACCCTCTACAAATGGGTCAACTACGGCCAAGGGTGGAAACGGCGGTGGTTTGTCCTCCAGGACGGTGTTTTGTCGTATTACAGAATCCACGGTCCGGATAAGATCTCTCTCTCCGTCGAGATGGATCGGCGATCTAAACTGATCGGCGGCGAATCATTACGGTTCATCTGCCGCCACAGCCAACGCGGTGATGTTCATAGTCCCGGAAAACCGCTCGGTCAAATTCACCTCAAGGTTTTGATTTATTTTTTGAATGCCTAAGCATTTTCTAAACTTTTGAAATATACCCCAAACTTTAAAAATATACATACAAACACAACCAAATTGCAAATCTGGAAAATGGTTTGTTTAAGACTCTTTTATGAAAAATTTCAAATCTGCCCTATTTATTTTTAAATGATCAAATACCCTCCCAATTGCATATGTGGTTTTCATAGCCAAGGAAAATAAATCTCTCGGCCAAGGTTTTTGATTTATTTGAAAGGGCTCCAGTATTTTAAATATATTTCAGATGTACCCCTAACATTTATTTATTTGATAAATCGAGTCCCAATTGCATATGTGATTGACTCTTTGTTTTAAAAATACAGGTCTCAAGGATCGGACAAAGCATATCAGACGGCAAGAGATTCACCGTATTCACCGGTACGAAGAGTCTGCATTTACGTGCTGCAACAAACGAAGATCGTACGGCTTGGATCGAAGCCCTGCAAGCTGTTAAAGAAACGTTTCCACGAATGTCAAACGAAGAGCTAATGGCAACGACGACTGATGTCTCAGTCTCGACCGATAAACTAAGACAGAGATTAATGAAAGAAGAAGTTGACGAGACAATCATCAAAGAGTGCGAAGATATTATGAAGACCAATTTCATCGCTTTGCATGATGAGGTCATGACGCTTAAGCAATACCAATATCATCTCGTAGATTCTCTCAAGAACGTTAATAACGAACCTATGTCCCAGTAAGCAAAAACTTTCATGAACTATCTCTCTCTCAAAGTTTGATTTATTTTGGGATTTAAAAGTTAAAGTAGACTTTTTTGCGTAATAATGGGAAAACCATAAATTGATTTGGTTTTGTTCCAATTTCCTTTAGTAATTTATGGGCCATATTAGTGAAAGCCATTTAGAGATTATTATGTAGTCTATAAAGTATAGGTCCAATTAAAATTTCCACGTAGAAATCCTTACAAATCTCAATCTCTCAACAGTAAAATACCAAAATGAAGATTAAGGCTTTTTATATAACCTAAGGCGTTTTTATACTGCATGAGGTTATAAATGTTGATATTGCAAATTTGCCATTTATATATGTGGTTTAATATTTTGATGAAGTCAATGTATATGATAATTCAATTTCAAAGTAACCATATAAAGGTTGTAAATGTTCTCCTCTCCATCAGCCTGCAAACCACTTTTCTTCTTAGAAACCTTCAACATCTTGCTCCTCGTATTTAATGATCAATAATCATATATATCAAAACAAAAAAAATATTCTTATAACTTATTTGATTATTCAGATAAATTTATGGAAACTGTGATAATAAGCTTTAAAAAATATTACAATCTTCGTTTGAAAACATTACAGCATAGGTTTACATGTTTTCTTTATTTGAAACATGTTTAGTGGTAGGTGTAGAGTTGATTACTCAAAATCGAAATTTTGGTCTTTTTTACCCAAAATCGTTTCTAAAAATGTATAGAAGAGTTATAGATAAAACTGAATACGAATGCTTTATACGTACGCATGTCTAGCATGCAACAAATTATTATGTTTAATTCAGTGGACGACATTACTAATACAACATATACAATGCATTAGGTTATAAATGTTGAAATTTGCAATTTATATATATTGATGAAGACAGTGTATGTGATAATTCAGTGGACGACATTACTAATACAACATATACAATGCATTAGGTTATAAATGTTGAAATTTGCAATTTATATATATTGATGAAGACAGTGTATGTGATAATTCAATTTGGGGGAATCAATTTTCAAATGAACTTTATGAAGGGTTGTAAACGTTTTCAATACAAATATGTAATTATGGACACGACCTCACGACTTGTAAACGTTTTCAATACAAATATGTAATTATGGACACGACCTCACGACTATGCATCGAAAATAAATATTAAATTCCCCGAATCATCTGATGTACTTAGCAGACTAATCTGTCTTATATTAAGTATACAGAATATAATCTTGTGAATTACAAAAATAATAATAGAAGGCAGCTAATATCAAAATAAATCGGGATAAATCTCTGCCAACGATGAAGACGTATGACTGTTTAATCTGATAATAAAGCATTCCTTTTCACTTTTATATTCTTTCTTTATAAAAAGAAACTGTTTCGTATATTGAAAAAATAATGAAGGAGAAAAGTAAGAAAGAAAATACTCAAACTAATAGCACGGGCTTTCCCTTTCTAGCTTACACGACAAAGAGACGTATTGGTTGTTTCTCATAAATTTAAAACCCATTAATACGTAACCACGCAAGTCCAATAAATATACGTATAGCGTAATCAAAATAAGAAAAATACATACGTATTGGAACTTCAAGTTCGACGTGCTCTCTCTCCATTTAAAAATCACTCAGATAAACCTAAAAAATGGACAACGCTTTAAATACGACTGTACTACTTTTCTATATTCATTGAACATTAGTACGTGCCACATTTCTGTATAGATCGTTATTAAATACAGAATGGAACGACGACACACAGAACATAATATATATACTTACTTATTACTGGAAAACAAAACATTTACGTACATTGAATTACACCCGCATGTGTAATTAACCACAAGATTTGCTGCGGTTCTGACATCGAGTCAAAAGAAAGAAAAAAACATCCCGCACGTTGAAATCAGATACTTACAAAAGCTGTGAATGTTTAAATTAATTACGGAGAGGAAGGATGAGTTTGGTAAAACCTGGAGTGACAAGACGTTGGTGTAAGGCTTATTGAGGATTGGCTTTGATTCTCCTTCAAAACAAACGAAATCTGAGCTTCTCTCTCCCATGCTTTAGCTGCGTACGTCACCAGTCCCATAAATACAATTCGTATTGTGGTTTGTGTGACCAAGAGTTAATAACCTAGTTGCGTGTAATAAGGACGACACTACGGTCATAACTACTGTTTACACAAAAAGCGTACCGATTCTAACCATAGTTGAATCAACCGGTTTCGAACACTCTTTTATCCCCGACAAAAAATTATGTTTTTTTTTTTGTGTACTTGTTTGATTCGTAGCAAATATGATGAGAGAAGAGTGAATGACACGTAACAATTGCTTTTTTCTTCACTAGTTTGTCACAGGAAAGTGTATAATAGAAGAAGCACCAAACAAAAGTTTTAGATGAGTTTCTTCGTCTCATTAAAATGAAATTACTAAGTTATAGTACTATTTAGTGTTGCATAAGTTATAAATCTCATCTTAATACTATGTCAAAAATTTATAATTATATGGCTGATTGAAGAAGAAGAAGAAAAACAGATTGATGTGAAACAAAAGTGAGATTGAGCTATATAATCAAATAGTAATATTTTTGGTAGTCTAGTGAAATTATAAAGATTTGGATTTGGGAAGAAGGGACTTGTGAGTCTCTTTGCTATTATGATGCGTACGTCGTAGGTCGGCGGACGGCTACCTGACTTATCCCGGTCATCCATCTTCTTTGTCTTTTTTCTCTTGTAAATTCTTTTCAATCTTCTTATATTTAATCATTTATAAATTTATTTTTTCCTGAGTCAACAGAAATATAACTATCGTTAAGAATATTATCCATTCAAATTTATTGTGTAAGGACACGTATTATCTAATTTACGACTAGTGGATTGTTTTTGTTTTTTTTTCAACTCATTCAATTTCTAAATACTCTCGATGGTTAGTTGATTTTACTATACTCCTATAGTCCTATTACTCTTGAACTAATTAAAAAAACGGAAGTTCAAAAAAAAAAAAAAACGGTTAAATAATCTTAACAGTCGCACGTGTGGAACAAGGCCGTTGCACACTTGCACGTGATTACTCAGACTCTCAGAGGAACGTAATCTTTGTAGGATCTTTGACGCTAGCCCGAGACAGGTGGTTCGCTCTAGATTTTGATGACATGGTTATAATCTTGGCCGCTAATATGATCAACACGTGGCACCGTCTATGTCGTTGGATTCTTCGAAGACGACGATATTAGGTGGGCCGTGACAGCCCAATGGTTCAAAAGAGTGGGTCCCTTAAATGTGCCAGCTCAGCTCGATTGTTCCAACTGTAGAAAGAGCTGTGTGGCTTGGATAATGACGCGCAATTAGATTAGTTTTATTTATTTACCCGCAAATTAAAGTCATTTGTCTCTAATTTCCTCCTTTTCCCGAATCATGGCGTATCAAAAATCTAAATGCAATAAATTATTTTAATGAAATTCTAACATCGTCGCTCAGTCATGCAATGATAAATTGATATAAAATATATAAAGAGAGAATATGTAGTTCCCTGCATTATTAAGATGGGTATTATCCCACTATTTAAAAAATCCCATTAATTTCAATCAAATAAGTGAATAACCAATACGGAAGCTTTTGAATAATTAAACATTCTATCTGACAGCATGAGATCCCAAACTTATTTGATTATTGGTGAGAACGATCGATGCATTGTATACAATAAGAATATCTTCAACAGTCTTTATTATTATTATTATTTTGCCTTTTAAGTAGAGTAACCTTCATTTTTATTAAAATCAAATTTTAAACTATTTAACGCTACAGTCAATCTAAAGAAAAACTACAGTTTTCCACTCTGCTGATTTTGAGAACCACGTTGTTGCATAATTATTATGTGATCATAATTCATAAAAGAAATGATAAACTTTGCATTGGATGGTTTAAGGCTGAATTTGGCGAACAAATATTTTAAAATATAGCGGATTCTATATTTTTCATATAAACGGAAATTTCAAAGCTATAATCCATAATATATTAATCATGTCAAGTCAAGTATAGTTGTAATTTTTATTTATGTTATATAGGATGTATAGTTGTAATTTAAGACGAATATATTGACTAATCAATAATCATAAGAAAATTATGAATGGAATGATTTATCAAAAAAAAAAAGAACGAGTCAAATTTTTATGTTTTAGCTCTATACAAATCATTCACCTACTTGACTATCATAAATCGATTTGCTCTGTATAGTTTTTATTGTATATATGTGCAATATGTGTTTTTATAGAAATATGTGTAATATGTTTTTAACAAAAATGATGTGCAATATGTTACAGCTGTGTTGTGTATGTGCGTATATCAATCTACACACAGTATCAAAAATTACTCAATGACACTTCGAGTTAATCTTCGACTGTAGTGAATGATCACCTAAACGGAAGTTTCAAACAACGAAGATCAACGGTAGGTGCACACTGAAATTGAATACCGACCGACCAATACGGCAACATTACATGATAAAGTCACACATGAGAACAAACAATTTTTAATCCATTATGCAGTTATCAAATACTATCACCTGGTTCCATTCGCGATGACGATTTGTTGATCATCGGTCACAGTTATCTATAAACATATTTAATTGTTAATTGTTGTTTTTTAAAAGACGAAGATAAACATACCTAATCATTTGGTCTTTTACGTGGGTATCACATTACATCCATACAACGTAGGGTACGCCGGCACTAGTTTTTTTTTCTTTTAAATTATTAGAACCATTTCACTGTATTTTAGAAAGAAAAACGCCATCAGTACGTAGAACAATTTTGATTAGGGGAGACATTTGAACATATAATAACCAAGGAATAGTTATATATGTTTCGACATTTAATAATACTTTTAATGATTTTGTTGTTATTAAATGTTTTTATATATATAAACGGTAGAAGAATTTACTGACTGCGTTTATGTGTTGACGAGTGATAACATATTTACACACACATCATACATGATTATGTATTTATGTGTTGACCAGTGAACATATTTTGCCATGTATCTGGTAATTTGCCAATAAATATTATAGCGTTAACATAATGTAACAATGCTATTGTTCACTAGGCAGATTCAAGAGCAAAACCCCAATTAAAATTCGAAATCTATAGAAATAAAGACGTGTCATTAACTTATTTGCCATTTCAATTGTATAAGAGAAATTATCACGGTTTGAGTGAATAAATTTTAATTTATCATATTAACTTTTGTTGATATTTGAGTGTCTAACCTTAAAATGAAAATATGAAACTTTTAAGTGAACCAAAATATCAAGTTGAAATATGTAGCAAAAAGATATTTAAAATTATTCTTTTATAGCTGGTTCTTGTAAAAATGATAATAGTAGCAGAAACATACTCGCACAACGCACATACCTTAAACTCGGTCAAATAATTATAGTTTTATTTATTTATTATATTAACTTTTGTTGATATTTCTGTGGCGAACCTTAAAATTAAAATATGAAACTTGTAAGTGAACCAAAATATCAAGTTGAAATATGTTAGCAAAAATATATTTTTAAAAAATTCTTATATATGTAACTGGTATAATAATAATTGCAAAAATACACCCGCACATACGTTAAACTCGGTCAGGTGATTATTGTTTTTTTTTTCCAACCTTTTTCGGAAGTTTTTTACTCATCTAAAATAGTGTGTAGTCCACACAATGGAAATATTGAAATGCTGTCGTATTATTCATTTAATTATTAATCATCTCGGGTATGACACAAATTATTAATTTTCTTTGCCGTAAATATTTTCCCAATCCCGTAATTATTTAAGTCAATACATTGGTCATAACAATATGACTTATTTTTGTTTCTGGCTGGTGGGCTTTTTGTGTCCACTTCCCGATAGTTACTGCAACTCCCCCTCTTCTTACTTTAATTGAATTTACTAATTTACCCTACTAAATTAATTTCCATTTTTTAAAAGGTTTTTGTTTCTTCTCTCTTCTCTCTCTGTCTCGTTATCCTTTTTCTTTTGATGCTTCTTCATTCCCCCTTTTCTTTTTCCTTGTGGCGTTTGTAGGAATCTCACCAAGGTTTCTTCTCAGATTTGAAAAGGTTCTCTTCGGAGTCATAATCTGGAAAATTTTCCATTTGTTTTCCTCCTTGATTTCACAATCCACAGCTCAAAAACGTCGGAACCTTATTTTTTGTTTTCTCAACGGAGTTTGCAGTTGTTCCGGCGGATCTATCGATTATCTCAGAATCAGGAAAGCCCAGGTGTGAAATCGAATGCCATTTCGGAGATCGAGAAGAAATTGAGCTTGGGGGAAGCGAGGGTTTTATCTGATGAATAGATGATGCGCGAACCTCTGGTGTGCGAAGCAGAAGCTACTGAGGTTTTACTGAGCAGCAGCGTCGTCGGAAAGAAGGTTCTAGGAGAGGTGTGTAAAAGCGAGAAGCTACGGGTTGGAGAAGGAGACGAAGCGGAGGAAGAGAGGCGTGACGATTTGTTGTTACTAGCTCTCACGCCGATGGTACGATCGAAATCTCAAGGAACCACGAGGCGCGTCACTCCGACGCCTCCGGTAGACGTGGAGAAACCGTTACCAAACGGAGATCTCTATATGGGAACTTTCTCCGGCGGGTTTCCGAACGGATCCGGGAAGTATCTGTGGAAGGATGGGTGTATGTACGAAGGGGAATGGAAGCGTGGGAAGGCTTCGGGGAAAGGCAAGTTTTCATGGCCGAGCGGTGCGACTTACGAAGGGGAATTCAAGTCTGGTAGGATGGAAGGATTCGGGACCTTCATCGGAGCCGACGGCGACACTTACCGGGGCTCGTGGGTTGCAGACCGGAAACACGGTCACGGCCAGAAGAGATACGCAAACGGCGATTTCTACGAGGGTACGTGGCGGCGGAATCTCCAAGACGGACGGGGACGATATGTTTGGATGAATGGGAATCAGTACACCGGAGAGTGGCGTAACGGCGTGATTTGCGGGAAAGGTTTGCTTGCTTGGCCCAATGGAAACCGATACGAAGGACAATGGGAGAACGGAGTTCCCAAAGGAAGCGGTGTGTTCACTTGGGCTGACGGAAGTTCTTGGATCGGCTCTTGGAACGAAAGCAGCAACCTGATGAGAAGCTTCTTCGACGGGATCGAGAAGAATGAGCTGGTCGTGGCGACGAGGAAGAGGTCATCTGTGGATAGTGGAGCTGGAAGCTTGAGCGGGGAGAAGATTTTCCCCAGAATCTGTATATGGGAATCAGATGGCGAAGCTGGGGATATCACTTGCGACATCGTTGATAATGTGGAAGCTTCGGTGATTTACAGAGACAGGATTTCCATTGATAAAGATGGGTTTCGTCAGTTTAGGAAGAATCCTTGCTGTTTCAGCGGCGAGGCCAAGAAACCTGGAGAGACCATTTCTAAAGGGCATAAGAAATACGATTTGATGCTCAACTTGCAACATGGGATCAGGTAATTTCTTAGAAACCTTTTAAGAATCCCAAGGAATGGTGTAGCCATTATGAGTTTCTGGATCTGTGTTCTAACCAAAGTGCGATAATTTAGGTACTCTGTCGGCAAACATGCTTCAGTTGTTCGAGATCTCAAACAGAGCGACTTCGACCCGAGTGAAAAGTTCTGGACAAGGTTCCCGCCGGAAGGTTCTAAGACCACACCGCCGCATCAGTCTGTGGATTTCCGCTGGAAAGACTATTGCCCTTTAGTGTTTAGGTATTTTACTCTTTTGCAGTTGAATGGCCTTTATCTCTCCCAATTAAAGTCTATTCTGAATCCGCGTTTCTGATAAAAATTGTTTCTTTTGGGCAAATTTTTGTTTTTTATAGACGCCTGAGAGAGCTTTTCACGGTGGATCCTGCCGATTATATGTTAGCTATCTGTGGAAATGATGCTCTTCGGGAACTGTCTTCACCTGGAAAGAGTGGAAGCTTTTTTTACTTAACTCAAGATGACAGATTTATGGTTAAGACGGTGAAGAAGTCAGAAGTCAAGGTTAGTCGTTGGCTCTCTTCTTGACTTCTTCCGTCTTGTTTGAAATTCCTCTGTAATTTCTTTTTCTTTCTTTGCTTTCACTTTACATTCTTAATCATATCCACTGAGTGTGGTTAGCTAACGAAATTTGACCTGAAGTGATTGTTTTCTTTATCCAGGTGCTTCTACGAATGCTTCCAAGTTACTACAAACATGTTTGCCAGTATGAAAATTCACTTGTGACTAAGTTCTACGGCGTGCATTGTATCAAACCTGTTGGTGGCCAAAAGGTTTGTGCTGTTCAATCTATATTTGATAAGACTCTTTGTTTACAGTGGACAACTTTCTTATGACTTTTACCATCTTACCAGACTCGGTTCATCGTCATGGGGAACTTGTTCTGCTCCGAATATAGAATCCAGAGACGGTTTGACCTTAAAGGGTCTTCCCATGGACGTACCACCTCCAAGCCAGAAGCAGAAATTGATGAGACCACTACTCTTAAGGACCTTGATCTCAACTTCTCTTTCCGTCTTCAGAGAAATTGGTACCAAGAGCTTATGACGTAAGCTACCTCAATTCCTTTATAGGTTTTTGCTTCTGCTATTTGGCTGTTTGAAAGGTCAAACACATTACTAACCTTGACTGCATTTTCATTAAACAGGCAAATTAAACGCGACTGTGAGTTCTTGGAAGCTGAGAGAATAATGGATTATAGCCTATTGATTGGAGTTCACTTCCGAGATGACAACACAGGAGACAAGATGGGGCTTTCTCCATTCGTCTTGAGATCTGGTTAGTTACACTTTTCATTCTTGCACAAGTCTTATAATTCTCCTTGACCCTCGACCCATTGTGAATGATAGTTGTTCATGTTTCGTTGCAGGTAAGATAGAGTCATACCAAAACGAGAAATTCATGCGCGGTTGTCGTTTCCTGGAAGCTGAGCTTCAAGACATGGACCGCATTTTAGCTGGCAGGTACGTCAATATCTATTCTCTCCAATCATTACAGTGGGTTTATTAATCTGTAGCACAAGAAGTTGACCTAACATAACATAAACAGTCTTTTTGCATTCAAAGTCTTTTGGTAATCACTACCACAGAGAGAGTAGTTGAGAGGTTCAATTTCCGATTACGAATGATTTCATCTGAGAACTACGTTACATCTCAACGCATTATTGTATTAAAAAGTTGCTTGGAAATCTTGTGGGGGCTATTCCATTGAATAGAAAGAAAAAAAAACACAATAATTTTGTGGGGGCGAAACAGACCATGTGGTCCTTTTTGGCTCCTAAAACGCCTAAAACTAATAAAAATTACAGATTGACGTTTTGGTGAATAACGGTATTGAAAAGTCGTTAACTTTTTTATTTTTTGCAGGAAACCGTTGATCAGACTAGGCGCAAACATGCCTGCAAGAGCAGAGCGAATGGCTAGAAGAAGCGACTTTGATCAGTATTCTTCAGGAGGAACAAACTATTTGTCTCACGGAGAGGTCTACGAAGTGGTTCTCTACTTTGGAATCATCGACATTTTGCAAGATTACGACATTAGCAAGAAGATCGAGCATGCTTATAAGTCTCTCCAAGCCGATCCTGCTTCGATCTCAGCCGTTGATCCCAAACTCTACTCCAAGAGGTTTAGAGATTTCATTAGCAGAATCTTCATCGAAGACGGCTAAATAAGGTCTCTCGTCATTGGAAGGTCAAATCCAAAGTTCCTCGCTTTAACCTCAAAATTGAGAGACGTTGCGTCATGAGGGCCAAAAAGGTAATTTCCTAGCGTCGGATAAAAGCTCGAAGAAAGGATGAAGACATTTTGAATTCTTTCATTATTATTTATGAGAGTGATGAGGTGATCAGACCAAATTTTGGGTGGGGAATTTAAAAAAACAAATCAGAGGAAGATATATGTGAATATAGGTTTTGTGAAGCAGAAGAAAAAGTACATAGGGAACAAAAAAAAATTGGGTTTGAGAGATTTGGAATTGGGGAAGAAGATAAGTGTACAAGTTAATCAAAAGGATGGGTAGTTTATTTTTAATCCCATTTGTCTTAGTTCCCCATTATTTTATTTGTTTTGGGTTATTTTGTGGGGAAGTACTTTAAAAATTGTTTTTAATTGCGACAAAAGAAAAAGCTCAAGATTTATTAAAATCTTCAAAAGAGGTCCCATATTCCCATGGGATCCATCTTCTTCTTCACCATCATTTTCACATCTCAAGATACTTTACTACTAATTGCTATTCAAACTCTATTTTGAGTCACATGTTTGTGGTTTATATATAGTATATAAAACTTCTCAATTTGTACAAGGAAATATTCAGTTCTTTCTGATGATAATTGCTCGTATATGGAGAATAAATCGACCACTGATGTGCCTATGCATATATATACTGTATACAAAAATATTGTATATAATGGGCATAAATATATGATACTGATGTCACTATCATTCTATAAAAAAAGTACATAAATATATATATTATGGTCAAAAGTAGAGAGGCTTGGAATTGAGGTTGTGTTATCATGAAAAGAAGAGAAAGCAAAGAGAGAAGACCACATGTCTTCTTTTGTAAACTCTGAATAAACATCTCACACTACGCTTTATATGGATTTTGAAGAACACGTAAAAATAATGTGTATGTTGACTATTTATTGTATATTCTCCGGTCCGATCTAACCAGTAACCAGTAAGTACCAGTCCACACGTTGCCTTGTTTTGTTGCAGTATGAATTTCTTTTGTCGATTGCAGTGTAAATTTATACTAATATGGCTTCATATATATATTTTAAATCTATTTTTTTCTTTTTTCTTTACAAAACTAATAATCCACAATAGTTGTTAGCTCAACAGTACAAATATATAAAAATGTTTACTCGGGAGTTGAGATTATAATTTTAAAAGAAATATGAAATCCGACACAACAGAGGATGGAGTGTGACAAAGTCAAATTACATAAATAATTTATGAACAATTCCCTATAAAGTAATAAGTTTTGGAGCAATTTATCAACAAATACATGTCATTATGTGCCCATATCTCTTCAGATCCTAGAGTCCAGATTTCTAAGAGGAACATTCTATTTTAAAAACATAATCTGAAAAACAATGATACTGTTTCATTTCTGGAGTAGTAGTGAGGTGATTAGTACTCTCGAAAGGAAGTACTGTAATAAATTTTGGATGACCAACGTTCATATTTCTTGTGAACCAAGTTTTGTATTTACTTTGTTACTATTTTTTTTACATTATTCGACGACCCTTTGTTTCTGCCACATTAATCAACGAACCCGTTCCCACAGGCAGGTGGGAAGTTCAAAATTCATTTATCCGACTTTCAAAGCAAACAATAGTTGTATATAACTAATTAAATCTTAATTTTTATTGTTACAAAGAAAGATGATAAACCAAAGTTTACATTACTATATTATACATATCTTATATCCACAGATAACCAATAAAATATACAGATGATCTTTCGCTACGGCTTTCTCGAGAGACAGAGAGATATAACAAGTGTATCTTGTAATGTACTGTCTGAATAAATGAAAATGAAAATGTAAATAAGAAAAGAAACAACTGTTCGCTAAACGAGAAAATAGGAAAAAGACAGAGCCTTGAACAGTAGCTAGGTCTGCCAAAAACTTGCATGCCTAAAAAGCCCTTTAATTAAAAAATG
This sequence comes from Thlaspi arvense, assembly GCA_911865555.2. Lineage (NCBI taxonomy): Eukaryota > Viridiplantae > Streptophyta > Magnoliopsida > Brassicales > Brassicaceae > Thlaspi > Thlaspi arvense. Next base: position 53,959,210 of record OU466861.1, read on the forward strand.
TCACAAATATCAACAATTTCTCATGTTATTTACTCGTTGGTTATTTATTTGTTTCTCATGTTACCTTCTAAAAATAATGTGTATGTTGAAATTATTTTGTGTTTTATACATCTTCTGTTTTTGTTTGTGTGCGTGTGTGTATATATGCCATACAATATGGATGTACGCCAAACTAAAATCTACAAATATGTCATCATTGGTTTAAAATTATCAATGGTCGACAATAAGTTAGATGAACAAATCAACTTACTGTCTCAACGTATAGCTGTAAGTCTGAAAGGGAAATATATACTCGTTCTCTTTCTTTTTTCTTTTTCTCTTAATAATAAGTCTACTACACCTAGAATTTTAATGATATATGGACCACTAAGAGACCATTATGTTTAAGACTATTTAGAGACAAAAAACTAATTCATGATCGATTAAGAAAAAAATATTCATTTTTGTAGTGTTTTAGCCATTCCGTAAGATCATTCATCAGTATTATGTAATAATTACATGCATATGCACCGCGATCTATGATGGTGTAGTTCATGTAAACAATCGTTTTGTGTAATTTGCCTTCAACTAAGTAATCTATTTAATAAATAATTAAAAACTGTTGAATTATTGTTTATATATATCCTTCTAATGGTAATGCAAACAAAAATCGAATCCAGATGAATCTTCTTTACCACGCCTTTGCTACTTTGGTTATCCCGTTCCCGACTATTTTAAGAAGAAAAACTCTTTCGGAAATTATTATTTTTATCTAAGCCTAATCGATTTAATTAAATGGGTCTATGAACAGTATACAGTTAAGAGTTCCAAGTACCACCCAAGTCGTTCAACGAAGGTAGGCCAATGATTTCAACTACAAAGCATATTAAAGAAATTAGCTAATTGTTTAAAGCTTATTGTAAATGTTTATAACAACTTAATTAGATACTACTACAGTATTATATTCCATTACACGTAATCAACAACATATCTGAATGGTGAATATTGGAATGAGGAACGAGGAAACTTTTGAAGGTCTATTATCGTCGGAAAACGGATCAACGTGAAAGTCAAGCCTACTTACTGACCTATTAACGCATACTTTTAAACACACACAAACTCTTAATTTATTAGCCACCTTTCTTGTTGAATAATTTGAGCTATTAATTTTAGTCTTTCTCACTTTATTAGTCTCCCAAAAGGCAAAACATAGTAAGTAATTTTATAATTTGATTCGTTTCTAATCAAATTCTTAAACCAAAACCAAGATCAATCCCTAACCAAACATTAAATACTATGGTAAATTCTACAACGGCCAAGCATGAGAGCTAAAATTTGACACATTCGAGGCAAAAATAAAATGAAGACAATGAGCGATGTGAAATTTATATGGTCTCAATTTAGGGACTAAGTTTGTCTGAGATCGAAAAGCCACCAAATGTGGCCATTGGTATTTTAAATAGGCACATTACTTCACATTCCAACATAAGGTTCCACTACAAGGGGACACCTCCTCTTAACCATCCCTTTCTTATCATTCTTGTATAATTCTATTTACTTTTTTTTTCGTTTTAAGAAAAAGAAAAACAGTTTTAGTTTCTTTTGCTGCAATTTACACAAACAAAGGTGATTCTCTTTGAGTTTAAAATTATTTAGAAATTAAATCCAAATGTTTAAACTGTCTTCCTATTTATTTGTTGCTATGTTAAACAGAGAGAACAAATAATAAAATGTTACTCAAGAAATTATATAATAAAGATTAAAGATTAATCTGAATGTTACTAGTACTTATTAGTAGCATTTTGGAAATTTTAGTAAAACAATGGGAGTATAATTTGGAAAAAAAGAATTATCTTCAATAAATGAAATCGTCCAGAATTCAGATAGACAGAAATTAGACATATAAACCTAACACTAATGATGGTGTCTTCACTTCCTAAAGAAAACCTCATGATAACGCGTATTATTTTCTTTGTTTCCAACCGCCAAATATAGAAACTTTATGTTGTTTTTTCTGTGTTTTTTCTTCAAGTAAGACACTAGCATTTTTTTCCTAAGTTTAGTTTATTTTGGATTTTCTTATTTACTCCTGATTAATCATCTAAAGTTTATAATATTTCAAACTAATCATACTAGTTCCTATATATGAAAATATTATGAGAATATAAAAGTTTGGAGGATACAAAATAACAGTACAAGATAATAATATAATGAAACATTATATTAATAGTGGTAAGACATAATACTACTATACAAAAAATAATGGTATATGACTTTTCGCTATAACCAAAACCGGCTATGCGAATTTGGAGACATGAAGCGTATGAAAATAATTAGTAAAATACTAATAAAAATGCAAGGAAAATGGAAATGAAGAAACTCGAATTGCTTGTCTATCTTTCATCAGTTCATTTAGCGATTTTACCACTAGCAAATTGAAGATTTTGCATATTTGGCGACCGTTAAATGACTTAATAAGTGTTGAATGGTGGTGGTTTGACGCATACATTTCTAGATTTCCTCGTATCATCAAGACAATTTTTTTTGTTTAAAAGCGAACGAATCTCTCGAAGTAAGTGTTGAGCTATGGTCAATATCTATGAGCTTTATGTAATACGGTAGTAATTTTGAAATAATTGTATGGCCGAAAAAGATAACAAAAGAAATCTAATCTTAAGTGGATATACAAAGGATATTTATTTGAAGGGATTGTAGTATTTGGGTTTGAGGCAACTTCTTAAATGGTGGTGGTTTGGTGGGGTATCTTCCATGTTCCCACAAATGCTTTGATATTTCCACATATCTTTTATTTTCATGATCATGGGACACCAAAATACTTTTCTAATTTACAATAGACTTAATAAATAAATACACACCATAAAAAAAAGATGACAATTATTTTTTATTCTTTTTCTCTCTTTTTGTTCTATTCTCGGGTAGTTATCCAATTTTGGCTTGTAGATATATACAAATCAATAATTGAAAGCAATATCTAAAAACTCTTGCCACATATTTAGTCTATATTTGTCGACTTATGTTCATGGATTTTTCAAAAGAAAGATCGCTTGTTTTTTTTTTTCCTTTTTCCTTTATATGTGAAAGGTCTATGAAGGGTATATATCTTGTCAAGTAGTAGAGAAAGTGGGAGTATATCACGAGTGCATTTTACGAATTGACAAATTAAAATTAGAGGGCAAAAAAAAAAAAGGCTGGATCACATGGTTGTGGGTCCAGTTAAAATGGGCCCATATAATTGTAAAGGCCCACCCAAGTAATTGTTTAAAAAAGCTATAAAACGTGGAGGGTGATTAAGACGAACAAATGAGTGGAGAGGAGAGACGATTATTAGTACATAAATGTGATCGGGGTCTAGTAGGCATCGATTAGTCCATTTCCCAAATTGGTCTCCCTGTTATATCGGTTTCATAATCGTTTGGTCTCATTTCTTGTGATTCTAATTCGATTTGGTCGTTATTTTGTGTTCCCCATGATTCGTGTCCTATCTCATATCATATGTATCTCTATCATCAATTCATCATAAACAAAATATACAAAATGAATAAATGACGTTGTGTAGAAAAATATAAAATTGGTTTGGTTGAACTTAGGATGCGTAGATTTGTTTTATTACACGATCTATGGATGGGCTCCAAAACACTTAAATGGGGTTCGTCCATTGGGCTTCCATGGATTAAGTTGTCTATGGAATTGGGCTTGTTGACAAAGGAAAACATTTTAAATTGGGCTAAAATTTCGATCCATGTTCTGTAGATAACAAATCACACCCAAGAGACTAGAGAAGCTAGGAGAGAGTATATAACAGAAGAAGCAAGAACAAGAAGAAGATCATGCTTGGAAGTTTTCATCTTCCTCTGCAATGGCAATTACAAAAGAAAAAAACATAAAACTGAGCAAATCGTGTTTGCTTATTTGATCAGTTTTCATCCCAACAAGTAACACAGAGTCTTAAAACTGGTGCAAGAAGAAAAACAGGTTTAAGGTTTCTACTTGCGAGGAGCTTTCTTCTTTCCTGCAATTGCAACTCTCTTGCCCTTTTTAGTACGAGCGTTGGTTTTGGTCCTTTGTCCTCTGCAAGGCATTCCATGTCTATGTCTACTTCCTCTGTAGCAGTCTACTTCCACCAGTCTCTGTATTTCCGATCCAACACGCCTCCTCTTCAATTCAACAATCATGGAAACAACAACAACAACAACGAAAAAACCAGTTTTGAGAGAGACGAAGAAAGATGAACTCAAAGAAAGTTAAGTATGACTTATGATAAAGAAGAAGAGTAGTTACCAATTCATCACCATGTTGGTGCATCCCAACTTCTTCACGGAGGTCAATGAGCTCTTTACCGGTCAAGTCTCTGGCAAGTTTGTTAGTGATGCCGAGCCCACAGAGAACCTGGTGAGACTTACGCCGACCGATTCCATAAACTTCTTGCAGACCGGTTTTGAGTGGCTTCTGGTTTGGAACCTCTGCGTTTCCCACACGAATTCCTTGGACTCGCAATCCATGGAACTGCAGAGACAGAAGAACAAAACACAAATGTGTATATAACTCCAACAGAGGAATCAAACTAAGTATTGGCTTCGATAAGCGGAGTTAAGAAAACGGGATGTAATCATCAAAGTTGAACTATAATTCAAGAACTGAGCAGAAGCATAGTATGCAATTGCAAAACTTTACACTTTTAGCTGAGCCAAAAAAGAGAAGCCAACATATATCATCAACACTGAGAGATTTTAGATGCTTCGTTTAAGAATTCTCAATCCTGAAGCTCATTTTTTTCAAAGGCAAACATAGGGGCAAAAGCTTCAGGTGAAACCAAATTCTCAATCGATTGATAATATTGTGCCAATTTCACAAATGAGCATTTCTCATTTCTCACGAACGGGAAAGAAATTAAGACGGACGATTCGAAACAAGAATACACATCGAAAGAGAAACTTAAAGGGTATGGTCAAAACATACGAATCGACTCGATCTATTGAAACGATAGTCCGAGAACTCAAAGAAGAGATTGATGAAATTTCAGAAACTACATCTTCTAGCCGAAATACTCGAATTCGAACAGGAGACGGAGAACTCACCGATAAATTTCGAAGCAGAGACTGGCTATGGTCGAATAAGGTCGCCGCAGATCTGCGTAAGCCAAACATCGTCGAAACTCAGTTTCAGAGAGATTCACACGGTGAAGGAGGAGGGTTTAGGATTCAGTTTCCAACCACCGTTAACGCCGCCGCGTTTTCAACCAAAACGCAAAAACGTCTCTCCTCTCCTTTCTTGAGTCTTACATTCCGCTTATTGGGCTTTCAATGTATTGAGAGAGGCCTCGGATCCAATCAGCTATATAGCATTGATAATACTATGGAATTTTTAAGTTTACTAATAGCTGGGCCCAAATTTTCTAAATGTTCATAAGAAATCAATCAACCCTGTTTTTTTATGACCGTGTCTCATTGGGCCCAAATTTATTTTATTACAATTTTGGGCATTGCGAATGAGATTTTTTTCGACCTTCTTTACAAATTCAAGCAAGAGAATTAGAGAAGCCTATTACTGTATACGATCACAATATGCTTTTTCTTTTAAAGTTTTATGATGCAGTACAATTAGGCAAATCTAGTTGGCTAATTAAATCCCAACTCTTGAAAAAGATGAATAATTAAGCAATAATGTTTGGTTTGTAATTTTCGGAGACGTTAAACACTTAGGCAAACCTAGTTTTATATTAGCTTCTCTTTTGTTTAGGAAAGACAAGTTTATTATACAATAAGAGAACGTACGGATTATAGAAAAGTGGTTGGCTACCTGCAACATATTTTGTCATTTTGTGAATTATATTACATGCAAGGTGTTTGATCGTAAATAACGCCAACTTAACGAGCGTGATATGTAATAATGCCTTCTGATTTTTTTTTCTTTAAATGGAAACATTTTAAACTTTTAATTATGTGAAATAGTTTCAAATTACACAACCCGCAAGATCACTAACTCGAATGTAAATGGAATATTTAGCTTTTTGGGATAAAACGAGACTATATCACTTGTTTAGAATATATCTCGAGTTATGAATAATTGGATATAAAGTAATTTAAGTTACTCAACTTAATTGCTAGTTTTTTGTAGTATTAAATAATATAATGAAAATTGAGCCATCTACAGTTTTTAGTTTTTTTTTTTCACTTCAATTTTTTTTAGGTTTCGAAGAAAAAGAATAGATAACTGCTGAGATTTTCAAGTACAAATTAAAGATATTTTTAGCTCTTGTGAAAACTCGACTCGTATACTATTTTTTATATCCGTGTATACACCTACCTATTTTGGTTAAGGGTATAGTTTCTGCGAATATTTTAGGCATGCAACAATCACATGTCAAGTTAAAATGAGTGGTCATTTTCACTAAAGAAAGTTGAAAAAGGTTTGCGAAAAAGGGTACGATAATGACTCGATCGTGTTAGACACGCGACATATTTATGTATTTGTGGTCTCTATTACCATTCCCTTTCTCACTCTTATCATTTTAAGAGATATTTTCAGACTCACGTCACAGAGAAGATAGTCGGGTAATAATCATGTAAGAATAGTTTGAAGTTAAATGTTAAACTATAACAGTGATCGAATAAAAGTCAAATAGAAAAGTTGGCAGAGACTTCTCAGTTTTGTGATCGGAATCAACTCTTGGGTCAGACGTTTATATTAGATGTTACGTCTCACATTAGGACAAAATTACAACTTGGACAATACTAATGAGACGTAGAGTTTTAATAGGGTTTAAGCCTATAAAATTATTGAGAGGGTCTGTGACCAACAAAAAAATAAGAGGTCGTACCAAATTTATATACAATGTCAACAGTATTTTATGTATTTGTGGCAACTGCCAACTGGCAAAGCATATAATTTATTTCAGTGTTTAATAAAAAGAGCGAGCACAGTGCCGCTTATTGCACTGTTATTAAAAAAATGTGTAAAAATAATTAATTTACGAATGATCAAACCCGATATTAGATTAACTAAAACTGTAATGACTAGTTGCCCACAATTGTTTTTAAATTTTAAAGTCAAAACTATATTGTTTATTGAAATAATATAGTATACTATTTCCGTACATTTATAAACAAAACTATTTTTACTAGGATTTGTTTTCCAACTACAGGGATTTATAAATTCTGCTGACAATTATAATTGATCTCCTCCCACTTGGAAAGATAAATAACTCCAACGACTGTGGCAATGGAGATTTAGTTAATATATTTCCCAATGTAGTTGGAGCCATTCCCAATGCTTTTGGAAGCCCACAAATCATTGAATAATCCAAGTATTTTATACTCTGCCTGTTGGCTGAGAGCTACTGAATCAATATAGTACAATAGTAACACTATCGTATAATAAACAAATTAGTCTGGCTAATTAGCAATTAGTGGAGTAATGGTTTGAATATAAGACGCCTTAATGACCGTGGTCATCTCTGCGTCTGACTCTTAATAGCCATAAGGGACGTTTGATAAACTTAATCATCCTGTTTTAATGGTAATAAAGTAATGAGAGAGGTGTAATTAATAATTTGGTAAAACGACAAAATTAAGACTCAAATCATTAAGCTCAACCAGACAAATTATACCGGTGATTTCAAACATTTTTTTTGTTTGATCACAAATGATCCTCTAAAAGGGGGGATGACAATGAATACTAGCATTTTAATTGTTTGAAAAAACAAATTCTGCAATGAGTTAAACATGATGTTTATCATAACATACCAATCATAACACCATAGAGTATTTAAATAGGTTTTATTTTGATAAAAGAAAAGAAAAAATGGAAAATGTTGTTTTCTGGCCAAAATTATATGAATTTGGCCATTGTTGTTCAATCCACGTAACATATTATATATAGGCTGTCAACAAATTAACCATCAGTTTATTCAATCCCAATTAATGGTGGAGTTTTAGAAGAACAAATACTATAATACTTATTGCATGCAAAATGTGGATTATTGACGTTACGGTTCGGTGCATGTAGCTCATAAAAGGAGGTGGTCTCAACAAGACGTAGATGTTAGATGGACGTCTGTGCGAAACTAGCAATCTTCGCGACCCTATCGGAAGAGATTGTGGCCTCACTTCGAATCAAACAATATAAGATCTTTATGGATGACAAAACAATATCTACCAGACAAATTATGCCTTTAGTGTAATTTATAAAGACGACATTTTTTTGCGGCAAACAGATAAAAGGGTGATGGAGAAGATGACGTACGATAGCTAGAATGGTCATGAATAAGACTCATGAACTATACCAAAATTTCCCAAATTTTGTTGGATTTTTCTCTATAAGAGGAGAAAAAGTCTACACAAAAAGGACTAAGTAAAGAAAAGGACTATATATCTTCTATAATTACTACTAATGTTTATAATTAAAGTACTGATTACATCTTCAAAATTATTTTCATATAATAATCCTTGTATATCGAAAGATTAAACACTTTATTTAAATATGTATCAATTGTTTTGGGTAGGTGCAAATGGCATATATATACAACTGCCAACTTTCAATATTCAGCATTGATATAAGAAACAAGTTAGTTGCATGAAGAGCAACTCTTCAAATTTCAGACGTCATTTTCACAAGGGACCGAGGTAAGTAGAGACAGAGGAGATATATACAATTTAGATCTAATTAAAATTAGATTATAGCACGAATAAAGACAAAGCACAAGAGGGTGTTTTATAAAATGATGATAAAAGAGAGAGTTTGGATATGGTTGACACTTGACCCTTGTGAGCACGAAGCAACGTTCTTTAGGAAAGCAAAAGAGAGAAAAAAATCAGTCAGCGTCTCGCCGTCTCCGCAGTAGTCGGGACGTCCCTTGTTACGAGGTCGCGGCTATACGTTTTCTTCTGCCTACCTTCTTTGTTTATTTCTCTTTCCATTTAATTATATTTTTCTTAATTTAGGAAGTTTCCTTCTCTATTAATTTAATTTTTGATGGTGTAAAAGGTACCTACGTGCCCTATGCATGTCCGTCCCTATATGGCTTTGACAAATTTTCTATAGAATAAATGATAAAGTGCAATTTAGAATTTGGAGATGCACACAATTCGGTCGATGCGTTTTAGACCGTGAAACAAAAGAGAAACGTATTATTTTTATTCTACATTTATAAAATGCATTTGCATTGTTGAAGCGATTCGAGAACGTGCTATGTATACCATTCTATACAGTTTCGTGTCGATTTTTTAGATACCTATGTTTGATGTGTGAAGTAACAAAAAAAAAGTTGCATATTAATCTAATTGTTATCTAGATTAGGTTTTAAGTTATGAGATTAATTAGGTCGCGAAGAAAAGTTTGTTTTTCAGGTTGATTTTAATTTTTTTACAATTCTGTTTAAAATATAATTATGATATATCGTATACAACTCATACAAATACGCTTTTAAATTTAAAGCAAGGTACATAAGTCATTCGATTAAATAATATTTTCGTTAAATTGGATTTTGATGCTAAGCAAAGGTTCAAAGTATCACTTTCATAATGACTTTACGATAATCACTAAAGTAGTAGTAATTCATGATCTTTTTTTATCGTCGATACCGTGTTCTATTGATCTCTTCATAAGTAATACGGAAAGATAATTACTTCCATTATTAGCTCTTCTTGTAATATATGTAAGATGCGTATGAACCACGAATATTGTTGTGGGGCCGAAATGGAACTCCATTTTTTATTCATTTTTTCAAAAAAAATTGTATCAAAACACAACAGTGCATGTAACATCATTCGTCTCCCTTTGTCGATATTAATAAGTATATATTATAAGTTGCATTAAACATGTTTTTGTATGTTTTTCTTTTTTGTCACGGACAATCGAAAGCAACACGAGCACAAGTGGTAACAAACTTGAAAATAATTATAGTCTTAAACGACAAACGTTTATCAGGCGTGATGAAATGAATAGAACTTGATGTGAACTATAACAAACTTATTGACGTTAGTGAATCATAATTAACTCAATTCTTGACAATATAGCTAAAAGAAACTACGATAAAAATCAAGACACGATTTTTTTGTTTAAGTTACATGCTTTCATCATTTATCATCATCATCAACATCGACAACATAAATCATAAACACGATTTATACAATATACATTTGGAATAATTAATACACTCTACTCAAGAGTACCCAAATAACCATTTTTATCTACATAAGGGATACTTTTTTTTTATTGATATTGCGGATTTCCAATGCATATACACCTTATGCAAATCTCAGAAGATCAAGAGATCTTCCTTCACGTTGTAACCCATCTTCTCTAGATTAGGCTGCAACGCAAATTGAATCATAGGCGGTGGTCCGCACGCGAGCGCGAGCGATTCTCCTTCCATGCCTTCAGGGATGTGTTCTCTAAGCACAGCTTCGGTTATAAACCCGGTGCTGTAGTTCCACCCTTCCTTTGCGATTTCGACAACGTACCAAATCTTTAGCCTCTCCTTATGCTTACTAGCCCATCCTTCTAGCTCTTCTCTCACAAGTATGTCATCCTCGGTTCGGTTTGCGTAAACCACAAACATCTCGGTTTCGTCCTCTGGATCGCTCAGTATCGACTGAATGACTTGGTAGATCGGAGTAATGCCTGTTCCTCCGGCGAGCATGGCTAGTTTCTTGGCAAACTTGGGTTTACCGTTGACCAGGAAGTTTCCTTTGCCTTTGTAGTCGATGTGTCCTAATGGACCTTTGATGTCTAAAACCGACCCGATTGGTAACGAGTCTAAGTGCTGCGACATGAGTCCTCCGTTGGGGAATCTTGGATGGACGTCTTTGAAGTAGACCTTGACGACTAGGTCGATATGTCCAACGGCGTCGACCGTGCTGGTCGGAGTGTAGGCTCTGAGACAGAGTTTGTCGTTGATGGTGGCGCAGAGGAAAATGTGTTTCCCCACGGGTAAACCAAGCTGCTGATCTTCTGAGGGTAATGCGAACCGGAATCTACGAACGTCGTGAGAGAGGGAAGTCTTCTCGATGAGCTTGACTGGGACTTTCTCTCGTGGGTTGACCAAAGCGATGTTCTTTGTAGAAGCTAGCTCTTTGATTGGAGCTAACAAAGAAGCTGCGTTTGAGGCACCGTGGACCGAGACATTAGGGGAAGAGTCGTAGCCAGTGGTGATGAGTTCACCGATCCTGTACTCTTCAAGAAGCTTCTTGGCTTTGTCTGAGTGAATAGCTTCGAACTCTTCGGTGCAATCGGTACCAGCGTTTATGAGGATAGAGTCTGAGCCTCCTGGATGATCTTTCAAGAAACGTGTGCAGTCGTAGATGTGACCGTGAACTATGATCCACGCGGATTCGACGGAGTTGTGTTTTCTAACTTCGGAGATTGAATACATCTTCGAGGCGGTGTTCATGAAAGGTGAAGAGACCGATTTCTTCAAAGTGTGGCTTGATTCAGAGGAGATCTCAAGCTGACGCTCCTTTGCCATCCACCCACCCGATTGGTTTCCGGGTCGGGTCGGGTGTTCGAAAACAATCCCTATCTCTCCTCTGTGAGGCTTGCACACGTTGGTTTTCACCCTGAACCAACAGTTGTTCATCATCCCCTGATTAAAAAAAACACCAGTCAACGTCAGTATTGCTCAAGTCAAACAACATCATAAAACAGTGTCGTTTCAATGAATTATAAAAACATGAATAAAGTAATCATTCACAATCAAATTAGCTGGAGACCATGGACTAAGACTTCTCTAAGTTGTATATATTTTCAATTTTTTTTTACTCTAATGTAATCGCCCGCATGAATGGAAATGATAAACACCAAAAATGAACTGTACAACAGAGACAATTAAAGAAGTTTTCTTAATTCCATGTTGATTAGAGTTCGTTGTATTAAGAAAATTCAAAAAGCGAAGATGGTAGGTAACACGTTTCAAAAGTATCATCAACAATCGCACTGTAGTTCCAACTTTGTAGGACGAAGACAAATACTTGTTTATACTCAAAAACGGGATTAATTTAATCAATCAAAGAAGAGAATAAAACTAATTTATTCAATAATAAATTTTTAAAAAAAATTGAGAGAGGGATTAATTAGTTACCATGAGGTTCCAGATGAGTTTATCAGGCTGGGTGTTGAAAGACTCGTCCCAGGCTCGAACCGCGACGTCTTTAGCGCTAAGCAGATCAAGAACCTCGACGTCGAGTGACCAGAAACACCAGCACCAGAACTTGCCGTACTTGTTCGGCTTCTCCTGGTGGTCAAGCTCACACACACTCCACGTGTCTCCTCCGTCTAGCGTCACCTCCACTCTCGTCACCTTCTTCCCTCCTCCTGTTGTTCCATCAACACACCACCATTTTTATTCAGAATAATTCACCGTGTTTGATTAATTTAGTATAAAACTAGAGATTATTTTTTTTTTAATTACCAGAGTAAGCATAGCCTTTTAATGTGTATGGCTTCTGAGTAGTGAATGCATTAATCGGCAAAATCTCCTCGTGACCAGGTGTCGTTATCACCGAGTTTATATTAAGCTCGTTGATTATATATTCTGGCTTATACCACCAAGCTGCAACACAAGGACATGAATGTTAATTATTTACTCAATCCCTCTAGTCTGGTAAAAGAAGAAGTAAAAAAGTGAAAGGGGTAAAAGGGTAAATTAATACCTTCAGCATTTGCCAGCTCAGCATCGACGAGAGAAGGGAGGACTCGATTGTCTCTGTAGTGGTAGTAACTGTCAGATTCTTGAGGCGTGACGATGATTCGCTTCAACCATTTCACCATCCGCCCGCCGATGAACCCGGGTACTATGATCCGAACCGGAAACCCGTGATCCGGCGTCAGAAGCTCTCCGTTCTGCATATACGCTAATATGATGTCTCTCGCAGGATCCATCGCCATCTCTTTCTTAATGCTTGTTCCGTATTTAGATCCGCCGCCTCCGGGAAGATCCTCCGCTCCTTCGAAGCAGACGTTGAGAGCGCCGCCTCTCCTGCTGTAGATCCCGCATCGGCGCAGGATTTCGCTCAGCGGGACGCCTCTCCAGAGGGAAGTTGATACTCCGGCGGATCCCCAGTTGAATCCGATCGTCTGCTTCACCATGTTCTGCTCCTTCCGGCGGTTACCGGCGCAGACGAGAGTGACTGGGAATTCGCGGCTGGGAAACTCGGAGATTAGCTGCTCCATGGTGAATTTCACCGGGCGCTTGACGAGTCCGGTGATCTCGATCGTCCAATCGGACCAATCGGCTTTGGGGACTGCGCCGTGGTTGCGGACGTAGTGGAGAGGAACGGGAGTGATGAATCCGTGGTGCATAAGGCGAGGGAGAGGAGCTTCGGCGTTGAATGGGTGTTTTCCGGTGAGACGGACCATTGAGGAGTTACGCTGGATCCAGTTGTCAGCAGTGGATTCGTCTCTCGAATCTAAAATCGACGGCTCTAAATCGCTGTTGGATTTGCGAACCATCTCCTTGTAGTAGGCGACGTTACGGTTGTGGCTCTCGTCCTCGTCGTCGCTGGAATCGTAACCGTCTTCTTCGACGGTGGTTTCGTTTTCTTTCACGACGATTTTTTCGGTTAGAACGTCGACACTCTGGTTTTGGTGACTGTGACGGTCGAATGAGCGAGAAGGAACGGGAGGAGGTTTAAAGGAGCGAACGACGCCGCCGTTCATGGCGGAGTTGAGGCGGGGGTAATGGCGGTTATCGACGGAGGTGGCCATGGAGAAGCTATTGGATCGGTGAGAAGAGAGGAGAGAAGTGTTGTGATTGTATTTCTTAAAACAAAATAAAAGCTGTTTTTTTTCTCTCTTTCTCTCGTTTCTAATTTTCTTTTGTTTCTGTAAAATCTGGAGTTATAGGGTTGTATTTATATAGGCCGTTACAGAGATGAATAAATCAAATTAAAAAATAAGAGTGAGGAGAAGAAATTGACAAATGTGAGTTTGTGTGGTCTCTGGGTTGGTGGACCCACCTTCCTAGATCCTAAGCTTTGGCCTTTAAGGCGGGAAATTTTATTTCGTCAGATTTTTTATTTTTACATAATTTATTTCGTTCAAACAAAAATATAATTTATTAATTTTATTAAGAAAAATATAAAATAATTTACGCAACTACATATTCGAACTCTGGTCAGTACCGTGGGAGGGTACTATGATACCACTACACCAGATGCGCATTAAATATAATATGTAATGTAAGTGATCTCTCATTTCTTTCTAACTTGAAAAGCATGCATTATTCCTAATTAGTTTTTTGGTTAAACAAACTATTTTTTACAATACCTACAAAATATAGTTTTTTGGTTTTGTAAAATTCCAATCAAAATCTGAAAATGTCTATCATCGGGGAAATAAATGACTAAGAAAAGTTACACTTGTATGTAAAGATTGATATACAAATTCAAAAATATGTTAGATTAATGTTGATAACAAAAACGGAATAGGACAATGTGACTGACCATTTAATTTCATTACGGGAAGTGTCGAAATGTTTACTACTGGTCTTGATGATAACTTCACAAGTCATTTGCAATCTTAGAAATCAAAATTCATCTTTTAACAACACTTGAACGTAACTTATTTTCTAGAAGCTGTAAATAGAGGGTGTGTGATGAGTGGTGAGTTTGAAAAGGAAAAGTTTTGATGAAATATTATTATTGTACCGATGAAAAGACAAGACCGGGAAAATCAACTATCAATATGAGCTAAAAGTATAAATCTCACATTTACGGTGTCGGGATTGTTTGCTATTTTGAATGTTGATGTCAGTATACATGAGCCGATGAATATCATTTTATGAATAAAAGAAAACCAATTTTTTTTTTTAATCTTTTTGCAACTAAAAGAAAGCCATTTATATAGACTGCAAATCATACAAAATATAAAAACATGTTTACATATGATTAAATATAGATTTGATGTTCTGTTGTTACTGTCAATATGTACTCCAGTTTTGAATTTGGAAAAGTCAGAGAAGCCCTAATTCGGGAGTGTATATACATGAACCTTCTGAGAAGTAGTTCATGTGTAAACAAAAAAGCATTGCACCTATAAAGAAGGAATATATATATATATATATATATAATTTCAATATTTATAAATAGAATAGAAACAACAGTCGAGTACTTGCGGGCAAGATAAACCTTCCCCCTTTTCGAACATAAACCTTCCCTTGAAGCTACAAAATGGTCTGTTACAACGCTAAACTTTGTTTTTCTTTGTCAGTCACTACTTTCGGGCCAGAAAATGTTCTGCTTAACTTAATATCTAACCAAATGTCTTTCATTATATTGTTCGTGCTACATACAACTTGTGCATTTCGACCCGAGAAATAGCACGTAAACTCACTAATATCTCGGGTCAACATTTTGTACGTCGATGAAATGTATGGGCGTATAGGGC